>CP038109.1:210000-951144 GCA_004519485.1 Nannochloropsis oceanica | reverse complement strand
GATGGGTGATATGGAGGTGGGGAGGTTGACGGGTGGGGCTCTGAGCCATTCATTCCCGCTTTCATGTCTATGCTTAGCAAGACCACGCAGACATACGTTTGCTTTACCCACAACCTGCCTGTGCCACCGCCACGCTCCTGCCATGTCCCTTCTAACCCTTCCCCCTCCTTTCCCCTCCCTCCTGCATACCTGATGCGCGAGATCTTGTACCCGGGATGGATGACCGTGGGAGTCTTGCGCTGCGTGCGAGTCAAGACAATATCCACAAAGTCACTTGCCCCGGGCACAGGCTGGATCTTCTTGAAATTATAGACCACCATGGCTGCTGGCTGTCATGGGATGTGTGTAAGGTAAGGAAGAGCGAAGGAAGGGTTGGTATCCATGCGCTTTTTTTGGGTGTTCGTCGCCCCCTGTCTGTCTCGTGGGTGATGGTTGGACAAGGGAGGTCTAGAGGAGAAAAAATTAGCCACAGGTGAAGGTGCCATATCCGGCTGCACACTACGCTCCTCCTATTTGTTATCATGCCGTCGTAGATATGGTGTTGGCTAGCTTTGAGCGTGAGGCATATGGCCCTCTCCAACAGCCACTGGTGGCCGCCTCTCCGAAGGCCATATCGGATTCAACCCCCTCTCACGCACACACTCATACAGGCACCCGAAAGACTGAACTAAGCTATTTGTTCCCTCCGTTCTTTAGCAGACACCATTTCTTGTAAAAGTGTTGCGCGTGTTTGTGCCGCTCGTGACCAACAATTCATTCTCTATTGTATGCCTGGCCCACTTACTTACTAACGTTAGCATCACCCACCAGCATCAAATATCACAGGGCAGAAGCAGCAACCACGCCCGCGCAACGCCTTACTTGAACGGCCTGGGCTCGCGAAAGGGCCAGGCCAAGGAGGGAGGGAGTGACCAACATGATGGACCGAAGACGGAGGAGCAGCAGAAAGGACGGGCGTGGCAGAGAGAGGAGAAAAGCCGGGATATGTGAGAGGCGTCGAGGTAAGGGGGGAGGAAGGCAGGGGTCAGACGCGCCAACGGCAATCAAATGCTTACATGCAAAAGCTTTCTACTTGCAGATACCGTGTTTCTATTCCTGCGTCACCTCTCTCGGCTGGTTCTCCTTCTTCCCCTCGTCACGCCCTTTCAAGTGCATATCCCCTCCTCCTGCCGCCCGTCTTCCTCCTCCTCCTCCTCCTCCTCCTCCTCATCCTGCTTCTCCTCCTCCTTCTTCCCATCTTCTTCCCTCCTCCGCACCTACTCCCTCGCCGATAAAAAAGAAACCCCAAGCAGCACTGGCACACAACAATACCGGCAGGAGCTCGAGGCCCTGACATTATACGAATTACGGAGTGCCTGCAAGCAACGGGGCTTGGCAGTTACGGCCCAGTCCAAGGGAAGCGATTTGGTGGATTTGCTCCTGGGGGACGGATCGGTAAGAAGGGAGGAAGTGAGGGAGGAAGGGAGGGAAGGAGGGTAAAATGGAGTTGGTGAAAATATCTGCGGCGGAATGGATCGGAGGAAGGGAGGGAAGCAGGAAGGGTGGAGGGAAATAGAGCTTTGAAGAAATGCCCACTAAGTTCACAAGACATGGAGAGGACTTTTAAGTCGTCCCATTTTTTAAACCTACCCATAAATACCACCACAGCCCTCCCCCTCCCCATCCCCCTCCTCCTTCCCCCCTCTTCCAACCCCGCCTGCGCCGCTTTACGCTTCCATGACGCTGCTCTCGCTGCGACAGACAGCGAGAGAAAGGGGCCTTAAGCCAGGCAGTCGCAGTAAGGCCGCTTTGATCGACTTCCTCGTCATGTCGGAGGTAGGGGGAGGGGGGGGCGAGGGAGGGAGGAAGGGAGGGAGGGCATGCGATCATCTTCTTAAAACATACTCATACTCAATCCCCTCTATCCTCTTATATATATTGACTGCTGCTACTCTGCTGCTCTGCCAACCGCTTTTTTTTTTTTTTTTTTTTTTTTTCTCTCCACCTCCTCCACCTCCTCCACCTCCTCCACCACCACCTCCTCCTCCTCCTCCTCCTCCTCCTCCTCCTCCTCCTCCTCCTCCTCCTCCTCCTCCTCCTTTCCCTTGTCGTCCTCCTTCTTCCCCTGTCCACCTGCTCACACCCGATCACAGCAACAGCAGCAACAGCAACAGCAGCAACAGCAACCACAGCAACCACAGCAACCACAGCAACCATTGCAGCAGCAGCAGCAGCAGCAGCAACCACAGCAACAGCAGCAGCCACAGCAGCAGTCGCAAGCCCCGCGAGTTTCAAAACGAGATCAGATTCCTGTCGTCGTAGGCAAGAGGGGAGGGAACCCCACGCAGCCCAACGCATCGACCGTGCGGAGGAGGAAGGGCCTCCCCCGGATGCACACGCTGGTGACGGCGGATCTGAGGGAGAACTCAGGTCAGGAGGGAGGGAGGGAGGGAGGGAGGGAGGGAAGGAGGGCAAGTGGAAGGGTCGCGGGAGGGCAGCCCTTTGTTTGTGGTCTTTGACATCAGGTGTCACCTCTCTTCTTTCCTCCCTCCCGTCCTCTTCGCCACGAAGGTCTCGTCGTCCCTGCCGCCCGATCCGATCCTCTCGACGACGCCGAGCAAGGCCTGCATGAGGACGAGGAAGGGAGGGAGGAAGGTTCACCGCAGGGCCTCCCTCCCTCCACCCCTCCCCTCTCCCTCTCCCCAGACGAGATGACGTTTGTGGTGGAGAAGGGCGAGCAGGCCGGCTTGCCCCCTCCCTCTGCCATTGGTGGGATGCCGTCCTATTCCATGCACAACTCCACTGGTACGCTTTGGACATCCCTCCCTCCCTTCCTCCCACCAGTTCTCCCTCCCGTCCTCCCTCCCTCCTTCTCCTCCCTGCTTTGTAAGAAGTAGGTTTCCTCTTGACTCATTCCTCCCTCCCTCCCTCCCTTCCTCCCTTCTTTCCTCTCAGGCTGCGACCTCGAGCTGTGCTTCCTCGGGACTGCCTCCTGCGTGCCTTCCGTCTCTCGGTACGTCCCTCCCTCCCTCCATCCTCTTTCCTCCCTCTCTGATCTTTCTTCTCTCTTCCATGATCTTCCCTCCCTCCCTCCCTCCCTCCCTCCCTCCCTCCCCTGGACAGGAATGAACTTTATTCTCTCCCTCTCTGACCTTTATGCCCTCCCTCCCTTCCCTCCTCACCTCAACAGGAGTGTTTCCTGCATTGCCTTGCGGTCCTCAGGGAGCACGTGGTTATTCGACGCCGGGGAAGGATCGCAGGTGCGTCTCCTTCCCTCCCTCCCTCCTCCCTCCCTCCCTCCCTCCCTCCCTCCCTCCCTCCCTCCCTCCCTCCCTCCCTCTCTCCCTCCCTCCCTCCCTCCCTCCCCCTCCCTCCCTCCCTCCCTCCCCCTCCCTCCCTCCCTCCCTAACATGTCTTTGTCTTTTCATCTTCCCCCCCCAATTCAGGTCCAAGTGCAACGGTCTCAGATTCGCCCTTCGCGGATCAACAAGATCTTCATCACTCATGCCCATGGAGACCATTCGTTCGGCTTACCGGGGATGCTGTGTCTGATGGGCATGGAGAAGGTAGGGAGGGAGGTAGGGAGGGAGGGAGGGAGGGAGGGAGGGATGGTTCCAGAATAAGAGAAGAAGGAGTCGTCTGACCGACTCACCGACTGACGATTATGCGCCCCTATCCCAGGAGCAGTACGACGATGCCCCTGTAGAGATTTATGGGCCAGAGGGTCTCCGCATGTTCTTAAGGTATTGCGCCCTCTCTCCTTCCCTTCATCCCTCCCCCCCACGATCCTTCTTTCCCTCCCTCTCCCCCCCCGCGACGTGCTCATACCCGCCACCCATTCCCCCCTCCCTCCCGCCCTCCATCAGGACCATCATTCGCTACACCCTCTCGCGGATCGTTCCCAAGTACCGGGTCCACGAAATCTGTGGCATCCCGTCCTACCACAAAAAGTAAGGCGGGAGGGAGGGAGCGGGGGAGGGAGGGAGGGAGGGAGGGAAGGGAGGGAGGGAAGGGACTTCAACCTGCAGTCCGGCAAGAAAATGCGCGAGGCTTGTCTTTTCAAGACTCTCTTCCTTCTTATTCGTTCCTCTCTCCCTCTCTCCGCTTGTCACAGACGCGGACAACCCCCGCCAATGGCGTCCGAGGCGGCCATGCCATTGGACACCCGCTTTAATGAGGTGGAAGGCGGGCAGAACTTGTATCCAGACGAGAACGGCTCATGGACACTGGTGGAGGAGGGGGAGATGAAGGTAGGTGAGTGAGAGGACTCGTTGGGGAAAATTCATGTGGACCGAAACTCACCTTGTCGCTTGCTTTCTGCGCGCCGCGCCTTTGATAATTAGGTCCAAGCGGCGCCAATGGTGCACACAGTGCCGTGCGTGGGCTTTGTCATCACAGAGAAGGACAAACCGGGGCGCTTGCGTGCAGGTACGTTACATAGGAATAGGAAGAGGGCGGGCGTCTTTTGGACCCGGGAAGCGCTCGAGCGCATTATTTATTTATTGGCAGTGCATCAGTGCATCAGTGCAATTTTCAACGCCCGTGATGTTAGGCTGCGCGGCTGTTTGGAGCGTCCCAGTAAGAGAGGATGCCGTCAATTGACCCAAATTGCCAATGCCGTCCGTTCCTATGACCTACCCCCAAAAGCAATTACTGTGCCGCACGTGCACACACGTTATCTAATCAACCTAGTTCGCCTAAGATCACTGACACACATGCACCCGAAAACGTACATCCAAAACTCAGAGTACGTCCGTCCCATTGTGGAACGCAATAAGGAAGGCCTCCTTCAACAAGGCCTGAGCGATCCCAACAAGATCTTCCGCCTCCTCAAGACTCTTAAGCATGGTGAAGCCGTCAACCTCCCCGATGGCACAATGCTTCGCGCAGAAGACGTGATGGAAGGGCCGAAGAAAGGCCGCAAGATTGTCATTTGCGGAGACACGTCGGACGCTTCGGGCATCGCCGAACTTGCACGGGACTGCGATGTCTTGGTACACGAGGCGACGAACGCATTCCTACTGCCCTTTGATAAGGGCACATATATGGACGTGGAGCGCTTTGCCCGCGCTCATGGGCACTCGACCCCGCAGATGGCCGGACACTTCGCGCAACGCGTGGGCGCTAAGCGGCTGGTCATGACGCATTTCAGTCCGCGCTATAAGGGAGACCTGAGTCCCGAGAGCTTGGCGATCATGAAGCGCTTGGAAGACATGGCGCGCAAAACGTCCAAGTTGAAGGCGGATCAGGTGCTGGCCGCCCACGACCTGATGTTGGTGCCGGTACCCTCGCCGCACAAGATGGCCGAGGTGGGCTTGGGTTGAGCATCGCATGGGGCATTAGGTGCCTTAGGTAGAAACATATAAACGCAGATTTAAGAACGAACCAAAAAAGTATACCGATAAACATGATGACAGACGACTAGAAACATAATAAATAACGACCTATCTGGACACAACTGCAGATTTTGTTTCAAATTGTACGCAGCGCGTTTTTTGCTTCCGGTTGGAGCTGTGAGATGAAATAATTTGACGACCATCATTTACCTAATTTCATGGCTTAGCCTCATTGCTTTGCATGAAAATGAAGCAGGGAAAAAAAGCATCAAAGCATGCATATGCAGCAGAATGGCTTGTTGCATGTAGGTTATTTTTATAGATGTTGTATGTACATGTTGGCACCGCCCGTAGTAGAGTTGATGTCAACGGCCACCTGCATCGCCATGGACGTTGCCCGACTGCTTTCCTTGTAATTAAAAATCCCCGAAAACATGTAAGGCACGCGGATAGAATCCCTCTACGACAGCAGCAATCTACCCCTTTTCAAATCAGCAAGCGGAAAGTTGCGAGAGTAAACCAAATGTCTTTGACGGTCGTCACGGTTCTGCGTCGTAAAACCTACGCAAGGAAAATTACCATCATCGACCCGACACAAACAAGCGGTCCTTAGAAATCAGGACCTTTTATTTTTTAAGAAGGGAGTGAATGGGTAACATTTCGTGGTGAGACTTCAACGAAAGTTTGGAGAAAAATTCCACATGTTGTACGCTCCCGGAAAAGAGAAGGAATATAACGGCGTCACGAGACATGACTTTCTAACCAGCAAGGTTCGCGAGAAACTCGTTTACGGGAAACCGTATAACGCTAAAATTGGAACGATACAGGTGCGTCATCAAATCCGGGCGGGTGTGGGATCTGGAGTTCGATTCCCGCCTCTTGATCGGAACAAAGTCTCACTCGTCCACCTTCTCCCACCCTGTCCTCACGACCCACAGAGAAGATTAGCATGGCCCCTGCGCAAGGATGACACGCACAAATCGAGAAGAGTACGTCCTTTTTTTTTTTTTCTTTTGATCAAATTACATTCTGATTCTTAGATACTTCACATTTTGATACTCCACTAAGGCTGAGAAGAGAAATGTGCATCGTTCATGAGTAATAAATTGTTCCCCGCAGAGAAGTCCTTAGTATTTTTTTTCTTCCCTAAATCGTCCGTTTTTTCCTGGGTAAGCCAAAAGGCTCTTTTCTGGACGATGATAATTGTCACCGTTACAGCAATTTTAAAGCGTAGAAATGAGCAGCAACACGCTCAGAGCTTCCCGTGGGCCTTGGGCCTCTTCTTTCTCGGAGCCCTGGGAGTACTTACCGCTCATAGTCTACCATTTTAGCTTCAATTCTACCAACGCACCATTTTGGCACCGCCAGATGAAATGAGATATATTCGAGATATTATTGGCTTGCTTATTGATGCAGCTGCGGTCGATGGTTTGCCTCGTTGCATTCGAATCAGGAGATTACACTACCATGAAATAAAGCATGGGCCGCCTCTTTTTCCTATCCATGCATACCAGCAAACACAATATACATATAGCCCGCCGAAAAAGTGTGCCATCGGTGAAAAGTCTGAAAAAATCTCTTCAATTTTTCCTGACGCGTTTCCTTAAGCACTCATAAGCTGCTGTTGCTTTTATTTCGTCCTTTCGTTGGCAAGATTCAACAAACCTCCTCTCACGCCACTTTACGCGCAGCGCAGAGAAGACCTACATACAGCCGAAGCCTTGGCTTGGCCGCCCACTGATTCCTCACAATAGTGTATAAAACAAAATGCACCACATTTCCCTGGGTTTTTCCATATTGAAATGATGAAATCCAGATGGGGGATGGTCCGGTTTGGAAGTCTGGCGTCATAAGTGAGAGAAAGGTCTTCTCTGTTCCGCATGGCCACATGGCCGAAGTCTTTCAGATCACATCACTCCTCCTTTTGCCCTTTGCTGTATGTCCTCTGCATTTAACCTTGGTCTTCTGCCCTGAAGATATGCATTGGCCACATTCAACTGCGGTTTGAGTCTCCAGTGCTCTCGGTACACCTGGTGCTTCTTTAAGCCGCCTCCTGGGAGAGGACCAGTGCTCATTCAACCTCACCTAATCAAGCCTACGGCAGGTCAATTATCCGACATTCACACGACTGGTTGGCCCCCGCACACCAACCTGGCACAGGCATCGACACTCTTGCCTCCCCGGTCCATTCTTTCACTGTCCGAGGAGCGGCCTCGATCTCGGTCTTGGCTTCCCTTGACTCGGAGCATACCCAGCAGCCTCATCTTATCATCAGCACCACAAGGTGCTGGAGGGCAAGGTCCTGTCGCCCTATTTGTCATGCTGCGGTCCACTTAATCTCCTCCCCTCCCTCACGCACATAAATGTAGGCACTACCACGCGAGTACCCCACCGAGCATCATGCCCCCAGCATCTTCCCCAATCTCTTCCCCAACATCCTCTGCCGTGCCCGCTCTCCCTGTCCTGAGCGCCGAGACGAAGGCCACCATCAAGTCCACGGCTCCCCTCCTCGCCTCGCATGGCCCCACCATCACTCAAGCATTCTACCCCCTTCTCTTCTCCCGATACCCGTCCGTCAAGCAGCTCTTCAACAAGAGGAATCAAGCACCCGAGGCTGACGGGAGCCCTCCTCGCCAGCCGCAGGCCTTGGCCAATGCAGTCTGGTACGTCGCCCTTTCCGTCCCCTTCCTCCCTCCTTCTCTCCTTCCCTCCATTCTTCTCTATCTACCTCCCTTAAGCCAGGAGCATCTTCGCCTCGTTTTATTCATTACTCTCTCTTTTCCTGTTACCTTATAAGTTCATCCCCCCCTCTCCCCCCTCCTTTTCAATCTTGCTGCTGAACCACACCACCAATTGACCCTCCCCACGCTTTCCCTCCCTCCCTCCCTCTTTCCCTAGGGCGTATGCCGCCAATATCGACAATCTGGGGGCTCTGTCCGCGGCCATCTCGCTCATAGCACACAAGCACGCCTCTCTACACGTGCTCCCGGAGCACTATCCCATGGTAGGGGAGTGTCTACTGGCGGCCATCGAGCAGGTGCTGGGCAAAGAGGTCGCGACGGAGGGCGTGCTCTCGGCGTGGGGCCAGGCATATGGTTTTTTGGCCGCTGTCTTCATCCAGACGGAGGACGGTCTGAGGGCGAAAAATGCAAGGAAGAGGCATGGGTGGGTGGGGTGGAAGGAGATGAAGGTCGCGAGGAAGGTGAAGGAGACGGTGGATGTGACGTCGTTTTACTTCACGAATTTGGATGAGACCGAACCAGTGTGCTCCTTCATGCCGGGGCAGTACATCTCCTTGAAACTGACCATGCCAAATGGGGAGGTGGAGGAGCGTGACTATAGCTTAAGTGAATTCTCCATGTCGTCTGTTGCGGCTGCTGGCGCTGCGCTGCGGGAGGGGGAGAAGGAGGCAAAAGGCGAGGCAGGGATCGAAGAGGGGAACGACATGTCCCCTCCTTACTTCCGCATCAGCATAAAACGCCTGCCGGGAGGGGCCGTCTCCACCTACATGCACGACACGGTTAAGGAAGGCGATGTGCTTCTCGTCGGTCCCCCCTATGGTGACTTCACCCTCCCTCCCGCCCTCCCTCCCTCGAACTCCACCCCCACCCGCCGCCCCCTCGTCTTCCTATCTGCGGGCATCGGGATCACCCCCCTCCTGTGTATGGCTGAAGCTGCCCTTCTGGGCTGTGCCGCCGCTTGCAAAGGCGGTCCTCCCTCCCTCCCTCCCTCCCTCCCTCCCAAGGTTTTCTTCATCCACACTGCGCGGGACAAGGATCATTTCCCTTTTGCCGCCCGCCTGCAGACACTCGCCTCCTCCTTCCCCTCCCGCTTCACAAGCCACGTGTCATTCACACAAGCACTGACCGCGGCCGGGTGGGAGGAGGGAGGGAAGGAGGGAGGGAAGGACGCGGGGTGTATGTGGGGATCGGGGAGGCTGACAGCCGCGACCTTGCATGAGGCTCTAGGAACGACGGCCAGGCCGCAGGATTGCACTTTTTATTTTTGTGGACCGACTGAGTATATGGTAGGAGTGAGGCGGCTGTTGGCGTGGCTGGGGGTACCGGCGGAGGAGGTGCAGTATGAGTGTTTTGGTCCGGCTGTGACAGAGATCGAGGCGGCGGGGGTGGTGCCGTCTTGTTATTAGAATGAATGAGATGGATAGGGAGAATGAGAGGTAAGGGTGTGGTACGCGCGCGCGAGAGAGAGAGAGAGGGAGAGATTGAAGAGAGAGGGAGCTTGGAGAGAGAGATTTGAGATCGAGGAGAGAGAGAGAGTGAAAGCTTGAAGAGAGAGAGTGTGTGTGTGAGGAAGAGAAGAGAATAGACAAGAGAGAAGTGAATCGATTATGTTGAGGCTGAGAGGGAATGGATGAAGGCGAGAGAGCAGGAGGGGTTGAGTGGTCACAAGCAGAGAGCTACACACACTCGAGACGAGAAAACGAGACGAGAGGGAACCAAAGAGAGAGCGAGGAAGATCCAACCTGAGCCAGCATCGGAAAATAAAGCTTTTCGGAGAGTACTATTGTGAAATTGTCTTGTCATGCCTCTTGCTCATATCAACATCATCTAGAGTCCCTTTAGGTCCTGGCATCCCCTATCTTTCCATGCCAACACCTGCCCCCCCCCCCCCCCCCCCCTCCCCCGGACCCCGGCGGATCCATTACATACATAATTTATCACTTAGAACACGCCTTCTCATGTATATAAATAATACAAAAAAAATGTCGGTACACTGAGAATTCCTCCACATGCATATGAATAACACAAACACATGTCATTATTCCGAGCGCATCCCGCATCCATCCATCCATCCATCCATCCATCCATCCATACCCATTTATGAATGTAACATACAAACACACCGACAAAACGCCTAATTGTGCAGCGGCGCGACGGGCAGACCGAACTCGTCTGTGGTCGCCTTGGGCTCAGGCGTGTTGAGAGGCTCGCTGGGCAGGAGATACGACGGTGTGGTCTCCGCAGTCGCCCCGGCGGCGTCAGCTGTGAGGAAGAGGTGATAAGGCGAGGAAGGGGGACAGGAGGGAGGGAGGGAGGGATCGTGAGAAATAAGTCAATGACGGCTTCGGCAGCTGAGAAACACCAAGGTGGGTGATCTCATCCCCATCCCCTCCTCCCTCCCTCCCGTCCGTCTCTCCACCCTCTCCCCTCCCGCATGCCTCACCTTCCTCCTCCCCCACTCCCTCTAGCTCGTCCTCCAACCCGGCCAGCTCTGCGTCCAAGTCCGCCTCGTCAATGTCGTCCGACACGCCGTAATTACGACCCAGAGCGTCGTTGACCTCATTCATATCCTCCATCATGTCGGCCAGGTCGTCAGTCAGGTCCTGGGGAGGGAGGGAGGGAGGGAAGGAGGGCGGACGGTGCGTGTTTGGTCTAACGAGCTCAAGGCAATGCGATGCTTCCATGCCTCAATACTTGCAAAATACGCTTCTTCTACTGGTAGCGAGAACGCTCTGCAGGAGTGATGGAGCCTTCTTATCGACCCTCTTTTTTTTAAACCAGAGACCCGGCGGCGGCATCACCCTCCCCCCCCCCCTCCTTCCCTTGATCCCTCCCTCGGCTTGCGCTCTCTCCCTTTGTACCTCAATGTCGTCGATCTTGACCTTCTTGACCTCCGTCTTGAGCGCCTTGTGAGCCCCCTTCATCGCATCCACCGTGGTGATGGTGTCCTGGGGAGTGAGGAGGGAGAAAGGAATGTAAGAAGGCTGGTGGTGGCGTGAGGCCGAGTAATGTCTTAGTCTTACCTTGACGCTCTCCAAGGCGAAATTTGTCTGATCGACATTAAACGACTGGGCCGCGAGCTGATCCCGCTGTTGCTCGAACATCTTCTTTCGCTTGAGAACCTGTGGGATTGGGAAGGCGGGAAGGAAAAAGAGAGGGAGGGAGGCAGGGAGAGAGGGAGGGAGGGAGGGAGGGAGGGGTGCGACAATGAGTACGTCACCCATCCACCCAAGGGTTGAGACGATGGCAGAATGCTTGTGATTATGCGATAATGATGGCACACATACACACGTGGTTAAGACAATATAGCATCAGGGCATGATCCTGTAACACACTCACGATCACGTCTCGCTCGCCCATTTTGTGTTCATCCTCGCTCCCTCCCTCACTTCCTCCCTCCCACTAAAGACGTACATCGAGGGCCCGTCGCTTATGATTGGCTTGTGCCGCACCCGTGCTTCTCTTGATCAAACCTTGGTACTTCCTCAACTCGTCTTCCATGCCCTTGATCTAAAAGTGTGACAAGGGGGAGGTAGAAAGGAAGGAGGAAAAGAGGGAGGAATGAATGAGAGGTAGAAAAAGCGGTTTGAGTCAACCCAGTGTAGTATTCCTACCTTTTCGTCGAGTCCCTTGACGCGGCCATCAATTTTCCCGGATGCCTCGCCTGTAAAGATATAAGCGACGGATAGGAATAGAGTGGGTGTGTGAGGGAGTGCAAGTTTGCCGTTCGCTTTGCCTTGTGCGCCAGCAGGCAAGCGAGACCCTGGCTAGGTTGACGTGATTCGCCTCTACAAGACAAATTCTCACTCACTCTTCCACTTCCATGCACTCCAAATGGAGGCGCATAGGGATTATTTATGTCTGTATGCCTTGTAATACCGCAGTCTCAAGCATCCTGTCATGCCCTGCCTTTTTACGTGGCTCCTTCCCTTGCCTCGGTCCCTCCCTTGCCTCGGTCCCTCCCTCAAACCCGCTTTTTCTTACCCAGCGTGGGCATCGGTGCCTGGGCCTTCTTCTGCCCAAAGATACGATTCATGCCTGTCTTCCGGTGGTGTGGCGGATCGTGGTGTCCGAGACGCGGTGAGAAGACGTCTCTTAGACTCGAATGGAACAAAGCGGCGTTGCCTGTGGCGTATGCCAATATGAGGGGGAGCGGAAGGGTTAGGAAAGATGCGTTTTCCCGTGGAATGAGCACAAGCAAGTTTCCCTGTACATATAGACGACTCTAGCTCTCTTGTAGAGCATGAAGCGGCGGTGGTTGTGCGTATAATTTACAACCAAACGACGCCAGAGGAAAGCTCCCCGGAGCTCCCCGGGTATTTGCGCGCGACGCTTACGTTTGTTGATGTACTACGGCCGCCTGCTAGTAATTCCTCATAAGCCTCTTAAGCAACCAATCAGCAACAACTCCGAAAATAACACCGAAAGTATCAAAAGTACCAGATGGATGCCTTGTATGGTACAATCATTTCGTTTATCATTTGCGGCGAGAGTCCGTGATAGGGTCAGCCGTCTTCAGCACATGCAAGTCCGTGCAGCATACCAACTCACATGCACACGCACAGCCCCTAACCCCATTCTTCCCTCGCGCATTTCTCCACATTCACTCCTCACTCGGACAGTTTAAGTCAACCCAAACACATCTACCTTGTCCTCGTCCTCCATGTCAAACGTCTCTGGCGTGTCGTGCTCGCCCAAGTCCTCCCCGTCAAACACAAACCGCACTCTACTCGCATCCACCTTCTTCTCCTCTGCGAATTTCGCCCGCAGCAATCCAAAGGTGTCCCGCATCTTCATCTCCACCTCCTGCTGCCCTCCCTGCCACTGCAACACAATCTTTACCGTCTTGGCCGCATTCTTCATCAGCTCCGCCTCCGCAGCCCGCGCAGCTGCAGCTCTCTTCTTATCTGTCACAACCACAATGTTGTCTTTTTCTCCCTCCTCCCCGCAACAGGCCATGCCCACATACCGCGGTTGATCTAGCTTGGAGATCTCGTCGCCCTTGAAGGTAAAGGTAAGGGCATCAATATCTAGCCCCTTGGCCAAGGCGAATTGCTCGAAGCTGGTCACGAACAAGTGAGTCTTAAATATCTTGTAGCCTTGCATCTTGTGTCCCTCCATCTGCAGCCACAATACCACCTTATCATCATCTGCCGCCACTCGACCCTCGCTCCTGATTTCTCCTCCTCCTCCCCCTGCTATAGTGGCCGCCGAATCCGTCGCGCCATCTCGCATCCTTCCACCACCACCGCCACCCCTCCCTCTTCCTCCCCCTTTCTTCCTCCCCCCTTGCCCCTCCCCTTCCTCTTCCACGCCCTCCTTGGCCAACTGCAGCTCAGCCTCCACCTCCAGCGCCTCTGCCCTCAACTTCTCTAATCTCGCCTTTCTCGTCGCCTGTCTTGCCTCCTCCTCCCCCGTCATTCCCCCCGATGCCGCCGCCACAGTAGCAACTGCACCAGGAGGAGCGGTAGTAGTAGCAGCAGTTACAGCAGTAGCTCCATCCTTCCTATTAGCCGACGATACTTTTCCTTTCCCTTGAGCCCCTCCCCAACCCCGGCGATTCCGACCCCGCGCGCCTCGCCCCTTGGCAGGTAATTCTTCCTTATTTTCTACTCCTTCCCCTTCTCCCCCCCCCCCCCCCCCCCCTCCTCCTCCTCCTTCTCCTGTAGGATTACCTCCCACTGCTGCTGCTGCTTCTGCCTGTAGCCGGGCCAACTCTTCGTCTACGTTCCCTGTCAAAAATGTCGCAATGTCCACATCTTCCTCTTCCTCCTCCTTACCACCTACTTTTTTTTTCGACGCCCCATCCCCTATTTTGTCTCTGCATCCTCCGCTTCCGCTTGGTACCAGCACCACCACATCGTCGTCACTGTCCTCCTCTTCGTCCAATGCCACCACAGCCTTCTCCTGGCGCGAAGGCAACTCCCCCCTCCCTCCCCCAGTACATGCACGACTGCGTTTCCGCGTTCCAACCCTATTTTTCCGCTGCTGCGACGATCCTTTCAGAAGGTGGTCGTCCATCTCCGCTTCCTCCTCTTCCTCCTCACTGCTGCTACTTCCGCCACTACCGCTGCCTCCCTTCTTCTTCCGTTCCACGGGCTTATAGGAAAATATGCCGCCCCCGTCCAAGACTTCTTCCTTGTCCCCTTCCTTGTCCGATAAGTCATTCGAATGTGGCGACGATGGCATGGTGTTCGTTGGCTGCGTATGTGCTTGGCGGGTTATACTGCTGGAAGTTTGAGGGAAGGGCAGCTTAAGCTGAAGAGTAGTAGGCTTGCTTGACTTGACGTCCTGGATGACCCGGCACCCTTCCTTGAGCCCCGTGCTTCGAGTAGAGGAGAAGAGGTCGGAGAAGACTGAGTGAGCACGTGAGTGCGTGTACTTGTGTGTGGGTTTGCCGGTTGCATATGTGTAAGGAAGAATCGGAGGCGATAGTCGCCTTTGTTGCTTAATTCATCGTAGGGTTTTACGTTGACGACTGCTACCGTACGGCCATTGTATATAACACTGAAAATTTGACCCCGCATCAGCTCTATCACCATGCCCGAATGCTTCCACGGCATACTGGGCCCCTGACTTTTTAATAGGGCGTCTGAACGGTTTGCATCGCAGCCTCCGAGTCCCCATCATCCCACCCAATGCTTCTGCCAACCACCACACTTACAAACCATACAGCTGCCTCAACCATGGCACCATCCAATACTATGACCCCCAAGAGGAAGAAAAAGGATTTGCCTGGCTTCAGTGCAGCCTGGGCGGAGCTTCAGGCCAAGATCACGGAACTGGAAGAAAAGGGATGCTTTTCCAACCCCCCTCCGCCGCGCCCTACGCCGGCTTCTCGCAAGAAACCCGCCTTTCAGCACCCTCCCCTCACAAATAGCGCGATTCCCACTTTGCAGGAGGAAAAGGTAGTATCATTCACCCCAGCGGCAGCACCTGTGCCACCGGCTGCGACTGTAGCACCACCCTTGGGTAAACCATTGTCGACGGCTGTGGTGCTTGACGCGGAAGCTTCCCCTCCCCCAGCCCCAGCTCCCTTTGGCAGCAGCGCAGGCCCAGCTTCAGTTTCCTCCTCGTCGCTAGAACTGAAGACGCATGTGATGACAACACCGAGCGCAAATAGTAACGGTAGTAGCAGTGGCTGCAGGAGCGGTGGATTTGCCAGCTTTGCGATTTCCGGCGGTGGTGATGGTAGGTTTGGCTCGTCTTCCTTTGGTGGAATTGGAGGTGACAGCAACCTGTTCGCAAAGGCCGCGGCCGCCAGTGGGAGTGGGTTTAATTCGAGTAAAACTGGCTTTGGAGCTGCCTCGCGTCCATCTTTTTTTGGCGGTGGCGGAAGCAGTAGCAGCAGCAGCAGTGGTGGCGAGGTCGATGCCATGTCGGGCGGCTTCGGGATGGGAATTGGAAAGCCGATGCTGTCCTTCGGAAGCACTGGTATTTGTGCCACTACCACAACCGCAGAAGAAAAGAAACACGTATGGCCCAGCTTTCCAGCAGGCGGAGGAAGGCTGATGAAGGACAAGAGGGACGACAGCAGCGACAGTGAGGAAGATGCAGGTGGGGTTGGAATTGAAACGGAGAGCGACGAAGAGGGAGATGAGGCCCCGTCCACAGCAGCAGGAGAAACACTGACAGCTGCACAAACGTCTTCTTTTGGCCTTACCATCGCCGCAAACCTCGCCACCATGGGCTGTCTGGCCATTACCAAAGACAAGAAGAGCAATTACAGCGGTACCGCCGGGGCCTTTGGGAGCCAGGCGCACTCGGCATCGTCGTCGTCTTCTGCCTTTTCCTTCCCCACTGGTGCTGCTACTGCCATTGCTGGTAGTAGTGGCGGTGATGATGGTGGAGGAACGGATGGCGTTGGCTCGTTTGAGGCTGGCAAAAAAGGGGCAGCTGGGTCCTTGCCACCATTCGGCAGCACGTCATCCCTCAGTAGCGCGGTTACTGCTTCCTCTTTTGGAGGTCAGAGCAGCTATGGTAGCAGCACCACTATTGGAGAGCAGCAGCAGCAGAATGCTGTCGCGCCTTTACCCTCGCTTGTCCCGGCACCCTCACCTAGCAGAGCCGCACCGATTCCCCCTTTCGCCACCAAAGCTCCGTCCGCCTTCTCGCCGTCTGGAAGCAATAGAAGCAGCAGTAGCAGCAGCAGCAGTCATATAACCAGCACCAATAGCAGCGGTGCACTCAAGACATCGGGAGGAGCTGCGCCTATGCCTCCTTTCGCCAGCAAGGCCCCGTCTGTATTCAACGCTGCCAGCAGCAGCAGCAGCAGTCATATAACCAGCACCAATAGCAGCGGTGTAAGTGGGGCATCGGGAGGAGCTGCGCCTATGCCTCCTTTCGCCAGCAAGGCCCCATCTGTATTCAACGCGGTCAGCAGCAGCAGCAGCAGCAGCAGCCATATAACCAGCACCAATAGCAGCGGTGCAAGTAAGGCATCGGGAGGGGCTGCACCCATGCCTCCTTTCGCCAGCAAGGCCCCGTCTGTATTCAACGCGGCCAGCAGCAGCAGCAGCAGCAGCAAGAGCAGCAGTGTTGCAAGTAAGGCTTCGGGAGGGGCTGCACCCATGCCTCCTTTCGCCAGCAAGGCCCCATCTGTATTCAACGCGGCCAGCAGCAGCAGCAGCAGCAGCAGCCATATAACCAGCACCAATAGCAGCGGTGCACTCAAGACATCGGGAGGAGCTGCACCCATGCCTCCTTTCGCCAGCAAGGCCCCGTCTGTATTCAACGCGGCCAGCAGCAGCAGCAGCAGCAGCAGCCATATAACCAGCACCAATAGCAGCGGTGCACTCAAGACATCGGGAGGGGCTGCACCCATGCCTCCTTTCGCCAGCAAGGCCCCGTCTGTATTCAACGCGGCCAGCAGCAGCAGCAGCAGCAGCAAGAGCAGCAGTGTTGCAAGTAAGGCTTCGGGAGGAGCTGCGCCTATGCCTCCTTTCGCCAGCAAGGCCCCATCTGTATTCAACGCGGCCAGCAGCAGCAGCAGCAGCAGCAGCCATATAACCAGCACCAATAGCAGCGGTGCACTCAAGACATCGGGAGGGGCTGCACCCATGCCTCCTTTCGCCAGCAAGGCCCCGTCTGTATTCAACGCGGCCAGCAGCAGCAGCAGCAGCAGCAGCAGTCATATAACCAGCACCAATAGCAGCGGTGTAAGTAGGGCATCGGGAGGAGCTGCGCCTATGCCTCCTTTCGCCAGCAAGGCTCCATCTGTATTCAACGCGGCCAGCAGCAGCAGCAGCAGCAAGAGCAGCAGTGTTGCAAGTAAGGCATCGGGAGGGGCTGCACCCATGCCTACTTTCGCCAGCAAGGCCCCATCTGTATTCAACGCGGCCAGCAGCAGCAGCAGCAACAGCAGCAGCAGCAGCAGCAGCAGCAGCAGCAGCAGCAGCACCGCACCGAATCCAGTAGGAGGGGCTGCACCTATGCGTCCTTTCACCAGTAAGGCTCCCCCTGTGTTCAACGTGCATAGTAACAGCAACACCACCGTCACCACAAACAGCAGCAGTACCCTCACTGGAGCTCCGCCTATCCCTCTCCATGCCAGCAAGGCCCCCTCTGCCTTCTCCCCGACAAGCATTCCTCCAGCATCTGCACCCATTCCATCTTTCGGCATGAGGCCTCCTCCACCTTCTCCTTTTAAGCCATCACCGGCGCCCGCGCCTGCACCCGCGGTGGTTCCCCCTTCGACAAGTGTCGCTGCTGCACCTTTTCCTCCGTTTGGTAACCAGCCCCCCTCTGCGTTTAAATTTGCTGCTGGTGGAAGGGGAGGGAGTGGAGGGGGGAGCAGCTGCCGAATGGATGCCGGTGTTGCACCATTGCCTCCACCCCCACTTCGAAGCAACGCACCGCCGGATATGGACCTTGCTGCTAGTTTGGATGGAAGAGGGGGAGCAGAAAGCAGAAACAAGAAGGTGGGTGCGGCACCTTCGCCATCCATGTCAATGAAAGCCCCCTCTCCTTTTTATGGCCTTCAAAACAGCACGTCTGCAAGCAGCAGCAGCGGCAACAACAACAAAAGCAAGGCACCCTCTGTCTTCGACGCGTTGGGAACGGCGACATCCACTACTACCCCACCCTCCGTCCCTGCCTTCAACTACTCGACATCCGTGTCCAAGGCAGTCGCAGCATCCCTGCCAGTCAGTTTCAATGCCCCGTCCCCTTCCTTCTTCGGAGCTGCAGCCACTGGCTCTAGCAGCAGTAGAGGGTTTGGTGTTTCGTCATCTGCCCCAGGCGGCGCATCGGCTGTTGCTGCCGGAGGTTTCGGCTTTGCCTCCTCCTTTGAAAGGAGCAGCAGTAGTACCAGCTGTGGCAGCACCAGAGTCTCGTCAGCACCATCAGTGATACCTGCCCTAGCAACGGGGAAATTCTCCTTCTCAATGGTGGCGACGGCAACGGCCACAAAAGGGGAGAAAGCAAAGGCACAGGAGGGAGAGGACAAGTCCGTATCTCCTTCCGATGCTCTTTCTTCTTCTGTTCATCCTCCCATATCGACCTCTGATTTCACCCCGGGTTTTGCAACGCTGACGGGGGGCAAGGCGAAGGAGGAGGTGGCGGTAGAGGAGGCGGAGTTTGTGGGCGCAGAGGGAGGGACGTACGAGGATGACGAGGAGGAGGACGAGGAGGAGGAGCGAGAGGAGGAGCGAGTTAAGGCACTTGCGGCGTTTGACGAGGTGCTTGCGAAGGAGAGGAAGGAAGGGATGGATGCGGCGTGTTTCGACGAGCTGCTGGCGGCGCTGTGTGTGTTCAAGGGCAAGGCGGGGCGTGGTCGTTTGTTTGCGCGTCTGAGTGATGGAGGGGAGAGCATATCGCGGAGCACGGTAGGTGAGTGGTATGTGTCGTTCATATTCGATGACGACGAAGAGGAGGAGGAGGAAGAAGAAGAGGAGACGGAAGAAGAGAGCGAGGGGAGAGGGAAAGCACCTGAGGGCGTGGGCAGTGCGCCGGAGGGGTGGGGTGCGTTGCAGGCCAAGCTGTCGCAGGGGTGGAAGTGTGCATGTTGCTTCACGCAGAACAAGGAGAGCGATGAGACTTGCGCGGCGTGCGAGGCAGGGCGGGACGGGAACGTGGCAAGCAAGCCCAAGGCCGCGACTACAGGAGCAGCGACAGCGGGGTTGTCCGTGTTTGGGGCCGTGCCTGGATCGACGAGCAGCGGGTTTTCGTTCAACGGTGGGAGCGGTGGTGGCTTCTCCTTTGGGGGCGGCGGTCCGTCGCCGGCGGTTGCTACAACTCCCGTTGCATCGTCAGGCGGGTTCTCGTTTGTACCCAGCAGTAGTAGCAGCAGCGGTAGTAATAGTGCGGGCTTGGCAGTGAGGCCTGTGTCTGCAGGGAGCAGCAGCGGGGGCGTTGGCTTTTCTTTCCCGGGCTCAGTCCCGGCGGCGGAGACGAGGGAAGGGAACGAAGAAAAGAAGGAGGTCGCTGTTTCCTCTTCTGGTAGTGCAACGGCGACGACAAGTTTTGCAACGCTGACGGGGGGCAAGGCGAAGGAGGAGGTGGCGGTAGAGGAGGCGGAGTTTGTGGGCGCAGAGGGAGGGACGTACGAGGATGACGAGGAGGAGGACGAGGAGGAGGAGCGAGAGGAGGAGCGAGTTAAGGCACTTGCGGCGTTTGACGAGGTGCTTGCGAAGGAGAGGAAGGAAGGGATGGATGCGGCGTGTTTCGACGAGCTGCTGGCGGCGCTGTGTGTGTTCAAGGGCAAGGCGGGGCGTGGTCGTTTGTTTGCGCGTCTGAGTGATGGAGGGGAGAGCATATCGCGGAGCACGGTAGGTGAGTGGTATGTGTCGTTCATATTCGATGACGACGAAGAGGAGGAGGAGGAAGAAGAAGAGGAGACGGAAGAAGAGAGCGAGGGGAGAGGGAAAGCACCTGAGGGCGTGGGCAGTGCGCCGGAGGGGTGGGGTGCGTTGCAGGCCAAGCTGTCGCAGGGGTGGAAGTGTGCATGTTGCTTCACGCAGAACAAGGAGAGCGATGAGACTTGCGCGGCGTGCGAGGCAGGGCGGGACGGGAACGTGGCAAGCAAGCCCAAGGCCGCGACTACAGGAGCAGCGACAGCGGGGTTGTCCGTGTTTGGGGCCGTGCCTGGATCGACGAGCAGCGGGTTTTCGTTCAACGGTGGGAGCGGTGGTGGCTTCTCCTTTGGGGGCGGCGGTCCGTCGCCGGCGGTTGCTACAACTCCCGTTGCATCGTCAGGCGGGTTCTCGTTTGTACCCAGCAGTAGTAGCAGCAGCGGTAGTAATAGTGCGGGCTTGGCAGTGAGGCCTGTGTCTGCAGGGAGCAGCAGCGGGGGCGTTGGCTTTTCTTTCCCGGGCTCAGTCCCGGCGGCGGAGACGAGGGAAGGGAACGAAGAAAAGAAGGAGGTCGCTGTTTCCTCTTCTGGTAGTGCAACGGCGACGACAAGTTTTGCAACGCTGACGGGGGGCAAGGCGAAGGAGGAGGTGGCGGTAGAGGAGGCGGAGTTTGTGGGCGCAGAGGGAGGGACGTACGAGGATGACGAGGAGGAGGACGAGGAGGAGGAGCGAGAGGAGGAGCGAGTTAAGGCACTTGCGGCGTTTGACGAGGTGCTTGCGAAGGAGAGGAAGGAAGGGATGGATGCGGCGTGTTTCGACGAGCTGCTGGCGGCGCTGTGTGTGTTCAAGGGCAAGGCGGGGCGTGGTCGTTTGTTTGCGCGTCTGAGTGATGGAGGGGAGAGCATATCGCGGAGCACGGTAGGTGAGTGGTATGTGTCGTTCATATTCGATGACGACGAAGAGGAGGAGGAGGAAGAAGAAGAGGAGACGGAAGAAGAGAGCGAGGGGAGAGGGAAAGCACCTGAGGGCGTGGGCAGTGCGCCGGAGGGGTGGGGTGCGTTGCAGGCCAAGCTGTCGCAGGGGTGGAAGTGTGCATGTTGCTTCACGCAGAACAAGGAGAGCGATGAGACTTGCGCGGCGTGCGAGGCAGGGCGGGACGGGAACGTGGCAAGCAAGCCCAAGGCCGCGACTACAGGAGCAGCGACAGCGGGGTTGTCCGTGTTTGGGGCCGTGCCTGGATCGACGAGCAGCGGGTTTTCGTTCAACGGTGGGAGCGGTGGTGGCTTCTCCTTTGGGGGCGGCGGTCCGTCGCCGGCGGTTGCTACAACTCCCGTTGCATCGTCAGGCGGGTTCTCGTTTGTACCCAGCAGTAGTAGCAGCAGCGGTAGTAATAGTGCGGGCTTGGCAGTGAGGCCTGTGTCTGCAGGGAGCAGCAGCGGGGGCGTTGGCTTTTCTTTCCCGGGCTCAGTCCCGGCGGCGGAGACGAGGGAAGGGAACGAAGAAAAGAAGGAGGTCGCTGTTTCCTCTTCTGGTAGTGCAACGGCGACGACAAGTTTTGCAACGCTGACGGGGGGCAAGGCGAAGGAGGAGGTGGCGGTAGAGGAGGCGGAGTTTGTGGGCGCAGAGGGAGGGACGTACGAGGATGACGAGGAGGAGGACGAGGAGGAGGAGCGAGAGGAGGAGCGAGTTAAGGCACTTGCGGCGTTTGACGAGGTGCTTGCGAAGGAGAGGAAGGAAGGGATGGATGCGGCGTGTTTCGACGAGCTGCTGGCGGCGCTGTGTGTGTTCAAGGGCAAGGCGGGGCGTGGTCGTTTGTTTGCGCGTCTGAGTGATGGAGGGGAGAGCATATCGCGGAGCACGGTAGGTGAGTGGTATGTGTCGTTCATATTCGATGACGACGAAGAGGAGGAGGAGGAAGAAGAAGAGGAGACGGAAGAAGAGAGCGAGGGGAGAGGGAAAGCACCTGAGGGCGTGGGCAGTGCGCCGGAGGGGTGGGGTGCGTTGCAGGCCAAGCTGTCGCAGGGGTGGAAGTGTGCATGTTGCTTCACGCAGAACAAGGAGAGCGATGAGACTTGCGCGGCGTGCGAGGCAGGGCGGGACGGGAACGTGGCAAGCAAGCCCAAGGCCGCGACTACAGGAGCAGCGACAGCGGGGTTGTCCGTGTTTGGGGCCGTGCCTGGATCGACGAGCAGCGGGTTTTCGTTCAACGGTGGGAGCGGTGGTGGCTTCTCCTTTGGGGGCGGTGGTCCGTCGCCGGCGGTTGCTACAACTCCCGTTGCATCGTCAGGCGGGTTCTCGTTTGTACCCAGCAGTAGTAGCAGCAGCGGTAGTAATAGTGCGGGCTTGGCAGTGAGGCCTGTGTCTGCAGGGAGCAGCAGCGGGGGCGTTGGCTTTTCTTTCCCGGGCTCAGTCCCGGCGGCGGAGACGAGGGAAGGGAACGAAGAAAAGAAGGAGGTCGCTGTTTCCTCTTCTGGTAGTGCGATAGCTTTTTTGCCGTGTAAGCCTGCGAGAGGACCGCAGCCATTCCCTCCTACCCCGAAGACCGACACGACTAGCAGGCATGGAGCACCGGTGGACAGCAGCATTCTAGGAGACAGGATGAGCAGCTGTGGGTTTCCCAGCCTGGCGCCTTCCGACTCTATGGATTCAGTGGCGGCAGCAACGGCAACGGCAACGACGACTACCGTGAGCCCGGGGTCTATATCATCTCGCATCGCAGACTCCCCCTTCATTTTGGCAGCGGCGTCTGCGGGGCCCTCGGGCAAGGGGCTTTGGACTGGGGGTTCCTTTGGCAATTTCAAGCCAGCGAACGCATCACCTGTCTTTCCCTTCTTTCCGACGTCCTTAGCTCAGTCCCCGCCTCGCAATTTGACTGCTATGGGGGTTGGTGCTGATAAGGGGTCGCCCCCTCCCCCTGCTTCGCCATCTGGATCCTCCTCTTCCTCCGCAGCAGCATCTGCCTCTTCAATTTCATTTCCTGCCACGCCCTCTCCGACGTCGACACCCAAAAAAACAGTCAAAGATTTGGCCGCAGTATTTGATAGTGCCAAAAGCGGGAATAGTGCCAGTGACAGCAGCGATAGCCAGGGTGAACTAGGGCGGCAGCTATTTTAACACCGCCACAACGCAGAATGCCGACTTGATCCGTCGGCGGTTGAGCCTCGAGCGAAGCGTGCTCCTAAGAACTAGTGGAGAGAGGGAAATAGAGAGTTATCGGGCCGCGGGCGCTTGCGAGAAAAGTGTTCGAGTCGGATGCATGAGCCTAACTTCTGGACGGAGAAGGCTCATGCGTTATGGACAAGACATCCTTTGCTCGATTGTGATCACAGGCGGCGAATGACGAATTAGAGCGTTCGTGAAAGCACACCTTAGGAAGTGAACCACTTCAAAGATGACAGGAGAGGTCAAACAAGTTAGAGCATATAGACTAGAGATAGGTAGTAAGCGCTGTGTCAACACAGTACGATAGCTTAAAATGGTAGGACAACAATAAATGCGGATTGGAAAAAAAAAGTTACATTATGTCCAGTGACTTATATTTCAGAGACATGATGAATGAAAGAGGATGGAAGAATCAAAAGCAACGAAGGCACTGCTAGGACGACAAAGATGTTACACACACATAAATCAAAAACCAAGCTGAACAAAAACAACCTAGCCGTAGAATGGATACACGCGCTTTTCTCTTTTCTTTTTCCCCTTCGTGTGGCCCCTAAAATAATGTTTTCATCTATTGTAAATGTCAAACAACATATATACACATTGACACTCGGGCTGCTTCACTTACTGGCCCTTCTTCTCATCCTTACTCGCTCGCTACTCACTCAGTCGTCGACTCACTCAACCGTTTTGCCCCACGCTTTTGGTCTTAATAAATTGTATCTCTTCCTCCACGCCCTCTCACACTCATACTTTTCCGAGCTTCCGGGCTATTTTTCTCGAATTCAACTAAGTGATACATTTTCTTTCACCCAAATGTTTGCTTTATCGATGCTCAGGTCAAATCGATTATCTCGCACTCCTCGTCCCGGTTTGCCGGCAGCAAAACTCGTACAGACGCAGCGGCAGGTGCTCGTTTTAACGTCGGTGCCGCCATCCCCCCTCCGCAGCCCTTATTTTTCCTGGCAAAGTAGTCTGTTATCCCTCGTTGTGCACTGGCGGCAACCACGGTCGGAGTGGCCATAGAAGTAGCGCCTCCGCCACGTCGTTCTCCTTCTCTTCTTCCACCTTCTTCCCCTGCGTCGCCGCTGCCACCCCTACCACCGCCGTCCCCATCACTACTGGTGCATGAGGCCGTGCTCGCACCAGGCTGCGCACCAGCAGCGGACGCAGAAACCGGTGCCACAACGGTGCTAGTCATCGCGGCGGTGGAGGAAGATGTGGACCGAGCTGCCGCTGCTGAGTTACTGGCCTGTGCGCGGGAAGACAGCCGGCGCAAAGATGAATGAAAGAGAGGTTCGTCACATCCACTGTCCCCACAGACGCTGAGATCTCCAGCTCCACCCCTGGCAGCACTTGTGGTGGTGGTCAGATGCCGAGTTGCGGAGGCAGACGTCGGAGAAAATCCAAGAGTAGGAAGCCGTAAAGGAGACCTCTGCTCCGTGATACTCTTTGCAACAGACGACAAAGCAACAGCAGCAGAAGACACATCCGACCCTACAGTTCGGGCGACCGTGTCAAGTGCTCCTTCCGAGCCAAAATAAGCTGCCCACTCCGCAGGTTTAGCTGCTACCATGGCAATCCTGGCCTGCGCAGCGGCAAGCTGCTTCCTCTCACGTTTCCGTTCGAGCCATTCCTTTTCGTACCGTGCATTGGCCTGAATACGCATCTGCCACTCTTCCTTTTTCTCTGTCTCGACACCACCCTCCTGCTTTGATCCGCCCCCGCTTCCATCCCTGGCTCCTCCTTCGCGGCTGCTGGATGCGGACGCTCGCTTTTTCATCTTGAGAAGGTCCAGAGTCTTAAGAATAATTCGATCTTCAAGATTTAAAGAACGTGAATTAGACGCCGAACCAGTGATGGTTCCTGCCCTACCTCCTCCTCCTCCTCCTCCTCCTCCTCCTCCTCCTTCACTTTTTCCTCCTCCTCCTCCTCCTCCCTCACCACTACTACCGCCATTTGCACTCCCACATCTTTCGTCCCCTACATTTCCCTTATCGTCATGCTTCTCGGCCTGCTGAACTGTAAGTGCCTGCTGATTGACCTCTTCCTTCAATGGCAAGCCCAAGGCCTCCATAAACTCCTCCAGCTTCGCCATTAGCTCCCTTTTCTGCCCTTGCTTGATGTCCAACCCCACCAAGCGCTCCTCCTGTGTCACACACCGCACAACTTGAATGTACTTATTTCGGTTATCAATCACCACATCCTGAATCGCCGGCCAGATCGGCACCACCGCGCCCGACAAAATGTAAGAAGTCGACTGCCGCCGACCTACCGGGCAAAAGGTGCCCCCGCGACTGTGACTATAGTTCGCGTTATTCGGGTTGCACCAGCACATCACATCACCCACTACCTCATAGCGACGTCCGTCCGCATTCGTCCGCCACTCCCTCCTCTGCCCCCGAGCATGGTGAATGCATTGCTTGAGGGTCAGCTCATTGAACCGCGTCCACTTCCGCTCGACCATCTCTAGATTCTTCCTCGCCGGTTTCACCTTAACCCATTGCCGCTGTAGCTCCGAGCCGGCAATCTGAAACTCTTTATGGTAATAGGGTCCAATCCCACGACGGCCCGTGTTCGGCGAGATGACCTTATACCGCTTTTCCATCCTCGCCCCCAGAGAGCCGGCCTTGAGCTTCCGTCGCGAGAAGGCCGAGGACACTATCTCCAGCGCCAGTATCACCTGGTCGGGATGAGTCAGATGAACGTAGAAACCCGTGCCCGAGCCGTCGTAGAGGGATCCGTCCGGCTCCACCTCGTCATTGACGTACCCCTCATCCCCCGCCGATCCGATACTGCCAAGTAGTCTACTACCGCCGCCATCTCCTCCCTTAACTGCATATTTACATTTCTTATTCAAAGTAATCGTGATCATTGGTACCGAATTACCTCCCGCTGCACGCTCCTTCGCCCTCTCCTCCTCCGCGCGCAACTTCCCAAGCTTCGCGTACCAATCGTCCCGGATTTCGATGGCCTTGACAAAAGGGATCCCACGGTCCAGTCTGAGGGTGTAGAGCGTGAGAGGCACGCCCTGCAGTTTAACCAGTTCCGTCTTCTTGACGTCCAAGATCTGCTCCGCATACACGTCAGTGACGCCAGTGTCGTACGTTCCCTGCGACTTGGCCTCTTCCAAAATCTGCTGGTGGATCAGCTCGAAGAAATCGAAGACCTCGTGCTGTGCGTCCACCGATAAGGCCAACAAACGGTTGAATAAACGACTTATAGTAATCGAGCTCGTGCCCCTCGCCTTCGCATTTGACCGGCGCCGCACGTTCTGTCCCGCGTTCAAAATCAACTCTTTCGCGAGCGGCTTGGCAAGGTCGACCAAGCTCAGATTCTCCTGCAAAAACTTCTGAAAGCGGGCCTTCTCGACCTCGGGCTGGGGATGCTCGCGAATACGCGCAGGCATGTACTTCTCGTCTATCTCCTGCTCGGCCAAGACGAAGCGGAGGAAGACCTGGAGGGCTTGGAGGCCGTGTTTGGTGTCGAGGTCGAAGGCCTGCATCTCTTCCGAGCCCATGCAAGCCATGCGGTCGCCCTGAGTGATGGCGCCTAGCTGGCCAAGGCGTTTCGCGGCCGTCTGGATGTGAGGTTTCGACAAGTTTAAGGAGGATGATGGAGAGAAGAGAGGAGAGGAGGAAGAGACGGAGGAAGGAAATGAGGCCTGCACCAATTTATAGCTCTGCCATTCGCTTGCAAGTCTACTCTCCCTCCACATCCAAATCAAATTCCCGACACTTACCGCAGCAAAGCGGATCTCCCCCGGCAAGTCAGTCACCACGGTCATGTACTCGGGCTAAAAAGGAGGGGAAAGAGGGAGGAAGAGCGGGAAAGGCGAGACGGGTGAGTAATGCAATGTCTACAGAGATTGAGGAAGGAAGAGGGGGAGGGAGGGAAGCGAGATAATGCCCTCGGTCTTTCGGCGCATTATGACACAAGAATACAAGAGACAGTCCACCCACCCCCGAGACTTGGTTCGAGCGATGGCTCCGGCCAAGCTGCTGGACGAAGGAGCTGCTGTTGTAAGGAATTTCCAAAGTCATATGCACACGGCGGCGCTGGTTCTTGGCCCGTCGATCTGCGTGAAGCGAAATCCCTGTCGATCCCGCGTCCGAAATGATGGCCACCAGCTTCTCCCCTGCCTGGAAAGCGCGCATCTCCTCAATATTGACCCTCTTCTGACTCACGCCCAGGGTCTTGGCCCGACTGACCTCGATTGGATTCCCGTCACGGTCAAAGCCTAATCGACACTTCCGCCCCGTGATCTCTGCTACCTTCCCATGCCCTCCCAATAGCCGGATCAAATCATCCAGTGGGAATTGAGGCAACTCCTGCGCGCGGACCCTATCAATGAGATAGGCCTTCTTCGCCGAGTAATTAAACGGCACGTCAGCATCGCGGCACAATCCTTGGTCAGGCACGTACTTTTTAATCAAATCTAGCAGGGTCGACTCGATCCCGACAAACCCTGCATCCGCGTCAACCTCGTCCAGGTCCGCCTCGTCCTCTTCCTCGTCCTCGTCCCCAGAATCGAAGCTCCCTGCGCGGCTGCAGCGTCGCCTTTTCCCTTTAGTTTCAGCGACGGTAGTTTTAAGTTGTTTCCCCTGCTTCTTCTTCTCTTCCTCTTTCTCCTCCTCCTCCTCTTCATGGCTCTCGCCCTTGTACTCCTCGTCCTTCTCGTCATCCAAAGCACCGCTGCTGGCGCTGCTGCGCCGCGACTTGGCCTTGGCTGTGCCTTTCCCTCCCCCCCCCCCTTCACCACCAGCCCCAACCTCCATTTTCATGCCCCCCTCCTTCCCTTCCTCCTTTTCGTTCTTCTCCTCGTCCTCCGAATCACTCCCCAGCATAGCTGTGTACGACTTGACTATCTTCGCGCTCCTTCGTGCCGGCCTCTCTCCCCTCCCCCATCCCTCTCGTCCTCCTCCCTCATCACCCAAAGCTGTACGCCCTGCACAAGTCGCTCGGTTCTTGACGTAGCGCTTGGCCACCGCCTCCCCCGTGGACAGGAGACCGATGACCACGCATTTCCCCTCCCGAATGGCGTCCTGGGCGAGTTTGGTCACATGAGGGATCTTCGCAGCGACGCAAATGTGCCTGTGAAAAAGGCGAAGCGAAGAGAGAGAGAGAGAGGGGGATTTAGGGAGAAGGGGGAGGGCAAGAGGGGAAAAGAGGATGTACAAGACGATTTTGAATGACAATGGAAACACTCGAGGCCCTTCTCAAGAACAAGCCCCCGGATTCCAAGTAGCAGTAGTAGTAGAACTACTACTTCTACTACCCACCCGCCCTCCCTCCCTCCCTCCCATCCTCCCTCTTTCCGTTCTTGTACCGAAAGAAACGCAGGTGGCCCGACCAGAAATTTCCAATGAAGCTCTTGAGGTGAGCGGGAAGAAAGACCTTATCCACGTGCTGATGGGGGTGGTAGCGGGCCATGCCCGTGGCCAGGTCCATCTTGGCATAGTTCATGACTTCTAGGATTTCGTACCTACCAAAACGGGAGGGAGGGAGGGAGGGAGGGAGGGAGAGAGAGAGGGAGGGAGGGAGGGAGGGAGGGAGATGGGGAGGAAGAATGCGTGATGCGCTTGATGCGTCGGCGGGCTTTTGACTGCCATTGACTCTGACTCTCCCTTCCCTCCTTCCTAACACGCACCACACGGCCACGAGCTGATCATATTTGCTTTTAAACTCCTCCGCAAGCGGCACCTGCTCGATCTTGAACGTGGTATCCTGGAAAGAGAGGGCGCGGGCGTTATATTTGCCTTGGGATTTAAGGTTGAGCGAGATGAGCTCCAAGGCTCCCATGCTGCTCTTGAAGCCCGACTCGTTAAAAAAGTCGTCCATGTCCTCAAAGAGCGTCCCGTTATCACGGCCGTATAGCCCCAGACGCTGCATGTACCTGGAGGGAAAAGAGGGAAGAAGGACAGGGTGGGCAAGAGAGTTTGTTTGGTGCGAGCGGTATCTCATCCTTTCCATCCCTCTTTCCCTCCCTCCCTCCCTCCCTCCCTCCCTCCCGTCCTCCACACTATGTCATCCTTTCCATCCCTCTTTCCCTCCCTCCCTCCCTCCCTCCCTCCCTTCCTCCACACTATCGATCGATTCCCTCACGCCCTCGGCCCTGCATCTCTTGACATAAAGCACGGGCGCCTCGCGCAATTGCCTCAAACACATCACCTCCCTCCCTCCCTCCCTCCCTCCCTCCCTCCCTACTCACGCCAAGTTTTCCAATGTGCTGGCCCCCGTGGCACTGACATAGCACACACGGGCCTTGGGCAGTCGCTTCTGGATCTCCGACACGCTAAGGGCGGTCTTGCTGCTCTTGGTGGTGGCACTATCAAAACCTTTGTTTTCGACCTTCTCGGGGAGAAGCTTCTTAGCCTTGTGGCCTGACGGGAGGGAGGGAGGAAGGGAGGCAGGAGAGTTTTGAAAAATGTTAGTGCCATGCCTAATCTTCTCGTGCTGTTCCTCCCTCGAGACCCCTCCCAACCATCCCTCCCCGCCCTTCCTCCCCTAAAGACCTTTTCCCGCCCTTCCTCCCCTAACGACCTTTTCCCGCCCTTCCCCCCCTCACGACCTTATCCCGCACCCCCTGCCCGAGAAACCCCTCCATCCTTCCCTCCCTACCTTCGTCAAAGACCATCACGCCATTAAATTCCTCTTTGCCCCACCTGTTGGCCCAGCGCACCAACTGCTCTACGCGCGTCTGACCTTCATCGAAACGCGTTCGGCCCACGCTCGTGGTGTACGTCACAAACACAATGCCTTCGAAGGTATCAAGCCGGGGGTCATCGTACGAGAGGGTGTTCAGGCTCACGTGAGGTATATGCCCCGCCCCCACATCCGTCAAATCCCTTTGGGCATCGACGTAGAGGTCGTTGGAGACGGAGAACCAGAAATGTCGACGGCGACCTCGGAGCCAGTTCTCCAGGATCAGGCCGGCGATGGTTCGCCCTTTGCCCATGCCCGCTGTGGGGAAAAGGGGAGGGAGGAAGGAGGAGGGAGGGGGAAATAGGGCACGTTGGTCGTGAGATGTTCGGAGAGCAAGCACACGCCTTCCCTTGCTCCTTTGGCCCCTCCCCCATTTCCTCCCACCCTACCTCCATCGCCAATAAAGTATCCTCCCACCTCCTCCCCATTCACCACCGTCCGTTCGTGCTGCTGGGTTGCATAAATAATGCTCTCCAGCTGCGCCGAGGACAGCCGCCCATCCTGCACGATTTGATCCATGCCCGGATGAAGCTTATACCAGATATCAGGAGGCTCGGCGCGGGCCAGGACAGAGGTCTCAACCACCTTTGCTGGATGGGGACGGCCAATGGTGAGCTTCTTGGGCTTATATGAGGTGAATACCGTGGAGACCTCGCCTCCCTTCTTAGGCGGTTCTTCATCCTCCTCTGCCTCTTCCTCCTTTTCATCATCATTATCATCATTATCATCATCATCATCATCATCATTATTATCATCATCATCTTCTTCTTCTTCGTCTTCTTCTTCTTCTTCTTCTGCTTCGTCTTCTTCATCTTCCGCTCCTTTATTTTCTCCCTCCTCCTCGGCGTTGGCAAGATCTAAGGGCCCGACCGCCCTTCCTCCCCCACCCCTTCGGCGTCCTACCTGTCCTCGTCTGCGTCCCCTCTCACCCCCTCCTTCTATATTGACAACCCCCCCATGATATCCACAACCAGGCGCTTTCCGTTTTCCAATTGCACCTGCGTCACAACCACCAGTGGCAGGAGAAGCAACGACAGCAGCAGCAGCATTCCCACGCAACGCCCGCCCTCCCGCCCTCCCTTTCCTCTGGCGAGCGATTACTTCCTTCTCCACTTCCTCCTCTTTCCCCTCTCCTCCCGCCCCGCCCTCCTTCTCGTCTTCCTTCCATTCCTCCACCTTCACCTTCACCTTGGCGTCATCACGGGTGACTGTGCCACGGGCCTCAAGGCGCCCGGACCGACGTTGGCTGCTGCAGTTCCTTTCATGGCTCAAGGGCTTTCGCTGCAATGAAAGAGGGGGAAAGATATATGGATAGAGAGGCACAGGAAAGTAAGGGGGATGAGTGAGATGGTATAGTGCTAAAAGGATCGAGAGCTGACGAGATGGGAGAACACGGGCGCCCGAAACCAGAGGGCAGTGAATTGAAACCACCGTGTGCTAGCCGCCATGCTATCGTATAAGGACATGAAGCAACACTCAAACGACAGCTGGATTCATCCAAAAAATACTAAATAGAGCCCCTTCTACCTTTCGTCTCAACTTACCCTCCGATCATCCTCTTCCACTTCTTCCTCCTCCTCCTCCTCCATAACCGCTTTCTTTCTTGAATCCGGATCCGGCTTGATGGCACGCTTGGCCACCTTAAGCGCTGCTGTCTTTCGTTTCCCATTTATTCTGCCTGTTGCAATCGTCCTCGCTGATGCTGCCGCTGCTGCTGCCGCTGCCGCCTGGGTTTCCTCGTCCTTCAAACGTGCTGCTTCGGCCGCGTCTGCCTCCGCCTTGGCCAAGACCGCTGCGATACGCTCGGCCTCCGCTCTCTCTTCCGCCACCTTCTTCTCTTTCTCCAGGCGGGCCTCCTCCTCTTCCGCCTTGCGCTGCCTGCGGGTGGTGGATTTTGGGGTGTGTGAGGGGCGGTTCCCTTCTGCACCTTTCTTTACCCCCAAACTCCCTCCCCACACTTACTCTCCTCGATCGTTGTATGCCGTCTGGACCAGCCCGTCAATGTCCATAGCCAAGAGGTCGTCGTCTTCCTCCCCGGCCATCATCATGACCGGCTTGTGTCTCCCTTGTGGCCTGGCAAACGATCTGGGGGATGGTGTGGTGGGGTATGGGTTGGGTCGTACTGGAGGAAGGGAGGAAGCGCGCTTGCTAAATTTCAAAGATAGAGTAGAAGGTGGCTAGCCTCAGGCCTGCAGCAGCAACGATTGCTACACATCCACCTTGCCCTGCCCTACCCAGAGAGTTCAATAGTGTCGTACATACCAACAATGGGTTTTCCGTTTTTTGGATTCCCAATTTCCCGCTCACTCGCTCGATGTTCTTCCAGCAGTTGAGTTCAAATGGAGTGCGCAAACGCCAAGCTTTTGCCGAGCAGCAGCATTACACTGTACTACCCACACACCGAGACGTTTTAATGTACACCACTCTCTGCTGATAGGTGTGACTGTGCCCACGTGGTTGACGTGATTCCCGTTCGCATGTACTGCTCCGCGTTTGCCTCTCGCCTCCGAACAACATGGCCCCGCATGAACTCATTATATGCTCTCATCATCCTGCCACATGCCTCACCCTATTGAGTAACGAAACGATACCGAATCACTCTTGACCCTACCACCAGAGGCCATGCATCGTAGTGGGTATCTGCTCGAACATCACCGGCATCAGGACAAGGAGCACATTTGCATCTAGGACGTACACCGACGGAGCACGAGGCAAGCCAGCACCGTAAGGAAACCATGTCCGTGCTGGAGGCAGAAGCTCTTAAGGCGCTGAAGCTGGTCAAGGCCGATCTAGATGCTACCAAGCGGGTGAAACAACAGGTTTGTATGGCCTGTTGTTCTGTTACTGCAATTCTAGCAGACTCCCATCCCTCCCTGACCCCATGTACCTCCCTCCTACCCACCCTAGTTGGAAGCCACGCTCGAGACCAAGGAGGCAACCGTTGCAACGTTGCAGAGCAAAGTCGATGCGCTGACCCTAGAGGTCCAATTTCTATCCTCTGCCGGAGATGAAGGAGGAGGATCAATAGGAGAGGGGACCCCTGACAACGAAAAAGAAAACGAAGGTGAGCGTGTGTTGAAAGAGGGAAGGCTGATGTGCGCATCCACAGCAAGGGAAACCTACCCCCTCTTTCGCAGTCATCAAATCACTTTCATACACCCCCTTCACTTTCCCTCCTTCCCCCCTTACCTCTAGCAGTTTTACACCTCAAGGAGCATCTTGCGGCTTTGGAAGGCACCTTGGAGACGGAACGGGCATGTTGGTCGTCCGAGAGAGAGAGCCTTCAGTCCAATATTAAGGAACTCGCACACCAGGTGAAGAGGGTGGAAGGAAGGATGGAAGGGAGAAAGGAGTGAGGGGTGAGAGGGGGGAAAAAGTGAGAACAGAGCTGCTTCAAAAATGATGCTGACCCACTCAGTCCTTTCTCTCCAACACACTCGACGACGTCTCCACCAGGTGCAGACCCTGCAAGCCCAGCTGAAGGCTGCCATCCCTTCTCCTCCTCCTCTCTCTCCATCTCCTCTTCTCCCAGCGATTCTTCCCTCCGACGAGAAGGAGGCCGAGGCCGAACCCGAAGCTGCTGCTGCGGCGGCCATACAGAAAAAGAAGGATGAGGATGCAGTCGCCGCCGCAGCAGCAGCAGCAGCTGCCGAGAAAATGCGTGCACAGGAGGTCCGGCACAATAACGAGAAGAAGATCCTCCAGTCGCAAGTCAAGAGATTGGAGAAGGAGGGGGAAGAGGGGCGGAGGAGGAGGAGGGAGGAGGGCGAGGAGGCGGGGAGAAGGAGGAAGGAGGCAGAGGAGGGTTGGAGGGAGGAGAGAGCAGAGCTGCAGGGACGGATAGCAAGGCTGGAGGAGGAAGGCAAAGAGAGGAAGAGAGTGATGGAAGAGAAGGAAGAGATGTGGAAAAAGGAGGTGCATAGGCTGGGAAGAGAAAAGGAGGAGGCGGCGGAGGGATTTGGGGAGGCAGAGAGGATGCTGAACAAGCGAGAAATGGAGTGGAAAAAGGAGATGGACGAGAGGGAGGGGAGTTGGAGGATGGAGAAGGAAGCAGGGGTGGAAGGGTGGAGAAGACAGGTGGATGCCTTGAGGAGGGAGAAGGGATGGATCGAAGAGCAGCTGGGATTGGCTCAAGCAGCAGCAGCAGCAGCAGCAGCAGGAGGAGGCACAGAAGCAGCAGTGGACGGGGGCAAGAGGACGGGGGAGGGAGAGGAGGAAGAGGGAAAGGAAGTGATAGCCGCGCTTCGAAGAGAGGTTGCCTCGTTGGAAGACGCTCTGGCAATTGCGAGGGAGGAAGGGGAGGAAGGGAGGGAGAGAGGGGTGTTTATGGAAGAAGCGCTGCTGGCAGCGAGGCGGGAGGTGGAGGAGGGGAGGGTGCGTGTCAAGGAGCTGGAGGACAGGCAGAAGAGGAAGGAGGGAGGGCAGGGAGGGGAGGATGACGGGGTGTGGAGGGCGAGGGTGGCGCTGTTGGAGGCGGCTTTGGGGAAGGTGAAGGAGGAGAAACAATCCCTTGCCGTGGATAGGAAGGTCAGGAAGGGAGTGAGGGAGGGAGGGAGGGAGGGAGGAACACCATGATTGTGGAAGGAGAAAGTAGAAAGAGGGAGAAAGGGAGGGATGGAAGAAGGATGGACAATGACGGACAAAAACCGATCACTCTCACATTTCACACAGCTCTTGAAGGCCCACGTCCGTAAGCTAGAGAGCGAGAAACAGCAACAAGCACTTGAGGCTAGCACCCACACATCCACAGTCCTTCTTCCGCTCCCTCCCGTTCCTCCTCCTCGAGCTGCTGTCCCTTCCTCGTCCTCCACCGCTTCCTCCTCCTCCTCCTCCTCCTCCTCAACCCTTCCTCGTGAGGGAGGATCCGAAGGGAGGGAGGGAGGGAGGGAGGGTGAGGGAGGGGGGGTAGAGGAGGACGCCATGCGACAGCTGCAGGAAGACTTCATGCGTCTAAATGCAGAGCTGAGAAAGGCTGAAGCCCGACATCGCAGGCAGGAGGAGGAGAAGGAGGAGGAGGTGAGGTGAAGGGAGGAAGGGAGGAAGGGAGGAAGGGAGGACGGGAGAAAGGGAGGAAGGTAGGGAAGGATGGAGGGAAGGAGCTGTCGGGAAATTGATGACTCACCTTTCCTTCCCTCCCTCCCTCCCTCCTTCCCTCCCTCCCTCCCTCCCTCCCTCCAGATAATTCAGCTGAGAGAGACCTTCAAAGTGCTAGTTGAGCAGCATCTGGGGGTTTGGGGCCCTTCCTCCTTCGGCTCCTCCCTCCCTCCCTCCCCTACCCGCACCAAGCACTCCAAGAGCCGGGCAGGCAGTGGGGGAAGCCGCAGTGGGAGGGGGGGGGGGGAAGGGAGGGAGGGAGGGAAGGAGGGAGGGGGGGTGTTGGAGCAGATGAAGAACGTAGTGACGGCGTTGACATTGCAGGTAGGATGAGGGGGAGGGGGGGAGGGAGGGAGGGAGGGAGGGAGGGAGGGAAGGGTCGATTCTGCCGTGCGTGTCTGACTACTCATCCTCTGCTCCTTCCCTCCCTCCTTCCCTCCCTCGCTCCCTCCCTCCCTCCCTTGCTCCCTCAGGTGGGTGAAGCGGAAGCACAGCTGGCCGTGGCCCGACTGAAGGTGCGGGAGCTGGAGGAAGAGAAGGAAGAACAGCAGCAACGGCAGCAACAGCAGCAGCAGCAGCCGCAGCAACAGCAACAACAAGAATACCAACAGCAACCACAACAGCAATACTCTCCTTTTCTCCCGCCCACGGTGGTGGAGGAAACAGAAGGGGAAGCAGAGACGGCAAGACTGAAAGAGATTAACATGGCTTTGCGGCGGGAGGTGGAGAGAGGAAAGGTGAGCATTGGATGGGAGGCACGGAGGGAGGGAGTAAGGGATGAAGGGGGCAAGGGATGACAAAAGAGGACAGGATTTATTCGATCTAGCTTATGGCTGACAAGCAGGCACTGAAACACGCTTCCTCCCCTCCTCCTTACCTCCCTCCCTTCCCTTCCCTTTTCCTTCCTTCAAAATGAAGTTTTTGTTCAATCAACTGACATCCCTCCCTCCCTCCCCTCCCCTCCCTCCCCTCCCCTCCCTCCTTCCCTCCCATCCCTCCCTTCCCTTTCCCCCTTCCAGTCGGAGCTTGACGCGACACGAGCCACGTTGGGCGTAGCGCAACGGCGGGTGGAGGAAGGGAGGGAGCGGGGGAAAGTTCTGGAGGCAGAAATTGGAGAATTGCGAAAATCCGCGAAAGCCAAGACGGTGGGGACGACGACGGCGAGGAAGGGAGGGAGGAAGGGGGGCAGGAAGGAGGAGAATGGAGTGGCGGCGACTGGCTTGCTTTTGGGGGAGGCGAAGGAGGAAGAGGGAAGAGATGGAGGAGGAGGAGGAGGAGGGGGAGGGGGAGGAGGGGGGGGGGAATTGGCCACCACGCCCACTACAACAACCTTCCTTTCCTCCCCCCTCAACGACGAAGCAAAAGTGAAAGTCGCTGTACGAGCTCCTACCAACCTCCTTCCTCCCCTCCCTCCCTCCCTCCCTCCCTCCGCCCCCCCCGACGAAAGCTTCAACAAACAAGAGGACGGCCCTCCCCCTCCCTCTCCCTCCTCCCCTTCCTCCCCGAGTACCTCTCCTCTGCCTCCGCCCCCCCCTCCTCAATCCCACAGCTGGTCCTTGGAGGAGGAGCCGCATCCCTTGCCTCCCTTCGGTCTCGACTCCCCCGTGGTCGCGCATTTACTCGACGCCTGGACGCACGACGAGACCAAACTTGAGTATCTCAGGACATGGCTCAGGTAAGAAAGGAAGGAAGGAAGGAAGGAAGGAAGGGAGGGAGGGAGGGAGGGAGGGAAGGAGAGGGCTTTTCCAATCATAGACCACCCAAACAGCAAGCGTCCCTCCCTCCCTCCCTCCCTCCCCAGATACCTGGTGCACGACAAGCTTGCTTCCCTCCCTCCCGGCTACACCCCCGGCGTCCAACTGCTGGGCCTTCGTCCCGAGACAAAAGACGGCTTTGTGGTGCTCCTGCTGCCAATTTTGCGGCACGCACGGCCCGAATTGAATATCTTGGTGAGGGGAAGCGAGGGAGGGAGGGAGGGAGGGAGGGAGGGAGGGAGGGAGGGACCGCAACAACGCCTTGAAAGCAGTCCATGACATCTGACGCCGACTCACTTCTCTCGTCATTCCTCCCTCCCTCCTTTTCGTGCTCCCTAACCAGGTACAAAGCCGCGGGAGCCCGTCCCACCCGGGGGGCTACGACCTGAGAATCAAAATTTTGAATTTGAAAAAATCGACCCAACAGTTTTCAACGGCAGCAGCAGCCCCAGCAGCAATGGGGTCAGGAGGAGAAGGGCAGGGCAAGAGTTCTCCCCCACCCACACTTCGACCACCAACATCGGCTCAGCTTTCTTCCTCCCTCTCCTCCTTCTCCTCCCGCTTTCGCCTCTCGCCCGGAAAACGGCCTTCCGTCGATTCTGCGTCCAACCCTCCCCCGCCAGTCCCTCCCTCCTTTCCGTCCTCCCTCAGCACCATCGCCTTGACCTCCTCCTTCTTGGAAGGTCGGGCGGGCTTCAGGGAGGCCATGCGGAGCTTGGGAAGTCTTCAAAAAATGACCACTGCTGCTGCCACTGCAACAGCAGCGACAGCGACTGCTACGATGACGAGCAGCGGTAGGAGCTGGGGTAGGAGCAGCAGCAGCAGCAGCAGCAGCAGTGTTAACACTAGCGGCAGCAGTGTTAATAGTGGCAGCAGCAGCAGCAGCAGCAGCAGCGGCGGCGGCGGCGGGGGGGGCGACAGTGGCGACGTGCTGAACCTGGAAGGTGGAGAGAGAGAAGAGAGAGAAGAGGCAGCAGCAGCCGTTAAGCGCAGTGAGGGGGCAGCATCTGCCTCCTCATCCTCTGCCTTCTCATTTATGAACCCTCCGCCCCTGCTTCCATTGCAAACCTCTCCAAAGCAACAGCAGCAGCAGCGAACAACCCCTCTCCCTGCTCTGCCCCCCTCGCCCTCCTCCGCTTCCTCCTCTTCCTCTCCATCCCCTATTCGGAGCTCTGTCACCACTGTGACTTCTTCCGCGATGCCCTTGTCGTCTGGGAAGAGTGAAAGTTGGGGCAACAGCAGCGGCAGCAGCGCAAGTCGCCGAATGCTGGCCCAATCAATCGAGAAGCGCTTGGCAGCTTTGCAGCAGAAGCAGGAGAAGGTGGAGAAGGAGAAGGGCGAGAGAAAGTAGATGGGGTCAAACGAAGGGACTTAGCACGAGAATGTACAAAGGAAACAGAAACAAAGGACTGAGTCGAGAGTACGCATGGCTTCTGTCCTTTTTTTTCCCCCATCCTAGGGTTGGTAGGGCAGGTGGGAACTTGAGGGAGCAGGTTTGTGGGGGAGGTTATCGAAAAAGATGCTGGCGTTCATTTCCAAAAGTGCTTTACCCTCTCAAAGAAGACACTGCCCACAAGCGGCTGTCAGTCCTTTGTCTTTCTCTGGTGTATGCACACACATGAGATGGAATCGCCCATGGGCCATCCAACGGCTTTTGTGATAGCCAAGATATGGCCTCCTCCCCTACCATTCGTGCCCCCCCACCCAACCCACAATGTTCTCACATCCGCGCCCCACACAATGCTCACAGTGACACAAAACACACAAATGGGACGGCTTGACAGTTCCCGAAAGGGCAACATTGCCCGAAAGCGGCGCCTGCAGGAGTTGTCGGAGGAGTTTGAGGCAGACCGGGCCTTGCGAGTGGAGGAGTCCTTGGACGCGGCCAAGCCCGATGAGGAGCTCTTTTTTGTGGACACCAGCGCCGCTACATCCCTTCCCCCAACAAAGAGCAAGGCCGAAAAGCGTCGACGCTTCTTCAGCGAGAAAGTGAGCTGCGTAGCCATGCCCTCAGTGCATTTGGTGAAGGCGGTGGAGCGCATCGTCAAGGGCCAGCAGAGCGGCAAGGTGGGCGGGGAGGTCAAGACGGGGACAGGCCCGAACGACAAGCCCACCAAGGCCACTTTACGATCAAAGTCTGTGACCAAAAAGGACGAAGAAGAAATTTACGACATTTGGGGCACAGAGACAGGTGGGAAGAAGGGAGGGAAGGGCAAGGGGAAAAAGGGGAAGAAGGCGGGGCCGGTACTAGTGCCCAAGTCGAAGCTTCGAGTCCTAAAGGCGCCCTTGGCCTCGCTCGTGCCTTTGATTGCCAAGCCATTAGGGGGACAATCTTATCACCCTTCTGCCGAGGAACACCAGGAGGCCTTGTCAGTGGCGGTGGCAGTGGAGGAGAAGAGGGACGCGGCGCTGGCCAAGATGAAGGCGCCGCTTGCGGTCATGAGCGAAGCGACCAAGGCATTGCTATTGAGAGATTCCGAGGAGGAGGACGAAGGAGAGGAAGGACAAGATGAGGAAGAGGAAAAGGAGGGGGCGGAAGAGGAGAAAGGAGAAGTGTTGACGAAATGGATGTTGAGGCGGAAAGGGAAGATGACCAAGGCCGAGCGGAATAAGCAGCGGCGACGCAAGGCCATGGAACACCAAGCTGTATTGGACAAAGAACAAAATGCCCTGTCCCAGCAAGCATCCCGCGCTCGGGAGCACGCCAAGGCCCTCCGTCGTGAGGACAAAGCGGTGAAGAAGGAGAAGAAGAAGGGCAGTGGCAGCAGTCGAAACAGGCCATTTGCCCCTCTTGATCTCCCAACGGTCCCTGTGCCGTTACCCCAAGACAAGGACCCTCTGCGCACTCGTTCTTTGGCCGTGCCCTTGTCTGATGAGCTGAAGGGAAGCCTTCGCGCGCTGCGGACGAAGGGTAGCTTGGCATCCGAGACATTGGAAGGGTTGCAGCGACGAGGGCAGTATGAGGTAGTACCGCAACGAAAGAGCGCCCGACCCAGACAGCGTGTTAAATACGTGGAAAAGTTCCGCGGGGAGTAGGGGGAGGGAGATAAGTAGGGAAGAAATGATGGATGCTTGAGTAGTATTGTTTTTTTGGGGGAAAAGAGGATTAAATGAGGAGGGGAAATCGAAGAGGAAGGTGAAAAAAAAGAAAAGTATGGAGGAGGAGAAGCAGAAGGCCATAAAAATAAATATGAAGTGGATGATGATCAAGAAGAAGAATACGAACAAGATCCTACATTTCATGTCACTTTCTCCTTGTTTCTTTACATTTCCACGTCTACCTTGACCTCCGCGTCCTCTCACCTCTTCTCCGATGTCAACCAATTGACTGCTACCGTCCAATCACAGTGCTGCCGCTGCTGCCATTGCTGCTTCTATTGGGGCACACGCCGTCCCCAAGTGTTGGGGTGTGTAGCAAATAGATTGATCGACTCCATGTTCTGGCTGCGGCAGGCAAGTCGTATTGGAGTTGAAAGCATTCCCTGACTGCGGACGTGGCTGAGCATACGAGACTGGGACCACCACGCCTCCATCCATTACGCGTACGATTCCCTATTTTTTGGCCAAATACCTCAAAACCCTCTACGAGGGCAAACGCATGTCGACCCTGGTGTCGCAGTCACTTTCTTCTAACACGCGTGGCCAAGGGGATTGAGAATTTGGCAGGCGTAGGACCAGGGCACCGTAATCAACATGGTAAATTGAGCGTGGGCTGTGAGAGGCCAGACGGGATGCTAAGCAACGATAGAATCAAGAAGTAGATAGCATGGTAGCCGTGGCTGAAGTCGTTCCAGGTCCTGTGTATTGCTTGCGGAGTTGGTGGACTGAACCAGAGATGGGCCAGGACGTCACGCGCGCATGTGGATATCAAGCATGGCGGGCGACCACGAATGAGAGTCCTCGAGACCTTCAAGTGCGCCCGAGTGCACCGTACTGTCCTGTCCTTTGTCCAATTCATATATGCGAGGTCTTTTCGTGTCAAGGTCTCCCGTTATTGGATTAGGAAGGACCTTGCCTTGGAGTGTCACTTTCTCCCTCTCCTAGTCGTGAGTGGCTGTATGCAGCAGCAGCGCTCTCGCTCGTGCTCTGCTCATCTATCAAATCATGGGTCATGCATGACGTGCAGTCTTGCCTTCACTTCTCATGCTCTCATTGCCACACAGTCGCAAATCACACAGGCAAAGCAGATTCTTGCTCTTGTCGCGGCTGCCTAGCGGTGGTGAATGACCTTCTTCTTTGTCCATTCCAGGCGTCTTTGAAGCACAGGCCATAGAGGGAGAGAGTGAAACAGGAGGGGCGGAGAGAGCGCAATGGCGGCAGTGGCGGCCGAGCAGGATCGGCCCACACCACCCGCGCAAGGAAGGGGGAGGGCGTCGATGATAAGGAGACGACGACAACGAGGAGGAGCCAGCAGCTTGGTCTTGCTGACGACGACGGCGGCGGCTGTGCTGGTGCGTACGAACCCAACCCTCGCTCCCCTTCCTCCCTCCCTCCTCACATCAGCCTCTCTTTCTCTTAAATCCTTCACTTCTTTTCATTCTGTGTCGTGGCAAAACAGGGAACAACCCTAGCTTTTGTAGGGCGGGGCTTTTTCCCTCCATCCTTCGGCGGCACCAGCAGCGGCAGCGGCATCATCAGCAGTGCCAGCAGCCTGGAGGGGAGAAGAGGAGGGGGTTTCCTCTTACCGCCCGTTTCGTTATGTAATATAATGCCTTCTGGTCCACAAGGAGCCCAGGAGAAGGGGAGGGGGAGAAGAGGCGGCGCAGGAGGAGGAGGAGGGAGGGAGGGAGGGACGGCGTTGTGGATGGTGAGAAGGGAGACCTGGACCGATATCCCTCTAAAGGATTTTTACGACGCGCTGGGTATATACTTGTATGTAGGGAAGGAGGGAGGGAGGAAGGGAGAGAGGGGGCGTATCGATGAATTAGGGAAATAGGTGTTGTTTTCTTAATTCTGTCTGATCCCTTCAAGCGGAGGATCGCGCACTTCCTCATCACCCTTCCTCCCTCCCTTCCTCCCTTCCTCCCTCCCTCCCTCCCTCCCTGCCTGCCCCCCGACTCAACAGGTCCACCTACGGCGGCAAGGAAGTGCCCGAAGATTTCTCTGTGCCTTTTGATGCCTCTTTGTGGCCGGAGCGGATGCAGGGCCTGAGACTGGGAAAATACTTCAAGAAGCTCGTCACGGATGCGGTGGGGAGGGAGGGAGGGGGGGAGGGAGGGAGGAGTAGTCGAGAAGTGTGGAAGAAAACGAAGGCAGACAGTTGTTGTTAAGCACGTCACACTCTGATTCTCACGCGTGGTTGAAAATGGGAATCTTTTTCTTTGTTTACGTAACAGGAGTTGAGGGACCAGGATCCGGATATGGTCGTTCGCCTGGAGGAGGAGCTTGGGATTAAAGTCGGACTGTCGGATTGGGATAAGTACGTGGGAGGGAGGGAGGGAGGGAGGGAGGGAGGGAAGGGAGTCATGATGCACGAGTGCTTGTTTGGAGGAGTGATGGGGGGAAGGGGGGGGAGGGAGGGAGGGATGGAGGGTGTGTTTTCTCTGTTGGCGTTCTGTTTAGAGAGGGAATGATTGAATTTAATCCATTCAATTTGTTTATGGTCATCTAATACGACGTAATTTATAACCCTATATGATTCGATCTTATTTGTTTCATCTTCGTTACTTTAGGTTCTACCAGGCCCTCACCGTCTTCAAGCGGATCAAGAAGAGCATGAAAGTGCTCGCCCGCTTCACCATCCCCGCCGAGGTACGTCCTCCCTCCCTCCCTCCCTCCCTCGTCACCTTGCCTCCCTCCATCCCACCCTCCCTCATCACCATCGCCCACCTTCCCTCCCTCCCTCTTCTTCCAGGAGCCCTGGCCTGAGGATCTGTGGAACTACCGGCTGGGTGTCCGCGTAGGCAACCTCCGAACGACCGGTACGTGCTCCTTCCTCCCTCCCTTCCTTCCTCCCTTTCTCCTTCCCTCATCATCTTCCTCCCCTCTTCCCTCTCCCTCCCGTTCTTCCTCTCCCTCCCTCCCTCGTTATCTCTCGCTGCTCTCCGCCCGAACCCTACTCCTGCCCTGCCTGATGACCTACCTGTCACTCTGCCCTCGCTGACAATCCCCTCCCTCCCTCCCTTCCTTCCCAAGGCCGCTTTCTGACGGGCATCTCCGAGGAGACGAAGGAGGAGCGAGTGGCCAGGCTGGACGATATTGGCTTCGAGTGGAAACCCCGCCTGCCTAAGAAGAGCCTGGTCAGCACGGAGGGCGGGAGGGAGGGCGGGAGGGAGGGCGGGAGGGAGGGCGGGAGGGAGGGAGGGAGGGAGGGAGGGAGGGAGGGAGGGAGGGGGGGAAGGGAGCCTCCTGGGGGATATCTCACCGTCCCTCATTCGTCCTTGCCATTCAATTAACTTCAACTCAATCCATCGCCTTATTCCCGTCCAAACCATCGGGTCCCTCCCCCTTGACCCTCTTCCCTCGCCTCGCTACACAGGAAGATCTTGACGCGTGGTTTAATCCCATCGTCGACGCCCTGAAGGTTTATGCCCGCATGGGCGGCGATATTGGGGATATCAAGCCGGTACGTCCTCCCCTCCCTCCCTCCCTCCCTCCCTCCCTCCTACCCTTCCCTCACCTGCATGGATGGACAGCCGTCTGCTTGCCATCCTTGAAGCCCTCTCACCAACCACCCTCCCTCCTCCCCTCCCTCCCTCCCCCCCTCCCTCCCTCCCATCCTTCCTTTCTCCCTCCCCCCCCTCCCTCTTCCAGTCCTTCGTCATCCCCGACTCCTCGAGTGGCCGGAATCCCTGCGGGGCATGGCGTTGGGCCAGAAGCTTGCCTACCTCCGATCCCGCTCGGGGATTCTGAACGATCACCCCGAAAAGAAGCAAATGCTGCAGGATCTCGGTACGAACCAGCCCCTCCTTCCCTCCCTCCCTCCCTCCCTTCCTCCCTCCCTCCCTCCTATCTTCCCTCCCCCTTTCCCTTGCCTTCCATCCGCCTCGTTTGGAATGTTTGCACTCTGTTGTGAGGGGTCAATATTCACCTTCCCCTCCCTCCCTCCCTCCCTCCCTCCCTCCCTCCCTCCCTCCCTCCCTCCCTCCCTTTGCAGGCCTCCTCCTCTCCTCGCGCGAGGCGCAGAACGAGGAAAAGTTCCAGCTCATCCTCCTGGCCTTGGAGACCCACAAGTCGCTGCACGGACACTGCAACGTCCCGCAGGTAGGGAGGGAGGGCGGGAGGGAGGGAGGGAGGGAGTGAGGGATTTCGTCGACATGTTACGGGATCCAGTCATTTATTCTCGATTCTCGCCCCTCCCTCCCCCCATTTTTTTCTCCAATCGTCGCAGTCTTTTATCGTCCCCGACTCGGACGTATGGCCTGAGGAGACGCGAGGTACGTCCTCCTTCCCTCCCTCCCTCCCGGCCTCCCTCCCCCCCGCCCTTCTCGACTCCCCCCCCCCCACCCTCCCCCCCTGCCTCCTTCCCGTCTCAGGCATGCGGCTGGGCGTGCGCGTGAACGCCATTCGATCCCAACAGACATTTATTAAGAACAATCCCAAGCGGCGCCACATGCTCGAGGCCCTAGGGTACGTCCTGTCTCCCTCCCTCCCTCCCTCCCCTCTTCCTTGCATCCCTCCCTTCATGCTCCCTCCCTCCCTCCTCCCCTCCCTCCCTCCCTCCCTCCCTCCCTTCCTTCCGTAGCTTTGACACTCAGCCGGGAAAAGGTCAGAACCGCAAGGGCCTCGACAAGAACTACGAGTACGTCGACGAGGACGGAGGGCGGGACGGAGGGCGGGACGGAGGAAAGGACCCGTCGTTGTCGTTTTCGTCGCCCGTGGGGAAGGGCGGGGCGGAGGGCGGGGAGGAAGGGGAGGAAGGAGGGGCCTGGGAGCAGAGCGGTCCACCTCGGAACACGGCTGAGGATTTGGGTGCGTAGGGAGGGAGGGAGGGAGGGAGGGAGGGAGGGAGGGAGGGAGGGAGGAAAGGAGGGAGGTTTCTGTCTTTCTGTGGCTTGAGGGAAGGAGGGAAAGAAGGAAGGGGGGGATAGCTTCACAGTTCTTGCTCAACATCCATTTGAAGAATGCATTTCTCTCTCTACAACGATGCACACACGAACACATACAACAAAAAAAGCACAACACTTATACATATATATATATACACACATATATATATATACATATGTACATATATACATATACACCTTTTTGTACTCTACAGCGGCGCTGGCTGCAGGCGGGGGCTTGAATGGGCGACAGCTGACGAAGGACGAGATTCTGGATATCCAAAAGCGGGTAAGGAGGGAGGGAGGGAGGGAGGGAGGGAGAGCACATGACTTATGTGGATTTTTGGTGAAAATATACACAAATCGACAATTCATGACATATAAATCATGTTAATCGACAATTCATGACATATAAACCACACGAATCGACAGGCGGGTTTGGAGTGGTATTTCGTGAACCGGCAGCCGGGCGAATCATGGTTTAAGCAGGTAGACGATGGGGAAGGGGAGGGAGGGAGGGTAGGAGGGTGAGAGAAATTTGGCTCCTCGACACTACCTCCTCTACTATTTTCTGGTTTGTTTCAATTTTTTCTTCATATGTGTATGTACCTCTACTATCTATTCACACTGATGATTAATTTATTTTATTTGATGTTTCTTGTGGCAGGTGGAGGAGCTGGGCCTGTCCAACTACCCTTTCGTGCCGCTGCTGTCCGCGGAACAGCACGTTAAGACCAAGCAGAAGTAAGTCCATGCACCGGAATGAATGAATGGGAAGGAGGGAGGGAGGGGGGGAGGGACCGACGGAGGGATAAATGGACTGACGGAAGGATGGAAGGGAGGGAGGGAGGAAGGCCACTGACGGAAGGATGGATGGAAGGAAGGGAGGAAGGCACTGCTTCTCATCGACATGGACTCAACCCCCCCCTTCCCTCCCTCCCTCCCTTCCTCCCTCCTCTCAGGGGCGAGCTCTCCCTCCGGGGGAATCGGATCAACCCCTTCTTCGTCATCCAACCGCCTGCGCTGCAACAGCAGGCGTCCGAGGTGGAGTGTTATCCCACCGGATCCCTCCTCGACACGCTGGGTAAGCAAATGATTGCCGCGTCGGCGCCTCCCCTCCCTCCCCCCCTCCCTCCCCCCCTTCCTCTTTCTATTATTGTCTCGTTCACGGACACATTTCCCTCCCGCCCGCCCTCTCTCCCGCCCTCCAGCCGAACAAGCCGCTGCCTCCCTGGAGGCGGAAGGCGGGGACTCCCTGCGCATGATCCAGAAGCTCAAGGAGGAGACCTACGTGTCTCGAGAGGATTATAGGGTCAAGCTCGTGCCTGACGACGACGTCGATAAAGAGTAAGTCAACCTTTATTCGTTTCTTCTATCCCTTCTTCCCTCCTTCCCTCCTCCCCTCCTTCGCTTCTTCTCTCCCTCCTTCCCTCCCTCCCTAACCTGAGCCCGTCTCCCTGTTGCGAAATTCCCCGTTTGCTCACCCTGTGCTCCTGCCCTCCCTCCCTCCCTCCCTCCCTCCCTCGTACAGAACACCGGCCCCCTGGGACGAGGGGGAGTACTGGAATGCGCTCCACGCCACAAGTGAGGGCGAGATGGACGAGTTTGGAGAGGGCGGGACCTTCGAAGACATCATCCATGCCTTGGAGGTGCGTTCGGAGCGGTTGCTTTCGCCCACCTTCCCTCCCTCCCTCCCTGCCCCCCTGGTGACATAGTTGTTTGTGTTTGGGCTTTTTGCGGGGCAACGTGAGGGAGGAATGCCCTTGTTTTTAATTTCTCCGACCGAGTCTCCTTCCGCTTCATTCACCATGCATTTTCCTTGCACCCTCCTGATTTCTCACTCCCCCTCTCCCTCCCTCCTTACTTCCCTCCCTCCATTCTCCCCTTTCTCGCAGGTCTTCAAGGAGCGTTACGGTCACGTCCGTGTTCCGTTGGAATTTGAATTTGAATCTCCGTCGCCCGAGGACGACGAGGACGACTGGTTCAGGTAATGAGGAAGGGAGGAAGGGAAGGAGGGAGGGAGGAGAGGAGGGTGTGGCGCGATAGCCGCGTGTGTGGTTCTCCCCTCTTTATTGCGTCGTACTTTCCCTGCGGGTCATCGCCTCCTCGGTCACTCCCTCTTAACCCCTCCCTCCCTCCCTCCCTCAGCACCTGGACGGGCAAAGCGCAGACGGACGAAGATTGGGATTCCGAGGCCGAGCCAGAGTTTTTGAAGGACGCCGTTTCCTTGTCCTCGACATACGACCCGGACGTAAGCTATGAGGAAGGGAGGGAGGGAGGGGTGTCCAGGATGAGGGGAGTCGTTTTTTTTCGGTGATGCCTCACTGTGACTTACTGTGACTTAACCTCTTCTCCCTCCCTCTGTCCCTTCCTGATCCAGGCGGCGTCTGCCCGTCGGGAGCGGCGGATGGAGCGACGCCAACGAGACTCCCTCGTGGGCCTGTTTGAAGGCGACGAAGAAGGGGAGGAGGAAGGAGGGGAGGTGGATTTCGCCGCCATCGGCTCGGGGCTGGAGGGGAAGGTGAGTGACGGAGGGAGGGTAGGAGGGAGGGAGGGGAAGCAGACCGAATTCATTTAGGGCCTCTGTCGTTTTATTACTCTTCACATAGATATCAATATATGTATTCTTCCTTCCCTCCCTCTTTCCCTCGCTTCCTCCCTCCCTTCACAGAACAAGGGATTGGATATCTCCTTCGACTTTGAGGACGAGGACGAGGAGGAGGTCCAGGATGACGAGGAAAGCGAGACGGTCCAGTCCGTCGATGACGTACGTCCCTCCCCTCCCTCCCTCTCTCCCTCCCTCCCTCCCTCTCTTCCCCTTTCTCCGTCCCCCCTTCCGTCTTCCAAATTGTTCAACTCGCTCCCTCCCTCCCTCCCTCCCTCCCTCCCTCCGTCTCAATAGGGCGTGCCAACACCCGAGGACGATCCGTACGTGCTGTGGCCACCGGAAGTAGAGAAGCTGCCTTTGGGCGACATCTGCTTCTTGCTACGGTAATGAGGGAGGGGAGGAGTGAGAGGGGGAGAGGGGGGTGAGTCAGTAGGGGTAGGGGAGGAATGAGAGGGAGAAAGGAAAAAAGTTGCATGCCGGTTGGAGTCAAGTCTTTTTCTCACTCGTTCACGTGCCATCTATCCCTCCTCCTTTCCCTCCCTCCCTCCCTCCCTCCCTCCCTCCCTCAGCTCGGGTGTCATTGCGGCAAAGAACGTTCCAGAACGCCGCGCAGCTCTCGACGCGCTTGGCTTTGAGTGGGGCAACGACGAGGCATACGTGAGTGAAGGAGGGGGGAGGGACGGAAGGAGGAAAGGGTGTGGATGGGATGGACGAAACATGTGACTCACCCATTTGTGATCCCTCCCTCCCTCCAGATTGATCTCCGATGGGACGTCTTTTTGGGCACCTACTACTACTGGCGCCTCATCAAAGGCGTGCCTCTGGTAAACCTCTCCCTCCCTCCCTCCCTCCCTCCCTCCCTCCCTCCCTCCCCTCCCCCTGATATCCAAACTGACAATTCCCTCCCTCCCTCCCTCCCCCCCTCCCTCCTGTCAGGTACCGTGGGAGTTCATCGTGCCGGAAGAGGCACCCTGGCCCTTCTTTTGCCGCGGTGTGGAGCTAGGCAAAATGTGCGACATGATTCGGCGGCATCAGGAGGTGAGCAGGGAGGGGGGGAGGGAGGAGAAGCCAATCCCCAAATGTCGTTGATGATTTCCTCGATTATTCTGTGATGGCGTTCCCACCTTTTTCGTGCACTGTCTCACCCCTCCCTCCCGCCCGCCCTCCCTCCCGCCCTCCCTCCCGCCCTCCCTCCCGCCCTCCCTCCCGCCCCAGGTCTTCTTTCGGTACTACCCCGAGCGAGTGCAGACCCTCGAGTACTTCGGCTGGAAGTGGTGGTGGCCGTCGCTGGAGGAAGGGGAGGAGGCCGAGGCTCCTCAACCCTACAACCGCTACAACAATTTCGAGGGCATGGATTTGGTGCTAAAGCTCAATGTACGTGTCCCTCCCTCCCTCCCTCCCTCCCTCCCTCCCTCCCTCCCTCCCTCTCTCCCTCCCTCCCTTCCTCCCTCACTCACTCACTCCCTGAATCACAATCCGCATTGAAAGTCGCTCAAATACACACAAGTACACACATCCAAACCCTCCCTCCTTTCCTCCCTTCTTCCCTCCCTCCCTCCCTCCCTCCGTACAGTTTGTGGACCAGCAGCTCTTGAACGATACGCAGGTGCCAGATTTCGACGCCCTGCGAAAGCAAATCCCTGAGTCCATCCCCTGGCGCGAACAAGACCACCAGGTACGTCCTCTCTCCTTCCCTTCTTCTTCCTCTCTCTCTTTCCCTATCTCCCTCCAACCCTCCCTCCCTCTTTTCCTCCCTCCCTCCTTCCCTTCTTCTCCCGCCTCTGCATAGATCGGACGTGAGAGCATCGTGGAGGCCAATGATGCGCCAAGCGATATGTTTCTCGTTCCAGGCCTCCGCCGGCACCAGCGACGACAGGCGTTGCGGGAAGAGCAACGGCAGCAAAAGGGGGGACAGCAGCAGCAAGAGAGGCGAGGGGCGAAAAAAGAAGCAGCGGCAGTGGTGGCCGGATGGGAGCAGGGAGGGGAAGGAGAGAGGAAGTCAGAGGATGCACCGCCTGTGAAGAAGACGAGGGGCAGGAAGGTAGGCAGTGTGAATGCCAAGAAGGAGAAGGATGAGACGACGGCTGCTGGAGCAGTGAAGTCGAAGAGGGGCAGGAAACCCAAGGTTGAGGATGAGTAGAAAGGGAGGGAGGGGGAGGGGAGAAGGGAGGTGTATAGAGAAGCACCTTTTATACTTAACGACAATAGCAGCAAGAACAAAGTAGAGAGAGAGTGAGAACGAGAGAAAAAAAGGAAACAAGGAAGGAGGAGGGGATACGACCGGAAGAAAGATTGGACATGGAAGGATGACGGACGTCGAGTGGAAGGAGGGGATGAGGACAGGGTGGGACGGACGGTCGCTGGATTAAGACTTTCTCAACCAAAATATCACAAGAAAGTAGTGGGGAAAAAGAGACAAAGAGAGGGAGAGTTTTTCTCATAAAAAGAAGAAATAATGCACTACAGATAAAGCACGCATCCTAACCCCGTGATTTGGGATGTTCCCTCTGCATTGCATTCTCCCGCGTTGTTGCGGGGCTCGTCTGCTGCTGGCCTTCCGTATGTCTCCTGTGTCCAAACACAATCAGAGGAGACAAAGTAAGTCCAGCCGACACGCACGCCCACAGCCTCACCACGTGCACCTCCTTCTGTCATTTTCGCCAGTTCCCTGCTTCCTTTCCTTCTTTGCTTCTCACGCTATCTGCCTGATTCTTTTCCATTTGTGATCTTACTCGACCCATTTTTAAATCTGACATTTCACACGCTCCTCTTCTTTCTCCAGATTTATTCCCATTGTTCTTTCTTCCCTCCCCCCCCCCTTCCCCACGCGTCCTTCTTCGACTACTCTGTCGCTATGGCTGAGCACGGCTCCGTCACACCTAACACCTCAACCGCCACCTGCGGCCTCAAAGGGTACAGCGGCCGCTCTCGCTTAAACGCCGACGGTTCAGTCACCCAGATATGCTTCTTTACCTTCCTCATTTCCTCCTCCGTCGTCTTTGTCTTGTCCCCTCCATTGCCTTTCCCCTCACCCACTCCCTCTGCGGCCATTGCACCTCCCAAGAGCCCTCCCCCTGCCGCTGTCGCTTGCGCCGGCATCGACGGAATAGGGTGACTCGACCCATGCACTACCACCACCATCTTTCTCCCCCCCTCCCACCCTCCCTCCTTCCCTCCCTCGCCGCCCCTCCCCACGCAGTCATCCAGGAATCTCACCAACGCCTCCTTTGTGAGGGTCTTCACCTTGGCCGCCTCCCGCTGGGCGCGGTCAAAGACGTAGGAGCCTTTGCTGACTTCATTCCAGTATCTGCGAGAAACGTGTGGGCAGGAGGGAACCGGTGAGAGGGAGGAAGGAAAAGAAAGCGCAAGGGGGGAGGGAGAGGAGGCTGGTGGCGGGTGTAGGAAAAGAGGTAGAGAAAGAAGAGGAGGAGATACGGAATAGGGAGGTTCCCATCATATTGTGCCCCGTGCAGCCCAAGTCTTCAAGAGTCGAAAGGTCGCCCTTCGCCTTGTACGGGTTTCTCCCCGTGGAGAAAGTAATGTGGATGTAGGTGTGCTGTAATCTGGACATAGATGTAATGTAATTTATGCGTACCGGTTGCCTTGCTCGGAATAGTTCTTGGCCTTCTCGAGCTTGGCATCCACCAGAGCCTGCACGTTGGTTTGAAATTCCTCCTCCGGCATGGCCAGCAGGTACGTGCGACTGTACGTGAGAAAGGCGTCGATGGCGGCGAGGGCCACTGCGGGGTCTTTAACGGTCTGCACGAGGAAGGAGAGGGAGAGAATGTGTCGGTTTGCCCCGGAGGCGGAGCAGAAGACTATGAAGGAGGGGAAAGCAAGGAGGGAAGAAGGGAGGGAAGGAGGGAGGGAAAGGGAGGGGGTCAGTCAATAGGATGGGTGAGTGTGATGGGGGCACAAGATGATTTCTACAACAGTCTCATAATACTCCTCTCCTCTCTGCCCTCCATCCTTCCCTGCCTCCCTTGCCCGCTCCCTCCTTACCAATGTATCCGAGCTGCTGCTTGGTGCGCAGTTCATTAAAGGCCTCGTCCTTGAGGAGGAGGACGAGCAGGTCCAGGTGGGCGGAGAGGGCCACAGACTGAGGTCCCAGCTGGTAGGAAACCTTGAAGGAGGGAGGGAGGGACGGAGGGAGGATGGCGGGAAGAGGACATATGTTTAAAACCAATAAACTTCTAGACATCGACAGTTTCCCTCCTTCCCGTCCCTCTTTCACTCCCTCCTTCCGTGCAAACAGAAGGCGAGCCTCTCAACCCGTTGTTCCTTCACCACCTCCTTCAAAGACAGCTACACGGCCCTCCCTCCCTCCCTCCCTCCCATCGTTCCTTCGTCCCTCTATCTCCCTACCTGCAACCCATGATTCGGCTCCTCTGTATTCTCACACACGGTGCGATACTCCACCTCCTCCTCCGCCGAGAGCTGCACCACCCTCCAGCCCATCCGCGCGAGCAGAGGGAGAGGGAGAGAGGCTGGACGACGGAGGGCGACTAGGGACAAGTCGAAGAGGGAGAGCGCTTGGGCCTCCGTGGCGTTGCCGTAGACGAGTGCTTCCACCCGGACGGCGCGGAGGAAGCGGGGGATAAAGGCGCGAAGGAGGGAGGGGGTGAGTGATTGGGCTGCGGCGAGCTTGTCCCGGGTTTCATAAGGAGAAACAAGGAGGTGCGTGGTGGCAGCCATGGCCAGCTGCCAAAAAGGGAGGACGGAAGGGAGGGAAAAAGGGAGGGAGGGAGGGCAAGCGAAGGTGGAAAGGATAAAAGGGGAGAGGGAATCAGTGAACGGCGGTGTAGACTTTCCTTCTTCCCTCCATCCCTCTTCCCCCCTTTCCCTCTTTCCCTCCCTCCCTCCCACCTGATACGGCTGTGACAGCAGGTCGTTGGCATAGTCCTTCACGAGCCGATCCAAGAGGCGGGCAAAGAGGGCGTCATCCTCCTCCTCGCCCTTATAGCTCGACAGGGCCTCGAGGATGGTTTTGGTCAGGAGGGGCAGCTTGTGGCTGTATCCCTGCACAGACACAGTTAGGGAGGACTGGAGGACCTGGGAGGAAAGGGCGTAGTGGAGGCCTGGGAAGGAGGGAGGGAGGGAGGGAGGGAAAGGAGTGAGAGAACGCCGGGTCCAGGTTCAAATGCATCACCTGCCTCCAGCTGTTATTTCCTGTGCCCATCCCTCCCGCCCTCCCTCCCTCCCTCCCTCCCGTCCTTCCCCCTACCAGCCAACGCCGCGTTATAGCTGTACTCCGTCAGTTTATCAGTCACCAGCCGAGTCAACATTTCCGCACACACCACCGACTCGGGCGATTCCGACACTACGGGGGAGACTAGCAGGCACTGGTAGAAAAGTTTCGGTTGCTTAAAGATGTTGTCATGCTTGTACCACAGCCGGCGGTTCCCTCCCTCCTCCTCCCTCAGCGGGTATGGCAGAAGCCCAGCAGCCCCTCCTCCGTCGCTTCCTCCCCCACCACCGACGGCGGGAGTGGCCAAAGTGAAGTCGGAGGGAATAAACTCGTTGGGCCTGGGCAGGTGCAGCGACAAGGCCGGGGAGGAAGGCGAGGACAAGGACGAGGACGAGGGCAGGAGGGAGGACGGTGTGGCGCCTTCCAGAGCAGCAATCTCCGCAGTCGTCATCTGCCGTTTACTGTACCTCGTGCCGTACCATGGCTCGATGTCCTGGGCGCTGTCGGCGTAGGATTTGGCCACCACCATCACCAGCATGGTGGATGGGGTGAGGGCGTCCAAGGTCTCTTGAATGAGGGCGGGGTTGTACTCCCGGATGAGGTGCGGCCCTGGAGAGAGGGGGAGAGGGAGGGAGTGAGGGAGGGAGGGAGGGAAGAAAGGAATGAGAGATTAGTCTACTCATATGTTTCTTCCTTCTTTCGCCCCTCCTCCCCTCCTTCCCCCCCTCCCTCCTTCCCCACCTGAGATGAAGTGCTCCGACGGGTACCTCTGCATCCGGTGGGCCAGGGCGCTCGTGTAGGACATGGGCTGCTGTTTGGACAAAAACCTAAAGCTGTTGGCAGCCGTCTGCTGCATCTCGTCAAATACGTACTGCTGCGGCCCGGCCTTAGAGATCAAGTGCAGGTATGCGTAGATGACCCTCACCACCTCCTCCACGTGCGCCACGCCCTCATCGGTCAGGTCGATCGAGACGTCCATCGAGGCCCATTCGGCGTTGTCGAACTGCGCCCCTGCCGACAGCTCGTTCGCCCAGCCCTTGGCCTTGAGATACGACAAGATGGAGCCCTCCCCCTCATGGCCGAGGAGGTGGGAAATGTATCGTGTCGGGCAGCACGCGTAGTGCGACCGCTGGGGGGGCAGGGGCCAGAAGAGCTGCAGTAGCCGTAGATCCATGACAGGGACGACCTCCAGCCACTGCCCGAGCTCAGGGGCAGTGAAGGGGATTTCTGAGGGAGGGAGGGGGCGAGGGAGGGAGGGATTGAACGTGGAAGGCAAAGATCGAGTTGCAGGGCGGCGGGTGAGATTTCGGGAGAAGGGAGAGACGGAGGGCGAGAACAAATTTAATGGGTATACCAATCATCAACCTTCTCTTCCCTCCTTCTCTTCCCTCCTTCTCTTCCCTCCTTCTCTTCCCTCCCTCCTTCCCTCCTTCCCTCCCTCCTCTCTGCCTACCCGTGATGGTAGGGGGGAGAATATTCAAGTTCCGAACAGCCCCGAACAATCGCAGCACCCACTCCTGCTGTGTGTCGAGGGGCTCCCTCCCCAAGATGACGAGCTTGCAGATATTGCTGCTGTAGTACTTGTCGTGGAAGTGGAGGAGGTTGTCGCGGACATCGACCCCTCGGGCCTTAGGGTCGTCTGAGGGGAGAGAGGGAGGAAGGGAGAGAGGGAGGGAGGGAGGGAGGAAGGGAGGGAGGGAGGACAGGTAGGTATGTCAGTCATCACAGGAAAAAGGAATATTTTCCTCCTCTTCCTCCATTTCTCCTCCCCTCCCTCTCTGACATACCCAGGAGCGTCTTGAGGCTGCCGCAGCGGAACCTAGTAATGGGGTGGTCTGCCTTGGCGCTGGCGCAATGGATTTGGTGGATCCGCCAGGCGTCGTTCTGTATGTTCTTGTTGTTCTCCGAATCGACCGCCTGCATCTCACGGGCTGTGGCGCTCTCCGTGAAGAGCGGGGCGATGAAAAATTGCGCGAAGCGGTCCAGGGCACCTGGGAGTGGCGGCATAGATAGAAAGGGAGGGATGCGATTGAGAAAGGGGAGGAGAGGGGGGAAGGGGAATGTGGCCACATGCTCTACGTGTGATTGCTTAAAGCACTAGTGCTTAATCTTAAAGCACTAGTGCTAAATCGTAGCGCAGCGGAATTGAAAAAATACGGAAATCAAGGACACTGCCTCCCTCCTCCCTATCTCCATCATCATACACGTACCTTCAAGAAAAGGCGGCAGGACAGAGAAGAAGTAGTTGGTGTGGTCCATGTCTGTGTAGGCGTTTGAGTGCCCTCCATTTTGCTGTGATATGATTATGTTTCGGTTGTGTTTGTGAGCCAAACAATATGGGGAACAGGAGAATTGTGACTGGCAAAACCCTCATACGCTCAACCGGAAAATGAACCCACGCCCACTACTTCTTTCACTCACATTCAAATACTTGGAATACGACTGCTCATCGGGAAACTTCTCCGTCCCCAAAAACAGCATATGCTCGCAAAAATGTGCCAGCCCTTCCACGTCACCGTCGTGCAGACTACCCACCCCCACGTCCATTGCCGCGCTAGCCTTGTCTGTCTCGGGGTCATGGATCAGAAGCACCTGCATGAAGTTCGAATGGGAGAGAGAGGGGGGCATACCATGAGTTAACGAGGTCTCGATGAAAATATGCCGGCAGCATGCGGATCCCGGAACACACGTACATCCACAACCACCCACACAAGCTCGTCGTCAGAGTCATCACATGGAACAGGGCTGAGACAAGCGTGCAGGTGAACGACTCAAAAGCACAGAACGAGGCCCCCTGCGTTAGAGGGGGTCCTTGTAAAAAGTGCCTGCTCTTTTAGCACCGCGAGAACACATGACGCGACCACAATTGTGTCCACCAGCACTACATACATCCCCAGCACCCAAGCCCTTCGCACTTGCCTGCATTCCGTTCTCCAGCTCCAAGGCGCGGTAGGACCGATCGTCCGCGGGGCTCTGCTCCACTTTGCCAAGATCCTTGGCCATGACTTCTTCAATTGTGGCTGAGAAGTGTGATCTGCGGTGGTGTAGAGGTAGAGGTGTAGGTGGGTTTTAGAGACTGAAAGCCGTCCTGATCATCGTCATCTCCAGCAACGTCCTGAGGCGTGTCATATTATTCTTATCTGACGAGTGGAGCACAATCCCATCTGTTACGAACAGAGCACCGCGGGGAGGATGTCTGTGGGTCACAGACACGCTGCTGATAAGCGCTTTGCGGCTTGATGTGTGGCATTCACCGTCACAGGAGCCAAAACTCGCCAACCGGCGTCGAGCTTGGCGATGCACACAAAGCAACCAGCAATTGTCCCCTGCAAGCACCTTCATCCCCCTTTTTTACTTCCCTTCACGCTCACTTTCAGGGAATGAGACACATGTCACGAGAAAGACGAGCTGGAGGGGTTTCCTGCCAGGGTTTTATCGCCACAGCGTTCCTCCTGGCCCTCCTTCCATCTCCCTCTCGCGCGACGTTTGGCCTCACTTCCCGCCGCACGGCTTCTCCCCCTCCACCCCCTCCCCTTCCTGCAACACCACCGACACCTCTTGCGCCTATAACGCACGCCAGTTCCTTGTCCCGTAAGGGCAAAGACGACGATGACGACAAGTCTCCTTCCCTCATCGAAGACATTCTGCGCCGGCTCCGAGGGGACTTCTCCCACCCCCTGTCGGACTCAACTCGCCTGGTCGTTCACTACGACTGTCGAGATTACCGCTCGGGCCTCCGGGGGCTAGGACTTAGGCATGTCTGGCGGGATGTGGGTCAGACGTTCTTGGAGGAGGAGGGGGAGGAGGAGGAAGGGATGGAGGGGGTTGGGAGAGGAGGGAGGAAGGCCGGGTGGAAGGCGTGGGTGTTCCCGTGGGAGATACGGGGAGGCATGTCAGTGAAGAGGATCCATGGCGTGGGCATACCGCAATTTTGGCGGATGGGACGGGTGAGTGCTCGTTCGTTGGGTGGGTAGAGGTGGATATGGAATGCCGGCATCTCACCCGCCCTCCCCTCCTTCCCTCCCTCCCCCCCTCCCTGCCTTTGTGTCTCGCTCCCTACACAGCTCGACCGCCTCTTATGGGGATCCGTCCACGCGATCTCTCTTCCTACGTCCACCTCCGTGGGCGCCGCATTCGACGGGGCTTCCCAACACATGCGGTTTGAAATGTCGCATGCTACGGCTCTCTCCCTCCCCTTCCTCGACAAGGAGGGGGAGTGGGGATTCTTGGACGGGCTGCCTATTCGAATGACGCTCAGCCCTTTACTGGCACGGCGGCCAATTAATCTGAGGTAGGTAGGTTGCATGAAAGTGAGGAGAGTGAGAGGGAGGGAGGGAGGGAGGGGAGGGTGGACAGCAAGGCATGACGCGTGGAATCAATTGTTGACCGACTCTTCCTTCCCTCCTTCCCTTCCTCCTTCTCACAAAATAACAGTGCGGCGATCCCCCGTCGTCCTGCCTTCCATCCATCCGTGGACCTCCTGTCCCTCGGCCTGGGTTGCGAGTGGGTCGAGCCCATGGTGGGAGGGTGGGAGGGAGGGAGGGGAGGAGGAAAGGAGGGAGAAAAAGGTGTGGCGGCGGTGCGGTTCGGGATTTCGGCACGGTCTCTCCGGTAAGATGGCGTATCAAAACGGAAGGTTCCACAGTATATGCACTCTTACTCACCTTGTCTTCCCTTAATCCTCCCTCCCTCCCCTCTATCTCCCTCCCTACCTCCCTCCTCGTTCCAGCCCCGGTGGCACCCTGCGAATCTCATGGCAAGACTCCCGCTTGCTGGATGGGAAGGGCCTCTCCACTGCTACCCTCTACATGCCAATAACCTCTCTTGGCCCCTCTGAGCGTCCGTGGAGGCATGCGTCAGTGTCGCTGGAGCACACGTGGCAGCTCCCGTGGCTGGAGGGGGGTTGGAGGAGGTGGGGGAGGAGGGGAGAGGGGGAGGAGTAGAGGGAGGGAATGATGTGTATAAAAGATGAAAGGACGGGGGGGTAGATAGGAGGGTTGTGTAGAGAGGATGGAAAGAGAGGAGGCGGAGGGTAAGGGTTGAGAAGGGAAAAGGAGTCGGCGATCAAAAGTATTCGGCAGGGTGCAACAACGTCTTATGAGGGCCTCTTGTGATGTAGTGGCACAATGTCGTCTTTATTTTGTTTTTATCGCTCTAATATAAATTAGTTCTCCCCACAGCGGATATGCGTTCATAATGATATTATTTTGTGTGCTTTCGGTGCACCCCGTGCCACTTCCGCCCTCCCCCTCCCCCCCTTCTTCCAATCTATCCCCCTTCGTGCGTTTCTAATGAATCTAATTACACCAGCCAGACGGGTGTTGTTCAATGACTAAGTGCTTCTGTACACTACAGAAGTAGGCGATGAAGAAAGAGAGCATAATTCTAGTGCGGTCTCTCTTTCTCGTCCTCCCTCTCTCTTCTCCGCTCCCCTTCTACAGCCTTCATTTATCCTTCCTCGCCCCCTGTTACCCCCCACAGTCCACTCTGCTGTGTCCTTTCCCCTCTCTTTGCTTACAACGATATCCGTGTCCCCGTTCTGTTGTTCGCCCCTCTGCTGCTTCTATTGCCACCACTGTTGCTACAGTTGTCAGCGTTGTCGCTGCTGTTGCTGCTGCTGCGGGTAGTGGTCGTCGTCGTGGTGATGGTGGTAGCAGGCTTGGGTAGTTGTTGTGCTGGTGCTGGTGTAAGTGTCGCTGCTGTTGTTGCTGCTGCTGCTGCGGTTGCTGATGACGTCGATGCCGGTGTGGTTTTTCCTTCCGCGACCGGCAACTCTGTGACGGAAGGACGACGAATAGACAGTGAGAGTACTGGAAGAGTAGGAGGAAGAGAAGATGCAGCGGCAACAGCAGCAGCAGCAGCAGCAGCAGCAGGTGGAGAACGATGAAAAAGGTCGTGGGAAATAGGAGAAGGTACAACCGTCGCAGGTAGGGCACTGCTGCTGCTGCTACTGCTGCTGCTGCTGCTGCTACTGTATCTGTGGTTTCCGTCACCACCACCGCCGTCACCACCGCTGCTGCTGCTGCTGCTGCTGCTGCTCTTGTTATTGTTGTTGTTGTTGTTGTTGTTGTTGTTGTTGTTGTTGTTGTTGTTGTTGTTGTTGTTGTTGTTGTTGTTGTTGTTGTTGTTGTTGTTGTTGTTATTGTTGTTGTTGTTGCTGCTGCTGTAGCTGTTATTGTTGCTGTGGTTAATGGTGTTGCTGCCATAAGGATCCCGAAATAGGGAAGACGTCGGAGAGAGCAAGTGAGGTAGAGGCCCCACATGTCTACCAGCAGCAACGGTAGCAGCAGCAGTAGCAGCTTCGGCAGCAGCAGCATAAGCTTTACTGCTCTTCAGGTAGCTATCAATTACTTCTTGTGACTCTCCTCGCTCCGCTGCTGCGGCTGCTGATGCTGCCGCTACTGCTGACGCTGCTGCATGGGCGCCTGCGATTGCTTCTGCGGCTTGGTGTGCCGAGAATGCTTGGTCCTCTGTGTACGCGCTAAATTTAGGGGATTGCTGCTGCTGCTGCTGTTGTTGTTGTTGGCACTGCTGATACCCGACTCCTCTGCGCTGGAAGAGGTGAGACCGAGGATGGGAGGGCGAAAAGTGTCGTGGGGGGAACGACAAAGAGGAGGAGGAAGAGGAAGAAGAGGACGTTAAGGGAGTCTGGCAAGTGGAACGAGACCGAGAAGCAGGAAGGGGAAGATGAGGGAGGGAAGAGGGGGAGGGCGGGGGCGAGGGGAGCTTGCGTGCAAGGTAGGTAGGGACGGAGAGAGGGGGGCGACAATAAACCTTCCCAGTAGCCTTGTGCTTGACAACTGCGTGAGGCCCATCCGGATGGCCTGCGTCCGCGTAAACCATCACCACCTCATACTCCCCTCCCTCCCTCCCTTTAAATTCTTCTTCCTCCACCACGAAGGTCAAACCGCGGTAGTGAGTATGGAGACGTTTCACTTCTCGAACGCACCGTGCACGCTCTTCTTCCAAAGTCTGCGCCAGAGCGGCTGCCTGTCCTCGTCTTCCCCCTTCGCCTTTCCTCCGGTACTGTTGTCGCTGCTGCTGCTGCTGCTGCTGCTGCTGCTGCTGCAGATGCCGCTGGTACAGCTCTTGCTGCCGCTGTTGCTGCCGGTAGTAGTCCCACGGCTGCTGCTGCTGCTGCTGCTGCTGCTGCTGCTGTCGCTGCTGGAGATAGTGCTGGTACCGAGACTGCTGAGTCCCTGCCCCACCTCCTTCTCCTTCTCCTCTCTCTTTCCCCTCCACCCCTCCTACTCCTCCTCCTGCGCTTGCACTTCTGTGCATGGCCACCGCGTTGCCTGCCTGCTGCAGCAACTGTAGGGTAGAGCTACGGACAGGTATCCTGCCCCACGTTGTCATCTCCCGATCATTACTGCTGCTGATGCTGCTGCTGCTTTGGGATTTCACGTTGGTTGCCGGTAGGTAATGGGAAAGGAGGGAGGAATCGACAGAGCCGAAGGAGGGGGATGGGAAAGACGAGGAGAAGGCAGAGAGAGGGGAGAACGAGGAAAGCCCTTGTTCAGAAGGGTGAAGTTCCCGACCTCCTCCCCCTCCTCCTCCTGTTCCTCCACCACCTCCTCCTCCATCAGCTCCTGGCTTTTCTACCCTTTCTCTTCCTCTCCAAGGAGAAAAGGAGGACGAGGAAGAAGATGAGAAAGTGGTTGACCGCTGGAAGCGACCAATTGGCGGCATCTTAGGCCTTCTAGAACTTTGTTGTTGTTCTTGTTTTTGCTGTTGTTGCCGTTGTTGTTGCTGTTGCTGTTGCTGTTGCTGCTGATGCTGGCCTTGCTTGTCACCGCCGCACAAAGTGTAACGATAGTAGGCGGCAGCGTCCATGGCAACGACAAGGCCTGGGATGTCCCTCCATCCCACGTCCCCACTACCACCACCACCACCAGCAGCAGCAGCACCTCCTCCTCCTCCTCCTCCTCCTCCTCCTCTCCCTCCTCCATTATCACCACCGCCACGCGGCAAAATCAGCTCGGCAGTTTTACCCTCTGGCGGAAGCAGCACCCCCTCATTCTTCCTCGGTATGAAACCACCTCCTACTCCTACTCTTCCTCCTCCTCCTCCTCCTCCTCCTCCTTCTAGTCCACTACTGCCGAGGTTGGATTTTGCTAATGCTTCTGCTGCGGCTGCTGCTGCCAACATTGCACGGACACGCGCAACAGCTTCCTCAGGACGCGGGCAAACGAGGCCCATCGCCTTTTCCTTCTCTTTGAGGTACAGATGGAGGGCGGGGTCATCACGGCTCACGACAACTTTGATTGTTTGCCCTCCCACCTTCCGTCCCTCCGTCAAATCAGCACCAGGCGCAGTAGCACCAGGACGGAGGAGCGCGTGGACCAGAGGCCGTTTGCCGTGAACGAGTCGGGGAGGGTCGAGGTACCGAGCGAGGAACACCTGTGGCCTTCCCTCCTTCCCTTCCTCCTTCCTTCTCTCAATTTCCTTTTGATGGGCCCAGTCACTGCCTCCCGACACAATCTCTCCTGCTGCTACCGCTGCTAGAGCTTCGTACTCTCTTTCTCCTCTTTCTCCTTCTCCTCCCCTCCTTACCAAGGGCTCCTGGAGCCAGGTCCGAGGCGATGAAGAGAGGGATGGCAATGAAGCCAGCAGTACCTCCTTTTCTAATTCTTCAAACAAGAGGCCGTCCACCACCTCCCTCCTTCTTACTGCGTCCTGTGCGCTCCGACAAGGAGGGGGGGGGGGGGGGGATGGAAGGAGGGAGGGAGAGGGGGGGGGCGTGGCTGCGCCTGCTGCACGGAAGGACATACCGTTAGGAGGGGCGCTCACGCTTCGTTTTTTAATTTTGATGGCACCCTCTACTTCCATCTCTCCCCTCCTGGTATTCTTCCGCTTCCTGCCATAGGGACGGGAATCCGGCTGCTGCTGCTGATGGAGGTGTTTGTCGTACCGTTGATGCTGCTGACGCTGCTGGAGCGCCGTGCTGGGGGCGTCAAGGCGGGGGGAGGGCGAGGAGGAGAGGAGCCTTTTTTTAATATTTCGTGATGGCTGGATCCCACTAGAGAGATCGCTCCCTCCTCCTCCTCCTCCTCCTCCTCCTCCTCCTCCTCCTCCTCCTCCTCCTCCTCCTCCTCCTCCTCCTCCTCCTTTTCCTCCTCCTCCTCCTCCTCCTCCTCCTCCTCCTCCGCCCCCGCCTCCGTCTTTTCTTCCTCCTCCTCCACCATTACGGCCCCCGTGCCCCCGCTGATGCCCTTGTCCCTCTCGTGCCGTGAAGGAGGAGGAGGAAGAAGAACAAGAGGGGGAGTAAAATCGGCCGTTGCGCCCACGGGGTTGGTGGGCAACAAGCTCGCTACGTTGGAAGACCGAGGGCTTCTCCGATTGCTTTAGTTCGAGTGTCGTATTACTGACGTGGTACGTATCGGTGGTCCCGGTGGCGTTGGCGTTGCCGTTGCCGCTGCCGTTGCTGCTGCTGCTGTGGTTGAGGCCGGCGGTGGTGATAGTGATAGACTCGGGGGGAGGAGGAGGGAGGGATGGCAGGTCAAAGGAAGACAAGGACGAAGAGGAGGTTGAGGAGGAGACGGAGAGAGACTCGAAAGGCGGCAGACGAGCTCGCAGTCGGGGAATTGTGTAATCTTCTTCCTCCCAGCCCCCCTCCTCCTCATTCCCCCCACTATCCTGCTTCTCTTCGTCTTCCAAGTCTTCCTCTTTCACTTCCTCCGCCTCCACTTGCTGCAGGGGCTCATGGTACAGATGTGTATGCGGAGGGTACAGCCCCTTTTCCTCCTCCCCGTCAACGCGCGCTTCTTCTTCTTCCTCCGCGTGCTGCTGCTGCTGCTCCTCTTCCTCTTCTTCTCGAACTGTCTCAAAGGAAATAAATGTAGTCCTCTCGCGGGGCGGTGGTCGGGTGAGAGCGAGCAGTTGAAGATCCTCTCTCAAAAGGAATAAACCCACTTGCGCCCTTTTCCTCTTCTTCTCTTTAGGATTGTCGAGCTGGTCATGATTGCACGAGAAAGTCGCGTTCAATACAGGAAGAGAAACGACGGAGGATGATCTAGAGGAGATTGAAGCGATGGTGTCCCAGCGGGCGGAGTCAGAGCACTCCAAGGTGTGGACTGGCAAGGGCACTTGAAGGAAGGGGAGGCTCAGGTCCTCGACGCCGTCCGCCATGCCACGCTGACGACGAGAAAAAGCGGTGGCCTATGTCTTATTCCGGGCCTGGTCCTGGTCGTGTTCTTTCCGTCGTGGCTGTCACAGTCATGATTACTGAAGAATGCGCTTGCCAAGGCGCTGTAGAGGGGTAAGAATAGGGAGGGCAAAATGAGGAGAGAGTTAGCAACGGGGGACGTCCTCTAAAAGCTAAGGCACGGATGAGTCTCGAGTCTATTTTGTCTATTACATTCGGAGCAGCGCTCGCTTTGCAATCGCATGGGTTCTGCCTTCATCCTCCTCCTCGCCGACCTCCTCCACCTCCACGTAGCCTCTCCCTCCTCAACGAAAGCAGACCCCAACAAGGCGAAGACGCCCGAGCCAAAGCACACCTACACCCTACAATAAGATCCTTCAATGACAAGCTGCCCAGAAATCCTTATCATAAAAGTCTAGCTTAATAAACCCTCCTCCCTCCCTCCACGTCTTGCTCCTCTGTTTGCTCGTCTCATATCGACCGTTGCCTTGTCTAACAACATATAAGGAAGTTGAGTCTGCAGAGATGGCGCTGTGGACGACGCTTGAAACAGATTCGACAGTTTGTTTTTCCTAGAGACCGCGCTTTACTGTTCGTTCTTGGGCTGCGGGAAGCGAGGCGCGCTTGCCATGCGGATACTCAATAGGCGAGCTGCCGAGGGGCCACACCATGCGCGAAGATTGACTCGGGCGAATCAGGAGGTATAAGCCTCTGAGAGGTCAGGGGGTCAGCTATTTTTGCCTAAAAACTCGCTTTAAGAGAGAATTACCATTCACGCTAATAGTATCATCTATTTGTACACATTATACCCACACTGTGCCTGGATGACAGGCCGCCATCTCATCTTCCTCATCATCAAATCTAATGCTGCTCATTTCAGTGTTTCCTTCATAGTCGGAATTTCAGCAAATTCACAAGTCTCAACACCTACATAGTACCACGTCCACAGCAAAGACAAGACGGTCAATGAAATATATGCTTATGGTGCGCTCGTCATGTGCTATCTTGTTTCTTTTGATGCAAATTCCTGGTATATAACCTCCCGCCCAAAATCCGAACGAGTCCCTGAGCACACGCACTTACCAATCCGGCCTAACCTCGCCACACACATGCCCAAATGCATACGTTCCTCTATTTTAGATATAGGACAGTTGCTTGGTGTATTTTACCCTTCAAGGCCCCGCAGCTTAAGCGCACACTAAGCCCATACACGCCATCGGTTGAGGCTAACATGGGCTGCATCTCTGAAAAATAAGTCCCCAAACGGCATCGTGGGGCTTTCTGCTGAGTACCAACAGGCCTTTATTTTTCGTTAACTCATATCATTTAAAAGGTCTAAATGGGGGGGGGCACTCGGCGGTCTAGTGAGCGGATTCAAGCCTGTCGTCGGTCGGCCCATCCTACCTCTTGATACTGGCCATGACGGTTCCCGGAGGAGAAACAAAAGCATGTTTCGCTGGCTCAGAAGTAAAGCGAAACTTCTCATCATCCCTCGCCCTCTTTCGAAATTTTATTTTGCATTTGAATTTCCTTTTTTACGCTTTCCTCACTCGCACTCTTCATCTCCGTCCTCCTCCTCCTCCCCCTCCTCCCCTAACTCCTCCACTCTGCACGTGCTGCAGCAGACTCTCGAGAGCAATAGGCGCATAGCCCATCCCTTCCTTCCTCTCGTTCTCCCGCGCCTCCCGACTCATTCCTCCGTTGGATAGGTCCGCAAATACCACGTCGTTGTCCATGTACACGGATACACCGCCAAAGGAGTACACCTGAAGGAGGGGAGGGGGGGGAGGGAGGGAGGGAAGGACAGAAAGAGGGAGGGAAGGAGGCGGATACTTGTTATGACAAGCAACACGGCGAGTGTGCTTCTTTCATCTTCCCTCCTCCCTCCTCCCTCCCCCCTCCCCTACCTGTCGGCCGTGCTCTGTCCTTCCTGGCTTGGGCAAGAAAAGGACGCCGTGTTTTTCGCAGAATATCTCCACGAGGTCCTTGAAGGAAATGTGCTGGGGAGGCACGACGGTTGGATGGCGGCCATAGCCTGAGGGAGGGAGGGAGAGGAGGAAGAAGGGAGGGAGAGAGGGAATGGTAGTTACACCGAGAATGTGAAAAATCGACAGAGCGATGAAGGGGAAGGGAATACTTAAACACTCTCTCCCTTCCCCCCTCTCTCCTTCCCTCCCTTCCCTCTCTTCCTTCATTGCTTACCTCCTATTCCCGCCGCTGTGCCGTCGCCCATGAACCCCGCCGCTATGCTTTGTGTCCTGTCCCTGGCCATGCCATTAGAAGCAGGCCCTGCCGCATGCAGGACGAGCTCCTTGTAGGTGGGAAGGAAGGGGCCAGGAAGAAAGGAGGGAGGGAGGGAGGGAGGGAGGGAGGGTCGAAAAACAAATGAGGCAAGGCATTGGCCTCTCCACATCAATTGCTGAGAAACAATTTCCCTCCCTCCCCCCCTCCCTCCCTCCCTCCCCCTCAGCCCGTACCCGTCGTCGGTCCTCGAGCACAGACATGTAGGAGATGTGGGTGAGGGGGAAAGCGGGAGAGGGAGGAGGGAGGGAGGGATCCATGGCTTGGCTCATGGCCTGCAAAGAATGGAGGGAGGAAGGGAGGGAGGAAGGGAGGGAGGCAGGGAGGGAGGCAGGGAGGGAGGCAGGGAGGGAGGCAGGGAGGGAGGGGTAGCAGGATGAGGAAAGAGCGAATCGAGACCGCAGAGAAGGAGGAGATGGAACGAAGGTGCTACATCCTCATTTCCTCTCTATGGCCCTTCCTGGAAGTGTCAGTCGAAGAACCCTGAAGATGCGCGTACACCCCGCCCTCCGTCCCGCCCTCCGTCCCGCCCTCCCTCCCACCCTCCTTCTCGCCCTCGACGTCTCACCTCCAATGCGAGTGTGAAATGGTGGGCAATGCGTGTGTCATTGATGACTTGCGGGGGGAAGACGCCCTTCCAGCCTTCGAACCAGTCCGCCACCTGCACACGAGGGACGAAGGGAGGGAGGGAGGGAGGGTGAGAGGGAGGGAGGGAGGGAGGGAGTGGTTGGGGTGGACTTACCTCTGCGAAGTCGGCCGTGGGGGACTGGAGCCACGAGTATAGCACCTGTCGAGGATTTGATTTAAATTTAGACACAAGATGTGAACCAAAACATGTCATGGAACAATCGTCCCTTTCTCCCTCCCTTCCTCCGTTCTCTTCGTCCCTGGAGCTGTACCTGGAGCCAATTGGGGAAGAGCTCGCCTTCGAGGAGGGAGAGGAAGTGAAGGGGCGGGAGAATGTCCGACCAGGCGAAGCACCACTCGAGCGGTTGGAGGTCCTGGGAAGGAGGGAGGGAGGGAGGGAGGAAGGGAGGGAGGATGAGGCACGAGGATACCTTTTTCTTCCATTCAAACCAACACCATGACATCACCCTTCCCTACCCTCCCTCCCTCCCTCCCTCCCTCCCTCCCTCCCTCCCATCTCCTCCTGACCTGGTTCTGCGGTACGATGGGTAGGGCGCGCAAGGCGGCGACGAGTTTGGGAAGGATGGACTGCAGGAGGAGGGCCTCAAAGGAACGCGGGTCAAAGACAGGGGGCGCCCACGGAGAGAGGATGAGGTGCGCGGAGGAGTCGGACGGGTGCCAGGCTTGCAGGACCTGAGGGAAGGGGGGAGGGAGGGAGGGAGGGAGGGAGGGAGGGAGGGAGGGAGGGCGTGTTCAGTGCGTGCACAATGTGCCAGAAGGTGCCACCAAGCGTATCCTTCTCCCTCCCTCCCTCCCTCCCTTCCCTCCCTACCTGAGTGAATTTCCTCCGTATCATCGGAAAGAGCCCGGCGAGTTGTGGACCCAGCCGGGGCAGCCACGGGTGCACCCAGTGATGGATTGGGATGGAATCTGTCAACGGATTCCACTCCTGCACAGCCTAAGGGAGGGAGGGAGGGAGGGAGGGAGGGAGAGAGGGAGGGAGGGGGTGAGTGAAGTGATTGGATCGAGCAGATGGAAGAGGGAGGGAGGGAGGGAGGGAGGGAGGGAGAGAGGGAGGGAGGGAGGGAGGGAGGGAGGGGTGTACCTGGGCAAGCTTGGGCATGATGACTGTCGTCCCCAGCCCCTCCCCGTCGTCGGTGCGGAGGAGGGGCTGGAGGGCTTGAAGGAGGGAGACGGCGTCGTGGGGTTGCGTTTTTACACACCAGAGGTTGGTCAGTGCTGATCTATCGGGAGGGAGGAAGGGAGGGACGGAGGGAGGGACGGAGGGAGGGACGGTGAGTTTGAAGCATGCGAGCTATGAAGTCCCAGCCCCCCCTTTCTCTCTTCCTCTCTGCCTGCCTGCCTCCCTCCCTCCCTCCCTCCCTCTTTTCACTCACCTGACGCGGGGTAGCAGTGTACGTCGTACCACCTCCTGCAGCACGGCCTCGCCCGCCTTGGCCAGCAGCGGATTCTCCTCCTCCCCTCCTCCTCCTTCATCATTACCTCCTCCTCCTCCTCCTCCTCCCCCTCTGTGTGTGTACGTGTGATTGATCCGAAAAATAATGAGATGAACGTCAGTATGCGTACATCGATCAACAGCCCTCCCTCCCTCTCTTGTTCCCTCCCTCCCTCCCTCACCTTCCTCCCAGCACAGGTTTCCATCTTAGCAGGCTCTCCAGGAGGGGATCGCGGGAGGAGGGAACGAGAGGATCCCACCCTTGGGCGAGGAGGGAGAGGAGGGTGGGGATGAGGAGGGAGGGTGCCAGCTCCCAGAGCCCGAAGGACACGTATTCCTCCCTGTTGGAGAGAGGGGAGGGGGGGAGGGAGGGAGGGAGACGGGTGAGGAGGAAGGCAGGTATTTCTCTTTATTGGAAAGAGGGAGGGAGGGAGGGAGAGAGGAAAGGAGGGAAGGAGGGAGGGAGGGAAGGACGGAGGGCGTACCAGAAATGCTCTTTGAGCGTCTTGAAGACCTTGAGGAGGGCATCGAGAGGGACGCCGCCTCCACCTGCACCGCGGCAAGTAGAGGATATGGGAGGTAATTCAAGGTCAATTAGATATATTTTATTGCGGGATATGAATTAATTAGCCAACAAACTAAGAAATATACAAGTGGGGGTATACATGAATGGATTGATAAATGAAGAAACTTATACCTTTGGGGGATGTAAATTAATTAACCAATAAATTAAGAATTGGCAGTTGCACAGCCTTTATTCCCCCTTATCCCTCTTTACCTTCCGCCTCCTCCATCTTCGCGGCCACGCGCTCGAGCAATGCCGTTACTTTCCCAAGGGACGTGAGTTTGTCGTGTCCCTCGTCGACACGCTTGGAGAGGGTGAGGAGGGAGGCAGTGAGGTTGTCGGCGCGGGCTTGGTCGTGTTTCATTCGTCTGCGGGGGGGGGAGGGAGGGAGGGAGGGGTTCGTCATTTTAACCTGACCCAGATTGTCGAGGTAGAGGAGACGATTGAAAGAGGGAGGGAGGGAGGGAGGGAGGGAGGGAGGGAGGGAGGGAGGGCGGGGTCTTACCGATCGAGGCCGTACAGGCCACTCTCACAGAGGTCGACGAGGAGGTTGACGTTATGCAGCAGCTCTTGCCCGAGCTTGGGAGGGGCCAGATCAGCATCACCGGGGCCAGCCTGAGGGAGGGAGGGAGGGAGGGAGAGAGTTCACATTGAGCAGCAGCTCTTGTCAAGCTGGGGAGAGGCCGGGTGACTACCAGGTAGGGAGGGAGGGAGGGAGGGAGGGAGGGAGGGAGGGAGGGAGGGAGGGAGGGAGGGAGGGAGGGGACATTCCTACCTCCATTTCGTAGTTGATCTCGTCGAGGCGCGTCAGAAGCTTGGCCTGAGGTCCCCTGAGGTCCACCACCACCTGATGGGGCACATCCGGGTAGGATGTCGGAGGAGAATGATGATGGTGAAGGCGATATCAGGTGCGGCTGTCCTTTCCCCTCCCTCTCTCCCTCACCCTTGCTTTCCTTCCCTCCCTTACTCCCTCCCTACCTGCTGCCCTGCCTCTCCCGGGTGCACGAAATCGGCTTCTCGCTCCATAGAGAGGACATCAGCGACCGTCATTTTCTTGGCTCCCTTCTTCTTTTTCCCCGGCTTGGCACCCTGAGGGAGGAGAGAAGGGAGGGAGGGAGAGAGGGAGGGAGAGAGAGAGGGATGAGTGGGACCTTGACAAAAGTTGGACGAGGGGCCTGGAGGAAAGGAGGAAAGGAGGAAAGCGAGGAGGGAGGAAGGGAGAGTGGGTGGAAACGGCGGGTGAAGGAGTGAAGGGTTCGCATCGCGTCGAAGGGAGAAAAAAAATGAGGAAGGAGGGAGGGAGGGAGGGAGGGAGGGAGGCAAGGAGGGAGGGAGGGAGGGAGGCAAGGAGGGAGGGAGGGGAGGAGGAGTCAACCTTCGCCTGGAACCACTCACTCTCCGACGTAGGACTTACCTTCTTCCAATTTTCCTCCTCCCGAGCCAGCCGCTCCGCTATCGACACAATGTCCTCCTTTTCCCTCCCTCCTTCCACCCCTCCCCCCTTCCTCCGCCGGCGCCTTCCCCCCTCCCTCTCGTCGTCGCTGTTTTCCTCCATCTCCTTGTTGTGCAGATCGGCCTCAATCTCGCGGTTCGATCGTAGCTGAGTGGCCTCCTTCATGATACCTGGAAAGAGGGAGGGAGGGAGGGAGGGAGGGAGGGAGGGAGGGAGGACTAGTCAGCTCGGTTGATCGCGTATGACATGGGAGGGAGGGTGGGAGGGAGGGAGGGACCTCCTTCCCTCCCTCCCTGGGACCTCCCTCCCTTCCACCCTTCGTCTTTCCCTCCCTCCCTGATCTACTCCCTTTTTATTCCCTCGTCCCTAATCCCTAATCAATCAAATCCTAGTCCTACTCCCTAATTCCCCCCTCCCTCCTCCCTCATCCCTAATCTCTAGCTCCTAATCCCTAATTCCTCGACCTTAATTCCTTGCCTTACCTAATCCCAGACGATCCGGACGCACCACTACCTCAGGTACCTTGGTGATACCTGTCTCGTCTCGCCCCAGGCGGCCCTGGAGGGGAAAGGAGGGAGGGAGGGAGGGAGGGAGGGAGGGAAGGAGGGAGGGAACGAGGGAATGGTTTATACGTGGAAAACGAGGGAGAGAGGTGGAGGGAGGGAGGGAAAGAGGGAGGGAAGAAGGGAATGGTTTCTGCGTGGAAAGCGAGGGAGAGAGGTGGAGGGAGGGAGGGAAGGAGGGAGGGAGGTAGGGTTTGAAGGAGGGAGGGAGATGGAGAGAGGGAGGGAAATGCCACGATCCGACGCGACCCAAAACCGAGCCTTTGATGGACTCGACTGACTCCACCAGGAGGGAGGGAGGGAGGGAGGGAGGGAGGGAGGGAGGGAGGGAGGGAGGGAGGGAGGGAGGGAGGGAGGGAGGGAGGGAGGGAGGGAGGGAGGTACCTTGAACCCGAATTTGGCGAGGGTAGCGAGAGGCGAACCCCTTGGTATGAGTCTCCCAGCCCATCCTCCCGGCGTCCTTCCGCATCGGGAGGGCCTTCCTGACCTTAATTTCCTCGGCCTTGGCGAGTGCTTCGGCGGCCTTTGCGAGGTTTGGAGGGGAAGGAAGGAAGAAAGAAGGAAAGGAGGGAGGAAGGGAGGGAGGAAGGGAGGGAGGGGGAGGTTACAGGTCTGGTTCCGGCATGGCACTCTCTCCCTCCCTCCCTCCCTCCCTCCCTCCCTCCTTCCCTCCTCGCAGGACACCTACATTGTCTTCTGCTGCCCGCAACATACTTCTAAACGCATCTTGTCCCACCCCTCCTGTTCCTCCTCCTCCTCCTCCTCCTCCTCCACCACCACCACCACCCGCCCCTCCCTCCTTGAGCAAATCGTGGAACTTCGATCGCACATCGTCCACCTCCATCCCTTCCCCTTCCCCTGCTCCTTCCTCCTCCTCCTCTTTCTTCACCCCCCTCGCGCCCAAACCCGCCTGCCCTCCGTATTCCCCGTCCTCCCCCTCCTCCTCTTTCTGGCTCCACTGAAACCCCACGCCTCCTCTTTCTGCGCCCAGGCCCCACTTCCCTCCTTCCTTTTCCTCTTCCACTTCCTCCTCTTCCCGTCTTCGTTTCCGCTGCCCGCTGCTGCTGCTGCTGTTGCCGCTACTGTTGTTGCTTGTGGTGGGGCGCGTGCTACTGACGAAGGCCACGGCACGAAGAGGCGCATCTTTGTCCTTGTTGCGGCGGCGGTTGCGCTGGGGGTGGAGGAGGTGGGAAGGAAGAAGGGATGAGGGTATGGTCGTACGTGAAAATTTATTACACAAGGCTTATCAAACAAGCAGATGCACGTCGCTCTCCCTCTGCTTTGTACTTACTCTCCCATCCCGTCGCCCCCTCTCGTCGTCCTCGGGGTCACTGTCCTCGTAACCGTACAGGGCCTCTTCCTTGGTCATCCGCTGCCCTTGCCGCGCCTGGGGAAAGGGGGAAACCGGGAGGGGGAGTAGGGACGGATGGGTGATAAATATGGAAGCTCGTATCTTAATATCAATCAACACTCTTATTCCCGTCCTTTCCACATCGACGCGCTGTGCGGTGTCCGCATCGAGCCTCCCCACCCGCCTCCTTCCTCCTTCCCTCCCTGCTTCCTGTCTTCCTCCCTCGACAGCCCCATACGTACCCCGCCCCGCGCGTAAAACTCTCCGTCATCCATCCATTGCCCTTCATCGTAGTCCCCCTCGGTAGTGAAGCGAATGCGGCCCCCTTCGTCGTCCTCTTCGGAGGAAGACATCGTGCTGTGGCAAAAGCAATTGCCGTCGCCTGTGGTGATGGTGGGATGAATGAGTGAATGCGTTGACAAGAGAGGGCCTGAACCCCTGGCACATTTACCACAGATGAGAGACCACGTCATAGTGATGATAGTGGACGCAGACAGCCCTGAAAGGTCTTTACCGAGAGCTTTTGTGGTGCGTTTGGGGACATTTCTCGCCATCATCAACGCCGCCGCAACGTCCCCAAGTCAACTGCTTCATTCCTTCCACGATGTTACTGACTCATCTCCCCATTCACTACCCTTCACAGACACGCAGAGCGGTCCGCGCAACGACGACCTGACGTGTATCGTCTCGTCTTGATGTCCGTCTTGTCTTCTTGCAGTCTTTTCCTGCTCATCTCAACCCTCCTTGTTAGCAGCATGCGAGCCTTCGTGTACCGTGCTGGCCCGGCGACCTGGATGCGTCGCGCGGCCACCACTGCAGGCAAGATTACCACTGCGCACTTTAGCACGGCGTCCACCTCATCTACAGGCGCTAGTGTGGATGCCACCGCGATACCGCCGCCTCCCAGGCCAACGATGGACAAGGCCCTGGCTACTTTTAATCGCGTCTTTCCTATCGGCACCGCCGGTGCGGATTTGCGGCCCGTCGTCCTGTTTGACGGCGTTTGTATGTTCTGCAATCGGGGCATCGACACTCTGCTAGCCCTAGATATCAACAGGAAGATCCGCGTGGCGCCTTTGCAGAGTGAGCTGGGGCGATCGCTTATGACGGTGTGCGGCCGCGATCCTGATGACCTGTCGTCGATGCTGGTGGTGGAGTCAGACAAGCGCCTTTCGGTCAAATCGGACGCGGCCATTCGCATTGCCGAGGTCGCGGCACCACATCCTTTGTTGGGTGGGGCGTTGGAGAAGGCAGCTAAAATGTTATTGCCGCAAACCATGCGCGATGGGGCTTATGACCAAGTGGCGGAGAATCGGTACTCAATCATGGGCAAACGCGACGAGTGCCGTTTGCCGGATCCAGGAGATGATCGGTTTATCGCATGAGGGAATGTGTAAAGGTAAATGGACATGATATGACAGAAAGCTGAAAAAACATTTTTTTGTTCGAACTGATGCAATAGTGAAACGCTGCTTATTTCTGTGGTATACGGATCTTCCATTGGCTCGAGTTCGCATCTTGTTTGGGGAAGTTAGAAAGGAAACTGTCCCTGCTGCACTTAAAGCTCTGTAGCTCATTACCGCTTCTTCTTTCGCTTTTATGCTTTCAAAACTTGTACCGACGTGTTATCACTTTGCATGTATACACTAAGGTGTCCAACCGGTCCACCCTTCTCAGGCCATCGCCCTTCCTCCCTCCGTACTCATCGGACAAGTTCCCAATCCAGCCCTACCCTATCTCATTCCCTTCAAACCAGACCATCCAACCATGGTCCCTTCCTCTCCATCCGTCCCTACCCACCCACAAACAAATCTACACATAAATCTTCCGCGCCATGTACAAGGGCCGCAGCCCATTTATGATTACGGCCATCAAGCTTAAGCCATCGCTCGCTACCGCCTCCCACAGCTGTACCTCACGTCCCAAGAGCACCAACAGCATCAGCAATACCTTCAAACCCAGCGCCAAAAATAAATTCTGCACCACCACCCATCGCACGAAATGAGACATGCGAATGGCCTGGGGGATCCGGGAAAGATCATCCGTCAGCAACACCACGTCGGCGGCCTGCACAGCCAAAGCCGTGCCGTGCTCCCCCATCGCCAGTCCCACGTCCGCAGCACGCAGGGAGGGGGCGTCGTTGATCCCGTCACCAATCATGGCGACGATGCATTGTTTCATCGGTAGCAGCTGCGGCTGCTGTCCTTGTGCGGACAGATAGGTGATGGAGGAGGACGTGTTGCGTCGGGAAAAGATACGGCTGAAGAGCCCCTCGTGCGAATACTCTTCCTCGGAGCGTGATAGACCTGCCGCTGCTTCTAGGTCATCCAAGCTCTCCGGCTCGTCCGTAACCTGGTAGGAAGATGCCTTGCTCCCTGAAAAAGGCACAGCCAAATAAGCAAAGACCGAAGAACGACGCAAAGCCGACGTGGCCGCTCGAGAAGAGGGCGGTTGGAGCTGCCGTGCTTCAATCCAATGAAATTTATCGACGGGTTTCATCCTCGCCCGGATCGTGGGGAGGAGTTTGGGCCCGAGGCGAGCTTGCACGGCCTTGGCTACCTCCAAAGAATCTCCTGTCAAGAGCGTCGTTTCGATCTTGAGCTCGTCTACGAGGACCTTTAGCATGGGCCCTGACTCTGGTCGCAGGCGATCCGCAAGGCTGAGAGCCAATTCTGGAATGCCGTCTACCACCACATACAAATGCGCCTCGCCCGGGTAGCGGGCCAGGGAAGCTTGCAATGCACGGTCGTTCAAATCCTCCTTTTGCAGCAGGGCGCTATTCCCTACTCGCACCAAATAGCCCCCCTCCGGCTCGGCCGCCTCCTCGAACACACACACCCCCTCCACCCCTACTCCTTCCAAATGTCGCAACTTTGATACCTTGGCTAGCACCTTCTTGTTGTTCCTTCCATTCCCATCACCACCGTACCTCCCCTTCCCTCCTCCTGCTTTGGCGGCATAAAACGCATCCGTCACACATCCCAATGCATCCATCACCACCGCTGCAGACAAACGATGGGCGACGACACTCTCCACACTAGCCGCCAGCAGTCGTACCACCTCAGGATCGAGCTTGGCCGTCCTCTTCAGTGGTATTCTTCCACTGACCTGAAACCGGCCTTCCGTCAAAGTTCCCGTTTTGTCCAAGGCCAGCACCTGCACGGTGCTCAGCGCCTCTAAGGCCGTCGCGCTCTTGAACAGTACCCCTGCCCGTGCCGCCGATGCTGCCAGAGTGGTGAGGAAGGGCAAAGGGGTGGCCATCGCCAGGGCACAGGGGCACGCAAGAACCAGAAGATCCAGCCCTCGATACAGGGCCCCCTGCCATCCTCGCTCGGTCACACCTTCCCCTCGTAGCAGCGCCCAGACCTCTGGAGCAAGAGCCATAGAGAAGGAGAGGGCGAGCGCGATAGGAGTATAGTAGGAGGCGAAGCGATCGAGTAGCTCTTGAGAGGGCGCATGGGTAGTGGCGATATCATGCACCAAATCCTGGATCACTCGCAAGCTCGACTGACTCGCCGGGGCCGTGCATCGTACCTCCAACGCACCCGTCTGACAGATGCTCCCTCCTGCCACCAGGCTCCCTTTCTCCTTCTCGACCGGCATGCATTCACCCGTTAAGGCAGACTCGTCCATCACCCCCTCTCCATGCACTACTACCCCATCCACAGGGGCTTGCTCCCCGGCACGGACGAGTACCACGTCTCCAACCTTAACGGCGGTCAACGGCACATCTGCCATTACATCCTTACCGGCCTTCGGCTGCCCTTGTCCTCCATCTGTAGCTGCAGCAGTAGCAGCAAACGAGACAACATGGGCCACCTGGGCTTGGACCAGTCGGCCGGTCGTCGAATCCAGCAACCGTGCCACATAATCAAGCGCCGCGGATCGCGCCCGACTCGCTAGTAGTACCAGTAGGAGTACCCCCAGAGCCTCCGGTAAATCCCCGAGTAACACGGCTCCTAACACAGCCACCCCCATGAGCACATTTACATCCACCCGTCTGTGTTGCACGGCCCGCAATAAAGGCAAGGCCAAGGGCATGAAAGCTAGGAGGAGGCAGGGCCCGGCCGTGGCCCATTGTAGGGAATTAGACCAATCGAAGTAGTGTCCGACCAACGACAGCAACCATCCGACGCTGGCGACGAAGAGAGCTGCCCACGGGCCGGCATCACGGTTCATGGTGCCAAGGCAAGCTCGCAGGCGTTTTTGACCGGCCCAATCCGAGCAATGCTCTTGATCCTGGTCCTCGGCATCCTTGTGGTGGCTGGTGTGGACCTCTTGAAGCGTAGCGCCCAGGTGCGCGGCGTTAAGGGTGGATAGAAGGAGGGTGGCCGTGGCGGGCTCGGTATGACGAACCACGGCAACGCGGCCCACTTCACTGACCTTCACATCCAACACGCCCTTGAGCGGCTTAAGCAACTCCGTGACGAGCTTAGTCTCCATGGAGCAGCAAAGATTGGCAATTCGGATGCGGCTCGTGGTGGTCGTTTTAGTCAGAGCCGTGTAGAGCTCGCCCTCTGAGGAGCGCGGGGAGGAATAATTCTGTGATCTAGGAGAGGCGGCAGAGGCTGCAGCACCGTACTCCACCGCCTTCTTCTTTGACGTCTTTAGCAACCCCAAAGTTTCCTCCTTCTTGTCGGTCGGCATGATGCTGTGATCGTGTGTGTTTGTGATATATTTATAGAGAGAGAGAAAGTCTTGGGTGGTGGAGAGCCAAGCACAGGTCAGGTTTTAAGAGCGCTCTCGGGCTGTCCGTTCGCCTGAGCCGTTGGAACATAAGCTATGCGTCCATATGGAGGGGAATTCGCGTGATGCGTTCAAATAAGTAGAGTTGCACACGATCAACGCGGCTGGATTTCGTAGTCCACAGGCTCCTATAGAGTGCTCTCTTCGGCGCATGTCTGCCGAAGCAGGCCGGTACTGTAATGAACTCTGATGTGCATCATTTTACATATGCAGGGCGCCCAGGTCTTCTGCACTTATATAATACGGGGACCTGTACAGCTCCAATATATGTACATGTATATTATATATATATGTATGTATGTATAACATGCATCGCGCAATCCAACCTCCCCATAACCCAAAAACCCAGAAATTCCGTGCTTCTCTATGTTATTTTCCCAAGTAGAGCCGTTGCCATTTTCTGCTCAAGTACTGTTCAACAATGCATTATCTTTTTTGAATATAAAAGCTCCAACTTTGAGGCGAGTAGCTTAAGGATCCCGCCGGGTTTGGTGTTCTTCGATGGGCTATGTAATTTCTTCTCGGAGTGAGAGACAGAATAACTCGTTTTCAAATACTAGAACTACTTGGGAGCCAAAAAACGACAGCAAGCAATGCGTGTTCAAGGAAGGGGTTTATTTGCGAGTCGCTCGGTTTGCCCTCTCAAGGTACCGCTTCATCTCCATCGCTTCAGGTGTTATTGCTAGGTTAATTTGTTGTATTCACATTTTCCTTTTCCACCCCAAGAATTCTTTCTTCCGCTTATTCGACCTTAGTCTGCCGCGGGGCCACTGTCTGTCCCAGGCGCTGGCTGGCCTCGAGACCTTGTCTCGCGCGCCGTTGACTTCGACCCATCATCAGATCCGCCCCCCACACAAAGATGAAAAACAAGGCACCCACGGGCAAGGTAGCGTCGATGTGCAAGACGTAAGCGGGGTTGGAGGACACGTACTGGTAGAATACTCCGACCTCCAACAATGCCAGGAGGAGGGCGGCGTAGAAGGACCATGGTAAGACGTACGTTCCTCCTGTCAGGGGGAGGGGGTTGCTTATATAGTGGGCAATGAGCAGGCCTGAAAGGACGCCCAAGGCCTCGACAAGGTTTGCTTGCAGGAAGGTGAAGTAGGAAGAGGAGGAGAGTGCTGTTTTGGTGAGCTCCTCGCCCCTTAATTTGTAGAGTCGAAACACCAAGATAGCTGACAGGGCGAGAGAGACGCGGGTGAGGGAGTGCTGTGGCGTGAGAGTGAGGCAGGGATAAGGGTGGTGCGGTTAGGACAGGGATATGGGTGACATGAAAATGAAATATGATGACAGTTGGCTCACTACACAAGGGAGAGGGCTAGCTAGCCGGGCTGCCATGCTATGAATGTAGTGCGTACGTACTCTCCACTGTGCGTTTAGGTAGCTCGTCTCGTTGTAGTGCTTGTAAAGCTTTTTCTGGAGATCCTCCGCGGATTGACCCAGGCTCCTCTCCGTGCGACCGCCACCTTCCGAATCTCGACTACCCGCTTGAACCTTGCGCTTGGTCAAGCCCACCATCCTTCGGCGTGTCGAATGTGTAACTTGGGGTGGCGGGGTAGAGGCTTAGCAATAAGAGGGGGTGGGGAGGTGGCCTGACTTCCAGAGGCGACCGAAAAAGGAAATGTAAGCCGCGAGCTGAGCACGACGGAGAGACTAGGTGTGTCTTTCTTTCTCCTGTTGCAGTGGTGGGGTTAAAAATATTTGGATTCTCGAGGTAGTGTGGTTGGGTCCAAGCAGGGCACGGCTGACCTCCTCATCAGCGTCATCGCCGTGGCGGTGCTTTTCTTGCGTCTCATAAAGGTGTCCTCTCAAAACTGCATGACTCAACCACGACACTGACAGGAGGCTGTCCTGCATACACGAGACGGAGGTAGCAAATAATGTCATTCTCTTTTGGTGGCGCGGGCGCTGGTGGACCTGGCAAGAACCCCCCTTCAAGCTTTGGCTTCGGGCAAGCGGCCGCTCCCCCTGCTTCGTCCGCCTTTGGCACCCCGGGCGGGGCCACGACTACCCCTGGAGGCGGCTTTGGGGGTTTCGCAACGCCACCCTCTTTTGGTAGCGGCAGCGGCAGCGGCACAACACCAGCGACCTCGACGGGTGGTGGCCTTTTTGGCGGCACCAGCAGCAGCGGCGCAAGCTTTGGTACCCCTGCACCCTCTGCCTTTGGAGCTCCTGCGCCCTCTGGGTTTGGGGCGCCTGCTACAACAAGTGCAACAACCGGTATGCCTAGCAACCCATTCGCGGTCACACCCGCTCCGTCCACCACCACGGGGGGAGGGCTAGCGACCCCAAGTCCATTCGGGACTCCCGCAGCTCCTGCGCCCGCACCGAGCGGGGGTGACTTTCGCTTCGGCGCCGCGACCACGGCAGGTACACCGGCGATAACAACCCCATCTGCAAGTGGGTTTGGGTTCGGAGCTAAGCCGGCCGCCCCGGTGGCTCCAGCCGCAGGAGGCGTTGGCTTTGGGGGTGCGTCGACCGCTGCTCCTGCGTATGGTGCGCCTGTCCCTGTTACCACCACGACAACGACGACCCCGAGCACATCAGCTGCTGGTGTCTTCAGCGGGTTCAGCTCGACGGCATCAACCCCTTCTGCATTGTCCAGCACCTTGCACAGCGCGACGGAGAAAGCCCCCGTGTCTCTTTTTGGTGCGGCGCCTAGTAGTGGAGGCCTCTTCGGTAGTAGTTCTGCAGCCACCGCACCCGCTGCTCCCGCACCATCCACCTTATTTGGAGCACCATCAACACCAGTAACAACAGCATCAGCACCAGCACCAGCTCCTGCGCTCACTTCTGCTTCCCTGTTTGGTGGGAGCACCGGACCAACTGCAACGACGACCACCAAAACCCCTCAAGTCCCGCCAGCGTTCCCCTCCTTTGCTTCTACCTCGACATCCACATCCAACGTATCCGCACCTGCACCCGCGCCTGCATCTGGGTTTGGCTTTGGTACTGCCCCTCCAGCCTCTGCCCCTGCTCTTGCTCCTGCTTCTTTTGCTTCGCCCTTTGGCACCGGCAGTGCGACGACAACTACCACTCCAGCAGCAGCAACAGCAGTATCAGCAGCTCCAGTGGCTGCTCCTTTTGGAGGATTCAGCTTTGGTGGTGCTGCCACTCAAGCGCCAACGAGTGCAAGTGGAGCAACCAAGGAAGGAGGAGCAGGAGCAGCACCCTCCTCTAACGATGCTACCGCCACTGTCTCAGCACCAGCACCAACACGAGGGTCGTCTTCTGGCTTCTCCTTTGGAAATGGTGCTCCTCCCGCTCCTACTCCTGTAATTACTACTTCAGCACCAGCACCAACACCAGCGTCGTCTTCTGGCTTCTTCTTTGGAAACGGTGCTCCTCCCACTCCTGCTCCTGTAGCTACAGCTGCTCCTCCTTCTGCACCTGCTCCTGCCACCACCACAATGTCTACTGCAGCCCCCACCGCTTTTTCCTTCGCTACACCCGCGACAAAACCTGCTGCTCCAACTGCTGCTTCTACTGCTGCCACGACCGCTGCTCCTGCGTCTGCCACCCCATCCTCCCTACCAACCTTGTCTTCTGCCGCGCCAGCCGCCATCCCCCCTACAACAGCAGCAGGAGCACCGGCATCAGCACCAGCACCAGGCCCCGCTCCTGCTCCTGCTCCTGCTCCTGCTCCTGCATCAACCTCAACAGTCGCAGCCACACCGGTATCTGCGCCCTTTAGCTTCGACAGTAGTAGCAGCGGTGGTAGTAGTGGTGGGGGGGTCTCCACAGCTGCTGCTGATACTGCTAAAGCTACGGCTGCCCCTAAAGCAGCATCTGCTCTCGCCACAACTACTACTACTACTGCCACTACGGGCAGTGCTGCTGTCACTGCTGCAACTGCTGCAGATTCCGAGTCGTCGGTTGTTGGTTTGGGTGGAAGCACAGCCGGCGACCCTGCAGCATTCGAAAGAGAGTTCGGCACAACAAAATTGAGTGATTTGATAAAAATGTTTCAAGCAGGGGTCGAGGATGACCTAGAAGTGTGTGAGATTCAAAACCAAGGTGTGAGGGAGGACGATGAGAACCTCTTGCAGGTGTTAGGGCTAGCGCAAGCATTTCATGGGTCTGTGAATGAGTTGACGGAGGCCTGGGGGGACATCGACGGAGGGTTGAGGTATATTGAAGGGAAGCAGGCTGCGATGGATATGGCGCTGGAGGAGTTAGAGAACGCAACGGTGACAAAGATGGATAGGGGAGATATAGTGCTCAATGAGGCAGATACGGAGCGGATCGCCCTCTATGATTTGGTTGAAGGGATGGATGAGGAGCTGAATGGTCTGTTGAGACGGGTGTCAGGGACAGCGGAGAGCTTGCAGGACATTTATGAGCAGCGTGTCGTGCCTGCAAACAAAGCTAATGCCATGGGCTTGTTCTTGCGACTGGCCAACGATCACCAACAGGCTTTGGAATGGTTGCAGCGGACGGGGCGGAGGGTAGAGGAGGGGGTTGTTATAGTAGAGGGGAAGCTGAGGTGAGGTGAGGAGGAATTAATTTTTATGTAAGGCAGATAGGCAATCTTGTGGTAATGCTTTCGTGCTTTCGCATCTGCTTCTGCTCTTTGGGGCTCGGGCCTTCGATATATGTCTAGTCTTTAGAGCCATTTCTTTCGCATGGAAGCTGGCTTCAGTTCTGACCTCATCCGGCTCCTTGATTGAAGGAGTCCTTCTGTGAAATACTGCGTAAATATACGTATGTTTGTGTGTGTAAATGTATGTTTCTCCATCTCCTTGATATTGTCGTCCTCTTTCATCATCTCCACTGTCGCCGTCGGCATCGCCGTGGTTGGCCACGCCACACTCACCACCAGATTCTCAGATTCTGCGACTTCATACTCTCCTCCCCTCCTTTCACTCCTCCTCCTCCAACCTTACCTTCCTCTTCTTCCTCTTCCTCCTCTTTCTCTTCCTCCTCTTTCCCTTCTTCTTTGTCCTCCTCTGCACAATCCTCCTCCTCCTCTTCCTCATCCCCCTCCTCTTCGTCCTCTCTCTCCTCCTCCTCCTCCCCATCCCCTCTGGGCTTTTTCTTTTCTTCCTCCGTTTGAACCATTCCGCCTGAAGAAACTTTCACGTATTTATTCTCATCCTCCTCTTCCTCCTCCACCTCTTCTTCTTCCTCTCTATCCCCCGTCATACGCATACTCTTCATCTCGCTCTTTCTCGTTCCAAACTCGGCCTCTGCCTTCTTCATCTGAGGACCCCCTCCATCCTCCTCTCCTCCTTCCTCATCTTTACCTTCCTCATCTTTTCCTTCTTCTTCATGTACTTTCTCGCCATCTACTAGTCGGTTTCCTCGCTTTTGTCCGCTATTTTTTCTCACCACTTTGTGTCCTTCTCCTCCCTGCTGCTGCTGCTGCTGCTGCGCTTGCTCCTCCTCCTCTTCTTTCTCGTCCTCTTCCTCGTCCCCCTCTTCCCCTTTCTCCTTCACTGTTTGAGAAATGATACTTTCCCCATCGCCTTTCCCCAATCCTATCCGTGGGTACTGTATTCGTCTTGCCTCCTGCTCCATTTGCGCCCGGTCCAAGGCCACGCTAGTCAGAATTATTCTATGCCGCTTGGTTAAGTGCCGGTGGTGTCGTCTCGTTGCCTCCACACCTTTCCCGATATCTTCACCTTCCTCTTCTTCCAAAACCTCCTGTTGCTCCTCCCTTTGTCGCTTCTGTTGCCACCATCTAGATACGGGTGTCGATGTCTCTCTGCCCTCTTTTTCTTCCTCGTCCATCTCATCAACCTCCCCACTCCTCCTGTCCCGTCTAGAAAGGTAGGAGGCAGATGCCAACCTCGAAACAGAGAAGCGACAGTTATCCTCGCAAAAGCCATTGCAAAAAATTTTCTCACAGCCGGACTGGGGATGATGCGGCCGCCACCGGGCAGCAACTGCCGGGGTTCGTGGTGTTGCAGGGGCTTGCGGGCGCTGGATGCCGTCGCCGTTGGGAGAAGGAGGAAACACGTTGCCCATGATTTTGGTGACGAGCTGTGCGGGGATAGAGTGAAAACGAAAGAGGCGTGAATCATCCCAGGAGAATGCATTTCTTTCATACCATGATGATCCAAGAAAGAATACACACGACAAAAAGAGAAGGGAGAAAGTGTCCGAAAGCGGACGAACAACAGGCTGGGGGGTGGGGCTTGAGTTGACTTCACTTGATTCACGGGAGGGGGCGTCTGGGAGTCGTCGTCCTGTAAGGCCTCAATTATCTGTCCGCGTTTCCAGCCAAAGCCCGTGCCACTCTCCATTTGATTCACCACTCCTACTTTCCAAGCCGACCAGTTGGACATTAATCAAAAGCAGGTGCTGGTTGGGAAGGAAGAGAAGGGGTGCAAATCGGCCTGGAGAGGCCGTTCGTTTGTGGATTGCTCGCTTCTGATGCCCTAACTCGCGCACCCACCGCGCACAATCACAGCATTTGACTTCTGTTTCATCAGTACGAAACCTTCAAGAGGACTCCTTGCTTGTAAAGCAGGCCCGCTCACTTCCACCTTTTTCGTCTTCCTCCACGCCGCACAACATCTGCATCAAGCACGCCATGAGTTCTGGTGCAGGTGGTGCGGTACAACAACCCTACATCCCCACCGATGCCGAGCAAGCAGAGCACTTGCAGAATTTGATCCGGAAACTCAAGGAATTTTGGGTGGAGCAACTGGCGGAGATGGAAAGCTTGAGTCTGGCCACGGAACAGGTGCGTGTATGTGGATGTATGCGTGGGTGCGTGGATAGCGCGTGATTTGGAAGGAGGGAGATTTTTGACTGGTGACAGAAGTGTTCATTGTGTAATTTCTGACATGTGCAAGCGCTTTGCTCGTCCTTCCACGCCATGTGAAATGATCACTACAGTCGTTCAAGGCCATAAACTAATCCTCTTTTCCTCCCATTCTCACTCCTTCTCCCGCCCTCCCCGCCCCAATAAGGACTTCAAAAACTACATCGACCTCCCTCTGGCCCGAATCAAGCGCATCATGAAAAGTGATGAAGATGTGCACATGATCAGTGCGGAGGTCCTGGTTTTGTTCGCCAAGGCCTGCGAGATGTTTATTTTGGAGCTGACCATCCGCGCGTGGTGCTACAGCGAGAGGAGCAAGCGCCGGACGGTACGCCTCTTTTTTTATTTTCCTCCCTCCCTCCCTTTCCTTTCCTTATGCTGCATTTTCGACGTGTATTTTTCCCCTGCTCTTCTCACTCTAATCCTGCCTCCTTTCCTCTTTCCCCCCCTCTCCCAAGTTGCAACGAGAGGATATCCAGGCGGCCATTGCGAACGCCGATATTTTGGATTTTTTGGTAAACATCGTGTGAACGTGGAGGGAGAGAGAGATAGGTTGATTGGAGAGGGAGTGGCAGATGTGTTTTATATCGAGAGGGGTGCAAGACAATAAGCCTATTTTGGATAGAGGGAGGGAGAGAGGGAGGGAAGGTAGAAAGGACGCGGGTGTGTAGATATATCTTGCTTCTAACCCACGGCGTTGTTCAAATATTTTATCACCAAAGGATGGAAAAAATCTTCGCTGTGTAAAAGGATGGTGGGGGTCCCAAAGGGAGAGAGAGGGGGGTGGCAAAGAGTGTAAGGGTCGCTGGAGAGCATGGGGACAAAGTTTAAAATGAACAAGACCGAGAAGGAAAAAAAGGCGAAATGACAGGAAGAGAGGAGGAAGAAGAAGAAGGAGATGGAGGAGAGCCAAGTGCACTCCGCGCAAATGTTCACTGCGAGACGACAAGATCTGGAAGAGGGAAGGGGGCCAGGGAAGGAGGAAGGGAAGGAAGAGGCTTCGTGCACCCGTCATACTCGCGCGGACTACGACCAACCGACAACGTCCAGCTGTCTCATTGACCCCTCAGAAAAGTAGCAACCAAGCACTTCAAAGCAATCACTCACAAATGAAGGAGAAACCACAAGCCTCAGATCAAGAGTGGAAGGCCATGGGCTGGACCGTCGTTCGTCGCGCTCTCCATTGATTATCCATATTTCAGTCATTATTTGCTTTTTCGCCCCCCCCCCCCTATTTCTCTACTACTACAGGTGGCTCCCGCAGCTTGGGCAGGTTGAGGATGTGTCCTACCTGGATTAGATCAGTGCAGAATGCTCTTGGTTGGTTCCTAGCCTTAATCGGGTGGGTACCTACTTCCTCATGGCATCTATCCGCCTACACCTTCAAGGCCCTGGCTCAATTATTTACATTTCAATGTCTCCTTTACAAGCACAACAAGCCCCGCGGGAATCTATGTACACCCCTACTCCATTATTCACTCTCCTCCTCCTCCTCCTCCCCTTCCTTTCCCTATTTCTTCTTCCCTTTCCCCTCCCCTCCACCCCACGACATGCACAATCTGGGTCTCTCCTGATCCTGTAAAAACATCGATACCTTTTCCTCCTCTACTTTCAGCGCCAGCTTAGAAGCAAACGCCGCAACCGACATTCCCGATGCAGCAGCAGTAGCAGCAACAGGAGCACTAGCAGGAGGAGTAGGAGTAACAGTGATAGCAGCAGCGGCAGGAGTAGCGGCAGTTGCAGCCGCTGCCGCCGCTTGCTGTTTTCGTTTGACCGCATCTCTCGCCGCTGCGGCACGGGCCTTCCAGCCACCTCCTGCTGCTGCTGCTGCGCCTCCTGCTCCTCCTCCTCCTCCCATCCCACTCGCCGCAGCCACCACCGAAGCACAAGGGGCCTTGGCCTGAAGGAGGACAGGACTAAGCAAGCCCTGCTCCTCGTCGTCCTCCTCCTCTTCTTTTTCTTTACAAAGCTTTGCTAATCTCTCCTTCTCTTCCTCCTCCTTTCTCGCCCACTTTTTTTCTCGGTCCATCAGCATCATACCCTTGCCATCCTCCTTCTCCGAAGACGTCTCCCACACCGCCCGCGGCCTTCCCACAACCGGCCTCTGCTCCTCCTCTCCTCCCTCCTGCCCGCCCTCTGTCTCTCCCTCACTCTCGCTCTCCTCCTCGCTGTCCTCATCCTCCGACCCCGCTTGAAGGAGCCTTATGTCTTGCCAAGACACTTCGTCTATGTTTCCCCACCCGTCAAATACCACCTCGGCTTTCATGATGGGATAGCCAGAATGCATGCAGGCCTAGGGAAAGAGGGAGGAAGGGAGAGAGGGAGGGAGGGAAAGGATCAGACACACCGCATAAATCTGAAAGAGGACAAGAGAACCAAGGAAGATAAACCTCGATGTAATAAGATCCCACCTTGATCAGGCCCGGGTACCACAGGTTGTCCTTGCCCCATTTCGCCTCCACTTTATCCCCTTTCTTCAGGCTCTTATACAGGGGGAGGAGGGCATTTTCTTCCCGTTGGGAGCGACGGGCACGACGGGCAGCGTTGCGTGCTTTTTTGGCAGCCCGGCCTCGGGCGAGAGCCTCCTTGGCTTTCCATTCCTGACCGACCTGAAGGGAAGAGGGGGGGGAGATCGAGAAAAGAAATGTGGGAAAATCGAGGGGTAATCCATGTGGATCTGAGCTATCATTACACACTCCTGCTCCTCCCCTCCCTTTCTCCCTCGTCCCCTCGCTACCTTTGTATGCTGACTCAAACTCTCAATGCCCTCATCCTCAATCGCCGCGATCATCTTTCTTCTCGCCTCCTGCCTTTCGAGCGCTCCCTCCGCACCCGTAGCAAGCGCTTCCTCTTCCTGAAGGAACTCGGCAGTCGCGTGCATATCCTGCCCTTCCCATCCATGGCCCTTCTGATTAGCGACCTTTAATTCCGTGTCCATTCGACTCGTCCTCTCCAGGGTTTGTCGGGCCGTCTCCCGGAGCTTCCGTTGGATGATTGAGAGGGAGGCTGAGGTAGGGTCGGTAGTTATGGTGGAGATGGAAGAGGCAGGTGTAGCAGCAGCAGCAGCAGCAGCAGCAGCAGCGACCTTCCTCTTGATCCGGTCGCTGATGGAGAGGATGGTGGACTCGGTTGAGATCTTTCCATCCTTCATATCCCTCGACCTATCCATTATTTTTTCTCTGTACTTGTCACGGCTCTGATTGTCTCGACGGCTGGAGCAGTTTCCTTTCCTACTCCTACTCCTGCTCCTGCTCCTGCTCCTGCTCCTACTTTTTCGTTTGTTTCTGCTATTTTCTCCATTGTTCTTGCTCTCATGTGTCCTAGCCTTCTGAATTTCTCTCCCAAATTCATCTATCTCTACCTCCTCCTCTTTACTGTTACTCCTTTCTCTCTTTTTCCTGTCGTCCCTGAGTCGCTCCCTGCCTCCATCCCTCGTCCTCCCCCTGCTGCGACTGCGCTTCTCTTCTCGTCCTCGGAACTGATGCATTTTCTCATTCGTCTCACGCTCGCTACTGTGGCTCCGAAATTCCTCCTCGTGTTGATTATGATGCCTTTCTTCACGTCTTCTTTCGTGGCGGTTGCGGTGGCTGTGGTCGCGCTCGCGGTGGTGGAGATGTGGGGAGCGCGAACGGGAGCGTCGACGGAGAGAGCCGTTGCTACTGCTGCTGCCGCCGCTGGCCATCTTCTCCCGCCTATCCTTTCCCTTATTTTTTTCCTTCCTTTCTATCTCCTGCTTTCTTTTGTCGCTATCGTCATCGTCGTCGGTTCGGGCGTTCACCTTGGCCTCCTTGCGTCTTGGTGATGATAGTCGCGTTGGGGGTAGGGGAGGCGAGGTTGGACCGGAACAGAATCCCAAGCCGCGTTTGCTACCCTTCGCCACAGCATGAGATACCGTCTGGTTGTAGAGCCGCGCTTGATCATCCTCCGTGAAGCCACCGCCGCTGCTGCTCATGGGTTTGCTTGTGTGATGGTTTGGATGTAATGGCGTAAGAATGTAAGAATGAATGCGACTTTTTTTGGAAAGATAGAGGCAGGGAATGGGAGCGGGAAGGGTAAAGCGACATATTCCGTGAGACCAAAATGTAGACGGACATGCCTCCATAGAGGAAGCAAAGAAGTTTGAAAAAAAAATGAGTCCTCCAGTGTGTCTTTGTCTTATCAGGAACAAATGATTAAAATGCTTCGCTTTGCCAACGGTTCTGGGGTCTCTTCCACCCGCCCCACTTTTCTTCTGTTCTTTCCAAATGCCTTTCCACCACCACAAAGAACCAAAACAAAGGGTGGGACATTTCACAGGCGCATCGATAGCCGCGTCTGAAATGGTTTTCATGAAGAACGTTTAACGAATTTCAAATAATCGACATCTTTAGTGCAAACAAAGCAAAGAAGGGGTTGGTGTACACTTGACTCTTGAAGCTTTTTTTATCGAAGTTCAATGATTGATGTTCGGCTGTGCCAGCGGCCTTATCCTTGCCTGTCATCGCCTTGTTCTTTATCATACAAATGCCTTCCTCTCGTATTTGTATAGCTGCACTTCATTCGTCCCAATTGAGCTGTCATTACAACTGACTCAAATCATACCCCTTGGCGTCTGCCTCTCTCCTCCTCCATCTCACCCTTCCTTCCCTCGTGCCTCATTACGACTTGCTACGACAGCTCTGCCGCAGTCTTTCTCCCCTACTTATGCCCATTTCTTGAACTGACACTCACATGCTTTTATAAATGTACACAAATACATAGGCCGGCAGGCATCCATCCCTCTATCCCGGTCTACCAGCACCGCAGGGCAACCACGGCTTCAAACATGACCACTACCACCACCACAACCACCACCACCACTGCTTCGCACGGCCTCGGCGGGTTTGTTTCGACCCACATTCCGACAAGCATAGCCGCTACTTGTTTTTCCTCCATCTCATCCTCATCCTCTGCCACCACTAAAGCGCCTGTCATCACGCTGACGGCCACGCCCATGCCTCTACGGGCTGAGTTAAAAAGGAGGAACAGCCACCCTCTCCGCCTCGGTCCCGGGACCTCCCACGTGATCGCCGAGGACGACGGAGAGACTCTTTTCCACAGTACTACCAGCACTAAGGCTTTGCTTTTGGTATTTGCCGTTTATGCGCTGGTGAATGGATGGAATGGCTTTGTGGCGAAGGGTGGCGAAGCGGCGATGGAGGCCGTGAGGGAGCTGGTGTTGCTCGTGTTGCTTGTCGTGGGCGTTGCGCCCCTTCTGGACCACTATTTTTTCTAAGAAAGCACTTACATACCTATGTGTATATCATATGGTCGTAGATTGATAAGGTTTTTTGAATATAGGAGAGGGTGTGCACCGGGACACAAGCCGTGACGCGAGAGAGGAGGTAGGAGAGGGAAGGGTCGGAGAAGGCTGTGCCTGTTTGTGACAGGGATGCTGTACGCCGGCGCTCAACGGGGTAAGAGAGAGAGTTGCTATACAGGTGTGTGTGTCAAAAAACTAACTGCTTCAGGTTCGGGGCGCATGTGCCTTCGGTCTTATTGGTCAGGAGGGCTGACAGAGACAGTCAGGCTTGAGTCCAAGCAAGCCCGAAATGGCCCCATCGGAGGGGGGGGGGCAGATAGAATACAGATTCACATGAATTTGGTACTATATATTTATAAGCATACAGGGAGCTGCTCTGTGAATGAATATTTTGCATATTTTGTATGAAAGAGAATGAAAAAGAGACGAGTCTAAGGGCTTGCCACAGCAAAGCAAGGCCACATATAAGTTGAGAGACTGCCGTGATATTATTGATATCCATGAACGAATGAAAAACAACATATAAGGAGTCATGGATCGAAAAGCTCCTGTGATTCACGGGAAAAAGGTTGGCACGCAAGGTTGTTCATTGTTGTTTTTCCTTCAGTCGTCAGCAATATCCTACCCGGGAGAAGTTGCAGCACACCTTTCCGGAGCCTCCGTTTGTAATGATGCCCAAGCTCACCATAAAGCAACTCAAATTCTAGCAAGGTATACTCTCTCTGTGTTCTTCACTTATAAAGCCATGCAGCGCAATCATTGTCACTCTCCCCACACACACACATCCAGGCGCAAAAGAAGCAGGCCGATCCCACTCTTCCTTCTTCCACCTCCCCTCTGTCCTGCCACCGCGACAACAGAGAAGCCCACTCCATAGAAAGCCCATGGAAGGTACAAGAAGAGATTCGGCCACCCCTACTACCACAAGCTGTACGAACACTAGCAGTAGCAGCCGCACGCATGGCCGGAAACAGCGCTTGATTTATCTGGAGTGCTGTTATCTGGTCGTGTTTCTGTTGTCCTTGCCCGGCCCGGTCCGAGCCTTTTTCTTTTCCTCCTCACCCCCCTCCTCCACTCCACTGCGACAACTCCAACCATCATGGCCAGCACCCACACAGCGCACAATGAGTAGACATACGGTAAGCTTGAGTAGTCAGTCAGTCCCTAGAGCCACGCGCCTCCCTCGTCTCTCACCCCTTCCGGGCCGCTCCGTTGCACCATCTCACAGGCTCCCTCTATGCTGCTCCGCCGGTGGATGGGCTCCACCCCAACGCCGGATTCCACCACCCCCCCGCGTTCCTCCTCCTCCTCCCTCTCTTCCAGCACCCCTCCCACCACGGATCCCTCGAATCTGAAGTATGGCGGGACGCACAACGGCAAGGAAGTCACGTTCAAGGCCTCCAAGAGCGCTGAGTGCGACGTGGTATGAGAGGGAGGAAAGGATGGAGGGAGGGAGGGAGGGAGGGCAAGACTGGGACTCACAAAATTCTATTGGTGGATCTTTGGGGGGATGTCGATAGTCCTGTCTGGTGAAGGCTTTGTATGCTTGACGGGAGTGGAGGGATTTAGGCGTCTGTACACGGATCTTATGTCCCTCCCTCCCTCCCTCCCTCCCTCCTTCCCCCCCTTCCTTTCTCTCTCCTTGTAGATGGAAGGCATTCGGTCCCTCAAGGACTACATGGCGTTGCCCCCCTCGGAGTACTCAGTGCTTGATGCTGATGCCATCGTCAGGTTGGGAGAGGACTCATTTCGGTAGGTGGACGAGGAGGGGAGGGAAGGAGGGAGGAAGGGAGGGAAGGAGGGAGGGAGGGAGGGAGGGAGTTTCAATGGCATACACTCATACTTGATTCTCCTCGCTCCCTCCCCCCCTCAGCTGCCAAATCGGCTCCCTGTCCTTCTTCGGCTATCAGATGACGCCCATCCTCTACGTCAAGGTCAATGTGGACCCCGCCCAGGGCAAGAGCACCCTCAACATCTACAAGCTCGAGCTCACGGGCTCGCGGATCGCTGAGATTGCAAATGGCACATTTCAAGGTAGGCATTTCCCTCCGTCCCTCCCTCCTTCCCTCCCTCCTTCCCTCCCTCCCTTTCCTCTTGTTCTTGCCCTTTGACCTCCCTTCCTTTCTCACCTACCTACCTCCCTCCCTCCCTCCCTCCCTCCCTCCCTCCCTCCCTTTCCCTCTCCACAGTGAAGGCACGCAACGTGGTGAGCTACCGCAACACGGCCATCTCCACCTCCAAGATCTTGCAGTCCACCGTCTCCGTGCAGGTGGATGCCCAGGTACGCCCTCCCTCCCTCCCTCCCTCCCTCCCTCCCTCCCTCCCTCCCTTACTCCCTCCCTCCCTTACTCCCTCCCTCTCCAGGTCCCAAGGGGTAACATGATTCCTCTCCACGTCTTGGAGTCGGGGGGCTCTCTGGTCATCAAGGGCGTGCTTAAGGTGATGGTGCCTCGGTTTGTCAAGGTAGGGAGGGAGGGAGGGAGGGAGGGAGGGAGGGACGGACCGACGGAAGGATGATGCGAAATCAATGCAAGACTAACAGGTCCATTGCTCTCCCTCCCTCCCTCCCTCCCTCCCTCCCTCCCTCCCTCCCTCCCTCCCTCCCTCCTGTGTGTCAGATCTTGGCCAAAGATTATGAAAATTGGAGCTCAGGGGACGACTCGAGACGCGCCGTCGCCCAGGCACGGCTTGAGGGAGGGAGGGAGGGAGGGACGGAGGGAAGGAGGGAGGGAATGCAACGTTAAAAGATGCTGACGATAGAAACCATATTCTCTGTCCTTCCTCCCTGCCCTTCTCCCTCCCTTCCTCTCTCCCTCCCTTAAATGGAGCCGCTGGACCCCGGGACATTCTCATTTGACATTCGTCCCTCGCTCCTCTTCCTCCCTCTCTCCCTCCCTCTCCCCTCCTCCCTTCTCTGTAATGCAGGATATGCCGGAAAAGCTGACTGCTCCCAAAATATAATGTAATTTGACCCAAGCAGATGCTTTGGATGTAAGATGACAAGCAGATGCTATGATGATCCAGAAGAGAAGCAGATGATAATTATCATCATTGTCACGATGATTCAGAAGAGAAGCAGGTCATAATAATCAACACGATTGTTATTATGTGTTTATGCCGATTATGAAGATCCTCACACGGTATCCATGTCAAGCAGATCACTATCATGATCACCACCATCTCGATGGCCACGAACAGAAAGATAAGTACAGCAAGAGGAAGAAGAATGTGATGTCCATGAAGAAGACTTAGACGACGGCTATGAAGGTAAATCAAATAAATACAGTGGAAACCCTGCACACAAGGGCAACAGCCGCACCACGATCTGACGCATGCGACTGGAGAACGTGAGAGAGAGAGAGAGAGAGATGTTTCTCGTCCAATTCTTTTTCTTTTAAAGCATCTCAGATAGTGGGCAAGCGCCCTCTCTCCCTCTCTCCACACACCTCTTTTCCCCCTCTTCCTCACCCTTGCAGGCCTTAATTTTGTTGCCTGTGATGTAAATAAAAAGACAAAAAGGCGCAACCCATCAGTCCCACATTTCACGCCTCTCCCTCCCTCCCCCTCGCCCACTTACCCCTGCTTCTGGATCTTGTTCACGTCGGTGCCTTGCAGCGGCGTGCCAAACAATCGAAGCTTGGATAGAGCTGTGTATTCAGCGCCCCCGTTGCTCTCGATGAATATGGTCAGTGAGGAGACGCGCTGGAACTTGACGAATTTCAGCAGCGTCACCTGCACTCGCGGGAGGGAGGGAGGGAGGTAGGGGTCAATGCCATCCAGTCCACGACGCTTCTTTCAAATGAAAAATGATTCCGGACATCCATTTTCGTTCAAGTAGCCAAAGTCCTAAACCTCCTTCCCTCCCTCCCTCCCTCCCTCCTTTATATATATACCTTGTCGGGCTTGTGATCCTCCTCGGTCAGCTCCAGTACCTGCGTGGGCTCGATACTCTCGGCGTCATCGAAGGAGAAGGAGGTCTTATTCAAGTACAGCTTTACCGTGGTAGGGGCCGCGTCTGTATGTATATGTGTATATATGTATGTGGGTGGGGGGGTGGGGGGGTAGGGATTTGGGGGGGTGGATGGGTGGGGGGGGGGGGAATGGCGGGCGGGCGTGTGATGAGAAAGGGAGGAAAGAGGTCAGTTATGATACATGAGGCGACAATCCCTCACGCATACCCATCCAATGTACCTGGCTCTGGCGCGACAAGATTCATGCTATGCACTTTCACTGATTCAGAAAACACCAAATGCAACACCAATTGCTCGTCGGTATCAGATCGGAGCTGAAGACGATCATCGCCCATAAATAGGTTGTCCCACGGGTACTTGGGATCCTGGGTGTGGAAAGGAAGGGAGGGGAGGAAGGGACGCATACGCGTAAGGACGGCGGCATACTGCTGATGAATATAGAGGTGATCGAAATGCCGTCTTTCTAATTGTTTGGGTGAGGAGGAAAAGAGAGAGAGGGAAAGGGGGGGCGGTTGACGAAAGGAGGGATAGCATGTGGGGATAACGGCGCTTACGGAAAAGGACCATGGAAGGAACCGAAGCAAATGCAGACACCCGTCCTATAGTCGTTATACCGCTCCCTTTACATCACGATGCCGACTAGCTTGCCTAGAACCTCACTCCCTGCCCCCTCTGTCTCCATCCTGCCCTCCTGACACACCCTGTCGAACTCTCTCACACCTACCGCGTTCAACACAAAACACTCCGACTTGGCAATCTTGTCGGTTATATCCACAATCTCGTTTGAGGGCGGGGGTGGCGGGGGTGGTGGACCTTCTTCCATCGTTTGCTCGTCTGTGATGGCGGATGTGGTGGTGATGGGGTGTGATAAAAGTGAGATAAAGAGAGCTCGGCGAAGACGGCGACGGAAAGCAAGGGCCTCAAAGTCTGTGAATTTGTGTGTGGTGAGGGGGGCGCTTGAGTAAGAGAGAATATGACTCTAAGTCTTCTAACCACCCTCTAGGGCCCTACACTCAATACTTCAGGCATATACGCCGTGCTCCTCGTGGACGGCATCGTTCGCGCCTTGGTTTAATGTAGTCATGTTATTCAACTTTTCTTCGGCGATCCTCCAACCCCTTTGCTTCCGTTGAGTACGTCCCAAACGCCCTGCCTCATATCGTCCCCCAGTTCATGCCTTTCCATTCCGAAGCGAAGCCAAAGGCCACCCACGGCAAACACACACTCTCATTCATCTTTCATCTCTGATTTCATGGGGACAGCTGCAGGCACTGCCCCAGTTTTCCTTTGTCCTTCAACCCACCAAAGATCGGAACAGGGGAATCGTCGTGCTCGCCACTAAGAGTTGCACTGCCTTACGCCACACAGGTACGAAGAATAATCATCGCTGTCTCATCTCAATGTCCCAAGAGGAACCGTTCTCCTCTCTCGTGTCGCCTCGTGTTTGGCTAATTGCCTCCCCCTTTCTCCGGGCTTCCCTTTTTTCCTTCCTCCCACACGTCAAGCAACACGCAAAACGTTGTCTAGACGAGCTCCCTGCTTCGTGTCGCGTTCTTTTGCGCATTTTTGGTACCAATCGCCGGCTGGTACTTAAATTTTGTACTGACAATATGGCTTGCGTCGAGCGCGCCCTTTTGACCGGCCGCGATGAGCATGCTGCACCAGGAGGAGCGCCTGGTCTTCGAAGGCACGAGGCCTTAGAGGTGGATGAAGCAGCGTCGTCCCACTGCTCGTCCTCCTTGAGTGACTCCTCCACGTTATACAATAGCTCCGGCTCCAGTTCTTTTGATGAGGTAGCTAGCTTTGTGAAACATACGGAGACGAGACCAGAGATCCATGTCAATTACTTTTACCTTTCTACCCACCGCAAGCATAACCCACACTCACATCTTACGCGCGCTTACGCCCTGCAGCAGGAGAGCATAGATCCCGTAATTGGGCACCTGTCAAACCTACTCCACGTCGTTCCTCACACTCCCACCCTCCCCTTTCCTCCCCCCCCTTTCCATCAGGTATCGACTAGACGGGTCTGTGCTTGTCTGTCTCCCGGACGTCGTGGTCGCAAGTACCACCCTAAACAGGACACAGGTGGCGTGTTTTATTTCTTGGGAGGGGGCGTCGGTGGGTGCAACGGTGATAAGGACCACGAGTTCCACCCCCTGAAAAACAAGCAGAAGCAGCAGCAAGGGAGGGAGGAGGAATCCATTCAGGCGGAGAAGGACGAGGGCACGTGCCGCAGCCATTTCAAAGAGGAGAGTGCCTTGCTCCTGCTATCCAAGCTCGACATCACAGAGCAGCAGAAAGAGAAACAACAGCAGCATCAGCAGCAGCAGTTTCAAGATAGGAGCATCCCCTTTACAGACGCAGAGCTGCTGCACCTTCAGAAAGAGCAAGAACAACAGCGGCAACAAGAACAGCAACAGAATCAGCAGCAGCAGCAGCACACCGATACTAAGGAAACCTCACAAACAAGGACCACAAAGGACGACGACAAGCTCCCTGGCCCTCCCTCCTCCTCCGCCTCCGCCTCCGCCTCGTCTTCAACCGACTTGCTCACCCCCCCTCCCACCAACACGGTCTGTGCGCGAGTCGCTTCCATGGGCTTCATTCTAAACGCCCTGTCCTACCTTTGGAACGGGAGCGACTACAGCAGCAGCAGCACCAGCACCAGCAGCAACAGCCGCAGCGGGCAGTATGGCCATGGCGACGGCAACTGCAGTCACAGCGGGAGCAGGAACAGGGACCTTTCCACCTCCTCCTACTCCATGCGAGGTGGTTCCATGGACGGGCACCCCCTGGGGGCTCCCCGCGGCGGCAGTTGCGATGACTGGATCGTGGAGGAGGAGGGTGAAGGCGTGGATGCCACTCACCCTGGCTGTGACCGCTGCCAGCGTCGCTCGTGCGGGTTTTCAGAGGCAGCCGCAGAGCGCTATGTCACAGAGGCCCTGAAAATAGAGGAATTAAGTTTTTTGAGTGTCTTGGGGAAGGGATCTTTTGGCACGGTTGTTCTATGCCGTCGTCCCTCCTCCTCCTCATCCTCCTCCTCCTCCTCCTCATCCTCCTCCTCATCCTCCTCCTCCTCCTATCCTTCAGTTCCTCCTTCCTCTCCTTCGCTAAAAAGGCGCAACAGCAGTAGCAGTAGCAGCAGCAGCAGTGTTGTCGACTCGTCTTTGTATGCTATGAAGGTCCTACGCAAGTCCCACCTGGTGGCAAAGCACCAAATCGATCGCACCCGGGTGGAAAAAGCCATCATGGACAGAGTCTCTCACCCCTTTATCATGCACATGCACGCGGCCTTCCAATCGGAGAATTTTTTGTTTATGATGTTGGAGTACTGTAGGGGGGGCGAGCTCTTGTTCCACTTGGCCCGCCGGCGCCGTTTCTCGGAGAGCGCGACTCGATTTTATGCCGCGGAGTTGGTGCTGGCGTTGGAATACCTGCACCGCCACGACATTGTTTTTCGGGATTTAAAACCCGAGAACATTTTATTGGACGCAGAAGGTCATTTGCGACTGGGGGATTTTGGGCTGGCCAAATGCGGTGTAAGACAGCCGGAAACAGGGGCGTTGTCCATGTGCGGCACGCCCGAATACATGGCTCCCGAGGTGTTGGCGCAGCAGCAGTATGGCCAGAGTGTTGATTGGTGGAGCTTGGGCATGCTGACGTACGAGATGATGACAGGGTACCCCCCTTGGTAAGTCCGTGGGCCCTCCCTCCCTCCGTCCGTCCCTCCCTCCCTCCCTCCCTCCCTTCCCTTGCTAGGGCAGTGTGCGTAATGGTGGAGGAGACTCTCAGCCCCGTCTCCCATACTGGTTAAGACGCAAGCCATGACTTGACTCTTCCTCTCTTTTGTCTTTCATTGTCTCCTTCCCCTTTCTCCCTTCCACAAAATTCGTACTCAACCTTCCTCCCTCCCTCCCTCCTCCCTCTCTCGCTCGCTCAGGTACACCCGCGACCGCAAAAAGCTCGTCCGTCGTGTGAAGTTTGCCCCGCTCACCATCCCTTCCTCCTTCTCACCTTCTCTCGCCTCCTTCATCGAATCCTTGCTCGTCCGGCACCCTCTGAAACGCCTGGGAGGAAAGGGAGGGACAGGCCAGGTGAAGAGGCATGCGTTCTTTAAGTTTATCTCATGGGAGGCAGTATTAAGCAAAAAGGTTATCCCCCCTATTAGGCCCTGTGAGGACGGGGGGAGGAACGACGAGAGGTCCAGCAGCGTGGGCAGTGGCAGCAGTGCTCAGGCTGGGGGGTGGTTGACATGCAAGTCCCCTGTGTGCCGGCTCCAGGGCCATCAGAAGGATCTTGATCCTTCTTCCCCTCGGAGGCTTAATTTCCTCTCGAATTCATACTCCTCTTCTCCCAATGGGGTCGCCACCGCCGCAGGCAAGGGAGGGGGAGGGCGTCATCCTCTCAACGAGGAGGGGGAAGAGGAGGAGGAGGAGGAGGAAGTGTGCCCTCATGAATACATCGGGACGGAGAACTTCGAAAAGGAATTCACCGGCTTGGACGTGGCGAGTGCATTTGAAGTGCTGGAGCCGCTGTCGCCTCACTCGAATGCCATTTTTTCGAATTTCAGCACCGAGCCCACGATCCGGGTATTGAAGTGGAAGGGAAGGAGGGTGGGAAGGGGGAATGGCCCGCTTGTGAAGAAAGCGAGCGAGAAGGAGGTTGGTTTGCTCGGGGGAACAGGGAGCGTGGCTGTGGTATCTGTGAATGATGAGGAAGGAGGGAGGGGCGGAGGACGGTGGGAAGAGATAAGGGGGCCAAGTGGCGCGTAGGTGAAGAGAAGGAAAGGAGGAAGGGAGGGAGGGAGGGAGGGAGGGAGGGAGGGAAGGAGGGAAGGAGTGTGTAGAATGCGATTGATTTTCTAGATCGAGACCGAGAAAACGCTTCGCCTCTATTGAAATAGGGAGCGCCGAGAGAGGTGGAGGAGAAGGGAGAGAAGAGAGGGATATGGCGGTCATGGCGGTGCTGGCCAGGAGACAGCGTGGCTTTAAAACAACGGAGGGCGATAACTCCAACTGATGAAAAGCAGCCGAGAAGTAGTAGTAGGAGTAGCTGCAACAGCAGCAGCACCAATAGCAGCAGCACCAGTAGCAACAAGAAGAAGAAGAGCGACTGGAATTCGGCAGTAAGTAGTAGGATGGTCCGTGTGCCATTGCACAGGAGAAGAGGACTTCCTGTCTTCGTAATGTGCGACTCCTTGCTCTGATTGAAGAAGATGAGCGTTGGAAGAAGTTTACGTTCTGATTATTGATTAAAATTGCGCGAAACGGTGCGACGCGAAGGAAGAAAGGGAGACAACGAAAGCAAGCACCCAGGGGATCATTTGTGGCAGGTGCACGCACGGCGATATTTTACCGCCACGACAAGATGAGGGAGAAGGGCGAGTCAACGACTCGTCTTCTCTGGCACTTATTATTTTCCACAACGTTCCTTTTTTGGGGGGTCTCTAGTCGCTTTTCACCTCTCATCGTTCTTCTTCCCTCCCTCCCTCAAAAGATCCCTTCTCCCCCTTCTTCCCCTTCCCTTCCTCCTTCCATTTATCCCTCCTTTTCTTTTATGCTCTATACTCGATATTACATGGTGTAGAAATGATGCTCCTTGTCGGCCTTGGTCACGTGTTTCTTGTAGGCCGCGTCGAAATCACGCGCCAAAATGACGTAACGGTTTTTCCGAACGGCCTGGAGGCCAGCCTCCTGAGGGAGGGAGCGAGCGAGGGAGGGACGGGAAGCCGTGAGTAAATGGAATAAACATCGCTTGGCAGCACCCGGCAAATGATGAAAAGGCAGACAGATCTGTCTCTCTTCCCTCCCTCCCCCCCTCCCTCCCTCCCTCCCTCCCTCCCTACCTGGGCAATGGCAGCCACGTCCGCCGCACTGATTTTCTCGGGTCTATTAACATAGTCCTCCAGATCGACGTCGTCGCCTGAGCGAGGGAGGGGGGGAGGGAGGGAGGGAGGGAGAGATCAGACGGCTTGACCGATGGTTTAAGGGCGGGACCTGTCATGGGCATGGAACCAACAAGAGTGGAGGGGGGGGGGGGGGGAGGGGGGGAGGGAGGGAGGGATGCTAACCGAGGTTCATCTTGGCCGTGCAGGCTTGGAAGACCATGCGCTTCTGCCGTCGGTCCGGATTTGGAAATTCGATCTTTCGATCCAATCGACCGGGACGGAGGAGGGCGGGATCCAAGGTATCGGCGCGATTGGTGGCCATGATGACCTGTGGGGGAGGGACGGAGGGAGGGACGGAGGGAGGGACGGAGGGAGGGACGGAGGGAGGGACGGAGGGAGGGACGGAGGGAGGGGAGGATGAGGGAGATGCCAGGGACAGGGTTGGGATTGGAAGCGGAAAAGCACGCGAGGGGGGGGGGGGGAGGGGAGAAGGAAGACAGGAGGGGAAGGGAGGGAGGGAGGGAGGGAGGGAGGGAGGGAGGGGAGGGAGGGGAGGGCTTGCCTTGACGTTGGTGCTCTGGTCGAAGCCGTCCATCTGGTTCAACAGCTCCAGCAAAATACGCTGCACCTCTCGGTCCTGAGGAAGGGAGGGAGGGAGAGAAGGAGGAAGGGAGGGAGGGAGGGAGGGAGGGAGGAAGGGAGGGAGAAGGGGAAGGAGAGTCAGAATCTTGAAACCATTTTGCACATGCATGCATGTTGTGTTCTTCCCTCCCTCCCTCCCTCCCTCCCTCCCTCCCTCTGACAACACCCTGCTCCAGTCTGGACACTGCCTCGTTTGAAATGAACAAGCGAAAGAGTGGGGAGGGAGGGAGGGAGGGAGGGAGGGAGGGAGGGAGGGAGGGAGGGAGGGAGGGAGAGGGAGGGAGGGAGGGAGAGAGAGAGAGAGAGAGGGAGAGAGAGAGAGAGAGAAAAAAAAAAAAAAGAGAGAGAGGGATGTTGTTTGTTGTTTCACGTACCGCTCCAGTCTGAGCATCGAAGCGCTTGGTGGCAATGGCGTCGATCTCGTCGATGAAGATGATGGAGGGAGAGTTTTCGCGCGCCAGGCGGAAAACGTCACGCACCATCCGTGGACCCTCCCCGAGATACTTCTGGACGAACTCCGAGCTAGAGAAAGGGGGAGGGGGAGGGAGGGAGGGAAGGAGGGAGGGAGGGAAGGAGGGAGGATAAGATGTAAGGAAGGGAGCGTGGGAGGGGGGAGAGGTAAACGGCAATTAAATGACTCGACAGGAAATGCAGAACCACCACCTCCCCCCCCCCCCCAAAAAAACTCCTCCCTCCCTCCCTCCCTCCCTGCTCACCCCACGACGGAAATGAAGGAGGCGGTAGTGGCTTGTGCCACCGCCTTCGCCATCATCGTCTTGCCCGTCCCGGGAGGTCCGTACATAAGCACGCCCCGGGGAGGATCGATACCGATCTGCTTGTAGAGCTCAAAATGGGTCAGGGGAAGCTCCACCGCCTCCTTTACCTCCTGAGGGGGAGGAAGAGGGGGGGAGAGAGAGAGAAGGAAATGGGAGGAGGGGAAAGGGAATAAATGGTGGCGTAGACAGACAATGATGATTTGGATGGAGAAGGGATCGAAGGAGGGAGGGAGGGAGGGAGGGAGGGAGGGAGGGAGGGCATCCCAGTTGCTAGGAAACATCCATGCCCCCCCCTCACTCAAGAATCCACCGACGGCTCTGTCTCTCTCCCTCCCTCCCTCCATCGCTCCTTTCCTCCCTCCGAACCTGCTTCTGGATGTCCATCCCTCCGATGTCATTGTAGGATACGTCCGGCTTCTCAGCCATGAGCTGGATGGTGGTGTCACTCTCAGGTGGGAGGATATCCACAACGGAGTGTGAGTGTCGGTGCAGGGCCACAGAGACGTTGGGCTTCAGCTTCTCCCGATCGAGGGTGGAAAGGATACGGACGTAGTAGGTGGATCCGGCTGGAGGGCGGGAGGGAGGGAGGGAGGGAGGGAGGGAGGGAGGGAGGGAGGGGTGAGGGGACAAAGCAGACATGGGCTTGACTTCCTCCTTGAAGGTCCGAATGGCGAAGAGCTGGCTACTGGAGGGAGGGAGAGAGGGAGGGAGGGAGAGAGGGAGGGAGGGAGGGCGAGTCGACGTGTGGCGGGAGTACAGACGTCAAAGCAACGAGACAACCATATAACAGGATACTTCCCTCCCTCCCTCCCTCCCTCCCTCCCTCCCTCCCTCCTTCTCCTCCCTCCTTCTCCTCCCTCCCTCCTTCTCCTCCCTCCCTCCCTCCCTCCCTCGCACCAGTGGAGCCGACGATGCCGTAGTGCGCATCGATCATCTCGTTGAACTGGCCAATAACCAACGGCACCGACTGGATGCGCTTCACCTCCTCCTTGGCTCTGCCGTGGTTGAAGGGTGGGAGGAAAGGTGGGAGGGTGAGTGGGGAGGAGGATGAGTGGGGAATAGCGGCTTGACATTTCCGACTGTATACACACCGACACACCTACACATCTACACACCTACACACTACATTCACGCCTACACACACATACACCCCCTCCATACATACACACACACATCCACCCACTTCCTCCTCCTCCTCTATATCTCTTCCATTCGCCCTTATTTCTCCCTTCCCTCCCAACCCCTATCCCGTTCCCCTCCCCTCCCTCCCCCCGACCCACGCACCGGATGAGCTCCCGCTTCAAGTTCTTCATCTCGTCCTTAATATACTCTTCCTGGATATCCACAAACTCCAAATGCCGCTGCAGTTGCTTCATGCGCGTGTACAAGTCCTCGTTCTGCTCCTCCTCGTGGTGCTGTTCATGACGTTAGAGAGGGAGGGTTTGAAGCAGGGTGAAGAAATGTATGTGAGGCCGCGGGAAGAGTAGGAACACTTCCCCGCCCGACAGAGCCAACATATTGTCACTCTCCCTCCTTGTGATGCAAAGTGGATGCATGCTGGTGGACGGCTGAACGAGCCAGAAATGACAACACAAGGCACCCATCCCTTCCTCTCCCTTCCTCCCTCCCTCCCTCATCTGGCGTCGTGGTGGAGCACGTTGGAGACGGCGCTTGGCCGTCCATGCCCACCCTCCCTCCTCTTATCAATTGTTTAACGCCTGCTCTTTTCTATGGTCGTGCCGGTCGATACCGGGAGCAGGAACACGCCTCATGACCGCCTCCCTCCTCCCTCCCTCCTTCCCCTCCTCTGCTAACTCACCTTGGCCGCGCCGCCGCCGTCCATCTCCATGTCCATCCCCGGCACTCTAGTCGCCACCGCAGCAGAAGCCATGTGTGTGGGCTCTGGGTGTGGTGGTAGTTGGTGAGCGTTGGATGGGGAGACGTGAGGAGGGAAGTGATAAAGAAAGAAGGCGAGAGAATTCTCCTGTTTGACTTTTGATTAGAAGCGGGGAGAGATGTCCGTTGCACTCATCCCCTCAAAAGAAAAACAAAAGCACGCTTTTGCACATGATATTGTCGAGTTTGTGCATGGTATGGAAGGACGAATGTTTTGTTTGTATGGGATGGTTGTGGCTGAGGTTATTTTATTTACTTATCGCACAAAGAGACGAGGTGGATGAGGTTGCTTGTCGCAGCGTCATCGGCATCGTCACGCTTGACCTCCCTTTCCCAACCCACCACACGCGAGTCAACGTGAAGAGACGCAAAAACGCACGGTGTGAAACAGGTACAAATATGTTGCATTTATAATTTAATCCTGCCCTTTTTTGAAGATCTATCTTGCTCTGTCCTTGTTTGTACCTGCTCACACACTCACCATCTTTCCCGTACCTCCACACCCTCCACGACACTCCACTACTAATCATGTCGTCGGGCTCAAGCGGCAGCAATAGCAGCAGCGGTAGCAGCAACGGTAATAGAAGTAGTAGTACTAGCAGCAGCAGCAACAACAACAACAATAGCAACAGCAGTAGTAGTAGTAGCAGCAGCAGCAGTAGTAGCCGCAGCTGCAGCAGCAGCATCAACAGGCAGCAGCAGGAGTACCTTCCAAAGAGTTGAGAAACACGAATCTAGCGAAAGAAGACTATGATAAACACTCGCTTCATCTGATGTGACCGCGTTGTAACATACGTCCCTTCTATCTCTGGCACTCTCAAGTACACTGCACAGTCGAACCACCACCACCACCATCCAAGTGTCGTCCGCTTCCGGTTTTCGCAGCACCAGCACAAACACTCGCACCAGCACCACCACCAACACCAGCACCAGCACCAGCACCAGCACCAGCACCAACACCAACCGGAGTGGTGACTTGTCGCACGGCAACCAGACAATGCCCGCCATGTCCAAGATAAAAGACCGTAAGAAGAAGAAGAAGAGGAAGAAGAAAAAAGCTTGCTGCGTCCGCTCAAAAAGCTTCCACTCCCTTGCCCCCGAGTAGCACCACCACGACACCTATCCCCATGTCAGCCGTTGCTAATTGCTCCCTCTCCACCCTCCTCCTTCTCCCTACCCAGGGACCAGTCCTCGCCCCAGGAAGTCCAAGAAAAAGCGCACTTCCAAGGTGTACATCCCTCCCTTCCTCGACCGCTTCCCCCTCAATCCGATCACCACTGCCGACGCCGATCCTCATCGGGACGCCTTCCCAGTGGCCCATTCCCCCATTTTCCCGAATGCCACACTTCTGAATTTAGTCTGGCTTGAGGCCCAAGGTACGATGGAGGGAGAGGAGGACGAGGACGAGGAAGGGGATGAACGCTGTTTTCTTGAAAGCGCCAAGCGGAGATAGAGAGGGGACGGCGCTTCGCCTACTATTACGGATACTTTTCTCATTTCCTCCCTCCTTCGCTCATTCCTTCCTCGGTGGCGACACGAACGAGGGTGGTGCTACTGGTTCACATTGTTTATCGCGCATTCACGCTCCCTCCCTCACTCCCTCCCTCCCTACCTCCCTCCCTCCCTCCCTTCCCAGGTGATGACACACATCATTTTGACTGCTGTCGATTTAATGTTGTCGAATGACTTCCTCCCTCACACAACTCTCCCTCTCTCCCTCCCTTCCCCCTTCGCCCAGGCTACCCGCGACACAGCGGCATCGTGCGAGACGATCAAATTTTTACGGCCGAGGATCACCACAGGGTGACATTGGCTGCGAACAAATACGGAGCAGATTTTGAAGCTGTCGCCCGGGAGGTTGGACGGCCCCAGTGGGCCATCGCCTCTTTCCACGAATGGCAAAACTACATCGTTGGGGTGTGGTTCGTCTATCAGGTGGTGGAACGGGGGCGGAAACGCCGCTGGAGCGAGGCGGAGATCACGCGGGCGATAGGGACTACCGTGCAGATGCTCTCTAATGGAACGTGGTGAGTGCTAGTGGATTTTCTTTCTTTTACCTTGCGTGTTCAGGCCCTTCCCTCCCGTCCTCCTTCCCTCCCTCCCTCCCGTATCTCCTGTGCTTTGGAACCTGATCGTCCCCCTTCTGCGTGAGAATGCTGCGGATGTAATGCGGAAGGATCGATAACGCTGCAATTGAGGACGTGAAAGTGCATAATGAAGGGTGACTCCACACGTGAGCATCCTCCCTCCCTCCCTCCCTCCCCTCTCACCCTCCCTCCCTCCCTCCCTCCCTCCCTCTCACCCTCCTCCCCTCCCTCCCTTCCTTCCTCTCACCCTTGTGTAGTCTGCCTGCTTTACTCAAGCATTCCCTGTGCACCCTTTCCGTCCCTCTCTGCATGTTTCCTGCATCTTCCGGTCGTTCCTTCCACAGGTCTCAGTCTTTCGTCTTGGACCTTCAAGCATCGTCCTCTCCACGATGATGGAGCATCCGCCCTTTTGATTGTAGTGACATTCACCCTCCCCTCCTTTCCTCCCTCCATCCTTCCGTCCTACAGCCGAATTCCCTCCCTTCAGGCGCTCTTCCCTCCTCGAATGAATTGAAAATGCGACTTTATCCCATACTCTTACTGTCCCTCGCTTCATCTCTCACCCCTCCTCCTGTTTCTCCTTCCCTCGCTAACACCCTCATTCCTTCCCTCCCTCCCTCATCCTTCCCTAGGGAGGAGGACTTTGCTGCTCCGTGGACCATGGCACAGATCATGGAGGAGAACGAGGGAAGGATCCCTGACCATCTCGCGCAATTGTTTTCGGGCGAAGCCCTTGAGACGGAGCGCGTGAAAAACCCGGCGGCCATGGAACAGAGAAGGATGGCACAGGCTGCGAGAGGGGGGGGAGGGGAGGAGGAGGAGTGGAGTGAGAGTGAGAGTGAGAGTGAGAGTGAGAGTGATTCAAGTGAGAGTGAGGCGGAGGAGGACGAAGAGGAGGAGGAGAAGGTGGTCGTACTGGGGGGCGGCAGTGGTGGAGAGAAGAAGGGATCGAATGGGATGGAACAACAGCGACGACGTCAACAACGAGCGGTTGCACCCTCCTCCTCCTCGCTCTTACCTTCCTCCTTATCGGTCTCCTCTTCATCCCACGCATCGGCAGCGACTGAAATGATGGCGGGGGCAGCGGCAGACGGCGGAGAAGGAAGGGGGGAGGGGGAGGGAGGACTTTCCCGTGCGGTGGGCAGCTTGGTCGGGGAGGGCGTAAGGCAGGAGGTGGTAGTGCATCAGTATGAGGGAGAGAAATGTTTAGTGGGGATGAAGGGAATGGTGGGTGTCAATTATGATGTGCGCAATTCGAAGTGGCGGGCACAAGCTGGCTGGTATAAGGACAGGTTTCTGGCAGCATTGTATGTGGGGAGTATCAGGGAAGCATCTATCTTACAAGACGGTGTGGTGCGTCTACTGTACGGAATAACAGCCACCTGTAACTTTTCCATCGATACCAAGATCTACCTTGCCCCGTTTAGCGGTGCATACCGACATAGAAAACAAATGAGACAGGGCAGGGCCAGCTCCAACCATAATCTTACCCCTTGTGACCAGGAATACGTCAAAAGAGGCATTTTTAACCTCGAACAGTTGGAGCATTATCAGCGCACTGGTGAGGTGAGGCGCTGGTGTGACTCAGCGGAGGGGAAACGTGTCCTGTATAGCAAGGAGCGACAAAGGCTGATGGAGACGATATTGCAGGCAAATGGTCGGGAGGGGGCAGCGTACGGCGACATGCGCATAACGGCAGCGTCATCGGAGGAGGAGAAGGAGGAGGAGGATAAAGAGGACGAGGACAATGAAGAGCAGGAGGAGGGACGGATGGTGGCACCAACGGCGGAAAGGGAGGGTGAAGAGGAGGACGACGACGAGTGGGATGACGAAGGAGGGGAGGGGAGCAGCGACAGCGACAGCAGCGGGGGGTGGGAGACCTTCACCGTCCCCAAGGTTGCGGTTCCTCCCACCGCTGCAAGCCTCTTTCTTACTGCTATGGATAGGGAGGCTGCTTTCTCCTCCTCTGCTTCGCTGCACTATCGCCGCCACCACCATCAAGAGGACAACGACGATGCCGGGAGCGAGAGTAGCTGGGAGTTATTGCAGCGTGAAGAGGGGGGAGTGGGAGTAAAGGAGGGAGAGTTGGAGGGAGAAAGGGAGATAGAGAGACAGGTAGATTGACAGAGAGGCAAAAAATGTTAGTGAGTGATGGTTTAGCCACATGAGCCCAAACATTGGGATGAGAAGGTCGAGAGGGCTCATGGGAATGTGCGTGATAGAGGGAATGGAAGTGGTCATTAGAACCCAATAGCAAACAAGGGGCAAAACGTATGAGGTAGAAAGAGGGAGAATGAGAGAAAGAGGGGACGGATAGTGAGAGTCCGGGAAACAGGGCAGTACAACTGAAACAGACAGTCACAGACATAGATACAGAAAGATGGAGACAGAAAGGAGAAGACAGACAGGGACTGAGACAAACATAACAAATGGACGCAGAGTCAGAAATAGAGACTGACACTCAGACAGAGGCACAGAGAGAAACACGCAGACAAAGGTGGTGAGTGCACAAAGGAACAGAACCGAGCAGCAGTACCACACAGGTATGACCATATCAGAAAAGATACCGAACTCAGGAAGAAAAGAGGGAGATTCAGACGAAGAAGAAGAGAAAGTGCAAGACGAAGAAAAATAAGAAAGATGCCCGGTCTAACTTTAGTTTGCATCGCCTTCACTTTTATGTCTCCAATTGCTTTTCGGCACGTATCACCCTTTGACCGAAGTGTGAGTTCAAACGAGCAGCTGCATAAACCCGCAAAAGCATGAAAAGCACGCCCACGAAAGACATGATATTCAATAACTTGCTGATATTGTGGTGTTGCTAGCCTCATTGCTCTGATTTTGTTGCTTGGCATGAAAGCAAAATTTATGCGTCATCACCATCGCGAGTTAACCATCCCCCACTCAGATATGTGTCTTTCACCGTCAACCCCCTCTCACACTCATACCCATGGCTCCCCACAATCAAAAGGTGTCATGCCATGGCGATTTTGGGTCGCAAGCTGCGCCGATGGAGAAGAAGGGGCATGGAGTGTCCCAGCATCACAAAAAGGGGATGGGGCAGTCTACGACGAGGCAGGTGACGAGAACGACGGCGGCACTGCGGTGACTGTTCAACAAGGCATAGACGGAGGCGAATTACCCACACATGTATCGGAACCTTATTGTATGCCCATGCAGGACATGACGGCCTTCTCGTTTGTGCCGGGCCACGTGCAGGTGGAGGAAAATCAGGAAGAATTCGGGAAGGAGGTGGAAGTCTGCGACACAGACGAGCATGCCCGCCACGCGCAGACCCGCCATACACCACCATACAATGGTGATAACCAAGCATTTATTCCACATAGCTTAGATGAAGACTATGCTGCTCCTAAAACCGAGGGGGAGGAGGGCAACGATGACGAAATCTTGCCCGCCATCCACCCAGTCGCCGACGACAATAATGCAGCCCACATGCAAGCACAGACCCACCAACTATACTCCTCAGTGCAGCCTTCACTCAACCCCGACTCTCAGCTTGAGCTGTGCAAGGCCAAGATTCTGGACACCTTGCTACCCAAGGCACGACTTTTAGATCCTTTGGGTGGTGGCGTGACGCACGGGGAGAAGTGGGAGCTGGCCTCGAAGATCGAGCATTGGTTGGTGTGCGGGTTTAAGGCGAGTAGGAGTAAAAATAGCACAAGCAGCAGTGGTACTCTTAGCAGAAGTGTTGTGGACAGCAGTGTCACTAGGAGCAGCGACATCTGCAGCTGTAACGCAAGTGGCGACAGGGCTAGTGGTGGTGAGTGTGATGATGAGGGCGAGGCAGCAGATGAGGGTTTTGCGACCAAACTACACCGGAGAAAGAAGAAGAACAAAGGGAAGAAGAGGAATAAGGGGAGGAAGAAGTATCGAGGAAGTGGGACGGGGCATGTTGCCGTGCTGACCGACGCCGTGACTAGCTTGCTCGGCGCTGATCTTGATGCGTCGACCGGCAGTCGGGTTGGGGTATTAGGCTTGGTTTGCCTGCTGGAGAAAGGGGTTTCGCCTCTATGCCTTTCTACCTGGCTGCAGGCCTTGCGGGCCTCATGCTGCCTAAATGTACTCTTCCCTTCTTCGCCCTCTTTTCCGTCCTCCTCCCTCGAGTACGCTCACGAAGACCGCCAGGTCATCACCGCCCTTCTCGATCGCTGTCTCTCGGGGATATTCCATGGTCAGACCCGCGAGATTAGAGCCAAGGCCATCGTCTCCGTCCTCGAAGCCACGAGCCCCACCACCCCATACCTCCGCGCACTCTCCGATCCTGCTGGTCCGCCTTTTGTCCAGCGTCTCCTTAACGGGAATGCAGGCACCGCTGAGGTCAGAGCAGGAGGGGCCTTGGGTGCATATCTGCGAGGACCGCTCTCGCTTCACAACCATTTCTTCCGCCTCGTTCTTCTCTCCACTCCTCCAGAGATCGCACTCGACATTCTGAGGCGGTACCAAGCGCAACAAGGACCTGCCGTCCTCAAGCCCCTTGGTATGGCGGAGGGGTTGCTGCAGCTGCTCATGGCAAGGGGCCTGTACCGATCCGCCTATCTGACAGCACTGGAAATGAAGCTGCTAGAGACTTACCCTGTCGTGGAACGTGTGTTTCGTGAGGATAAGATCAAAAAGCTGGTTGCTCGGGGCAAGTGGCAGTTCGCGGTAATCATGCTGGAGGAAATGAAGGAACGGAGGGAGAAGAGGAAGAAAGAAAGAGTGGAGAGGAGCGAAGAAGGAAGGGAGCAGAAGGAGGAGGAGGAGCAGGAGCAGGAGCAGGAGCAAAGGAGATCGGATCGTAGAGATGATCCTGCAGGGCAATTAATTCATTGTTTATGTGTCACGCTGGTGAGGGCATTGATGGCCCAGCCTGGTTTCTTGGCGCGGGCGGATGAGATACGGAAGCGGTATGGGGTGGAGGAAGTGGAGGGGCCGTCGGTGGAGGCGTTAAGAAGAGAAGCGAAAGAGAAAGAGGAGAAGTATATGGTGCTTCCCTGGATGCCTATTGCTGGAGCGAAGGGAGAAGGAAGCGCTGGGAAAGGAGGAAGAGAAGGAGGAGGAGGAGGAGGAGGAGCGGGGGCAGGAGGAGACGGAGTAGGGGAGAAGGGAGGGAGCGACAACGGCATGTTACCACTGAGAGAGCCAGAATATGTTGGTATGGATGCGGATAGAGAAGAAATTGTCGATCCAGCAAGAGAAGCAGAAGAAGGGGTACATGATGTTGCTGCTTTCGATAGGGATATGGGTGTAGTTGGTAAGAGAATTATCTTCGTGGACGATAGGGTCAGTCTGGGACAGGCAACAAGGGCCTTGGCAGAAGCCAACAGGCGGGCACAGGAGGCATGGAGGGAGGGAAAGCCGGAGGTGGTAGGGGTGGATGTAGAATGGCGCCCAGCCTTGTACGGTCGATGTGAGGAGGAAGCATTGGAGGAGGTGGGAGTGTTGGAGGGAGAGCAAGGGAGGCGAAATGGAAGTGTGACGAGTGTAGCGGAGGCAGACAAGGTGGAGTCCTCCATTTCCTCTCTTTCCTCCACTTCCTCCTCTACCGTCATCACCACCACTGAACGGCCCTCTACCAGCATCCCCACCATCACCACCACAACCACCATGACTGCAAGGGGCCTAGGAGCAGGGGCAGCAGGTCGTCGTGTCTTGGACCAACCTGACGAAAAAGCGAGTATACTCCAACTTGCCACACGGAACCAAGCATTCATCTTCGACCTTTGGGCTCTCTGTGGGGGCGCCAACACCAACAGCAACAAGAGCGACAGCAACAATAACGACCCAAATAATGATGAGGTTGGCGGCAGTAGCCCTACAACCCCTTGTCTAACTCTTCTGCAAGAACTAGACGCCTGCCTCATTTCCTTATTCGAGCACCCGCGCCTATTAAAACTTGGTTTTGGATTAAGTGGAGACATGCAAGTGCTTCGTTCCTCGTGGCCAGGCATGGTTGCTTTTTGCTCCCTCCGAGGAGCAGTGGAGCTGGGAGATTTAGGCGTGCCTGGGAGAGGTGCGTTTCAGTGCCGAGGTGGTGCTGCAAGTAGTGGTCAGGGGAAAAAGGGAAGAGGACGAGGACGAGGAGGTGGTGGAGGAGGATTTGGTGGTGGAGGAGGAGGGCAATCACGGAGTTTGTCAGCGCTGTCAAAGGAATGGTTGGGCAAGGAACTAGATAAAGGGGAACAAGTGTCCGATTGGGATGCCCGGCCCTTGAGTGTCGCGCAGATGACGTATGCTGCCATGGATGCGTGGGTTTTGACGGCGATTTTTGATGAGGCGTGTAGGAGAGATGCAAATCGTGCGCGATGGGTGTGGAAAGAGAGGAGGCGGCTGATAGGGCAGAAGCAGCAGAATGTGGACACGGAGTATCCACCGTGTTGGGAACGAGGGAGTGAGGATGAGGAGGACGAGGATGAGGAGGACGAGGAGGGGGCAGATTTCTTTGTGGTCGAAGAGGACGAGAAAGTGGAGAAGGATGAGGCGGGGGGGGAGGGAAGAGGAGGAAGAGGAGCGAGTGACGACGGGGACAGCGCTGTGGTGGAAGCTTTCGTCCTTCAGGCATACTCCGCGGGCCTCCTGCCTGTCCCTTCCTCTCCTGCCTCCTCCCACGCATCCACCTCTCCCTCTCCATCTCCCTCCTCTTCAACCTGCTCAATTGTGTTTTTTAATGAGGGAGAGGAAGACACGAGCCTCCTCCCGCCTGATTTGAGCCGGGCGTTACAGACCAAAAGTGTGGCATTGGTGATAAGCAGTAGCAGAAGTAACAGCGGCACTAGCAGCAACAGCGACAGTTGCGGCAGCAGCGGCGATGGCAGCGATTACGTCAGTAGTACTCCCCCCGCCGTAACTCTCACACCTCTTCTGGTCGTGTCTCCTGCTGCAGCCAAAGTTCAATTCTCTCGGCTCGCCTCCTGTTTAAACATCCGTCGTTCCAGCATCCGCCTCGCCACGCCCGAGGAATGCATTTCATTTTTTGGATTTCCACCAGGTGCCATCCCTCCCGTCTGTCATTGCACTCGTACACGCCTCATTATCGATCAGAGCCTCTGCATGGACGTGCCTCCCCCTCGTCTGGCAACTGCTGCCGAGGCTACCACTGCCTTCTCGAGCCTTTCTTCTCCCTCGAACCCCCCCTCCTCCCCCTCCTCGGCATCAGGACAGCGGCTATTGTGCGGGGCAGGTGCCAAACGACGAGTGTTCATTTGCCAGGCGGCGGAGCTTTTGGCGTTAGGGGGGTCCACTTCGCTAGTAGCGCCCGTGTGTTCGGTTGCCTTCTCCTCCTCCTCCTCCTCCTCCTCCTCCTCTTCCTCATCCAGTAGCACCTCATTATTAAAATTTTCGTCGCCCTATGCCTCCATCTCTACCTCGGCTAGTATGGAAATGAAAGAAAACATTTCTCCCGGCCTCCCATTAGCAGCCGCGCGCGCCTTTGCTGTTACTGCCGTGACAGGTAGTGCGGCTGCATCTGTTGTCAATATATCAGTCACCACAACATCTGCAGCAGCGGTGGCAGCAGCAGCAGCAGGAGTGGAAGGGCAGGGAGATGAGATTTTATTTCTAGTTGACTCCATGCTTGGACGCCTGTCACGGTGGCTCCGCGTGTTGGGCGTAGACGTTGAACTCCACGACTTCGACTTGCCCTCCATCCTTTCCCACAAGGGGGCCAGCAGCCTGACCAACACGTGCAAGACCATTGTCCCTGCGCTTGTGGGGACTCCGCCTCCGATTCTGGCAAAGGCCCACCGGACAGGGAGGGTTGTGTTGACGCGAGACAAGCGGCTGGCGGAGAGCAGGCATAACACTTTATTGGGGGTGAGGACGTTCTTGATTAAGGGAAATGATACCCGACAGCAATTAGAGCAGGTGGTAAGGTGGTTTGGGATTCGACTGGATGCGGATGAGCTGATGAGTCGATGCTCTGGGTGTAATGCCAAGGGGTATGTGGCATTGACATCTGAGGAGATTGCGGCGAGGAAGGACATACCGGAGAGGGTGAAGGAAAATGTGGAGACGTTCTGGACGTGTGTGAATGAGGGTTGTAAGAAGCTGTATTGGAAGGGGGAGATGTGGAATAAAGCGAGTTCGAAATTCTCGACCATGATTGAGGAAATGAAGAGGAGGGACTGGGAGATAGGGCGGGAAGGGGGAGGGAGGGAGGAGGAGGGCGAGGAGGACGACGACGAGGACGACGACGAGGACGACGACGAGGACGAGGAGGTGTAATGATGCTCCATCTTAATTGGAAAGAAAGGAAAGGGAATGGGGAATATAAACACTTTGTGTACAGTAATGAGATGCTGTGTAGAGGCAGGTAGGGACTCACACTGTACGGTGTGAGGCTGTGCGGACACAGGAATGGAGGAAGGGGAAGGAGTAAAGGAAGGACCCATAGCCTGCGAGAATGTGAGCGCATACAATGTAATAGGAAAAATCGAACAGACACTGCCACAGGGGTGACATGCAATAATTAAAATCAAAGAAGATGATGATGATGAAGAAGGAGAAGAAGAAGGGGGGGGAGGGCATGAAGCCATGCAGACATACAAATATACACACGGATGCAGATTGATGAGAAACAGCGAGGCTTTTTTGATTTTGGAGGTGGCAATAGCCCTCAACCTTCTGCCTTGCAAACTTCATCCCTATCCCTCCTACTCCCCTTCTCCGTCAGCCTCTCTTCCTTTCTGTGAACAAAAAACACAAAACGCTACAGCCCCCAAACCTTCTCCTTCATCATTGTCGGTTCCCCTTCCTCCGATCTCTTATGTGAGTCCTTCCCATCCTCCTCAAGTCCCAAAATCCCACCTTCCACTTTTGTCTTTTCCTCTCCCTCTCCCCCTCCCTCCCCCTCGGCAGGTATCAAAGCCGGCGACGCCCTCGCCGTGGGCCACCGCCTAAATTTATGAACCCTCCCCTGCCACTCACTGCTCCTCAACTTCCGCGCTAATTTCTTTGGCAACGCCACCCTCACCTCCTTCCCTCCCTCCCCTCCTCCCTCCTGCCCTAGCGGAGGGGCCACGACAAACATCATTCCCGGAATGGAGAGCGCGGAGAGGTCTGCTCCAACGGGTGAGGCGCCCCCAAATCTCAAGTGAGCCATGGCACCGCTCGAAAAACTTGAAATATCGTCCCAGAGCAGCCCTGGCTTGCCCATGATCATGTCCGCCATTCGCTTGTACGAAAGAGAGTCTCCCTGGCCTCGAGTCCCTACCCTCTGCATATAAGAATGATCGCGTCGCGCTTCCTCCTCAGAGGCCGCTGACGCATAACGGACTTTAAGGGCACGGGCTGTGAGGTCATCTTCGGTCTTCCCGTCGGGTACGTCCTGGATCGACACTACGTTTCCGCAATAATGCGTCGGCAAGCCCAGTTGCTTCCTACTGTTTACCACCACACTCATGGGCACCAACAGACCCGTCCCTTCCCCCCGCCCTCCCTTTCGTGCTCCAGTCAATAAATCCGACATAATTGGCCACAGATGGGCCGCCAGGGCATTGCTCGTCGAGACCCATTGCTCACTTCCATGCAAGCGTTTCATTGCCTGTCTCTTCACCTCCTCCACTTCCTCCCTGTCAAACCTCAAAATGGCCACCTCGCACCCAATCTGGTGCCACGCAAAACGCCACATCAACATGGCCTTGCCCAGGGGCGAAAGAAGGCGATATTTAGCAGGGGATGGCTGACGCTCGTCGTCCAAAGGCCCATGGTTTAGGAGGGGACCTCGGGTGTGGATAGAGTGTTGCATAGGCAGGTTGGCTCCCGCTCTGACCCATGTGCCCAGAAAGGCAGAAATCGCACACCCGTCCGCGGCGGAATGGGAGCAGGAGAGACCGATGGCGTATCGAATGGTTGGGGGAGAGATAGCGCCGGGTGAAGGGACGGTGCGGGAAGGTATGGGGGGAAGGCTGGTGGAGGGTGGGTTAAATTGGGGTGGGGGAGAGGTGCTGCTGGCGTTGGTCCTGACCATGCGGCTTGCGGTATCAGGCACGGGCGGGGACGCTGCTGCTCCTGCTGATTCCTCTCTTCTCTCCTCTATTTCGTCCTCGTCTCCCTCCCCCGCGCAGCGACAGGAAAAGGCCGAGATACCCCGGTAACGACAGGACAAGCTTTCTCCGTACGTCACCTCCGTCAGTGTCACAGTCATTAGAGGGGAGCTCTTGTCGTTCGCTTTCGTCATGAACGCCCCTCGAGCAAACGAATCCATGAATTCATTTGTATATCCGTGTACCAATCCGTCCGTGCCCGTCACACGCGCCACTTGCTCAACGACCTCCACGCCTGATCCACAACAATCAATCCACGCAGCACTGCTACCTGATTTCCGTGCGCGGCCCGCAAGCAGCGGATATGCATCCAAGGCCTTAGCCAGGCTTGCTTTCAGCAACGGGGGGTTCAGGATCTCGGTAAAGAAGAAAGCGGCCTTAATTTGAAAGTGATCGTAAATCATATCGCAGCCTGCGAGGGGCACTTGAGGGGGTTGGCTGGAAGGAGGGGGTGTGGCGGGTTGGACGAGGGACTTGCGAACCGAAATAAACTCGGCCTTGCGCGTGGACGTTGCCGAGCTACTCGAAGTGGTGCATGAAGGGGTCATACCTGAGTTCATGGGGTGGAATAGGAGTCAGCGTTTGTAGTGTGCCGATGGAGATGAATGAGAGTCCAATATTGGGTGACTTGGCAGGGGGTAAGTATAGCAACCTTCTCCAACTCATCAACCTGCATATCCCTGATGAGAATTTGTCTACACTCTCCAAGCATGCGCAGACATGCGCGTTTGATTTATCCTACACGTATCTTCCTCGGCAAATTTATTAATAGGTTTTTATTTATTTATTGCTGGGAGCGTACGCGAGAGCCGTAGGTGACGCAACGCAAGTGACTTGTCGACGCAAGCCTCCTGTGGGGTTAAGTATGACATCGTGGTAGAAGCATAGTAAGGCGGATAAACTGGAGAGCCAGAGCAGGCCTGCACTCTGTCGCCCAAGTTACCAACAAGACATGTTTGCTCGCTGTTTGCCGCCGTCCTAAACCCCTTCTTTTCCTTCCCTTCCCATTGCTTACCACCCTACACCCTCAACGCCACACTCAGGCAGCCAGCGTGGCCCTGATCTCGTACCTGTGGCAAATAGCAGCGTCTTCATTGTCCTCTTCTTCTCGTCCTGCCCACGGTATCCCATTAGCAAGCCACCATGCCCACCCCACCAAACTCCTGTGTCTTCGTCCCCCAGTGCCGCTCCTTCCCGTACCTTTTCACCAAAATCCGCGACCTGAAGAGTTCCAACGAAAGTTTTGCCTTTTATTCCTCGCGTATCATGACGGTCTTGGCCGAAGAGGCGTTGGGTTTGGTTCCCTCCGCCCCTTTCCCTGTCGAGACCCCAACCCAAGCAATGTTTGCTGGCACGCGTCTTATCGAAGAGGAAAGCCGGCTTTGCCTCGTTTCCATCATTCGAGCGGGAGACAGTCTAATGGAAGCCGCTCGTAAACTTGTTCCTCAGGCCGCGGTGGGGAAAATCCTGATTCAGCGTGACGAGAGCAGCCGGGAGAAGTTGCCTGTTCATTACTACTCGAAACTCCCTCCTGACATTGATACTCGCTTCGTCATCCTGTGCGATCCCATGCTCGGCACGGGCGGAAGTGCACTGTGTGCACTTGATATAATCGTCCAACAAGGGGGCGTGTCACCGAAGCGAATAGTGTTTGTGTGTGTGGTGGCCTCGCCGGAGGGGCTACAAGCCCTGCATGCGCGATACCCGGAAGTACAGGTCGTGGCAGGCGCGATAGATGAGGGGTTGAATGAGGAGAAGTACATCATGCCGGGGCTGGGCGACTTTGGAGATCGATTTTATAACACCACCACCTCGACGTGGTTGAAAAAGGAGGTGGAGGGATAGAGGGATTGATGGAAGAAGAATTTGGGGAAAATAAGGGGGGGGAGGGGGAGTCAACTTGTGACTGATTGCATCGTTCTTTATTTTTCTTATTGGCTTGAATAAATTGGTATCTGTCATATCAAAGTTTAGACACTCGCTTATTCACAAATAATAAATTTTACTACCCTTTTCACATTCCCCTCCGTCTACTTCCTTCTCTCTCCTTCTCCTCAATAGCCCCTTCCCCCCCTCCTTCCATCCCTCATTCCAGCTCTTTTACCATTCTCCTTACCCCAACGACCATCACATGCTCCTTCCCCCATGCCCTCTCGTATATCCCTTGGGCTTTTTGTGCCAAACGACGCGCCTGGAACCTCAAAGCCTCCCTCCACACCTCCCTCCCTCCCTCCCTATCTTGCGCCAAGGCAACCATTGCTTTTGCCTTAATTACTAGAAATGATGCCCTCTGTGGCTGCTCTTCTAAATGCTTTCCCAACAAAAATAACTCCATCCCTCCTGCTGCTACTGCGACGGCCATCTCCTCCTCCATCGTCATCCTCCCTCCCTCCCTCCCTCCCTGCCTCCTTACTCTTTCTTGTCCCATACCCATTAAGAGCAACGCAGCCTCACATCGCAAAGGGTGCTTGTCCGCTAGCAACCGTGCTTCTCCTCCTCCTCCTCCTCCTCCTCCTCCTCCTCCTCCTCCTCCTCCTCCTCCTCCTCCTCCTCCTCCTCCTCCTCCTCCTCCTCCTCCTCCTCCTCCTCCCAGAGACCCCGCCGACACCAACCACTCACCCAAGTCTTTCATGCACTTAACAGCGGAGGGAGGAGGCGAAGACAAGGACGAGGAAAAGGATGTTGTCATTATTTGCTGCGCTTGTGCCACAAGATCATGACCTCGTTGGACAGCTTGAAGGTAATGGTGCTGGGGGAGGAGGGTAGTACATTGCCTGGGTAAATTAATGCATTTCATCATCGAGCCTTTGTTTTCTGTCTCCTTCATCCTTTCCCCACCCTCGTCCTCCCCCACAGATGGCATCAGCTCAACCCGACCTCCACATGTCAAGCATGCCCACTCCTGTGTTCCTCTCTTCTTCGCCTCCGCCTCCTCCTTCTCCTCCTCCTCACACCGGCAACATCCGCACAAAAAATGAAAGCCCTGCTTCAACAGCTCTCGTCTCTCTGTCCTTGAAAAATGTAGAGAGGAAAGGTAAGAATATGTCACCTCCTCCCCGCCGACCAGCCCATGCACCGCCCGTAGCTCCGCTCTGAGGTGCTGGTGCCACCACTGTCCCTCCTTCACTTCCTCCTTCCCTCCCTGTTGTGGAGGGGTGTAGCTGAAGCTCATGGCAGCAGAGGGGCGGCAGGAGTGATTGACCTTTCCAGCCACGGAGGGGAAAAGGCCGAGAATTTGCACTTGCTGTTGTAGCTGCTGCTGAATTGAGGGACTGAGAGACATGGTCCCGCTGTTGGTGCTGCTGCTGCTGCTCCTGCTCGGGATGGAGACAGAGCAGGGATGGCTGTTTATCGTCATCCGCACCAACAAGTCAGCCACCTGCTCAGGTGGAAACACTCGAAATAGCAGATCCCCATTCGAACCCCAGCCCTCCTTATCTCCCTTCCCTTCCCCTTCCATTTCTGCAGCCGTCGTTGGCTCCGCAAGCATTCGCGCCATTTTCAATGCTTCCTTCCATAACCTTCCCCCTTCTGCATCTTTGTGTGCTATCAAAGCCATGACCGTACTGAGGTCATCGTGCTCACTAAATGGAGGAGGCATATAGAGAATTCTACTGCTGCTGCTGCTTCTGCTGCTGTCCTTCCTTTTAGCTGCAGCAGTTGCTGCAGCACGCTTTCCAAAGTTGTTTACAGCCATGCCAAGCATATGAATTGAAAGACGTGCGGCATCCATGTCGAACGATGACATTGACACAGATCCTTGTGGTCGTGGTTGCTGCTGCTGTTCCCTTTGACGCTCCTGCGCCCGTCGATGGGCGTACACACGCAGTCGTTTTAAGCGCAGGCACAACAGATGGTGCATGTCCTCGTCCTGATCAAAGCATCCGTGGGAGCAATAATGAGCTGTGTGACAGTCTCCGCACATAAGGATTTTCTGGCCGGGCAACGGTGGATGGAGGCAAACATGACAAACGCGTTCAATGGAGGGACTCGCGACCACAGCCACAAGGGCAGGCGCAGACATCAGCACAGTTCCTGGTGCCGCAGTGGCACTGGGAGCAAGTGTCGTGTAACGCCCGACACGTTTGTTGCCGGTGTCCTCCTTGGTGACGAGGCGGGGTTCGGTAGAAGGGAAGGCTGGCGGTTGGGATGGTGGGGGTGGTGAGGCAGGGGAGGATGAAGGCGGCAGCAAGCATGAGCGCATGGCCCATTCTTGACTACTGTTGTCGTCAGAGTCGCAACATCGAAGTAGAAGGGGGCCTGTGCAATCAGGGTTGGGGTACACATGTCGTACCACCGTCGATCTTGCCTTTATGACCGGATGGTGGAGAGGGTGAGGAGGCTCGGGCTCGTGTTGCTGCTCGCGTGGCAACGAGATGCCCAGAAAAGCCGGTAACATGGATGACGGCGGTCCTGACACTAAGTGCGATGTCATGGTACCTGCATTGTAGGGGAGAATGAGGAGATGACACGTCAAAAAGCAAAAACCCCTCAAAAAGCTTCTCTGTCGATGTGTGTCCGATGGTTTTTGAGGGGATTGAGAAGCAGAGCAAACCCTGTAAAAAGAAAAAGGCATGTGATGCACACATTGATTGAAAGGATCGTCAAGTTGAACGCGGAAACGCCCATCCTTCGTGCTATTGCTATAGCATGTCTTTGTCCTTCTCCACGATGAATACACATGCGCCGCCATGTCTCATGTCACCCACACATGCCGAAATTTTCCGCACAGCCATTACTTTGCTAACGCGCAGATCGCTCCTGCCAGAGGCCGCTTGCGACACGGGGCACAACCCACGCGGGCATTCGCATCATCATCATCGCGCGCCGAGGAGCAGAAGCCAAGGTGCTGCAATGCCACCGCCACATGCGCGGTCCCATCGTACACTCTTCTCCCGGCTTCTTCCTCTTCCTCTTCTCCTCCTTCTCCTTGATCTGCCTCGCGTCGCGGACGCCATGATCCAGAATTTCCATTACGTGGATGAGACGAATCCGATTTTCCAGCTTGAGACCTTTGGTTTCCGACCCGGCGGAGGTGAGTTAAGAGTGCAGGTGGTTCGGAGTAGTGGATGGTTGTAACGTCGACTACGATGTATGCAGAGTGTGCATCTCGCTATATGGACGCTGGCTGTGTGGCGGGGGACTGCAATGTCATCCTTGTGGAAAGCAAATGCACAACCCGCCAAGTCTCACCCCACCCCCTCGCTTTCTTCCACCCTATCGCAATCCCTACTCTACGAATTAGTAATGGAGCTGAATTTCAATCATTTTCTCGTCAAGGTCCCCGAGGGGATGGAGCATGAAACCGTCCGCGCGGGCTTTCTCATGCACTTGACGGAAAGCGAAACTACCGCCCGACAGGACATTGAAGAAGCTATCGAACGCCTCGAACGCGACGAGAGTGATTGCTGGCTAGATCACCCTGGTCCTTATGACGAAGTCATCGACCTCTCCTCCCCCGAGTCATGGGTCGAAAAAAATGCCCATCACACGGTCGCCGCAGGGGAAGAGGGTCTCTACTCCCTCATCTTCGTCCGATGTCGCCCTCCATTGTCGGCCGTTTCGTTTAACGTGAACGCTAAATTTTACAACCCAACCGCCAGGGGACCGAATTTCTTGTCAGCGGGTGAAGCACCTTTGCCCACCCTTTACTTCGCATTCTTCTCGTTGTATGTCGTGGCGATGGTGGCGTGGTTGATGCTGTGTCGGAGGAGGAAGGACCATGTGCACCATATCCATCATATGATGATGGCCTTATTATTCTTCAAAACCCTATCCCTATTGTTCGAAGCGGTGCGATTTCACGCATACCAGACGCATGGGCTGACAGGGCATGCGGACGGATGGGCGGTGGTTTACTATATTTTTGCGTTTATCAAGGGGGTAATGAGGTTCATGGTCATCCTTCTGATTGGGACCGGATGGAGCTTACTCAAACCGTACCTCTCGGATAAGGAGAAGAAAGTGATTTTGGCAGTGCTGGTGCTGCAAGTGCTCGATAACACGGCGATGGTGGTGCTGGACGAGCTGTCGCAAACGAGCCCTGGGTCGGCATCGTGGCTGGTGAGAAGGGAGGGAGAAAGGGAGGGAGGGGGAGGGGCATGTGCCTTGTTACCTTTCCAAATTTTATATTTCCTTTTCCTAATCATTCCCCCTCTCCCTCCCTTCCTTCCTCCCTCCCTCTCTCCCTCTCTCCCTCCTTCCTTCCTCCCTTTTCTCCCTCTTAAGACATGGCGGGACATCTTCCACCTCATCGACATCCTGTGTTGTTGCGCCGTGCTTTTCCCCATTGTTTGGTCGATCCGCCACCTTCGGCAAGCGGCCGCGGCCGACGGGAAGGCAGGCGATACCCTGAGGAAACTTACTTTATTCCGTCAGTTCTACCTGCTGGTGGTTGCGTACATCTACTTCACGCGGATCGTGATTTTCCTGGTGCAGGCCACCTTGCCGTACGATTTGCTGTGGCTGCAGGCACTTTTCGATGAGGGGGCGACGTTCTTATTTTACTGTGTGACAGGAGCCAAGTTCAGGCCAGCGGATGCGAACCCTTATCTGGCCGTAAATACACAGGAGAGGGACGCTGCGGAGCTGGAGGAATTTGGGCTGGATGACTATGAGGATGATTTTGGGGAGGATGACGAGAAGGGGGTCGACGAAGGGGAGAGGAGGGATCAGGGTGGGATAGAGATGAGGGAGGGAGGGAGGAGGCAGGGCGGGGGTGGGGGTATCTTGAGACCGATGGGGGGGCAGAGCACAATAGTTTCTGTCTGAGGGGAGAAATGGAAGGAGAGAAGGGATGAGGGAGAAGGGAGGGAGAGAAAAGTGTGACGAAAGTTTCTTGTTGTAAGATAAGTGAAAAGAAGGGAGATTGAGAGTGGGTAGACTGACAAGCTGCAGGATCGGGGAAGAAGAGGACCGAGAGCCATAGATTTTGACTCCGCCACAGCAGGACGGGATGAAACCATAAATTTTAAATTGAACAAGAGGGCCCAAATAGAATTGAGTTGACTAATAACAGAGGTTGATGGTTCGGAGACGAATGGTTCTCTTTGTTGCCGTTCTGTTCATGGATAGTGGAGTGGGCTTTCGCACTTATGGTGAAAGGCGAAGGGGAATGACTGATAAGTGCAGTGCCTTATACCTACTACAACTACTACTCTTCTCCTCCTACTTCTTGCTCCATCGTCCTTCATTTTACTATAGTCTTCGGCAATCAAGGTCGCATATTATCAACAATTACATTGGTTTTGATTCAAATCGCTCTTAATGAAGTCGCCCTTGGGACAAGCAGATACATACAGAGACACAGACAGACAGACACTGACAGACAGACACTGACAGACACACACACTCACTCACACACAAATCTATCTCCCTTTCTCTATCTCTCAAAACCAGCACCTTTCATTCGCCTTTCCTTCCTTATCCCCTGATTATTTCGCGGCACCCACCGACACAGCAGGTGACTCTCCCTCCTCCACCCTTCCCCCTCCCCCCTCCTCCTTCTTCATTCCCTTCTCCGCCACCAAAGCCCGGTCCCTTTCCTGCTGTGCCTTCACTCGCGGATCGTTCAAAATCTCTTGGGCCCTCTCTTTACTCACCGGCGCGGGTGGATCCACCGCCTCCGGGAATGGGAGCAGATTAAATTGTCCGCTCACGGCGCGGTCTTTGTCTTTCACCAGTGGTTGGAAGAGCTCAATGGCCGTCATGTCAGTCGTCCTCTCCCTCTTCCCTACCCCTGCCTTGGAATTCGCATCGGCCGCCTCGTCCCTCCTGATTTCCAACGTCTTGCCCACCGAGAACGGCGAAGCCAGCGATGCGGCTACTGCTGAGCCCAGGTCCTGCCTCGTCAACCTCCCCGTAATGACGTCGCCTTGCCCTGCTTGCAGCTTACCGGTGGGAGGCTCGTCCCCAAATGCCTTCTCGGGAACCAGGCCGCAGGGTCGGAGGATGGTATAGGGGAGGGAGGACGCACGAAGGTAGGTTTCGGCGCTGCGAGGGAGAGAAGGAGGGAGGAGGAGGCGAGGGAGGGAAGGAGGGAGGAGGAGGAAGGGGAGGAGTGAGCGATAGTGGTTGCCGAAAAACTGTTGGTCCCAAATTCTATTCCTTGAATGGTGATGTGCCAGCACATCGAGGAGGAGTGGCATCGGAAATCAGGTGGGGGCAAAAAGGCATCCGTCCGTGCTGAGGGACGTGGACGTGGAGGGAGGGAGGTCTAGCGCCCTGCCTGTCGGAGCCTCCCTCTTTCCCTCCCTCCCTCCCTCCCTTCTGCCCTCCCTTCTCCACTCGTGGCTTACCGATACTTCCAGTTGAGGATGCCGCCAGGATTAAGCATGACGATTGGAATCTCCTACGAAGAAGAGAGGGAGGGAGGGAGGTGAAAATATGCATGACAAGCATTTTTGGACGATTGAAGGGAGGAGAGGAGGGAGGAAGTGCAGGAAAGAAGGCGCGAAGGACACGGCGACCTACCTTTTTCCTATCCTCCTCTGTCTCCACCTTGGCGTTGCGTTCCGCCCCCGCCGACGACACCAACACAATCGCCGGCCTTTGGCTGCGGTACAGCGACAGCTCCTGCATGGCCAACGCAAACGCCCCGGGGGCATAGTAAGGATTCGCTTGTCGATTAAATTCAAACCGGGAATAGACGAGACCGAAGCTAACGGCTACCTGAGAGGAAGACTGGAGGGGGGCTCCTCTGTAATCAACCCGATTCCGGACCACGGGGAAGAACCGATGGAAAGGTAGAGTAATCGTCTGCCAGCCCTCCCCCTCCTCCAGGTCCATGGTGTCAAACGCGGCTTGGTACACATTCTCCGAGGCGAGGGTATCGGTCGTTTTGACGTTTAATTTGTAACGTCGTCCATCCCCCCGGACACGTAAACGGACGCCGTCAAAGCCTGACAGGTCCACCGAGACTCCTGCCCCCGAGGCCCTGGTACCGCAAAACCCCCCATCCTCAACCACCAAGCTCCCGGTGTAGGTAGCATAGCCCTTTTCGGCGTTTAATTGGAGGGTGGAGGAAGAACGGCCGCTGCGTGGAAGCGGGGAAAATGAGCAAAGGTCGGGGAGAAATGTGTGAGGTCTGGGGGGTAACGCTGTCAGGCATGCTTGTGACATCCCCCCTGCATGATGCCCCTCTTCCTCCCAACTAGCTCTCCCTCTCACTCCCTCCCTTCCTTTCTCACGTCTTACTCACCCCATGATCACGTCATCCAACCGCTGCCACTTGGCTACGTCCTCAGGTGTTTCAAACCGAAACAATGTCTGCCTCTTCTCCTCCTCCTCCTCCATCGAAACCTTCTTCCCCCCCTTCTTCCCTGCACCCATGGCGGCCGCCACGGCATCCACCACCTTCACCACACCCTTATAGTCCACATCTTCACTGGTCAGTCCTGGGAAAAATCCAAAACCTCCCCCGGGCTGCAGTCCCCCAACGGGTCCCAAGGCCACGACCACATGTGCCGCTTCTTTTAAAACGTCCGGTACGTCTCCTTCCATTAAAGTCGCTGGATTTGTCACGTCCACACCCGTCACATAATCTAACAGTCCTTGCCCCGAGGCCGCGGGCGTCGTGCCCGTCAGGGCGTAGGAGCCAAAGACATCGTTCAGTTTCGACTCATTCCTCACCGCGGCAATGACGTCATGGCCCTCTTTCAACAAGGCTTGCACGATCTCGCGCCCCGCCCGACCAGTGGCACCAAAGACAACCGAAACGGGCCCACCGGTGCGACGGCGGGGTTTGGGTGTCGGGGGGGGAAGGGCTTTAGAGGAAGCAGGAGGCAACCCGCCACCGCTCATGAGCTTCTCGAAGAACGACGTGACTTGCTGTCCGAAGGACGCAAATGGGTTGGTCGTCGCGGGCGGAGTAAAGAGTTTGCTCAGTGGGTTCGGCTCTTTATTGTTGTTGTTCTCCGCGTGCAGGCACGAGGACGAGGAGGAGGGGTCCCGGGTGGGTAAAACCGGGGCCGGGAGGAAAGCGACAACGCCCCAGAACAAGCAGGGAAAGAGAAGGAGCAATCCGCTGCGGCGCAGACTTTTGGATGACGATTGCATCCTTGTTTCTACACGGTCTATAGATTATACAGAGAGGGTTAAAGGGAGTGGGTATCGGGATTTGAGTATGACGTGATGTAAGTGTGGCAGTGTGAGGTGGTTGAATCGGGCAGCCGGGTTGGACAGCGAGCATGTACGAAGGTCCTGCGCAGCAGGGTAGCTGGAGGGTGTGAGAAAGGCAAGAGAGATAAGAACGAAAGCTGCGGGTAATTTCAAGCCAGCAGTATCCATCACATCCATATGTGCACAAATCTACAAAGGATCACATCTTTTTCCTGTCGTGCTATGATCTCATCCTTCCGCGTCGTGTTGGCGGCAAAGGCTGCGGGCCCATGTAATTGGTATGAAAAATAAAGGTGATTCGTCAACAACTTCACATGCCAACATATCTCTAGGCATTTCTACGTGCATAAACCATGCATACATCATTTTTACACCGTCATTCGGTTCCGTATTCGATACACTCTTGAGTGCATGCCGAATAACCTCCCCTCTCCTTTTCTTCTACGCCCCTCCTCCTGCCCTCATGCCTCCCTCTTCTCCTCCATATCGACCGTCGAAAGGTAGCTCCACAGTAAAAGAGGATGCGATGTTATATCCTCTCAGACTTCCTCCACACCTTCCTTCTCCTCTGTCTCCTCCGGAGGGACAAGTGGCATGTCAATCATCTCCTTCACCACTAATCCCGCCACCACATACACGGATGCTGGTGACGAGGTCATTCTGCCTCGAGTCCGCTGCTTCTGTTGCTGATGATGATGAAGATGATGCTGCTGCTATTCTAAGGCCTCCTCTTTTTGATGCATTTCCTCTTGCTTCCAGATATACTCCCGAAGTACCTCCTCAATTTCCCTCCTCCTTCCCTCTTCTTCTCCCCCTTCTCCCCTTCCTCCCTCCTTTAGCTCCTCTCCCTCCACCCTCGCTCCGTGAGCCAGCAGCATCCGCACTAAGTTCACGTCTCCCATTGAAACTGCCAAGGCCAGGGGCGTTCGCCCCCCTTTGTCCTTGCCTCCCACTTTTGCCTTGTAAGAGAGCAGCAACCGCGTGACCTGAAGGCGTCCGGCCGATACAGGCACGTGTAACGGCGTCTGACCTTCTTCGTCCTTTGTGTGCGTTTGAGAGATTAAGAGCGACATAGTGAGAGAGTTGATGAGCTCGTATACAACCTTCCTCTTTCATGCCTGGCAATCTTCTCCCTTCATCCACCCTCCTTCCCTCTCTCTCTCCTTACCTCTGCATCTACATCAGCGCCCCTCGAAACCAATGCATTAACGACCGTCGGCGTATTCACTCCCGCCGGGCCCGTGGCCGCTACTGTCACATGCAAAGGAGTTCGGCGCGCGTTGTCCTTGCAATTAACATTCGTCATCGCTCCTCCCTCCATAAACTCTTTAAGGACAGTGGAGACGTTGGGGGAGGGGGAAGCGGCCGCCAGGTGAAGGAGAGATTCCCCGTAGGCATTATGCGCAGCGGCCGGGTCATAATCGCCGTGTCGAAGAAGAAAGCAGATATCGGAAAGGGAGCCATGATAGACGGCGAGCATCAATGGGCCGGCGTCAGCCGAGGGGGAGGAGAAGCCCGTGTCTTGGAATTTGAGGAGAGGGGCGGTGTCTGTAGCCTGGTGAAAGAAAAAAGCGAGGAGGGGTTAAAGAGGAGAGGAAGTCAAATATATACGATCTGTTTTCGTAGAGTCCAGCAAGCTTAAGATACTACCCATTTCTACTTTTCTGTCCTTACCCTCCCCAAAAAAGACATACTTACCCTTTCAACGGGTGCACAAGGAAATCGAGCAATGCGTGCTTGGTCGGGATGGGAAAGGTAAATGTTTGCAAGAGGCTATTGAGGCTGTCGTGCCGACGAGAGGCAATCCGCGGGAAATGGGAACAAGGAAGCCGGCTGAACTCGCGTAAGTTCCTTTTCTGGTTTAGGAAGGACGCGGCGCATTGTAGGATGGCTGGCTTCGTATACCGTAGAGACGGAGGGGAGAAATGGCGCAGATGGTGACTTAGGCCCTTGCCCGCCTGAGCTCCAGCGTCTGGTGTTGCTTATTACATTTTTCATCGACATGGACGCCATGACTCGTGGTGGCGGCTTTATTTTTTGGGGGACGTAGGTTTGGGGCCGCGAGTTGCAAGGGGCTTGGACTGTTTGTATGAAAGGAATACTGGCTGTCAAGAATTTACGCAAGAATCTGTATTTTTTAATTTACAGTTCTTCGTCCGTCTTCTGTCCTTTTCTGTTTTCGCAAAGGAGGGCGCCATGCATCGCTCAAGAGAATGTTCCTTATTCTTCCGGGGGGGTATGAGCTGCTCTTTTATGTTGGCATAGCATAGCATTTCTTAGCATCAGGCTGATCTTTGCCTATTATCCTGAATAGCGACGCTAATTAGATCTCTACATGTTTAAATGACAGCGGCAGAACTCATTCGAGCTTTTGTTTAGAAGTATTTTTTCCCACTACGTTTCCTGAACACGTCGTATACCTTTCCTTGGAAGATGCTCGAGCGTCTGGTCAGCCAAATTGCTTAGATTATTTTGTTATGTTCTTCCCCTAATCATGTGAACTCTTGTTTGTCCACTTATGACTCACTCAATGCCAATATGCAGACATCTGCAGGATTCTCTAAACCAAGAGCCCACGTAGGAGAGAGCAGGTCAAGAATCTGTGCAAGTAAAAATTATGGTTTGTACGCAGCGCAGCGCGGCACCAATTTTTGGTAGGGCTCTTAATTTATGTTTGTTGCTATTGCGGTCGCATCTCCCGTCATCCCCTTTGTAAGCATTGCTCTACGTTGCTAGCTGGCCCTTGCGTCTTTCCGAACCATATTTATTAGCGCCACCGTCGTTCTTGCCTTACAGTCGCCTAGCTATCCTTGATTGGTGCTCTCTCCAACCCGCATCTTTTCATCTCTCACTTCACCTACCTCCGTCATCGACGACCAACCTGAAAACATCTAGCTCATGCAGGTTACATTTATTGTGGTGTATATATATGGAAAATAACGAACGCCTCTATTGCTCCGCACAGCTCTATCTCTGCCGCACACACACTCAACTATACTTGCGTCGGCTGTGTGGGTGCGACTTGGTGTAAGGGACATCTCTCGCCCTTCTCTTTTTCACGCAAGCTTCCAGTCTCTTCCTCTTCTAATTTGCTGGTGTTATACGTATGGGGGCTCCATCATGAGAATGCCCGCACGTCGTCACTCAGTCTCCTAACCCTGCCTTCCTTCTTTCTTCCCTGCCCATCTCCCCACTTCCACCTGACCATCTGTCCCACCCTCCCTTTCTTTCTCCCTTCCTCCCTCCCTCCTCCTCCACTACGCCGCCGTCGACACGGCCCCCGCTGCCGCCACGCCCTTCTTATGCTCCTTCCACTTTAGCACCTGGCATCGCCGGGAGCAGTAGGCAGTAGTCCCACAATGCCCGCAAGCCCGCAGACCCCGGAACGTCGCACAGTTATCACAGACTCGAGGTCGTTCGTGCCGATCCTTCACCCCCAGCCTCTTGCAGACCTCTGCCCGGGCCCGCAATAACAAAAACTTCTCGCTCATCCGCACCTTAATCAAAAGCCTGTCAGACTCCTTCAGGCCTGCCTTGTCCAAGGCCACCATGTCGTGCAAATACGAGTCCCCATGGCGGAGCTGTGAGAGCATCTGCTCCACCGCCCCGAGGGCCACGGGTGCCAGGGTCTCTCCCTCCATCCCTGTCAAAAGCTTCCCTGCATTTTGGAGCAGTTCCTTGATGTCCGTGCTCTTCAACGACTCCGACAAGGCCCTCATCGTCTCTAGGGAAGGACACAGAGCTATCTTGGCAATCACCTCAAGGACAAGAGCAGCCTCTTCAAACACCTCGCTACGGTGGGTCAGCTCTAGCGACATGCGTAAGCCCCCGGCGCTCCCATCTCCCACGATCCGCATCAACAGCGCCTTTTTAATCTCACAGATCTCCTCCACCTCCTTCTTCTTCTCGGCATCTTTCAAGGCCTTCCCTTCCTCCGCCTCCTTCTCCACGGCCGCCAAGGCAGTCGCGCATAACTGCTTAGTCGTAATATAGGTCTTATGACTCAAATTCCCGAAAACCATGCTATCGGTGATGTATCCATACCAATGCAGGTAAGACGAGTTGGAGCACGAATCGTACATCTGCCGCAGTTCATCGCCGGCCTCGATCTTGCGGCTGCTCTTGAGGATGAGTTCCATGTGCATGGCTGTGGACCCGGGTCCGTCGTCAACAATGACGTTGCTGAGCTTGTCGCTCTCGCTGTGGGAGGAAGAACAGGGAGGGAGGAAGGGAGGCGATGAGACAACAATCCCTTCTGGTTTTTCGAGCGTCGCTACTGGTATATACATACAAATGAGAACGAGGCAAGTCAAAAAGTCTATTATTATTTTCCCCTTCCTCCCTTCCCCCCCGCCCCCATCCCTTCCTCCCTCACCCGTCGATCATGTCCAGCACCGGCACCAAGTACTGGGCTCGCTTGTTGTGTACGTCGTCTTTTAGCTGCCGGGACTGCCACAGCCCGTATGCGCGCTTGAGGGTACCATCTGTCAAGGAAGGGGGGGGAGGGGGGGGAGGGACAAGAGGGGTGGACGTCGTCACCATTTATGGGTTTGCAAATCACCACACCTCTCCCTCCCTGCATGCCTTTCTTCCAGTCCACGTACCGACGTCATCTACCCCCAACTTCCCCTTAATTTTAGACAAAATCGGGGGCACGATCTCCTTCAAGATGTGGAGCATCGCCGCCTGCTTCGCCTCTAACTGCTCCTTCCACGGACTTCCGTCAAGGTGAGAGTAATCTCCATCGAAATCAAATATAGAGGGCACCTCCTGGGGGAATGAGTCCCAGTACGGCTTCCACTTCGAATCAGGGTCGCCCAGCTCCAGAAGGAGGGCGAAGGCGAGGGCCATTGTGGTAGCGGGCTCTTCGGCCCTGATGGGTGACGATGGGTTGTGGGGGAGGGAGAAGGGAAGAAGGAATACGAGGAGTGGAAGCGAGGAAAAAGGAGGTGTACATTGTAGTAAAACGAGGCAATCGATTGAGAAGCGATAAGCCCAAAAGAATTGACGGATTGACGCACAACCCATCCTAGCCCCTCTGAACTTACTCAGTGCCAGTAAGGAAGCCTGCTGTGCATGTCTCCGTGTACCGGCGGACCTTGGACTCAATTTCATTAAAAACCGAACGCCACTTGCGCTTCAGATCCCGGGCGCTGAACATGAGCTCAGGTGTGACACGGATGAGGCGCGTGTCAGCAGGGATATCCTTGAGAGCAACGGCCGTCACTGTTCCGTCGGGCAGGGTCTTGAACCCTACGAGCTGCTCCTTAATCATGAAGTTAGGCGAGGTCTTGCGGCACCAGATCAGGAGTTTTTTTATGGCCTCGGCACGCGGATGTGTCGTGGTTGCGAGGGCGGTCTCCGAGGAGGTCATGATTTCTAAGGTGGTGTTTGGTTGGTGGTGGTGCGTGCGCTTGGACCGCACCCACAAGGCAGTTGCTCGAACGTGATTGCTCTGCTCCTTTAGGTGGTGTGTGTTAGTGTCAACGTTGGGAGGAAGACATGAAAGTGTATGCCACACTATTGCATGATTGAGGTAGCAAGGAGACTATATGCATGTCTAGAGGCCGAATATAGCTGCGCATAAACACGCGGCACGTCGTGGGGTTTGCTTGTGCTTGCTAGTCGTAGTTCAATTGGTTGATGGGTCCTCTGCCAGTCCTCTTGAGTCATTTGTCCACTGCAACCGTCAAATGGGCAATCCGTGCCGCAACTCCTGCAGCTACAAATACAATGAGGAGCAGTCTCCTTACGGCAACAAAGCTTATTTGAGGCCGGGAGCAAGGACACATCCACCAATGTCGTGTTGATTCGGGTCGCTCCCTCAAGTCAACAAGTTGTTGCTGCAACAGGCAGGGGTAACGGGCGGGCGAGCGGCCGATCTCGATCTGGCACGTACGTACACCTTACCAAGCGTGTGTCAAGCTTTTCGAGCTTGTTCCGTAGGCTGCAGGATACCATGAGAAGGCAATTCAAGCGATTTGATCGTTTCTTGTTATATGTATGCTATGGTGTTTGTTTTGTCGTTCCCCACCAAAATCTTCTCTTGGTTGTAAACACTCCCTGCGCCCCCTTGACTAGTTTAGTCGTCCCCCTCCTCAAACGTTGCGGCTCATTTTACTTTTGCTTGGATTTCTCTGGTATTCACATCTATAAGTGACAACTAGTGCTCCTAGTCCTTTTTATTACCTGAATTCTCTCTTTCTACTCTTCGCAAAAGACCGTCTCCCTTCGTTCAAGTTAGCCACACTCTTGTTCTCCTATCGAGCAGCCTCTTGTCTTACCTCCACACATCAGTCTTCCCTTCACCCTCTTCGAATTTGTATTCGTGCAGCCTTATCGATGTCATATCTTAAATATAAAATTTACGATCTTTATGCTTATAAACAGGATATCGAACCTCTCTCCTTCCCCCCTCTTCTTTATTTCATCCACAGGTCAGACAGATTCGTCCAGTTGGCTTCTTCATTCTTCACACCTTCCTTCCCACCTCACATCCCCTCGCCCACGATCTCCTCTTTTACTGCTTCATCTTCTATCATCTACGCCCGAGGTCACTTTGTGCCTCCCAAAAAAAAACTACAGCAAGATTATCGCCACGAGCAGCGGCATTCTTTTTCGGATGTGCCACAGTATCACCATGTACGACTTTGTCTGCTGCTCCTATTGTTACTGCTGTTGTCGCTGGAACCTTAGCAATTCGTTGCTAGTGCTGCAGCAGCTGCTGCCGTTGCCACTGCTGCTGTTGGTGCTATTGTTGTTGCTGCTGCTACTGCTGCTGCTGCCACCGCCGTTGCGGGAGCTGGCGGTCGGCTCTACTCTAGCTGCTCTTTCTTCGACAAATGCAAGGACTGAGATGTAGAAACTACATAATAAGGAACAGGAGGAGGTGAAAGAGCCGGGGCAGGAGCAGGAGGAAAAAGCGGACGAAGACCCAGATTTCCCTCTCCATTCACTCCTCCTCCCACGCCTCCTCCCCCCGTCTCGGTCCCCAACAGTCGTTTAAATGGCTGACTCTGCTGCGGCTGTAGCTGCTGCTGCTGCTGCTGCTGTAGCTGCTGCTGCTATAGCTGCTGCTGCTATAGCTGCTGCTGCTGCTGCTGTAGCTGCTGCTGCTGCTGTAGCTGGTGACTGTGTTGCAGCACACAAAGCGGTTGCTGCACAGTCGACGGCACCAAAGGCGCTGGATTCGTCATCAATCTTCCTTCTCCCATCCCTTGTCCCATGCCTCCATCCCTCCCTCTATCTCTTCCTCGTTCGGCGGCACCAAGAGCTGCCTGTTGCGCACTCACAAACTCCCTCACTCGCGCCATTTCCACATTACAGGTCTCAAACTCTTTCCCCGCATCACCCCTGGGTGTCAGGGGCGGCGCTGGGGGCCTCAATCTAAATTTTTCCTCCGCTTTATTCAAGCCTAGCCATGTCAATCCTCCCTCCGGTGGACCCTCCCAATTCCCTCCCCGGATGTACTTCGAGGAGGGGGCAGGGGCGACGGAGAGCATGGTTGCGAGATAGGCACCACCTGCAAGGGCAAGAACACGAAGGCGGATGACTGCCAAGAAGGCCACATCGATGCTATCCCGTACCTTGACAATTTGGCTGAGCTCCATCTCTTTAGTACGCCCGAAGAGATACTTGGTCATGGCCTCCAAAAAATCGAGCCTGTCTTCCGCGGCCACCATCAAGGCGTAGAGCAAGGGCGGGGCCATATTCTCGTTCTGCATCCGCTCTAGCAGCTCAGACGCGGAGCCAAATAAGTCCTTGAATTGCTGGTTAACCAGCACCCGACAAGCAGCTCCATGGAGGTGCACTGTACACGCACATGCCGACACCCTGTCGTCCAGCGCCGACAGTCTCGGCGGAATTTTCCCAAAATCCACCACACCCTCCGTCCCTTCCTCCCTCCCTCCCTCCCCCATCTTAACCCCCAGCTCCGCCAGCCTTGCTTGTGTTCCCGGCGTCCAATCAAATCCCATGGTGGCCCTGAGGAGGTGAGAAGGAGGGAGGCCGAGGCGGGTCAAAAGTGGGTCCAGCAGTCCCCCGGAAAAATCACGATTCCAGCACTGTTTCTGCAAGGACAAGCTACGAAGGAGTCCTAGTGCCTTGGGTGCATCCACCTCCCCTTGCTCTCGAAGCTTCTCGAACGATGTAATGATAAAAAAGGTCATCATCTGCGGACTGATGGTGCCGTCTTCGCTGACCGAAAGCCCCTCTCCCCCCCTTTCAGCAACTTCCCCACTACCCTTATGGTGAGAGGGAGAGGGCACGGAAGCAATTCCTCCTCCCCCTCTACCGCCATGCTTTTCGTCCTCATATCCGTCGTCGTCGTCGTCGTTCGTCGAGTATTGCCCTTGCTGCTGCTGCTGCTGCTGCTGCTGCTGCTGCTGCTGCTGCTGCTGCTGCTGTAGCTGCTGCTGCTGCTGCTGTAGCTGCTGCTGCTGCTGCTGTAGCTGCTCCTGCTGTAGCTGCTGCCCCTGCTGTAGCTGCTGCCCCTGCTGTAGCTCCTGCCCCTGCTGTAGCTGCTGTCGTAGCTGTAAGTGCTGCTGCTCTAGCTGCAAGTGCTGCTGCAAGCCTGATCCACTCATGAATCCACCCTGCTGCTGCAAAAAATGAGGCGGCATGCTTCCTCCCCTCCCTCCTCCCCCTCCTCCTTCCACCACCGAGGAAGCTAACGGGAAAAAAACCGAGCCATTTTGTCCTCCTCCGCCGCTACCTACGACACTTAAACCAGGCATGTAGGAAGCGAGAGTGGGTCGACCTTGTTTCCGTACTTGCTCCACACAAGGGAGTTGCAGGCGATTACATCTGCGCGGATAGGACAGTGGGAGGGAGGGAGGGTGTGAGGGAGGGAGGGATGTAGTAATTTGTACGCGTGAACGGGGAGAAAATGGCTGAAAATAAAAAAGGAATGGAACGGGGGGGGGGGAAGAAAGCGGAGGAAGGGACGGGACAATTTGAGACAAATGTACCTGCCACAAATGGGAGAAACGCGGTCGCATTTTACCTGCCATAAGTATGGAGAAATGGAGGATAGGAAGGGGTGGTCATGGTCAATGTACTAGTAGACGCCTTGCAATGACAAGTCCTACCCTCAACCCGTTCAGCCAGCACCTTTATGTGGCCCTGCCACTTCAATCACTTCACACACCGTACACCCTGTGCATTACCATGACCCTTGTGGTGGCCATATCTTCCTCATCACAAGCAGCCATAATCGAGCAACACGGCATATCCAGCCCCTCCCCCATCAATCCGACACCAATACCTTGGCGCTCCGACAGGCTGTGCATGTCCGACGGCCGTCACCATTGAATTTTTGCATGCGTCGGGACATGGGCAACAATTATTAGAGGCGAGATCGATCGCCCTCCGACTGAGGAGCGTGAGGAGCCGACAACCGGTGCCCGAGCCTTCAACGCACCCTCACCTGTTGGGCCTGTGGCTGAGGGTATAAGGGCATCAGAAAGATAAGCGAGTGGGTGAGCTGCTTGTGTAAGCGGTATCCGAGTAATGCTACGAGAAATGCTAAGCCAGAGCTCGAGCGACCCGTGATCCATGGTAAGACCGACAACACGTAACTCGCGGGATATGTCCCCCGCGGGCAGGCCAAGTATATAATATTCGAATGTCAAGGTCATTCACTTTTTTTTCCAAATTTTCGATAGACACCATTTATCATATCATCCCGCTGTCCTATTATCCGCCCAACCAGACCACTCGTCACACGACGCACGACAGCACATAGACCATCCTCTCGCTCAGCGTCCGCTCCAGTGTTCGCCGGGCGTTTGTTCGTAATTCTGTCATCGCCACACCGCTTCGTCGAACCCACACAAACATCTAAGGCAAGAGCAGTAGCAGGAGCAAGCTAGCAAAATGGAGGAGGAAGACGAGTGGAGCATCACGTCCTTAGTCGGGGACGGCAGCAACATCACGAACAGCACCAGCAGCACAAGCACAAGCATCAACCGCTACTCGGTCCTGTGGGGGTTAGCCTTGACGGGGTTTAGCCTGACCCTTCTTGTTGCTCTCCCTTACCTGGTATGTCTCTTGGCCAGGCCCCCATCCAAAATACGAAGATTCTATTTCGCTGCTGTGCTGCTGCCCTTGGTTTTCGCCGTATCGGCCTTGGCGACTTGCTTGGCCCCGCGTAGTGATGATTACTGGGGGTTGCTTCAGCATGTGTGCGAAGCATGGGCATTGCATAGTCTAAACCAGGTAGCGTACGGGACATGGAATGAATTTGAAATTGCTGGTGTGTGCGGGGTTTGGAGTTGGGTGTTTGCGGGAGGAAGTCGAACCAGGAGCAGTACAAGACAAATTGAACATCGCTGGGAGACTTTTCAATAGCCCTTATGCGGGGCTATTTTCCCTCTTTGTCGGGTGTCCAGACTCTCGCATTTTCTCTTTGGTCATCAACCTTCACCCATACATCTACACACAGCTCATCGTGGAGCGCCTGGGCGGTAAGACAACCACCCTCGCCAAGCTCCGCGCTCGCGGCAATCAGCAATGGTTAAGGGCTCCGCCCCTCTGTTGCTTCTGCTGGTGTCTTCCTTCCACGCCATTTACCGAGGACACCCTTTACCTAGTCCTGGCCTTGACGCGTCAGTTTAATTTTAGCACCCCCGCGATTTCCCTCCTCGCCGTCCTCCTCTCCTTCACCTCTTCCTCCTCCTCTTCCTCCTCCAGCACCGACAGGCAGACGCCTCTGTGGCACCTGCTTCGTTTCCTCCTACTCGCTTCCTCCCTCCTGGCTTTGTGGGGGCTCTTTATCCTCTACAAGGCTTCCTTGGACGATGTCTCACGCCAGCATCAGATCACCTTGAAATTCATCTCAATCAAATTGTTGATTATCGTGGGGATTGTCCAAGAGTATGTCTTTGCGGAGCTTGCCTGGAGGAAGGAGGGAGGGGGAAAAGGAGAGGGGCAGGGAGACGGGGAGAGTCTGAGTGTGCTTGTCCCAAATGCGTTGCTGGCCTCGGAGTCCCCGCTGCTGACATTGTTGGTGCTATGTGCTTTTCCGTTGCGCGAGCTAGAGCCGTCTTTCCAACGATCGCCACGGCATCATCAGTTGCGGCAGCAGCAGCAGCAGAGCGATTCGTTCGTATCATATCCTTTCTTGTCGTGGTTGAAGCTGCATAAAGACCATAGGACAGGGCGTTCAGTGAGTGCCACCTCACCCTTACTAAGCCTCAGTCGTAGTGGGGAGGGAGGTAATGGATGGAGGAGGGAAGGAAGGGTGGGAGAAGAGGAGGAGCCGGAGGAGAAGGAAGAAGAGAAGAAGGAAGAAGATGTAGGGGTTGGGGAGTTGCTGTTTACGAGTCGAGGGAACAGTTTGCGAGGGAGCGAACGGTCGCCCACGCCCTTGACGGAGACTGAGGAAGTGGTGTGATTAGCTAAGGAGAAAAAATGAGACGGGAAAAATGACTGACTTACAATTGAGTGAGAGAAATGAAAGAGGAAAAAATTGAAGGATGAAGAAAGGAGTCAGAAAGCGCGGACTTCGCAAGGCTTCCCTGATCCTGGAAAGATGCCGAGAAAACATGTACTATACACACGAGAAAAAACAAACATAGGAATGCTAGACAGTAGCGGACAGGGGCGAACTGCTTGCCTTAAATGTGAACATGCGCGTATACATGGAGCAGGTTCTACGATCATTTTGATATGGTTTCGCGCCTTGCTTGGTCGTATCTACAAGTGTACACGGTATATTTCCTCCTCATCATCCAACTCTCTTCTTGATTCCTCTTCCCCACCCGGTCGGCCCGCTCTCGCCCCTGTACAAGCCTTCCTGCCACTTCGTTGATCAGAACTTTGCATCAATAAGCCAAATGTCGCTCAAATCTGTCATGCGGCGATGCTCCTGTTCACTACCATTGATTAACAGCTATCAATTCTCTCCCCACTCCCGGTGCTTTCATTTCCCTACCTCCAGACAAATATCCGTGCCTACCCGTCCCCTCCCCCCTTCGCTTCCCCCCCCCCCACCTCCACCCCCTCAAGATGGCGGCATCCGCAACGCCCCATCCAACCGGATCACCTCCCCATTAATCATGGGATTCTCCACGATAGACTGCACCAGCATTGCAAATTCCGACGGATCCCCCAGCCTGTTAGGCAACGGTACAGTTCTCCCTAGCTCTTTCTGGACCTGTTCTGGCAGGGCTGCCAGCATTGGGGTCTTGAATAATCCAGGCGCGATCGAGACGACCCTCACGCCATCCCTAGACAGATCACGCGCAAGGGGGAGGGTTAGACCGGCAACAGCGGCCTTGGAGGCGGCGTAGGCAGCCTGGCCGATTTGACCGTCAAAGGCGGCGATGCTGGCCGTGGTAACGACGACCCCGCGAATACCGTTGCTGTCTGGGACTTGAGTGCTCATTCTTGGGGAATGTGGAGGGAAAGGAGGTGAATTAGGGGGGAGGAAAGAAAGGGGGGGATGGAAGGAGTGCGAGACAGACTTGGTCGTTACCTCTCTGCGGCGAGGCGGGTGACGTTGAAAGTACCTCCGGCATTCACCGACAAAACCTATCGCGAGAGGAGGAGGTAAAAGAAGAAAATCATTTAGTGGGCAACGAGGAGGGAGAGGAGAAGGATGAGGATGAGAAGGAAGAGGATGAAAAGAGGTAAGTATCATGAAGTATGAAAACAAGACCTCTCATTGTCTTGTGTGCGCGTGTGTAACGCTGAAACTCTTCCTCCGCTCCCTCCTGCCTCCGCCACCGTACTGACCTTGAGAAAAGCCTCTAAGGAATGCGGCCCCTTCTTTCCAAGTACGCGTTGGGCCACGGCGATACCTGCGCAGTTAACCACGACATTCACTGTCTGTCCCCATTGGGATGAAGCTCTATCCAGCCCCGCCGAGACAAGGGAGCTGTCGAGGACCTGTCAGTGGGAAAGGATGGACGAAATGAGGAGGTGCGGGGGAAGGAGGATGACGAAGAGAATTGGGAGGTGGTTGGGTTGTGGATATCCGCATAGCAATGGCATGGAGAGAGCAGGTGAAAGGGGAACAACATACGCACGCTCACAACAAACTTTCACCGGCCCAACACATACATCGACTCCCGCGAAAACGCCGCGAGCCCGCATGTCCTGGTCAAGCTCTTGGAGAGAGGCCAATGCCGCAGGCTTGGTGGCCGGTAAATCTGCCAGCACAACGCGAGCTCCCTTTTTGGTGTCATGGTAGGTTGGAGTGAGTTTCCCCTCGAACTTGACTGAGGAACCATAGGGGGTCAGGGGGATCCATGTGTCGTGTGTACAGAGCATGTAGCGAGGAAAGGAGAGCAAGGGGAGCCAGGTGGAAAAGAGGCCTACCTGTTGTAAGAAGCGCAGGGCTGTGGCTTGGCCCAGGCCCGAAGCCGCGCCGGTGACGAGGGCCGTGACGTGACTGAGCACCATGCGTTGCGTAGGTGTGTAGTCTGTTCTTTTTGTTTTGTTTTGTTTTGTTTTGTTGTTTTGTTTTGTTTTTGTTTTTTTTGAAAGCTGGTCTTTTGAGCCTACATCTCTCTAGAACTATCGCATGCAACCTGGTCTTTTAGGCGATAGCAGCGATCTCAGACCGAGCAACGGGGCGTTATTGAGACAGAACCCCATGACATGCACACGTAGGTATACAACGAAACCACGAAGATTATGATGCATTCGTATCATGCCCAGCTCCGTTTGGTAGTCATGCTGTGGCCTTGGCACATTTTGTTTGCTTGACTCCACATTCTAATCTTGAAGTTCTTCCATACGCCCCCACCAAGTCGTATGCCTCCCAAGAAGCGCAAGGCCGCCATGACCAGTGGTGCCAGCCCCGCGACAACAAAAGCTAAGGGCACGAACGGATTAGCTGGCAAAGTCCCCTCGACACCTGGCCAGACGAATATCACTGCCTTTTTCGGTGGGGGCGGCGACGGCGGCGGCGGCGGGTCGGCTGCTGCTTCTCCTAGCGCTGCTGCTGCCATGGCTGCTGCCTCTTCTGCAGGCACAAAGAAGCAAAAGAATTCGGCAGAGATGGTGGATCTTCTTACCTCGGAAGAAGACGGTGTTCATGACGACGAAGTGGAGGAGGAGCAACAGGAAGTGCTCCCGCAGATTGACCTGACAGCTACCGAAACAAAAGAGCGACATGAGACCCAAGCCTTGACCGAGGCCATGGAGAAGCTGCCGGAACGCGAAGCCAAGGATTTTGTCGACGAGGTGGGCGCTGGCAAACAGCATAAACCAGAAGGAGACGGGAAGAATAAATCGGCCACGATACCTTTGCCCACTCCTCCTACATCTCCCTCAGCCTTCTTCAGTGCCGCCGGTGCCGCTAGCAGCAAAGCCACCGCCTCCATGACTGGCAGCCCCGTCGACCTTCCGTGTGCACGTTATCAGCCCTCCTCTGACGGTTGTTGGTCTCGGGGGCAGCCGGCGCCTTACTTGCACCTTGCTTGGGCGTTCGAGCTGCTTTGTTCCACCACCCGCCGCCTGACAAAAGCCGATGTCCTCGTCAACATGTTTCGGTCGCTTATGGCCCTGGCCCCGGACGACGTCCTCCCTGCTGTGTATTTGTCAAGCAACAAGCTGGCCTCGTCGTTTGAGGGCATCGATATCAATGTGGGCGGCTCGACGGTGTCTGCGGCGGTGATTCACGCCACTGGGACGTCGTCAGACAAGATGAAGCAGTTGTATACGGAGTTGGGGTGAGCAGGGGGAGAAAGGAGGGAAAGGGCTGATCAAACGCTTGCCATCAAATAATAAATTGTATTATTTAGTTGCCCAATCATATCGGAATCAACCTCCTGAAATACTTTCCTCCCTCTCCTCTCTTCCTCCCTTCCCAACATAGGGATCTCGGGGATGTGGCGCAAGCCCTGCGAGTGAAGCAGCGCCTCCTCGTGGTCCCTGAGCCCCTGACGGTGCGAGGCGTCTATCAGACTATAATCGATATGGCCAGCATGAAAGGTACCTCTTTTTTCCTTCCTCCCTCCCTTTATAGCCACGGAACTAGCGTTCCTCCTTTCCTTCCTCCGTCCTTCCCTCCCGCGCGTCTTCGCTCCCGCTTCCCTTAATTTGACTCGCGGCATGTCTTCCAACAAACGACACCTACAATCATACGTACGCAATAATAAGGGCAAGGATGCGAGGGTCGGAAACGCATGATGATGGTGCGTCTCATTCGCTCGTGTCGAGGCCCCGAAGCCAAGTTCCTAGGTGAGTCTTGCCCTACGTTCCCTCCTTCCCCCCCCCCCCTCCCTCTATCCTATTTTTTCCTTCCTTCCTTCCTTCTTTCCTTACATTCTTAATCTAAGGCTAGGCGGTATGTAGGGGAGGAGGTGGTAGTGGGACGATGGGACAGGGGGTAAATGGTTCACTGTACATGCATGCATGGTGATATAAATTTCGCTGGTGGTGATATTACCATGGCCGCCGTCATGCACTGTTTAATCAATACGAAAGGTACCTCTTATCCTCCGTCCCTCTTTCCATTTCTCACTGCTTTCCTTCCCCCGTCCTTCCCTCCCTCTTTCATCTCTCCTCCCTCCCTCCCTCCCTCCCTCCCTCCCTCCCCCCCCGACCCAAGTCCGCACCCTCGTCCAGAATCTCCGCACGGGCGCAACACTCACCAGTGTACTGGCAGCTCTTGCCATGGCCGCCGTCATGCACCACGCCGAGCGGGAGAAGGAGGGAGGGACCGAGGGAGGGACCGAGGGAGGGACGGGGAGGGGGAGGGGGAAGGCAGTGATGGAGGCACGGTTGAAGGCGGCGCAGGTGGCAGTTAAGGAATGCTACAACTGCTGGTATAAGCTTCCCTTCGCCCTCCCCCCTTCCATCTCTCTCTATGTCCATTCCTTTTACTTTCCACTAAATCGAAGACTCTGAAATCCTACATACCCCTCCCTCCCTCCCTTCCTCCCTCCCTCCCTGCCTGCTACCTTTCTCTCTTCCTCAGTCCCGACATTCCCCGCATCGTCAAGGCCCTGGTAGAGGGCGGTTTGGAAGCCATGCAGACGGCCTGTGAGGTAGCTGTAGGCACGCCGGTCAAACCTATGCTTGCCAAGATCTGCAGGTAGGGAGGGAGGGAAAGGAGGGGGGGGGAAAGAGGGCGTTGTGTAGATTTTCCTGCCAGATGACTGATCCTTTCCTCCCTCCTTCCCTCCCTCCCTTCCTTCCTCCTTTCCTTTCTTACTCCCTAAGCGGTATTCCTGAGCTCATGGAGAAATACGGTTCCGAGCCGTTTACTTGTGAATTCAAATACGACGGCCAACGGGCCCAAGTACACCTCCTCAGCGACGGGAGCGTCAAGATTTTCAATCGCCATATCGAGGTCCGTACCCTCCACCCTCCCTATCACCCTCCCTCCCTCTCTCCTTCCTTCCATTTCTCCCTTCCTTCACTTCACGCTCTTTTCCTCTTCCCGTACACCCCTTTTCACCTCTCCCTCCCTCCCTCCCTCCCTCCCTCCCTCCTTCCCTCCCCTCCCAGGACATGACTGACAAATACCCTGACGTCGTCCAGCTGATGCACGACCTGCAACGAGCCCTCCGTTCCTCCCCCCCTTCCTCTCTCCCTCCCTCCCCCTCCGAGCAACCGTTGGTAGACGTCATCCTGGACACAGAACTCGTGGCTGTGGACCGAGCGCAGGGCAACAAGCTCCTGGCCTTTCAGACGTTGTCAACCCGAGGACGGTATGAAGGGAGGGAAGGAAAGAAGTGAGGGAGGAGGGAGGGAGGGAGGGAGGGAGGGGATGCGCGGTGTTCAGAACTATGACCTCTTGTCAATCCTTGTCTTTTTCCCTCCCTCCCTCCCTCTCCCACCCTCCCTCCCTCTCCCACCCTCCCTCCCTCCCTCCCTCCCTCCCTCTCTCCCTCCCTCCCTCCCTCCGTCGCAGCAAGGACGTGACCGCCGAGGGGGTCACGGTGCAAATCTGCGTGTTTGCCTTTGATCTCCTCTTCCTCAATGGGCAGTCGCATCTCAAGGAGCATCTTGAATCCCGGCGAACCCTCCTGTACTCCCTCTTTGCACCTGTGGTGGAGGGAGGGAAGGAGAGAGGGAAGGAGGGAGGGAAGGAGGGGGGGTTTGAAGGTCGTTTTGACTTTGCGACCCATAGAGAGACGAAGGACCCGGAAAAGGTGCAGGAATTTTTCACAGAAGCTTTGGAGGCAGGATGCGAAGGGATCATGGTGAGGGAGGGGGGGAGGGAGGGAGGGAGGGTGATTGTATGTATATACCGTTAATAGGGCACGATTTCTCTCATTCTTGCTCTCTGCTTCCCCCGCTCTCCTTCCTTTCAAACTAGTGCAAGTCCCTCTCCCACGAGTATGAGCCGTCCAAGCGGACTGAATCCTGGCTGAAGGTGAAGAAAGATTACATCGAGGGTTTGCATGACACTCTCGACCTGGTCCCTATCGGCGCCTGGTACATACCCCTCCATCCCTCCCTCCATCCCTCCCTCCATCCCTCCCTCCATTTCTCCTTCCATCCCTCTCTTCCCCCGTCCCTGCGCTTTTCTTCCAGTCTAGGCGCATGCCCTTCTTTCTTCTTTGTCTTGTCGTCCGATCCTCTTTTTCCCTCCCTCCCTCCCTCCCTTTCCTACAGGTACGGCAACGGCCGCAAGGCCGGTTGGTTCTCTCCCATCCTCCTCGCCTGCTACAACCCCGAGACCGAAGAGCTCCAGTCCCTCTGTCGGTGCATGTCGGGATTAACCGATGCCATGTACGCCGACACCACCAAATTTTATCAGAGTGAGGGGAGGATCATTGACGCGCCTAAGAGTTACGTCAGGACAGGGGAGACGTGCCCGATATGGTTCGACCCCTGTCAGGTTTGGGAGATACGGGGGGCGGAACTGACCATAAGCCCGGTGCATAAGGCAGGGGTGGGGTTGGTAGACAAGCAGAAGGGGATGAGTTTGAGGTTTCCGCGCTTTTTGAAGGTGAGGGAGGATAAGGGGGTGGAGGACGCAACGACTGCGGCGCAGATAGCAGAGTTGTTCAGGATGCAGATTAGGAGGGTAGAGGTGGAGGGGGATGGGGAGGGTAAAGGAGGGGGCGGAGGGAAGCAGAAGGTGGCAGCGGAGGAAGAGGAAGGAGGAGGGGTCGAGGAAGCGGAAGATTACTGGGAAGATATTTTGTAAGTGGAGGGTGTAAGAGGGGAGGTAGAGTTTAATGATTCAAAGAGAAGGACGAGGACATAGCTAGTGTACAGCAAGCCCTGGACCGACAAGCAGCCCGTGGCATATGCCAATGGGACGCAAAGAAGAAGAAAACGGAAGATAGTCCCGTGTATTTGTTCAAATGAGTGGATAAGTGCAGCTTGATATATAGTTTCTTTAAGTCTTGCGCGTGCATGGGTCGTGTTGTCGATAATATTTCAATTTTTGCAGCGCCATTGTTACTTGTATAAATTCTTGCCGTTAAATTCCGCTGTGCTTTGTCGTTATCGTCACGCCCGCTTCGACTTCTGAGTCCCGTCTCCTCCTCTTCCTCTCTCTCCTCCTCCTCCTTCTCCTCCTCCTCCTCCTCCTCGATTAGGGCCCGTCATCACCGTCCACATCAATTGTACCGGCCGCATCACCACCCAAACCAATAAATACATAGGCCACACAATTATCCTTGCCAGCGGTAGAAGAAACAAGCGCTGCCACCGCCACACACTCCCGATTTCCAGGTACGATTTGGGCGGGAAGGCATCCGCGCCAAAACTCATGTCTTCCCACGTTGTCCTGAACACCCCGCAGCTCTTGGCAAGCCCTACCATCATCGAAGTTATCAACCGACTTATCTTTTCCGGGCCTAAATTTCCAAAATTCGATTGATTGACATCGAAAGCCAGTTCATGCAGGGCGTGCAAATCGGGGAGACGCCACTCGTTGTATTTGCTGAAGGGGTGGTCGAGGTCGTGGTGCATGGCATCCATGAGGACTTCCACATCCTCCGCCCCGGAATTAAATCCTTCGCCGATGGGAGGAATGACGCAGTGTGCGGCGTCTGCGTATGGTTGTGTGGGAAGGGCGGAGGAGAGTACGTCAGCAAGGGGGATGGAGTGGTTCTTAAGGTCACTGTGCAGAATCGTCTGTGACGCCTGGGCCCTAAATCCTTCACTGAAAGAGTATTGATGGAATGAGCCGCATCAGGGGACAGAGGAGCCCCGACCAAAAGAGGGATAAGTCAAAATAACAAAAATAATATCTGACCTTTTTTAAACACGTCACATTTACTCATGTACTCGACGCAAAAAACATGGAATCAAATCCATTGCCCCTCCCCCTCTTCATCATTTCCCCTTCTTGTTCTCCCACGCCTCTGTACGTACCACCCAGCAACACGCCCCACTCCCCAAGATTAAGTCGGTTAACCTTCACCATCGCTCCGCGAAAGCTCCTCCTCTTAAAATACATACTCAAATCCTCCTCCGTCAAGAATGGGGCCGCCAAGGGTGCCTTCTTCGTGACATATGCCCGCAAGGCCGCCACACGTGTAGGCGTCGATTCCGTGGCGAGAAGGAGATCTCGGGTTTGGGCAGGAAGACCATCATCTATCCCTAAGCCCATGACCCACACGTTGCCCTCAATGATTGACACGTAGATCCCGCTCATTACATAGTGATTCTCAGGTTTCAGGTACGGCGCCAAGGCTCCCGCACCAGGTTTAGAAAAGAGCAGTCGAAATTGAACCCCCCAGGGAGTGATTTGACTCTTGAAGCCCTCCACGTGGTTCTCTGCAAACGCACGCACCTCGCTCCAGACCCCATCGCATGCCAACATTCTTGCCCCCCCTCCCTCCACCGTCACTTCCTCATATGTCCGTGCCAGGTCAGGATCCGTCGCTGGCTGTTTTACGTCAAAGACCAAGCGGCGTTCGAGCAAGTCCAAGGACTTGAGGCGATGCCCCCACTTGATTTCAATCCGTCCTCGAAAATGCTTCCGGACCTCCTCATACAACATCTCGTTAATCATGCTCCGCGTAGTACCCACCACCAAGCCCGATGGTACCTCAGCGATCATCCGTCTGCCAGCATAAATCTTCCAGGCATCAACCATGACGCCCCGTTTGCGCAGGGCAATGGCCATGTCGGGCCTAGCCCGATCCAACGCCCTGGCCCCTCGAGGGTTGACGCCAACGGGATAGCTCTCTTGCAGATCCGTAATGAGGCCATCACGAGATTCGTATATTGTCACCTATTTTGGTGTGTGATGTGGTGATGCGGGAATACATGTGCGTAAGGAAGGGTTTGAAGGAGGGTGCAAGGAGGGCGGGAGGGCGGGCCATGTTGATGCAAACTCTCTTCGGCGAGTAAGGCTTAACATCAACAACGACATACCACCTCTATCTTCTGGACAAGAGTGTACGGTGATGCCATCCTTGAGGCGTGTGTGTTTTACCTGAAGGGCGTCGATCTCTTGGACCAGAAGGATTGCGGCCAGGAGACCCACGGGGCCCGCCCCCACAATAATGAAGTGCCGGTCTTCGGGATGCAACTTCTGGCCTGTTGTCTCGCCCGACGTCGTCATGGCGTGCGTTTGTGTGTTTGCACCGGGCCTCTATGGATGTGTGTGCCGGGTATGGACGAGCGGAGACGGGATAAAGAGCGTGAGAAGCTCAATGAATGGACTTGCAGGAAGCTTACTGCTGCTTTGTGAGAAGGGGCTTGCAGGCTGGTGGTGTCCAAACCGGCTCTTGAGCTCACAAATCGTGGCGACATCCTCATGCACACAAGACACAGGATACACCCGCAAATAAATATCATGGCCAGCCTCACGTTGCTCCTGTCATCCAGGCTTTTGACCTCTCTTTTCCTATGCCTTTTGATGGCTGCCTTTTGGAGCACGACGCTCGCCTTTGTCCCTCCTTGCTGTCACAGCAGCAGCGGCCGCCGCCAAGTGAAGGCCACGACGACGCGCATGATGGCGGAGCGATTCTACTCCAAATGGAGCCGGGCGGATTTCGTGCTCAAGAGCGCACTAGCTGCGGTACGTTGAAGTGTGGAAAGCAAGAAGGATGAAGGAAGCGAAACAGGAAGGGGGAGGAAAAGGGAAGGGGGAGGAAAGTATGGGAAAGTTAAATTACGCAGTACGTAGGCATCAATCATCTCACCCTTCCTCCCTCCTCTGCATACCCTCTCTACAGGCGGCAGTTATTCCAGTGATCAAGGGCGGGACCATGGCGCGCGATGCCCAGGCCACCGAGCGGGTAGTGTTGCCCGTCAAGTACGTGGAAGGAATAATAGGAGGGTGGTAGGAAAAGCTTCGACGAGATAGATTCCTTCATTATACTTGTTCTTCTAATACAGCATTGAAAATTGTGTCAGTTTGTCATAATCCATTTCTTTTTTCTCCTATTGACAGAAATGGCAAACTTGCCACCGACGAAGACGAGGAAAAAGACAGCCCCCTCGCCTTCTCCTCTGCCAAGGGCGTGCCTCTGCGTTTCCCCCTCCACAAAAGCCAAGAGCAAGCCCTGTCTGAGCTTCAAGAAGTGGTCGTCCGCGTCGGAGGCCGCTTGTCTAAGGCCCGTGGGGGTTCTCGAAGCGATGTGCTCCGTGCCGCGTTCCAGTCGAAGGACGACGATTTGTATTTCCGATTTGGCGGGGACGGAGGTAGCAGTGGGTATAGCAGTGTGCTGCAGGCAAGCGTGGGTAGAGATGTGGATAATATGAGATTGATGAATGCATTGGCGGATGGATTGGCATCTAAGGGGTGGTTGGCGGCGGGCTTTCCCTTATCATGTGATCCTGCGATGGGCCAGTATTATTCCCAGGAGTTTAAGTGCACGGTGTAGTGATGAGCCGTGAGGGCAAGAAATTAATTGACGACATGAAGGGGAAATGAAATTGTATGCTCAAGTCCTTCTCGCTTCGTTTTGTTATTCCTTTTAAAACTAACCATGGACTTGCCCGAGCGCAGACGATACGTGCACAACCTCCTCCCCCTTCCAATACTTGCCCGGATCACGCCCGCCCTTTAAATCACCTGTACACCAACATCACTCCACACACATTGGGATAACATCTGTCCTGCATATTAGGGCAAGCAAGGAAAAAGAGCTGCAGCATGGAGGGCCAAGGCGGAGTCTACCTAGCTTTAAATTCAACTAAAGGTTGTCTGCCTTTCACGCACATCATAAGTTGTACCACAATTACACACAGACCACGCAATGCCGCCGCGACTAAAATCAAGACCATCACCAGCGCTGCATCCGTCCTCCTCCGTAGTAATTTCCCTCATCTTCCTGTACTTTGTCCTGTCTGTGGATGCCTTTCAATTTCTGCAGCCTCTACCATACAGTAGAAGGTTCCTGCATCGCAACCTCCATCTTCATCGCCATCTCAAAGCCGCTCGCACGGCCTTGCCACCTAGTGTTGTCGTGCCTGAACATTTAGCCTTGGTATTAGACGGTAATGGACGTTGGGCGCAGCAGCGGGGGTTGCCGCGTGGCGCGGGGCACATGGAGGGGACCCAAAGGGCGTTCGACGTCCTGAAGACGTGCCAGGTGAGGAAGGAATCTGGAGAGAGGGTTGGGAGAGTTTCGTGTAAGAAACGACGAGAGGATGAGGGTGCATGTTACACGAATTTGCGTCACAATATAGAAATCTAATCCTCAACGTTCCAACCACTCCAATGGATATTATCGCAGGCCTTGGGCATTCGCACAGTGACCCTCTATTGCCTCAGCACGGAAAATTGGAGCCGGCCCCAAGCCGAGATCATCATAATCCTGGGCTGCATTGAGAATTCTCTCCGAGCTAACCTGGAGTATGCTCACAAGAACCGCATCCGCCTTGTCGTGATTGGGCAAATGCACCGACTCCCCCTAAGCCTTCAGGCGCTGGTAACACGGGCCGAGGCAGAGACTGCGGGCTACACACAGGAGGATGGAATGACGGTGTGCTTGGCGTTAAGCTACGGTGGACGCGATGACATTGTCCAGGCATGTCGCGCCTTGGCTAAACAAGTGGCTACGGGCGAGGTCCACCCGGAAGAGATTGATGAGACCTTGTTTGAGTCACGACTATCAACTCATCAAAAGGGAATCCTTCGTCCTCCAGACCTAGTTGTCCGCACATCTGGAGAGCAGCGATGGTCCAATTTTATGCTTTTTGAATGCGCATACTCCGAATTCTTTGTTTCAGAGGCCTTGTGGCCCGATTTTAGGCAAGAAAATTTGCTTGCGGCCTTGGAAAGCTATGGACGGAGGAGAAGGCGCTTTGGCAGAGTGACGGAATGCAAGCCGGCAGCTGCTGCAACAACAGAGCAACAAGGTGGGAAAGCAGATCACGGAAGAGTGTAATGTAACCCGGTATTAAAAATCCGCGAGCATGTACGATTAACACTGGCTTGTTATAGGAAGCACAAAAAAAGCCGGTAAAGTAAAGAACAAGGGGCTCTGTCAACTGTACTGTTGTTAAAAAAAAAGTCCATTATTTCCTCGGTGCTCCTCATTTCCCACCATGACTGCACTTATTTGCCTAGTTTCCAATGTTTGGCTCGCGTGTCCTTCCCGCTTTATTCTTACTTATCAATCTCTATCTTCGCCACAACTTTACACATATTTTACGTTTATTCGTCACGACCGACACCTCCCCGCCTCTCCCTTATTAGTTCTTACTTGCCCTCTCTTACTCTACCCGCCGCTTCCACCGCAACTGCTCCGGCCTCCTGCACTTCCTCATCATTGTATTTCCGCGCGTCCCGAACCCCTGGCAGCAATTTGACGGCGGGCAAGCCGTGCCATTGCGTATGTGAAGGCAACTCCTCGGACCGCAGGACTAACGACATGGAGCTCAAGGCACAGTGGTCCCCCAGTACTGCACCCAACAGGACCACCGAGTCCGAACCCAAGCTGCAAAAGTTGCCCACTTTGACGGGACCCGTTGTTCGCACGCGATCCTGAAACAAATGCGCTTGTAAGGAAGCCGTGCGTTCCATGTTGCAATAATCACCCACGGTGCAAAGGTCAGGTTCGCAAAAGTAAGGAAATTCTAGATAGGCTCGACACCCCATCCGCACGCCCATGGCCTGATTCACAAGTTGCATCCATACTGTTCCGCTAATTAATGGATAAGTGTGGGTGTGCAGTAGGTTCTCTTCTATACGCTCTACAAATTCAGTTCGCCACACATATATTCCGTACAGTGGGTACGACCCCGCACGGTACCGGCCTATGACAACCCACTTCCAAAACAGGGTAAGGAAGGCCGCCACTATGCCTTCCCCAATAACAAGCAAAGGCAGCGTCAGCAAGTATGTCACGAGGCTGGCACTGCTGTTGTTCCCGTTGTAGCACCAAGTCATGGACACGTACAGCAGAGCAAAGCATGACGCCAACGAGATCTGTAATAGGAGGAACCCCACGCCTTCCACTACATAGCGTACAAATACCATCCAACTTGGTGGGGTATACGTGTTAATAGCATGATACGAAAGTTCAGCCCGCTTTTGTACCCGAAAGGGTGGGCAGCCAAGCAAAGTCTCCCCAGGGGCAGTTGTTGCCCTCTGTGAGGGTGGCAGTGTCAGGACTCCGACAAGCACATCTTGGGGTAAATGCGTGCCGCCTTCCACGACTGAATTGTTGCCCACAAAGGTCCGATCTCCGATTGATACTGGTTGTTGCGTCACTATCCCACTATCTACATGCGGCATACCCAGCATCACGTCGTCTGCCACAAAAACTTGGTCCCCAAGTGTTAGACGCTCAGCACAAACGTTTTCAAATGCCGAAATTTCTGCATAGTGCCCAATATGTGCGCCCATCAGCTGGTACCACAGCGGTAAATATAGAGTTCCCCGAAGCTGTTTGGTGTACACGGCCAGGGAATCCATCAGATTATCTACTGCCCAATGTCGAAAGAATGTCCACGACCTCAGGGGGTAGGTGGTCTCCTCCTGCAGACCGCCGAGCAGGAGGAGGCGCTTGAGTACTGCCACAAGACATGTCCTGGCGAAAAAAATGCCGATCTGTAATACCATCGAGAGCCAAGTGACATGAAGCAGTGTCGTACCTGCCGCGTGCCAGCGGGTAGCCACAGGATCATCCTCTGTTACGGATGGCACCGGCACCGCACGAAGCATGTAGAGGAAGGGCATCAGAAAGCTGGCTTCCAGGACCTTTTCAAACACGCCCCACAGAATTTGTAGTATTCCAATGATACCACTGGTGCCCGTTGGTGCTGAGCCGATGTCTTCATTAAAGCCCACAAAAACGATTGGCGCCCCTGCCCAAATCTGACGAGTCGGCACGCGGGTCGCCGAAGGCACGAGAGACAAGGCTTCGATCTTGCAGTAGTCGTCCATGCAAACTTCCGACTGGACCATGGCACGGACGCCCACTGTCACGCCTCGACCCAGAATTACCTTGCGCAGCTTCAGGTAGTTCCCTTCTATGCTTACGGCGCTCACATTGGCTTGACAGTTGAGTGTGCAGCCGTCCCCAATTGTAACCAGATCGTATCCCTCCAGACTGCCCTGTAGATAGATGCCTCGACCCATGCGAGAGCCTAAGGCCCAGTGATACCATGCCACCACAGGCGTGCCCTTTAGTGACGCCATATAAAAGAGCCGAAATACACTGTCCAAGGACTGCACGAACCAAAAGCGCAGGTGGTATGATTGCCATAGAGGATGGTCGCCCTCCTGAACGCGCCCGAGCATGAGCCACTTAGTCGCCACCAACACCACAAACGCCAGCGGGATGAGGGCAACGGAGACGCCCGTGAGCATCGCCAGCAACTTGAGCGTGGGTAAGTCCTTGTAGTTGAAGTACAGGAGATATACACCTAGGCCATTAAGTCCCATATAGGCCGCAACGATGTACATGGCAGCCAGTTGGACCAGATCGGCAAGAATGGTGGTGGCCATGCATGGAACATAAGGTGGAGATGAAGCAGACGACACTTGACTGCAACCGTCAGTGAGCTTAGTAGCGTAGGGTCTCTCTTCCTCGCTATTGAGTGTCACAAATTGTGGTGCCGTCGTCGATGTCGCTGCTGAGGCTGTTTTGGGACTCAAAGACCTGAGGACATCCGAAAGTGATCCTACTGCGCTATGGTTGTAGATATCTCGGGCTGCAACGGCGGGATATTTATGTCGGAGCTTGGTGACCAGCATGGAGACTAGTAGCGAGTTGCCACCGAGGTCGAAGAAGTCCGCGTCAGTTGCCTTTGGGCTTGCCAGTGTTTTGGCTGGTAGACCTAGCACGTGCTCAAACGCTGACGTTACCGCGCGCCGATGCTTATCATGCTCTTCCTCTAGTACGTCACCACCGGTCCTCGCCACAGAAACGTCACAACTAGCCCCCAAGACACGCGACAATGACCTCGTCAAGCTTTTACCAAACGCTCGGCGAGAGGCGGGACGTAAGACTTGAGGGAAGCGGCGTCGGTCAAGCTTACCAGAGGGCAAGATAGGAAAGGCAGTCACCGGCTCGATGTGCGACGGAATCATGAATGCTGGCAGTTTCTCACGCATGGCTTGCATCACCGCAGCTGTGTTCAGGAACAAGGTACCCTCATCTCCAGCCGCAGGCACTACAAATGCTACAAGCTGCTTCATCGTCCCAGGACCTTGCTGTTGCACGTCTATCACTGCACATTGAATCCCTGGCAGCCCACATAGCACAGCCTCAATCTCACTAGGCTCTACACGGTATCCGCGGATCTTGACTTGAGCATCCGTCCGCCCGTAGTATTCAATTTCGCCCATGCTATCTGGGGCTAGCGAGATCCGCGCCAAATCGCCACTCTGATACAACGGGTAGCGGCAAGATTTGCCGGATCGGAAAGGATCAGGCTTAAATACATCCTGAGTCTTGTCCACCAGGTTTAGGTACCCCGTACGGGAGACGGAAACACCGCCAATGACTAGCTCCCCAAGCGCCCCAGGAGGCAGCAGGTTCAAATGCGCATCCAACACGTAGATCTGGTAGTTGGGCAAAGGTCTGCCGATGGTGATGCGGTGCACAGAGGATTCAAAAGAAGCAGTAGTTCCATATTCCTTGTAGGTGGCAACAACGGTGGCCTCGGTAGGACCGTATGTGTTAAAGAAGCGGCGCCCGCAAGTTGTCCAGCGCGCCATAAGCTCCTTAGAGCATGCTTCCCCGCCCGTGATAATGATCCGAACATTGGGGAGCAGCTGTGTGTCCCAATTGTCACCATTTTGGCAACATTCCAGAGCTCCCAAGGTAGCGAGAAGTGTCGGAACAGTTGAAAGACAAGTCACACCTAACACTGCCAAGTAACGAGGAAAATCGGGACCCGAGCGCATCAGCTCCTTAGTACCCACCACCAGTGCCGCACCATTATGCAGAGCCATCCACATCTCCTCCACCGAGGCGTCAAAGGATGGAGAGAAACCTTGCAGGACCCGATCTGAGGGTCGAATTCCGTAAATGTACGCTTCAGCCTGTATGAGGTTGAGTGCGTTAGCATGGCTAATCTGCACGCCCTTGGGTCTGCCCGTCGAGCCCGAGGTGTAGATGACATAGCACGGCGCTTCCACGGCATGAGATATCACTGTACGGAGAAGACGTGTCGGAGGTTCTTGAGCCAAAGCTGCCGAATGTAAGGGGTCATCCAATATGACCAAACGGAAGGGTCGATGTGACATCTCCTCCTTGGCTTGGACACGGGGAGCAAGAGCTTGCATTGTCACCAGCGCCACGGCTCCTGAATCCTCTAGCATAAATTGAATGCGGTCGTCGGGATAGTCGGTGTCAATCGAGACGTAGGCAGCACCAGCTTTTAACACGCCGAGCATCACCACGTAGAAGGCCACGGACCTCTCCAGGAAGATGCTCACAATGTCTTCGTTTTGAAGGCCCTGCCGTCGCAGATGATGGGCAAAACGGTTGGCTTGTTGTTCGAGCTCCCCATATGTGACTTCTTGCACGCGTGCGGGATAATGGTCTATATCGCTCTCCTCTTCAGAAACGGGGCCTACCACTGCCAGGCGGCTCGGGGCTTCGTCAACGCGCGCCTCAAAGAGCTCATGAATGCCTTGCCGGAGTGGTAGGAACAGCATCTCTGTCTGATTCCACTCGCTCACCATTCGTTTTGTATCCATAGGGCTTACGACAGGCACCAGATCTTGTCGCACGGACATGTCTTGACAAGCGTGGGTAAGCAGCGTCTCCCAGCAGCGCATCATGGCCTCCATCATGTTGCTCGAGAAGAGACGTTTGTTGTAGAGAAGGGTAAAGAAATGATCTTCCTCAAGGATCATGCAGATGTCCGCTACACAAGAGAGAAGAGGCGTCACAAACGATAATTGTGGCCATTCTCTGGGCGGGGAAATAAGCATGTTGTCTCGTACCACAAAGGCTCGGGTGCTCAAGTCATCACCGTCGATGGAGACAAAGGAATTCAGGGGCGCATGGTCTTGCAGGAGGGTATGAATTTTTTTAGCTGCCTCGATGATTGAGATTTCTAGCCCAGCGACCCCATGTAAGGGTACACCCACCCAGGCACCTCGCTCGATGATCATGGCCAGCTCGATCTCGGGCTCTCGCATGTACCGCTTCATCAAGAGGCCGTACAACGCCAGCATGGTCGCTTGCTTGCGCCCGAGGTGGTCCTCATTCTTGTAAGGGATATCATTAAATTTAACATTTACGGCATCGGCATCATTGTCATCCTGGTACTTCAGAAGAGGCAACGTTGAAGCCGAGCGCACAACACCAGGTACATACTCTTGCTCCTCCACTTTGGCCGCCCGGTCGTAGTCTGTGGGAAGTTTTTCGCAGGAAATTTGGCAAAGTAGAGTGCCCAAAAAGTCCATGACTGCACCAGAAATAGGTGTGACCGAATAAATTGGAGGTCTTGAAAGGTGTGGCTCTTGCGTTTGTGCTGTGGTATGGCGAAGGGGAGGGGCAAGAAATGGGTGTAAAAATTAGGATGAGGACTTGGAAGCACATGCCGAGGGACAAGGCAAGTAGATTCACCTCTCATTAAATCGCTCAGTCGCATCGTGCGCTGGATGCCCATTTCGAGCCGTCACGTTTCCCTAAGCACGCTGTTGCTGCCGTGTATGGGGAGGTTTGACGGCAGTTGTTTTGAGACGTTACGCGCGCCCATTTTGACCCATATTCGAACGAGAGGAGAGGCCTTGGACATCCAAGACTGTGCCCTATGCACGCCTCTTAGGCTTCTGTACAATCCGAGAATATATGTCTATAAGATCTATGCCTTGATTCATCAGTACCACGCCTCAGTCGTGCTAATGGCCAGCCGCAAGTTGTGTTGTCCAATTACCATGCAAAACGTTCCTCTCCCCAAGCCTCATTCGTCATCTCAACCTCGCCTTCCTACACACAACACGGTACAACACAGGGTGCACGTCTTATCACGACATTCCAATGGACCCCATTCAGAACAAGGTAGCCGAGCTCTCCATCGTTACGCGCGGGACACCGATAGCCGACCGCGGCGTCATCCATCCCGGGATTGTCAATATTCGAGGTAAGGAGGACTAAGCAAGAAAGCTTGAATGGAGGACCCGCAAGACGAGTGCGTGAGCTATTTGATGGAGTGCAGAATAAGAGGACGATTGAGAGAAGGATTTGGAGAGGAGGGCGGCAGCAAGGTGGTGAAACACGCGTGAACAGTGCCTCGGGGGTGGCGATAAAAGCAAGCTGAGAATGGCCACAAAGGCAGCAGCAAGAACAAATCCAAGTGCACTCAGCTTTTTCCTCCTATCACACATCCCTTTACACCATACATCTAGTGTTGGCAGCGAAAGGTATCAAATCCCTGGAGATCCTGGGCAAACCCGATACCTACGTGGTGGTGCGGTACGGCGGCGAGGAGCATAGGACCAAGGAGGTGGACGACTGCGAAGACCCGATCTACGAGGATGACTGGGTGTCGACCGGGGGTATGGCTGTAAATGAGTTTGTAGAAGTGTCAATTATGGAGAAGTACACAGTGCGGGACAAGGAGCTGGGCAGCCTCAAATGTACGTGGGGTAGCTCGAACATCCGTGTGTGTCTTTGCGTGTGTCTATTTTATACATTCGTAGATTTTTCAATTTGGGACTCTCTTATATGACTCTCCTTCTTTTGTCTACCCATCCTTTTCTCTTATCCTATCACTTCATCTCCCTCATTTATTCCTGTCCTTCCTCCCCCCCTCCCCTAACACCCCCTCCTCCAGTCCCCGCGGACTCATTCGCGCATAATATACTAGAGGCCTCCTGGTTCGAGCTGGAACGCGATGGCGAGGTGTGTGGGGAAGTGTGCCTTGCCGCCCGCTTCACCCCTATTGTCTGCAGTGGCATGGGAAGGTCAGGGAGCAACAGCAGCAGCAGCAACCGCTTTGGGGTCGGATCTGTCGAACAAGCTGTTCAATATTTTTCGGGGCCGCGACCTTGGTACATGCGTGGCGGCTTTTACTATGACCTAAGCAAGCGGGTGTATCGACGTGTGAAGCACATCCCGCTCGTGGGGTTGGGACCGTCGATGGGGGAGTGTGTCGTGGAAGGGGTGCTCACTCACATTGTTTTGCGGAAGCAACCCGGGGAGATGGTGGCGACGGAGAGCGGCATTGCACGGCTGGACCACGTCGTGACTGGGCTGATTACGACGATTGATGTGGGCATCGATCAGACCAAAGACCAGGTCTTGAAGAAGGCGGTGGCATTGAAGAAACAGATGACTGGGGAGATGGTCGTCGTCGAGCCCCCGGCGCAACAGCAGCAGAAGCAGCAGATGAAGAAGAGTAGTGGGATCATTTGGGGGCTAGTGGAAGGGACTGTGGCCCATGTGGCCAGGCCGGTGACAAGCTACGTGCCGATTGTGGGAGGGTTGGGAGTACAGATTCTTGATTACATCGTCCCTCCCCCGCCACCCACCGAGATGAGCTTGGAGGCGAGGATGTCTGCTGCTGCCACTACTGCCGCTGATTCTGCTTCGACGGAAGGAGGGGCAAGCCCTATTCCTACAGCTGATGTATCGGCGTTTGACAAGCCCATAAGGAAGAGCAAAATGTCCGCCAGCGGATTCTGAGAAAATTTGCCCTTCATCCATCCCTCCCTCCATCCCTCTCTCCCTCCTTATTCTACCACACCTATAGAGAGGTGTCTCTTCCCTTCCTCTTTTCTTCTCATATTTTAATACACATCCCTCGTTCGTCATTCACTCAATCGGCTGCCTTCCCGCGTGGCGCTCGCCGAAGTACATATACACGATTTTACGCACACTTACACACAACAAACAAATTGAGGATAATCAGCAGTAGCTGCAGGAAGGAGGAGGAAGCAAAGGAAGGAGGGAGGGAAGAAGGTAAATTGGCAGGAGAAAAGTTAAGCTGAGAGAGAAAGAGAATCAATACTTAAACAGGAAAGCAAGAAAGTAAAAAGAAAGAAAAAAAGAGAGCCCTGCGACTTTTCATTCGTTTACACGTGAACAATAATAAAAGCGGGAGGGCTGAATACCCACGCGAATTGTTTTCATTTCTTAGCTTCTGTTAGATAGCTGTGATGCTTTGGTACTTTATCGGCGTCACACAGACACGAGGTGTGTGCTGGGTTTTATTCGTCGTCGTCGTCGTCGTCCTCCTCCTCGTCGTCGTCGGCGTCGTCGTCGTCCTCGTCGTCGTCGTCGTCGTCGTCATCCTCATCCTCATCCTCATCATCGTCGTCGTCCTCCTCTTGGTCCTCCTCATCCTCGTCCTCCTCCTCCTCCTCCTCCTCCTCTTCCTCATCGTCACTTTCATCCTCCTCCTCGTCCTCGTCGTCGTCGTCTTCCTCGTCCTCGTCGTCTTTCTCGTCGTCTTCCTCGTCCTCGTCCTCGTCCTCGTCCTCATCATCATCATCATCATTATCTTCATCCTCGTCCTCGTCCTCCTCTGCTACGACCTCCACCTCTTTGTTCACCTCCTTTTCTCCTTTCTCCACTCTTTCACTCTTCCCCTCCCCCGCAATTTCTCCCCCTGCCTCCTTCTCTTTCTCCCTCCCATCCTCGCCCTCCTCATCCACACTAGCTTCGTAATAAGTCGATCCTCCTCCATAGTATCTATTTCCTTTCGTCTGGACTTCATCCAAATGTCCCTCTGAAAACAAAGTATGTGCGCCTCCTCTCCTTGGCTTCTCCTTTTTCGCCTTCGCTTTTGCAGCCAGCACATCCGCCGACACCACCTTCCTCTCCTTCCTCCCCTCCTTCCCTCCCTCTTTCCCTTCCTCCATTACCGGGGACACGATTACCAAACTCAAAATGACTTCCCCACCACCAATTTCGAGGTCTCCTAGCTTCTTCCCTCCCTCTTTCCCTCCTTCCAGGTACGTCCTTACCACCGGCACGCGGGCCACGAGTTTTAATCCACCCACGGCTGCTTTCGCGGTTTCTTTTTCCTTGTCCATCCGGACTTTTTTGAAAACGTCATCGAGGGTAGCCGTGGGTCCAAGACCTGTCTTTAAGATGCTTCCATCCGGCAGGCGAATGGAGAGAGCAGTGAAAGCCCGACGAGGCACCATCTGAGGTTTGGATGCTGGCATTCCACCGGGAGCTGTAGCAGCAGCAGCAGCGGGTTTTGGCTTGACAGCAGAGGAAGCATCAGGAACAGAGATCGTACTACTGCCCTTCTTGCCTCCATCAGCCGCTGTTTTCGGAGATCCAGCATTTGCATTAGCAGCCTTCACGGGCGCCGGCCGCCTCAAGGATTTACTCCTGAAAATCGGTGCCCCTCCTGCTCCTCCACTCCACCCCCCCGGCCTTCCCCCGCCTCCTATCCTGACTCTCGCCAAAAATTTGCCAATTACCTGCTCTGCGGCAATGATAGGAGCTCTATTCCTGTGCTTGAGGATCAACGTCCCTCGTCCTCCCTCGTCCCGAAAGCCCACTTTTTCCAAGATCCGAATCGCGGGCGGGTACGGTCCTAGGCGTGATTGAAACGCTTCTTTTTCCATATTAATACTTCTGAATTTCTCCCCCTCCTTCCCCCCAAAATGTTTCATCAAGTTGGACAAATAGGCACTCACTGTCTTTATTGCTCTCATCGCCCCCTCCCTCCCTCGCCCTTCCTCCCCCCCGTCCCCCCCCTCCTCGCCCAACTGAATCACCTCCTCCACCAGTCCTCCCACAGCCCGTTCAAGCTTTTCCTTCCTCGCGGCACCGAACGAGGCCAATCCCGCAAGATGCGCCAGCTTCCCCCCCATCCTCTTCAAGTCTTCCTCTGTCTTGGCATTGGGATCCTTGACTAAATCAACCTCTGGCCTCTTCGAGCCCATCAACAAGCGCATCATAAAGTCCTGAAGCGTCGCCTGGGGCGGCATCCCCACAAAGCAATCCACCAATTCCCCCTCTCTGAACGCAAACACCGACGGCAGGGCCTGCACGGACAGCATGTCACTCACTCCCCGATTTTTATCCGAGTCCACCTTCACGAGTCGGAACATTCCTCCTGATTTAACGGCCAGCTCCTCCAACATGGGTCCTAATTGCTTGCACGGTCCACACCAATCCGCGTACACGTCAAGCAAAACAGGCACAGGGGACTCTATAACCAAACTCTGGAGGTCCGCTTCCGTACTCTCAAACACTACATCCTCCCTTTTCACCGCTAGGACGGAAGGCTTGGCTGGCCCCGCCTTCTTTTTCGCTGGTGCTGCCGGCTTTTTGGCCGCAGAAGCAGGAGGAGTAGGAGTTGGGGCAGCAGCGGTAGTAGTAGCAACAGTGACAGCTGCAGCTGGCGTGTTTTTGGATTTCTCCCGCTGGGCTAAAAGGGCCTGTCGGGCCACGTCCTCATCCCACCCTTCCTTTACCATCTCCTCCACGGCAGCATCGAGGTCCCGCGCCATACTGTCTTGGTCAAGAATTTCAAATGCTGTGGGGAGGTCACCTTTGGCCATTGTGAGGAGCTCGAGGGCGTCGGTTTGGGAGAGACCCTTGGCGATTAAGGTGTTGACTCCATCGACGTATGCGGGAGGGATGTGGATCTTTTCGGCCTTTGTCTCGTCTTCGGAAGAAGGCGAGGAGGGAGACGGAGGAGGTGGGGTGGAAAATACAGGAGGAGGAGGAGGTGGAGGAGGAGGAGGCGTGCTGGCGGCTGTGGGAGGGGCGGGGGCAGCTGGCGCTGGTGCATGGGCCGGGGAAGGAGAAGAATAAGGTGCCGCTGGTACTTTTGGTGGTGTTGCCGCAGGTGCCTGCGGTTCTTCAGAAGATGGTGGAGAGGATCGAGGTGTTACTGCTTCTGTAACTCCACCTCCACCTCTACCTCCAACTCCTTCTCCTCCTTCGATATGAGTGCGTCGACCTTTCTCATTTCCCTCGAGCATTGCCGCCGCAGCCGCTACATCATAGCGAGCTGCATGCAAAGCCTGCTCAGCCTCCTGAGCAGTATGTCCTTTACCCACCAATTCATGCACTTGCACAGAGAAGTAATCAGGGTGGGGCTTGTCTGTATAAGCAGCAGGAGCAGTGGGGGCAGCAGGAGCAGCAGTGGCGGATGCGCTGGGATTGCCGGGCATGTAGCAGACGTCGCCGTCGCAGACCATCCCAGGAGGGATGGCGGGCGTTGCTGCTGCATGGTTATTCTCATGGTTGCAGTGTTCTCCGTGCGAATGGTGCGCGTGGGAGTGCTGAGAGTGAGGATGGTCTTTCCCCGCTGCGGCAGCAGCAGAAGCTGCAGCAGCACCTGCGTCCTCACCTTCTTCATCGTCAGGCGAAGCAGCGCCGCCGCGGACACCCCACAGCAAAGCAGACGGTGTAGTAGAAGAGGGATTGGGCCCATTTCGTCCGCAAAATCCACCACATACGCGCAATTGTAAAGACGACGTCCTTCCTTCCACTACTCGAACCATCATTTGGCACGAGGCTAGCACAAGAAGCACCAGCACCAGGGACGTAGGCAGTGGCAAAAACCAAACTCTTCTCGACGCTGCCGACGAGGCCATCCTTGCCGTCTTATCTGGTTATAGTAAGGGCCTGTAATGCGTGTGTCTTGTGTGTGCACGACCCCTGTGAGTGTGGTGTGTGGAAGGGCACTGCCCTTGGCAAGTTGAAGGGATGAGAGTCGAGGAGCCTTATGATGAGCGGCAGGAAATGTTTTGACAAAGTCTTCACGAAATGAAAATGAGCAACGCAGAAAAAGCTCCGCTTCTCCTTCTCATCCTTCATGTGAAGGAATTTGGCGTGGATAAGCAGTGATGCCATCCATTGCTGGTTTAGGAATGGAGGGATTAGCAACGCTAGCTCGATCTCTCTCTCTCTCTCTCATCTCTCTTTCCTGTGCGCTCGCTCAACACGCGCCACCGTGTGACAACGGCCCATCGCAAGACACATGTCTCATGATGCCCCTCCCTCTTTCCCCCCACCATCACGCTGCACAAAAGGTTTTGATTGGGCCAAGACCAGCAGCCGTACTCTGAGTGGATATCGGCTACACTGGAACTCTTCACGACGCTCCATCCCAAGCAAAGCCATGTCATCACCCTCGTCGCATTCGTGCGCCGCCTCTCCGCCGCCGGACGTGGCAGTCTACTCCTTCCTGTCTGCTTATGACGACGACGAGAAGGAGGAGGATGATGATGATGATGAGGAGAAGGAAGGAGAGGAGGAGAGGGAGGATGAGGACGATCAGCAGCCTCAGGAGCGGGGGCGACAAGAAGCGTCGGACGCCATGTCTGAATCTGGCGAGTGCTTCCTGGACCAGTTTGACGAACACTTACCCCAGCATCACCATCCCGCCGCGGCCGCATTGTGGGAGGAAGACTCACCATATTTCGCAGAGCGGGCGCATAATTCGGTAGGTAATTCTCATCCCCCCTTTTCGTTGTTCTGGACGCTGTCAAAGACGTTGCTGAGCCCAGTACCTTCCCATCCCTCCCTTCCCACATTGCAACCCTCCTTCTCCCTTCCACACCATCCAATTCAATCACACCTCAACCCCAAAATCTATCCAGCTACGAGACGTTCAAGAATGCTCCAGCAACATCAAAGAGTTGATCAAGGGCATGAAAGACCTCTGCAAGGCATCCACCACCATGAGCAACGCCTCCAAATCCCTGGCCAAGAGTAATAAAGAAGTCGCCACGAAAATAGCCAGCCTCGGGGGAATAGAAGTTGTCCCTCTCCTCCACCGCTTCGCTAACACCCTGGATGAAATGGCCACCGCACACGACATGCTTGTGCACTCCCTCACTCAATCCTTCGTCGTCCCTCTGCAAACGTTCTGCAGACACGAAGCAGACAAGGCCAGCGACTACGAAAAAAGCTACCACTACGAAAAACATGCATTCACCGATTCCCTTGGCAAGTTGCTTCGAGGACCCCTCAGAACCAGTAGCAAGACCCCTCCGGCCGTTGCACTCACGAACCGGGCACAGGACGTGGGGCTGAGACGGCGAGGCATGGAGCAAGCACGACACCGACTTGCCCGTACAGTGGATTCGCTGGACGTGAGACGAACGTTGGAGTTGACGGAGGGAGTAGTTGCGGTCCTATTTGCATTTCAGGCACATCATTCGATGTTGGTGGATTCCATGTCGACGCTCGGCCCCTCCCTAGAGGAGCTGAGGGCGTCTCAGAGCAAAGCCAGGGATGGTCTCAAGGTGGGAGACGAGCAATGGGAACGACGGGCCGAGATGTTGGACATGCTGCTGCCAACAGAGGTGGCTGAACGGAGCGTGGACACGTGCGATGAAGCGCGATTCGCCCACCTCTCGACGGTGGAAGCTGCTGCGGTTAGCCCTCTTTCTACCTCTTTGCTTGATCTGGTTGACCGGAGATTTGGAGTGTTGGAGATTCAGGAGAGTCTTAGAAGGACTTTATTCCAGCCACGAGCGGCGCCGGGAGTGCACCACGAGAGCTTCTTGCACATGCGAGTGCCTACAAAGGGACTAGGTGGGTGAGAGGGAGGGATGGGGGGATGGGCGAAAGGGGGGGATGGAGGGTAGCGAAGAGGGGGGGACAGGGGGGGACAGAGGAATAGTCCACATATGATTCATAAATTCTTCAAACCTGCCCTTTCCATCCACCTCTCTCTCTCCTTGCCCTCCTTTCTCCCTCTTCTCTCCTCTCAATCAGCGGCCACGACGGCAAGCTACACTTGGGCCCGACGGTGGTTTGTTCTGGAGGGGAGTAGTCTCTACTATGTCAGGGAGAACGCGGGGGACATGCTGGGGGAGGTGGTGGAGGGATCCGAAAGGAGCTTAGTCTGTGACGTGGTCCTATCGAGTGTGCGGGAAGTTCCGTCAGGGGATAACAGCAGCAGCAGCAGCAGCAGCCATAACAACCACGGCAGTAGTAGTAGCAGCGCTAACGACCCGAACGCCCCCCCGGCACTACCATATTGCCTCGAAATTTTCTCCGCGAACCGCAAGTCGTTTGTATTACAAGCAGAAGGATCAACCGAATATCACGCATGGCTTCAAGCTCTCCGAAGGCGAATCGAGCGTTTATTAGTAGGAGGGGAAGGAGTGAATTTACCTTCGAGGGGAAGAAGTGCGCCCTCGTCACCGGAGAGGGTGAGGAGTTTGAGTCCGACGAACTTGTTGAGGTCCACATTGACGTTTTCACCAAGGAGGGTGGTTATGTCAGGGTTTGGGCTGAGAGAGAGTTACTTAGGAGGAGGAGGAGGGGGAGGGGGAAGAGAGGGAGAAAGGAGTCCCAGAAGAGGATTTGGGGGGGGAGGGAGTCCTAGAGGAGAAGGAGGAGAGGGAGGAGGTTTTGCGTCTCAGGATAAAGAGGACTACCCGCCTAAGATAATGGAGGACCGAGATTTGAGGAAGCTGGTGGAAAATAACCCGCGGTGCGCGGACTGTGAGGCACCGCACCCGGATTGGGTTTCATTGAATCTGGGAGTTGTAATTTGTTTGCAATGCTCGGGGGTCCACCGCTCCCTGGGTGTGCATGTGAGTAAGGTGAGGAGTCTTGCCCTGGACCAAATGGATGAGACGGACCTGGCGGTATTGGCGAAGCTGGGAAATGCGAGTGTGAATCGTGTGTACGAACATAAGCTTTTGGACGGGTGGCAGAAGCCTTCCCCTGACGAGCCGCGGTTGAAGAGGGAGCAGTTTGTCAAGGCGAAGTATGTGTGGAAGGGCTTTACGCCTTTGATGAATGGGGAGAAAGGAGCTTTGAAAAGAGAAGGGGAAGGAGACAGAGTTGCAGAAGGAGGAAGTGGTAATTATGGACAAGCACAGCAAGTCCAGCTAGCGTCACAAGCGCTTGTCGATGCGGTTCTTTGCAACGACTTGGGTGCGGCCCTCGCGGCTTTAGTGCAAGGAGCGGACATTCACTGGACGGGTGGAAACGGAAATGAAAAGCGACAGACAGCTCTGCACCTGGCCGCGCAAAGCGGGGATGCCGTTGTGGAAGCTGTGGCTTTTCTCGTCCAGAACGGAGCAAATGTGTCGGTGCGAGATGGAGAGGATTTGACTGCGTTGGACTTGGCGACAAAGGGCCATCATGCGCAGACTGTACGGTACTTGCTGAAGTTTTGACAACGGTGTGGTGTATCACCACTACGTCAGGTAGTTTAGTGGAGATGCAGGATATATGAAGGGTCACAGGGAAATCCACCCTTACCGATGAATGAGAAAATGATGACAATGAATCATAAATTAGAGAAGATCATTCATGCAAGTAAGTAAGCAAGCAAGCAAGCAAGCATGCAAGCAAGCAAGCAAGAGCAGGAAGCTCGGATCGGCCCACGCAGGCATGCAGGGATCTGCTTTTGTGAGTAATTCGAAGTAGCCATATGCTTAGAAGGTTACTAAGCACCAGCAACAACATTATTGAGGCTCATCCAAAAAGTGAATAGCGTGCCCAGCCTCTCACAACTCAGGTTTCGCCTTTTTCCATGACTTCGATTTCTCTGGGTGGGAGGAGGAGGTAGGCTCTGCGCGCAACGGCTTTCGTTGAATCGAAGATCGCAGGAGCAAAAGAGCAAATTAAGAATCTCTGCCAATGCCACGACGACGACAACGAGGAGGATGTGGAGGAGGGGGATGAGGACAAGGGCGAGTACTTTCTTGCGCGGACGGTCGCCCAAGCTTTCGAGCGACGTGAAACAAAAAGTTTAGATGACCAATGAGACCCTTGCTTGCTTGCTTGCTGAGGAACGATCAAAGCCTCAACTGGCTTCGGTCTCTATCGGTTGCCTGTGTTCTTTTCCTCGCTTCTTCTTTAGCCATGGACTTCTCGCATTCTATTCTGAAGTTTGCACTACAGAGAACAGGCCAGCTCGCCTGCACGCGGTGTCCTTGCTGCAGCCTTCATGTTGGTTTTGCGGGCTTGGACAAGGATCAAGTCGGCGACTTGCGCATTCTGGCCAGAAGAGAGGCGACGTTGCACGCCAGTTTGCATTATGTCTTGCCAAAACACAAATATAATTCGAGACCTGGCTTTCCCCGCGCAACCAGCAGCTAGCGAGTAGGGGTTCCTTTCCTGACTGATCGCAATGCCCTTTACGAAGCAAGCTAGTCATGTGAATCGGTCTTTCATACCTACTCTAATCCATAACTCATAGTAAACTTCTTCATTCCCCCGACCCACCCACAGGACACCACCCTCTCAACCAACCACCACCTTTGGGACAAGATGAAAGTCACCGCCGTGCTCTCTTTGCTCGCCGCCCCTCTTCTGGCATCCGCGTTTATTGCTCCGGCCCCCAAGGTACGCGTACAAGCTAGCCACTTGCCAGATTTGATTCGCATGCTTCAGAATATGTCCGGAGGGCTTCAATATAGGCTGTCTTTCGTAAGAAACCTTTTCACGCCGGCATAAGTATATGATGAAAGACTTCCCTTCGTCTGCCGATCTCGGACTTGCTGTCGTCGTCCTAACTTCTTTTCCTTTTTTGTTCCACGCACAGGCCACCCGCGCCCGCGGCGTGATGTCGATGGCGCAGTCGAAGGCCCTTCCTTTCCTCAAGGCTCCCGCGAAGCTGGATGGAAGCCTTGCAGGAGACTTTGGTTTCGACCCCATGGGAATTTCGGACCAGGTAGGCGAAGATTTTGGTAGGAGCCAGGGAGGAAAGGCGGTAGGAAGGGAGGGCGCGGACCGAGACCAGTGGGTCACTGGTGAGAGTGTTTCCAAGCCGTTTGGTTTTGCGAGAGCAAGTATAGTCAATTAAAACTTATCCTTATCCTCTCTTGGTCGTCCCTCCTTACTCCCAGGTCGCCAACCTCAAATACGTCCGTGCGGCGGAGCTCAAGCACTGCCGCGTGGCGATGCTTGGGTTCCTTGGCTGGGTTGTGCAGCAATATGTCCACCTTCCCGGAGAGATCTACGCAGAGAGCAACCCTCTTAAGGCCCTGACCAGCGTGCCCCTCTTAAGCCAGATTCAGATCTTCCTGTTCATCGGCGCGATTGAGCTGGCGACATTAGACCAGACCTACACGGCGGACAAGCCGTGGGATTTGGGCTTTGACCCGCTTAACTTTAGCAAGGTGAGTTAGTGAGTCAGCAAGCAAGTGCATTAGTGTGTACGCAAGAGTGTGAGAGTGTGTGCGTGAGTGAGAGAGAATGTGTGCATATGAAGGTATTTTTGTCTTGAGCTGGAAAAGGCATATCATAATTGTGATCCCCCTCCACGTTTCACAAAGTTTACGGCTTTCTCTTTCTGGTCGTTTCTGAATCCCTGCAGTATCGGCCTTCCTTATGCTCATGGTCCTCCTGCCTTTCCTCCAATTCAACCTACAGGGCAAGTCCGAGCAGCAGATGAAGGATTTGGAAGTGAAGGAGCTCAAAAACGGACGCGTTGCCATGGTAGGTAATTCCTTCTTTTCTCTCCTCATTCAGTCCTGAGTCTTCGAAGAAGAATTTCTATATCAGTTTTACTCTATTTTTATTTTTTTAACCTCAAATGATTTTCCTTCCTGGCGAGGCTCAATAATCGTTTCCCTCCCTCCTTCCCTCCCGCACTCCCTCCATCCCTCCCTCCCCAGATCGCCATCATGGGTTTGATTGCCCAGACCCTTTACACCGGTGTTCCCCTTTTCTCTTAAATATGAGCAGCAACAGCAGCAGCAGCCGCCGCAGCGGCAGCAGCAGCAACCGCCGAAGCCATAGCAGCAGTTGAAGAAAACAGCACGGAGGCAGAAAAAAAAAGGCATGATTGAAGAAAGAGGCTAGTCGATGCTTCCGCGGTGAATTTCAATTTCATTCAAGCATATTGTGCGTGCCTGTTCCCCCCATGTATACTCAGTGGGTTATCAGGGTGGGTAGTGCTTAACAATTAGAGTGGTGGTCATAGAGGGAAATACCGAGGAATGAAAAGGAGGTAGTGACATGTGACTGAAATGGTGATTTGTGACCTAAATGTCTTTCTCCAATTCTTCTTTCCCGCACTGATCATGTGTATGTGTGAGTGTGTTTGTACTAGTGTGTGTTATTTTCTCTTCTCTTTTCTTTCTGTAGCAGTACCATTTCCTACATATTTCAGCGTAGTCTTCAACGTGCCCCTTGCCCGGTGAACAGAGAAGAGTAGCAAGGTGGGCTGCACACCTACCCGTTCTGCCAAACAATCCCACGAGCAAAAGAATTAAACAAACCAAGAAAAAGGAGATACGAAAGCAAATGAGGCAGCGCCAGTCGTAAGCTAATTAAAAAAAACAACCCGTCTACTCTGTGCCCTCTCGTTCTTTCCAACCCCACCTCGCATCCATCCCCCCCCTCCATCACACCCTCCCCCCTCCCCCCACCCACGCAAACGCACAAAAATCAAATTATTCATTCATTTATCTTATACCCTTTCGTCCTACCGTTTCTGGTGATACATATCCGTAAAGCCTACCCTTCCCTCTACTTGCTCACCTTCGCCAGCTCGGCACGCATCTGGTCAATCGTCCCCTTGTAGGCATCCTGGGTGCGGGGGTTCTTCAAGATAGCACTCCCCGCCACAAAGAAATCAGCGCCAGCTTCGGCAATCTCCTTGATGTTGGCCACGCCAACCCCACCATCGACCTCCAGGCGGATATCATACCCGGACTCGTCGATCATTTTACGGGCCTCACGCAGCTTGACCAGGGTCTCGGGAATGAAGGATTGCCCACCAAAACCGGGGTTCACAGACATGAGAAGAATGATGTCGATTTTGTCCAGGACGTGCTTGGCCATGGTGAGGGGGGTAGCGGGGTTGAAGACCAAGCCAGCCTTGCACCCTTTGCTCTTGATAAGTTGCAGGGTTCGGTCAATGTGGTTGGTAGCTTCCGGGTGGAAGGTGATGAAGGAAGCGCCGGCATCAGCAAAATCAGGGATGATACGGTCAACGGGGGAAACCATCAAGTGCACGTCAATGGGGGCGGTGACGCCGTGGTCGCGCAGGGCCTTGCAGACCATGGGGCCGATCGTCAAGTTGGGGACGTAGTGGTTGTCCATCACATCGAAGTGCACGATGTCAGCACCAGCGGCCAGGACGTTGTCCACTTCTTGCCCAAGCTTGGCAAAGTCAGCAGAGAGGATGGAGGGCGCAATCCAGAAGTCCTTCTTGGCAGCCATGGCGATGCGGCCGCGGGAGTAAGTGCGGGGAGCCGGGACAACAAAGCCGTGAGTGACCGTGGCCATGACAACTACGCCACAGGCAACAAGCGAAAGGCGAGCCATTTCAGATAAAATAGATGGAAAGACGGACGGCTGTGTAAAGGGGAGAATTTGTTAGGATGTGAGGGTGTGGTTGTGAGTGTGCGTTGCTAGCAGCAAAGGCGTCTCGGGTTTGGTTCAGCAGGATCGGGTTACCAGATGCTTCGCCTTTGTCCTGCCAACCGACCCACGGGTAGCAAGGGCTTAGGGACGGGGTAGTGTTACAGAATAGCGTGTCGTATTGTGGTCGGCAAGCCCAATGCTTGTGTTGGAAAGGGAAAATGCTCAGGCATGCGGTTGCCGTCGAGTTGCCGCAAAGCGGGGTTGGACCGGAGAGGACGATACGCACGTGGAACGACATATCGAGCTGCTGCTGTTCACATGGCTGGTTCCAAAGTGACGGCCCATGGTCCTTTTCTCGATATTGTGCTTTGTGCTTGTGATGGCTAGTTGCCCACTATCGCGTCTTTGCTTCTTACAATTTTTATACACTCGTCGTAGACCCCCACCTGACCAGGGACTTGTCCTGCATCCCATTTTCTCATTCGCCCTCTCCAAATTGCTCCAAAATGCCCTTCCACTCCTTTATTTCTTACCTCGCTCACTCATCTTCACTGTTGTTTACGTCTTTCATCTGCGTTCCTCAGCCTCTGGCCTCCATCTTCCTCCACCATCAGCCCTCCCTGGTTCCACGTCCCTATCCCCTTCCACATCTACCGTCCTTACACCCAAAACCATTCGGAAATTAAGGTCGCCCTGATCGCGTCCTCCACACCTATATCCTTTACTGCTTCAAGGAATGATGTCAAACGCAATGGCACCCCCCTCAGTTTATCCACCAATCGCACCTCTTATGCTTATCCGCCATTTCCATCCCTTCTACATTTGGTTGAAAGTCAGCTCTGCTCTTCGTATTCCCCACACCTGGAACGGCACAAACCAAATCCTAGTTTTCTTCTCTCCCATCCAGATTATTTAAAACTATTTCTCACGTCTAGCACTAGCAAAGGCGGCAGAAAAATGAGCAGCAGGAAGAGCAAGAACATGAAAAGCAAAAGCAGCAGGAGCAGGAGTTAGTATCCTTGTATAAAGAATGGGTGTACGTAGCTTAGACACGTTAACCACAAAGAGAAAGGGAGTCTTGCTTCATGTAAAACGCACATCTCGACTTGAGACGTTCACCAGCCAACCTTTCCACTCTTTGCTCATCCTCATCCTTCTCCACATCCTCATCTTTTCTCTCTCGACTACGAGACTGGAAGGTGGCGGTTGCTGCTTCGATGGAAAAATTAAATAAAATTCAGCCGAAAGGCAGTTGAGGGGAGAAAGCCTCAGCTATATTTTAGTTCTGAAACACTTGTTTTAAGCGAAAAGGCATACGTAATGCAGCGACAAACCTCCCCACCCTTTACTTGCTTCGGTTGAGTAGTAACATCAAGAGTTGTACCGCATACACATCTCGTGTGAATCAAACCAAAGCATCCAAGGTAATTATAAGATTGTATAGGTGTGCCCCCGAGGTTCAAAGGACGACGCAACTTTCACCTGGAGTGACTCAGAAGTCTCACTGAACTCAATTTTGTGAAGAATTCTGTCAACGGCTGCCTCCTTTTTCCCCGACGCGTGTCGTACGACTACCGCACGCAAAAACTACAGCTTAGCCCTTATCACTAAATCAAACGCTTCACACCCTCACACGGAAACAGCAAGGCTGCGACCAAGGAAACCTAGTGCCAGCCAGACTGGCTCGAGCATCTAACCGCTGAAACTTGCAGCAACTTGGGTTTATCTATACAGCAGGAGCGGGCAGCCGCCGCCATGCTCATAGAGATGGACCACGGCCTTGCCCAGACACAAGAAATCGAGGCCTTACAAGCCATTTACGGGGATGATTTTGAAGAGCGTCCTGGCATTTGGAATTGCCCCGCATTTGCCATAAAGGTCCGCCCCGTTTGTCTCATTGACGAAGGGGTGAATGCCTGGATCACGCTCACAGTAAAGGTACGTGGCATGCGTGCTTGCTGTAGACGATTGCTGGCCAGTAAGCTGTCAAACCATCTATCTCATTTCCTCGTTTTAATTTGATTTCTCCTAGTATTCAAAGTCCTACCCGTCCACGGTACCCTCCTTGGAACTCAGCGACCGCCGCGGGATCTCCGAAGCAGAACAGCAAGAGCTGCTCGGCATGCTAACCAAAAAAGCCCTAGAACAAATTGGGGAGGTGATGGTCTACGAGCTTATACTTCAAGCCGGTACGCGCATACATGCGTGAGACTATAGATATCTTTCTATCTCTGTCAGATGAGGCAGCACAATGATTCCCATCCCTCTCCTCTTCTTTCCTCTCCCCCCCCTCCTTTCCTCTGTCTCCTCACACGCAGAGGACTTCTTGGTCCAGAAGACACGCAAAGTATCCATTTACGATGAGATGCAGCAGGTGGGCTTTTATTCTTCCACCCATCAATTCTTTCCCCTCATTTTTCATCCCTTGTTCACCCCTCTTGGTCTACGCGCCTGTCAAGAGGCAGAAGCTAGGCACCGAGGGATCTCGTTTTTTGCCTATTTTTCTTGTGTAGCTATACTATTCATCTTCTGCATCATGTATTTCTTCTTATCAATCAATCAACCCTTCCTCTCTCCTTCCCTCACTCTCTCCAATCCCATCAGCGGCAAGAGGCCGAGCGTCGGCAGCGAGAAGAAGCAGAAAAGGCGGAAGCGGAGGCAGCAAAGGAGGAAGAGAAGACTCGCATGGCGCAAGCACGGAAGGAACGAGAAAAGTACGAGCGAAGTGTCGCAATTGAGTTAGCGAGGAGGAAGGGAAGGAGGGAGGGAGGGGAGAAGGAAAGGGTGGGAGCACTGCAGGGGGAGGGCGATGCTGGTGGAGGGGGAGAGGACGACGACTCGGCGGGTGGTGAGACTTCAGACGAGGGGGAAGACGAAGAGGGCGGGATAGAAGGAGGCGTGGGGTTGTTGAGGGGTGGATTATCTTCCTCGAGGTATGAAAGCGATTTTCGGGAGTTGGGAGCCTTGGGAAGGGGGGGAAGCGGGCAGGTGGTGAAGGTGCGAAATCGGCTGGATAAGCGTCTTTATGCAGTGAAGAAGATTGAGTTGGACACGATGGATCGGGAGGTGAATCGTAAGTTGAGGCGGGAGGTGACGACCATTAGTAGGATGTACCATAAAAATATAGTCAGGTACTATCAGGCATGGGTGGAGACGCAGAAGGAGGGGGAGGAAGGGGAAGAGGATGGGGAGGAGGAAGAGGAGGAGACGGAGGATGATGATGGGACGGGAGAGATTATTCTTGACAATGAGGAGGAGGAAGAGGAGGAGAATGAGGACGAGGATGACCCACGGTGGAGGATAGGGGGGCATGATTTGGAGGAGGGAGGAAAGGAGGGGAAGAGGGGGAAGAAGGGAGGCAGGAAAAGGGATAAGGGCCATGGGGAAGAGCCTTTGGTCATTTTCGGGGAAATGGAAGAAGATGATGACGCTGACGGTGCTGCTGCTGCTGCTGCTGCTGCTGCTGCTGCTGATGATGATGATGAAGGGATGGAGGAAGGGAGCCAGTCGTCGCAGTCTTCAACGGGGGGGCGGCGTTGTCGAAGACGAAGACGCAAAGATGGGGGGAAAGAAATGGAAGAGGAGGAGAGTGACAACAGCAATGACTCTTGCAGCGAGGAGGATGAGGATAATGACGAGGAGGCGGAAGAAGAAGATAGTGAGGAGAGCGGCTTGATGGATCTCCTGAACCCGATGGCTCGTGCGCCAGAGCGGGGGGAGCTGTCCTGGTCCTTTTCACCGGCTTACCGGACGACCACTCCTGCTCCTTCCAAAGATACTGCTGCAACTGCCGCTGCTATTGCGGCGGGTGGTGGCAATGAGAAGAGGGCGGGGAAGGAGAGCAGCAGTGCTCTAGCCGCAACAGCAACAACAGCGGGCAAGGGCCTTCTAAACCGCGACAGGGGCCAGCAGCAGCAGCAGCAGCAGCAGCAGCAGCAGCGGCAACGAAAATCACTGAAAAAGCCTTTCGCGAAAAAACACCTTTACATCCAAATGGAGTACTGTGCGCAGACATTGCGGAGCCTCATCGACGGGGGAAAGCTCTATCAGTCCCTCCCCGAATGCTGGCGGCTACTCAGGCAGATGCTCGAGGCCCTGGTCTATATCCACAAAAAAGGCATCATCCATAGAGATTTTAAACCAGCCAACGTCTTCTTAGACGGAGAGGGCAATGTGAAGGTAGGGGATTTTGGACTGGCGACCACGGATCTCTGTGCGCGTAGAGGAGAGGGAGGAGGAGGAGGAGGAGGAGGAGGAGGAGGAGGAGGAGGAGGAGGAGGAGGAGGAGGAGGAGGAGGAGGAGGAGGAGGAGGAGGAGGAGGAGGAGGAGGAGGAGGAGGAAGGGTGGGAGGGACGGGAGGAGAAGTGGTGAAAGGGAAGCGTGGAGGAGAGGGTCAGGAGCATGAGAGTAGTAGAGGTGGCGAAATAAGAGAAGGAGGAGAAGGAGGGGAGGAGACCAGTTGTACTGAGCCGTCGTCACTCGCGCGGCTAAATCTGGGGGAGACCTTCGGGGAGGAGAGAGGGTGGGAAGGAGGGAGTGAAAGCATCACCGGAGGAGTAGGCACGTACTTTTACATAGCCCCCGAGCAGCAGTTGCAGGCGTCAGGGATGGGGGGGACGCGATATGACACCAAGGCAGACATGTATTCCCTGGGTATCATTTGGTTTGAGATGACTCATCCACCCTTCGCCACCATGATGGAACGTGCCAAGGCACTCACAGCGCTCCGAATGCATCAGCAGCTCCCTGCGGACTTCCTGACCCTCGTTCCTCCGCTCGTTTCCAAGACCATCCTGCAGCTTGTGGCCCCCCTCCCTTCACTTCGTCCCTCTGCAGCTTTTTTGCTTGCCTCGGGCGAGCTCCCGGGAAAAATGGAAGTGGAGGAAGTGTATCTTAAAGAGGCTCTTGGCACGTTGACCAATCCCCAATCCCTATCGTATGGCCGACTGGTCCGCGCTTTATTCACGCACGGGAACCCACCAGAGGTGGAGGCCACGTGGGACCTGGACTGGGTTGCCGCGCATAAGGAAGAGGTAGGCGCACGGGAGCTGGCGGGGAAAGAGGCGGTGTGTGAGTATGTGAGGACTGTGTTTCAGCTCCACGGGGCCTTGCCTCTGTCCGTTCCTTTACTGCGACCCAGGGCGACGGTGGTGACGGGAGGAGGAGGAGAGGGGCAGCAGCAGCAGCAGCAGCAGCAGCAGCAGCATGGAGGAGGAGCGGGGGAGGCATTGGATTTCTTGGATTCAGAGGGTGCTGTGCTCCGGCTCCCGACTGACTTGCTCGTGCCCTTTGCCCGATACGTGGCCCGGACGGAAGTAAGTCATATGAAGAGGTACGAGATATCCAGAGTGTACCACCGGCAGGATGTGGGGGGAGGACATCCAAAGGAGGAGTTGTCGGCCCAAATGGATGTGGTCTGTGATGGGAAGCATGCGGCGGGCCAAGGGGAGATTTTGGAGGCGGAGGTCCTGTGGGCGGCGGGACAGGTAGTGAGAGGTGTGCTCGGACAGCCTTATTTATTGAGGCTGAATAGCGTACATTTGATGCAAGGGACGTTGGAGCTCTTGGACGTGCCGATTGAGGGACGGAGGGCGGTTTGGCATCTATTAGAGGGTGTGTGTATGGGGGTGGTGGGGCAGGGGCAGGGGAAGGCAGTTGGGGCAATGGTGGAGACTATCCCGTGCTTTGCGACTGCTGCTGGTGGGGAATCTGGGGAGGGTAGTGGCATCGGCAATGATAATGCCAAGGCTGCATCTAATTCCGCCCTTCCATCGAAGCAATCGCAGCCGCAGCTGCCTAATCTTTCCCATCATGCGAGCAAGGAAGGAGTGAAGCGACTTTTGACTCGTCTGCTCGAAGCAGGTAACGACCCTTTTGCCGCCTTACAAGCAATCGAGGATGTCCTCTCTTCCCTTCCCCAGGTGCAAGCTGTGTTGATGCCGCCAGGAGCAGCGCCGGCAGGAGGAGGAGGAGGAGGAGGAGGAGGAGAAGCAGGAGGAGGAGGAGGTGGAGCCGGACGAGGGCGGCAGCATGTGTATTCAAGGAAGGAGTTGAAGCGTCTGCGGTTGGCGTGTAAGAGTGTGTCGGAATCCCTTTTAAGTCTGAGAACCCTCTTGCACTATCTCCATGCTTTGGGTATGTTGCCCTTGGCCGCTGCTGTCGCTGCAGCTTCTGCTGCTGCTGCTGCTGCTGCTGCTGCTACACAATCCTCTTCGTCAGGTGGAGGGGAGAAAAGAGGTGCGCGAGGGGTTTCCTCGACGGCGCATCACATGGCTTCCAATGGAGCCTCAGCGGATTACAGCAGCAGCAGCAGCAGAAATACCAGCAACAGCACCAGAAAGGACAAAATAGGCGATGACTCCATAGCAGGAGGAGGAATACCCCTCCCCTTATCTCCCTCCCCGTCAGCAGCAAAAGCAGCAACAGCAGCCGCCGCTTCCACTTTCAGTATGTCCCCCAGGGAGCCCACCTACATGATTGAGAGCTCTCTATTGCGAGGACCAAGGGGAGTGGTTGGCCCCCTGGAGTGCGGGCACGCGCCTGCAGCTGTCATCCTTGACTTGGGACTATACCGTCGCAAGTCTCACTACAATTCAGGGTTGATTTTTCAGATAGTTGTCTCTCCACCGCACAGCGATGGGTTTCCTTCTTTCACTGCTACTACTGCAGCAACTATCACAGCGAATGATGGTTCAAATGCGACCTCGTTCTCGTCCTCTTCTTCGTCCTCTTCCTCCTTGTCAAGGCAAGCCACTGCGGCTCTTCATCGGTATCAACGCCATTGCGTGATCGAGGGAGGGAGATACGACGGTCTCATTCTCGAACATCGTACTCCTGCTCAGTGGGCATCTCCGCTGGTCCTGGCGATGGGCATGACGGTGGCGATTGAAAAACTGACACGGTACGTTTCTTTTCCGTTTCCTCTCCCATTTTTTTATTTCTCTTGCAGCCCTTCCCCTCTAACCCTTGGTGAGATAGTTACTTAATTTTTTTCTTTTTCTCGGTCACCAAAACTGACCATCATTCCCTTCCTTCTTCATTCCCTCTCCCCACAGCATGGCCCTTCAGCCTCTTCCCTCCACCAACACCTCCATCACCACCTTAGGCCTTGCGTCTTCCTCCTCCTTCTCCTCCGTTTCGGCCCTTACCCTGGGCGAGCTCCTCCCCCCCTCCCTCGAAATAGCCCGTCGGGCGTCTTCTTGTGCAGGGCCACCCGATGTCTTAATTTGCTCCATGGGCTCGGGGCTAGGAGCAGGAGGGATGCCTGACCGACTGCTTGTGGCGTGTGTGTTATGGTCAAGAGGAATCAAAGCAGACTATTGTTTTCAGGATTTGTGGAGGAAGCGAAGACGGGAGGGAATGATGGTGGAACTGTCAGTGGAGGAGGCGACGACGGTGTGTTTGAATATTGGAATACCGTATTTGGTGATGATCAAGGCACACGTGCTAAGAGAAAAGCAGGCCGTGAAGCTGAGGGCAGTGAGGGAGGGAGGGGTACCCGACCGTACTATACCTCTGCAGGAGCTAGCGCGGAGGGTATTGGAAAGGTTGTCGAGTGTGGTAGGAGGGGGGGAAGGAGAGGGAGTGAGGGCGAATGTGATGGGACCACAGGGAGGGCAGTCATCGTGGATGGGGGGAGGAGGGGAAGGAGGAGGGGTGGGGCACCATCACCATCATCATGGCCACAATCATTATCACCACCATGGGCACGGGCAGAGTATAGAGAGAGGGGGAGGAGGAGGAGGAGGAGGTGTGGAGGTGATTTTATCGTGCCTAGACACCAAGCACACACAGCATGCCGCAGGGGATCGACGAAAGGCATTCAAAGAAATGGCTGCATTGGAGAGGAGGGTGCGCGCTCATATTCAGGGTATGGTAGGACATCCTTTTGCGGGTTCTGGACCGCAGCGAGAGCCTGTCGTGGTGCTAGCTATGGAGGTCCCTTACATGGTTATTCGTATGTTTTGCACGGCTTATTTGAGGTTAGGGGCAGAGGAGGCCTTAAGGGATCCCTGGGTGAGTCAGCAGGGAGGTGCACATAAAAGGAGCATGAAATTGTTGGGAGAGGCGTTGGAGGAAGAGGAGAGGAAGCATTTGAAGGGGTGGGGAGGAGGAGGCCAAGGGAGGAAGGGTTCAGGGGGGGGGGGGGGGAGGTGGTGGCGGAGGAGGAAGTGTGTATGTGTACAGTGTGCTGGAGGATTGTTTTGACGTGGTTCCGTTGCTTGGGGGACGGGGGCGGGGTCATGTCGGGTTAGGAGGAGGAGGGATGAAACGTGGAGGGGAGAGAAGAGGTGAGCGATAAATATTTTTTTGGAACTAGAAAGTGTTTTGTTTAGAGACTGTACAAAAAGAAGAATGACAGATATGATGAATATGATGGATGAGATTGAACAGTCAGTTTGGTTTTGTTATCTGGCTGCGTTGGGGAGATTGATGACCTTGCGCGACGAGTTTATTCCGGGCAGGAATGTGACACAAGCCATTCACATGTCTACTGGCGCCAAGACAAGCACTAGAGAGACCGAGGAAGGAAACGAAAAGAAAGGAGGGTACTGAGGACCCTGCTACACATGGCCCATTATTTTTTTCCACTCCAGCCTGAAGAAGAGTGACGCAAGCGTGAAGTGAAGTTGTGAGTAAGGTTGTTCAATACTCTCTTTAGTCACCTACAATGCCATCTAAACGCGTCCCACTCCCATTTAGCAGCAGAATAGCATGATTTTTGTGCTTTCATCCGAGATTTAGGCTGCAGCTGTCATCCTCTACAGGCTTTGACATCCAAAAATATGCCTGTCATAATCATGAAGCTGACGCACCCTCCTCCTCACTTTCCTTCCATATGCCACCACAGACAACGCAACTATGGTCCGCTCCCACACCAAATCGGAGCAGAAGGCCCTGCCTCCGCCCCTGAGCCTGCTGGGCTGCTCGACTGCCGCGCACTCCATTAATCTCCATAAAGCACTGACGGTGAGTGAAAAGTGGAAAGGGAGGATGGGAGTGGGGAGTGGGGAGGATAGGAAGGTTCATCTAAGTTTCGGCAGCGCGACGGAATAAAATATCCGAGCGTCGATCTTACTCTCTTTTGCTCTCTTCATGCGGCTCGTCCATTTCCTGTCGTGGACTTTGTATGCTTCTTAGTACTTCCACCGCGACACCTTCCTCATCTTTCTCTTCTTCTCATCCCCTCCAACTTCTTTTGCCCACGACAGTTTCCAGTGGTATTGGGCTTCATGTACTACTTCAACAACTTCACTCAACCCGCGCTGCTGTACCTGATGCTCCACTCTGTCTACTGCTGGTGCTGGCTCACCAAGGTAAGGCTAAAGGGTCGATGTGTGTGTCCTGACTGCGCTGCTTGCATAATGGTCGAGAAAGGTGAAAGCTGCCTTTCATTCTTGTCATAAAGAAGACGAAATATAGTCATATGCCCTTCTTTACCTCTTTATAACAAAGCACATGACTTTCCGAGACAAGAACTTCGACGAGAAGATGTCCTTTCCCTTTTTCCTGGTCGTCTTCCTCTACGTAGACCTGTACTGGGTTGGCCCCTACCTTCTCTGCAAATATCGTCGTGATCCCTTTCTCGCTGATTGGGAGCTGTGCGCCTGCATCCTGCTGTGGGGATACGGCGTCTTTCTGCATTTCGCTTCCGACAGTCAGAAGGCGCACACATTGACCTATCGCGGCCGAGGACTCATTACCTCGGGGTTGTTCTCGTGGGTCCGAAACCCGAACTACTTGGGCGAGACGTTGATTTATTGCGCGTATGCCTTGTTATGCCAGAGTAAGGTGGCGTGGGGGATTCTGGCGTCGTTCGTTTTGATTACGTTTGTGCCGAATATGATCAAGAAGGATAAGAGCCTAGCGAAGTACGAGGAATTCGAGGAATATAAGAAGAAGACGTGGGTGATGGTACCTTTCATTTACTAGCTGGGACAGGGTGGGAAGCAGAGAGGGCAGACGGGAGGCGGGGTATGCGCATGGGAAAGGAAGAGAGGGGGAAGGGTGGGAGATCAGGAGTGTGCGTGAGAGAGGAGAAGTGTGTATCGGAGAGGAGAGTATCGAAAAAAGAAGTCAGCGAGGAGGGACGAAAATTTGCCATCTCAGGGTAGTTGTTCTGGTGTAGCGTTTGTTTTCCAATATTCTTTTCTTCTCTATCCCCTTCCTTTTTACAGCGCAAAGACAGCGGCGACGACCGAGTAACTCAGTCACTGGTCGATCCACTCACGACGTTTGGAGGTCCGTGTGGGCAGGCTTTTTGATCGCTCTTGTGCATATGCTAACCCTCCTCCTTCCTGTTTCTTCACTTCTTTCCTCACTGCGTCCCTGAATGCCTTCCTACCACACACACGCACGACTTTTCTCCCCACCGTTGCTTTACTTGTCCTTCTTCTTGTCCTTTTTCTTCTTCTTCGGGCTTTCCTCGTCTTCCTCGTCCTCCACCACCGACTCTTTCTTGCTCTTCTTCTTACTTTTTTTCGACGGTGTCTCCGCCTCTTCCGCTGCCGCTCCATTCGGAGCAACTGCTGCTTCCTCCTCGTCGTCCGACTCCCTCTTTCTCTTTTCCTTCTTCTCCTTCTTCTTTTTCTTCTTCTCTGCACTTCCTCCATCTGTGGTTATCCCCACCATGTCACTCGCCGCGTTATACCCCTCCCCCCCTACCTCCTTCGCCGCCTTCTTGTCATACTTGGCCGGGCCACCGTTCGCCGCCCCCGTGCTGCTCCTGCTGCCTCCTGTCAAGGTGGTTTTATGCCCTCCCTCCAACTGCCGCAACCTAAATTCTACCTTGGCTCGTGCTTCTTGCCCCATCGTCGTATCGGTCTCGTCGCCCATCGCGTCCACACGGATGGCTAACGCCGTTTTTGCGGCCAGGACCCGAGAAATTTTGCCCTTGTGCTTCGGTTGGGCTTGGCCGATGAGAGAGGCATGGTAGATGAGACCGTATTTGGGCGTGTCGTGCTTGGTTTTGAGGGCGCGGAAAAGGGCTTTTTCAGCGCCGAGGATTTGGATGGTTGACGCCGGGTGCTTGGCAAGATTGAGCAGAGAGCCGGCATGCGCGATGAGGCGGGCGCCTACCAATTCGCCGACCATGATGGTGAGGTTGGGTGCAATGGCATGCATTCGGTTCTTGAGATATTCAAAGAGATTGATGCGGTAAGCGGCCAGATCCACTACTTCTTGGGCAAGGGAGCGGATGGAGGCCAGGTCATTATCTGAGATTTCTTGTCCCATGCTGATTTCCGCGGATTCCTTCACCGATTGCTCCACGGCGTCATCGCCCAAGATGTCGGAGAAATCGTGGGATTTGATGGCCGTGCGCATGCCGACGCGGACGACGATTTTGGCGTACTGGGGAGAGAGGAAGGAAGGGAGGGAGGGAGGGAGGGAGGGAGGGAGGGAGAGAAAGGTGAGAGGAATGCTTTTGGGTGTGCCTTCCGCATCAATCAGAAAACTGTAAACACCCCCCCGGAGAAGTATACTGACAGATGTATGAAAGGAGGACAAGAGGGGACATAATTACGTAAATTGCTGTCCTAATCCTTTACCTGAATGTTGTCATTAACGACCTTGACCAGCTCCGGGAAATGCCATCCGTACCACTCACGGACTCGCATCGCATACGTGTTGATCTCCTTGTCCAACTCATCCAGCAACCCAATGGCCTGCACGATCATTGTGTCCACCTTATCCGCCGAGAACTTGAGCTTATAACGAGAAAGGGAATGGGAAAGGCCTAGTTGCATCTGCTTCATATTGGACTCCGACAGGCCCGTCAGCAGAGTATCCAACTGCGTGCGCACTCCACGGAAGAGCTCCGAGGCCATCTCACCGGTCGCGATATTTAATCCCAGCTTATCCTTGATCAATCCGCCCAGCTTATGGTCGGCCACGGCAAGCTGCTCGGACATCTCCTTATCCTTGATGCTCTTCTTGAGAAATTTCTTCAACTCCTTCCCCAGGTTGCTGTCAATCATATCGGTGGCAGCGGCTACGGCCTCGGCCGTGCTGTCGAAGGGGCGGAAGGCCTTAAGCTTGACTCTGAGAAAAGTGTGGGGGAGAGGGAGGGGGGGGGGAAATGAGATAATGAGGCATTTCGGCGGGATGGCCGTGGGCTGACAAGAGACGGAAGGCCAGATATTCTAAGGTTTCAATGCATGCCCTGGACAACGGATAGAGATACCATAGATCAAGTTGCAACTGAAGCTTAAAGGCCACGACACGCAGCAGACGCCACTGCACAAACTATACAACCACCCATCCCTACGCCACCCTACTCCGGCAAACGTACATGGAGGACGCCTTTTCTGGGTTCTCAAACTCTTTCCACAGGTTCTCCACATCCTGGAGCTTAGCTTCTTTTAAAACTTTGAAGAGGGCATACCCTGCGGAGGTCTCAAAGAGCAGAAGCATGGTCGTGGGTCTTCGGTAGAGGGAAGGATACTGTGCTTGCGGTTGCTGGGGCTGGGATGATGGCGCCCTGGGTGGTTGTCACTTGTTGAGACTGGTCGGGACTCACAGAAAAGAACAAGGCTTGAAGAAGCACTGTGTGGTTGTGTAAAAGTTAAAGAAGAAAGGCATTAAGCATGAGTGATGTAAATTCTCGCGTCAAGTGGATGTGCAATGGAACAAGTGGATGGGTGGGCCAGGCAGCGAGGCTGGGGAGAGGAGGTCGAAGGCGGGATTGTGGGTCCACACAGGTTAGCTTTCGAGATAATTCAAGAGTTAGAACCAATTTTGGCCTCAAAAACCTTGTCCAACGAGTGAAAAGGCAGAGGTTTTGTGTGGTATACTTTTCTAAGTTGTGAATTTGTAGGCGCGGTCGAGACTGATTTTAAAAACGCGCAAAAATTGGAGGCAAGATGTGTCGTGCGACCACCACAGGAAAGGCGCCAGAGCCCTGGCCGAAAGGCCCATACCAATGTTAGCTTTTATTCTCTTCTTTGTTTTTAGACCTTGACACTACACTCTCATTGTGCTCATTGCCCGGCAAGCATTCCATTTCCTCCATACAGTTTGATTGCCGTTGTGCAATTGTGCTTGCTTGCCAGGTCACGAAAGTAAGCAAACCACCGCTGTTGGACGCTAGCAGGCCCATCACTCATCCCCCACATGTCCATCCCAAAACACACGACACGACATAGACGACGTTAACATGCGGCAGAACGGGCAATTTTGGACTGTCAGCTTGCTGCTGGCTGTGATCGCCTTCACGGCTCAACAAGCTCATGGAGCTTCGTCCAAACAAATCCTCGAGACACCCTTGCCAACACCCACACCCACGCCTGAGGTTATCCCTTCCACCAGCGCCCCCGCGACGACCGACGCGGAGCCTCTGACCGTCATTGAGCCTCTACCCGAGGCGACTCTCCCTCCAATCCTCAAGCCCGTCGACGCCGAGGACGATGACCTGGCGCCTGCCGTCGTTGGGGACGACGGAGAGCCGACCGTGGTGCCCGACCCTTTGCAGCCGGAGCCGGCGGACAATGCATCTGCTCCCCTATTGGTCGAGCCCACAGTCGAGCCCACACCCTTCTCGACCGTCAACTCAACCGTCAATGCCACATCCCCCTTCTCCAAAAATGAGGACGATACCGATGACATTGTCGCGGTAGGAGAGGAGGAGGATGGAATCACAGCAGTGCCGGTGGCCCCCATCCCTACTACTCTGAACAAGGCCAAGGCTGATGGGCCCACACGCGCACCTACGAATGTCTCTGATTTGCCCACTGCTGCTGCTGCTGCTGTCGGTGCCGTGGGTGCTGCGCTGAATGCGTCTGCTTCCGCTGTGGTGAACGGCACGAATGCGCACGCTCCTAATGCATCGTTGCCTGTCAACGGCTCCCTCCCTTCTGTCGCGTCTGCTGCTGCAGGCGTGGTCTCGAGCAACGGCAGCTTTCCTTCCCCTCCGAGTGTCAACGTGTCCGCTGATGGAACAGTTGCTTCAGCGAGCGAGACTTCCCCCGCCGCGAGCGCCGGCGCCGTGGGTGCTGCACTGAATGCGTCTGCTTCCGCTGTGGTGAACGGCACGAATGCGCACGCTCCTAATGCATCGTTGCCTGTCAACGGCTCCCTCCCTTCTGTCGCGTCTGCTGCTGCAGGCGTGGTCTCGAGCAACGGCAGCTTTCCTTCCCCTCCGAGTGTCAACGTGTCCGCTGATGGAACAGTTGCTTCAGCGAGCGAGACTTCCCCCGCCGCGAGCGCCGGCGCCGTGGGTGCTGCACTGAATGCGTCTGCTTCCGCTGTGGTGAACGGCACGAATGCGCACGCTCCTAATGCATCGTTGCCTGTCAACAGCTCCCTCCCTTCTGTCGCGTCTGCTGCTGCAGGCGTGGTCTCGAGCAACGGCAGCTTTCCTTCCCCTCCGAGTGTCAACGTGTCCGCTGATGGAACAGTTGCTTCAGCGAGCGAGACTTCCCCCGCCGCGAGCGCCGGCGCCGTGGGTGCTGCACTGAATGCGTCTGCTTCCGCTGTGGTGAACGGCACGAATGCGCACGCTCCTAATGCATCGTTGCCTGTCAACAGCTCCCTCCCTTCTGTCGCGTCTGCTGCTGCAGGCGTGGTCTCGAGCAACGGCAGCTTTCCTTCCCCTCCGAGTGTCAACGTGTCCGCTGATGGAACAGTTGCTTCAGCGAGCGAGACTTCCCCGACCGTGAGCGGGAATGCCACGGGTGTGGTGGTTGAAGGTGGAGCCAATGTAACGGCGGAGTCGGTGATAACTGCAAATGGAAACTCGAGCAGTGTCAAACCACCCGTCGTCCCCCCCCCTATCCCAAACGCCACACTGCCGGTCTCGAACAACGAGACGGTGCCAGCGCCCAAGCCCAATGGCACGGCCACCGTTCCTGTGGGGAAGCCTCCGACAGTGGCGGAGTCCGTGGAGGAGGAGGGGGTGCAGGTGGAGGAAGGGGTATCTTCGATCAACGCCACTGCTCCTGCCGTGTCTGCAGTCCCTAAACCCACTCCAATGAGCACCGCTGAGGTTCCCCAAATCCCTACTGAGGTTGCGCCTGCTGTCCTGGCCACCCCTGCCCCTATCCTCGAAGAGACTGCTGCTTCAGTCGTCGATGTCAAACCCACCTCTCCTTCAGTTCTTCCTGTTGCTACCGATGCACCCGTAGCCGTCGATCCGTCCCTCCCTCCCGCTCCAGGGACCCCCGCTGCTATTGCTGCTGCCGCCGCTGAGGCCGCTACGAGCGCACCGGTCGTGATTCCTACCGCCGCACCTGTGGCACCTGCAACCCTATCCCCCGCCACCGTCGCTGAAGGCGCCACATCCGAGGGATCTCAAGACATCGCCTCCACACCCCTGCCCATACAGCCCCCGGCTGTCTCGCCTTCCGCAGAAGATCCTAATTCTGCCGGTGAGCTGTCTATTCCAACCATCAGCCCCACCCTCCCTCCCGCTCCTCTTATCCCCAGCGTTGACCCCAGCGAAATCCAAATCGAGCCACCTATGCCTCAGAACGCCGAGGCCACTCTTCCTCCTGCTTCAACCACTACCACCACCAGCAGCCTCCCCGGAGGATCTCAAGTCCCTGTAGCCATGGTGCCCGCCGCAGCGCCCGTCGCCGAGGAGCCCGCTGTACCGGCAGTACCGGAGATGCCTGCGGCCACGCCCGTTCCATCCCTCCCTGCCCTCCCTCCCGTCCCTGCTATTCCTGCAGCCGTGGTGCCCGCCGCAGCGCCCGTCGCCGAGGAGCCCGCTGTACCAGCAGTACCGGAGATGCCTGCGGCCACGCCCGTTCCGTCCCTCCCTGCCCTCCCTCCCGTCCCTGCTATTCCTGCAGCCGTGGTGCCCGCCGCAGCGCCCGTCGCCGAGGAGCCCGCTGTACCGGCAGTACCGGAGACGCCTGCGGCCACGCCCGTTCCATCCCTCCCTGCCCTCCCTCCCGTCCCTGCTATTCCTGCAGCCGTGGTGCCCGCCGCAGCGCCCGTCGCCGAGGAGCCCGCTGTACCGGCAGTACCGGAGATGCCTGCGGCCACGCCCGTTCCGTCCCTCCCTGCCCTCCCTCCCGTCCCTGCTATTCCTGCAGCCGTGGTGCCCGCCGCAGCGCCCGTCGCCGAGGAGCCCGCTGTACCGGCAGTACCGGAGATGCCTGCGGCCACGCCCGTTCCGTCCCTCCCTGCCCTCCCTCCCGTCCCTGCTATTCCTGCAGCCGTGGTGCCCGCCGCAGCGCCCGTCGCCGAGGAGCCCGCTGTACCGGCAGTACCGGAGACGCCTGCGGCCACGCCCGTTCCATCCCTCCCTGCCCTCCCTCCCGTCCCTGCTATTCCTGCAGCCGTGGTGCCCACCGCTGTGCCCATTGTTGAGGAGCCCGCTGTACCGGAGACCACGGATGTTGTTGACCTTCCTACCCTCCCTCCTTCCGTGGCCGAGCCAACAAGCCTGCCCACCGCTACACCCTCCCTCCCTGCTTCTCTATCTGGCGAGGCTGAAGAGACGGTCGTCCCTACCCCCAATCCAACCCCTCCAGCGGTCGCTCTTGTCCCTGAGGATGTGATTACGGTAATGCCCACCCTCCCTCCCTCCCTTGACCTTCCTACAGAACCAGCGGTGGTGCCGGAAGGAAAGGATGACAATGATGTGGACCACGGGAAGGCCCCGATAAACGCGACGGCAACGGCAGCGGGGAAGAAGGGAGGAAAGAAGGGTGGAAACCTCCGGGCGCGCCGAGGTTTCTAATATATATGTAGGTTTGAACCCGTTTGCGTGAGCACCGTGTGAGAGAAGAATGGGAGATGTATTAATCGATAAGAAGGTGGGTGGTTTTGAAAAAGGAGGAAGGTGACGACGAGAATAAGTTTTGGTTGATTCTCGAAGTGCCAAGACGCCATTTGCGGGGCTAGAAACGAAGTTTATCAAATCGTGCCCCATTACTTCAGATACACAAAGGAGATGCCCGCACTTGTTTTGGAGCAAATGAAAAACGGAGAGACAATCTTCATGATTACATTTAATACAGAAAAGGAGAAGGAGGGAGGAACACTAATTAACCCTGTCATTCACTCTCCCTCCTTCCGGGGACTTCATTTTCACCATAAGTTGAGTTTTGACACACCAAGTAATGAATACACAGCAATACGCTGAAAGAGAGGAGAGGGATACCTGCACACAGGACCATGACAATACAGAATACGGAGAAGAAAAGAAAGCAAGAGACTAGATATTTGATTACTTTTTCGGGGGAAGAAGAATGGGAGGAGGTGGAACAGAGCGAGAAGTAGCGAAAAATGGCACGTCCTCGAACCAACGCATCAAACCAAGCAAACAAAAAAATCAAAAAACCTGTCAAGTAATCAACAAATGATTTCCAAAGCGCCCCCCACCATAAGCAACTCTTGTTGTTTTCTAGTTTTCAATCAATCAATCCTCCTTCTTCCCCTCTATCTTTCCCACCCCCAGAGCCTTCCGGGCTTTACTCCCTAATATGCTGAATACCAAATCCGGCATTACATTTCTCATCCAGATCGCCACCCTGGCATCGACTGGCGCATACACCGCCTCCTTTTTCCCCGCGGCTGCTGCCTTGAAAATCTTCAAGGCCAAGTCGGAAGGGTCAAGCCCTTTCGCGGTGGTTTCGTCCATTTGTCCGTGTTTTTCTCCTTGCCCTGTCAAAGCATTCAATGATAGATCCGTTTTTATGTAGCCGGGGAAAATAGCCGTAACGGGGATGGCCTCAGCGGATAGTTCTGCGCGGAGGGAGTCGAAGTAGCCGGTCAAGGCATGCTTGGACGCCGAGTAGGACGTGCGGAGGCCTAATCCGAATTTCCCTTGCACGCTGTTGACGACGATGAGATGGGGGGCATGGGAGGGGCTTTGACGGAGGAGGGGAAGGGAAAGTTTGGTAAGTGCCACTGGGCCGAAGAAATTGCTTGCCATGACAGAAAGGTCGACAGAGAGGGAGGTGTCTGCGGCACTGCTGCGGGTAGACACCCCTGCGTTGTTGATTAAGATATCGAGTCCGCCCATGATGGCGCTAACGTGGGCGACGGCGGCTGCAAAGCTCGGGTCGTCGTACCGAGCCATGTCGAGGGGTTGGACAAGCACACGCTTGGAAGTCGTGGTGGAAGATGAAGGTGAGGATAATGGGGGTACTGCGACAGCAAGGCATTGTTTCTTGACGTCCTCCAGCTTGTCGACGCGACGCGCGCTAAGAACAACGCGGGCGCCCCGACGAGCGGCTTCGATTGCCAAGGCTCTTCCCAAGCCACTAGAAGCACCAGTGATCCAGATTACTTTGCCGTTAAGGAATGTATCGAGAGATGGCCCGGATATGAGGGAGAAGAGGTTGCCCATGACGATGGCGTGGGGTTTACTATATACAACGCGTGCGGGCAACGATGGGAAAGGTCTGTGTGTTTGGTGAAGAACATTATGGAGAGACAAGCTCAGGGTATGACGAACAACATTCTTCGCAGCATGCTGGTGCACTACACGACTTGACTTGACGCGTCTTACTAAATTACGTTGGCTTTTCCGGGTTTACAGACGCATCCAATTCAACCTCCTGCCACTAGACCTTGGGATCAAGATGTGCGTAAATAAAAAGACATGCGATCGCGCCATAAAGAGAAGAGCTCTGACGTCCTTATTTTATATCACTTCTCTTCGTTGAGACACCATATATATTATGAAAAGGCTGGGAGGCTGAGGGAATGCGATAACGATCATGATAGACTCACCTCGTTGACTGGTGCAGACCTACGACAAAGCCAGACACAGGGATTGCAACGACTATGAGGAAGAGGAGCACGTGGACGAGAACCCGGACCCAGCGTCCCATGCGCTGTAATTGTCAGGCTGTGGGTTTGAGATTAGATCGTCGTTGCTGCGTGGGTGCTCGCCCGCTAAGAAACGTCTGTCGGCGCGTCGGCGAGCAGGCAAAATTTGACCGACACCAAGTCCACCGCTTGCCCATGCTATGGCGGGGTTGATATGCTTGGATGCGTGTGGTGCTGATAAAGACATGCCATTCGGGGCTTTTTTGAGCTCTGGCTCGTACAAAAGAAGCTTTCATCAGCCTTTCAGGCTCATTTCTCCCCTCACCCCCCACACGGCAACACAGGGTCATACATGGGCAGCGGCATCTTCATTGACCCTAAGACTCTGCCGCATGATGCGGGTGGCGCCATCCAGCTCTTCTTTCTCTTGGCGATATACGGCAAGATTCTCATGGACGCCAGCCACATGATCAGTGAGGGTTCAGAACTGCTTCTGCTTGTTCCTGCCCTTGCTGGCGTAGTGGGCTCTGTCGTCCTGCCCGTCCTGGGTGCCGTGCCCGACGGGGCCATCGTGCTGTTCAGCGGTATGGGCGAGGATGCCCAAGAAGAATTGACCATCGGTGTGGGTGCCTTGGCTGGCTCCACCATAATGTTGCTGACTATACCCTGGTTCCTCTCTGTTGTTGGCGGCCGTGTTCACATTGACCCTACGACGGGTTTGGCCCTCTATAAACGCCCGCATGGCGCGTCCAAGACTTGGAGCAAAATACCCACAAAGCTCAATTTGAAATACAATGGTGTTGGAATCCTTCCTTCCATTCGCACCATGGCTTTGATCTTGATCTTGAGGTAAGCAAGCGTTCTTTCCTACCAGCCCTCCCTCCTTCATTCCCTGTACACTCACATCTCCTCCCCCCCCTTTCACTATCAAACCCTCCCTTTCCTCCTTCCTCTCTCAGTGCTGGAAACTACTTAATCATTCAGATCCCGGCTTTTATATACGCTTCCGACCCTTCCGTCCACGAGCTGGCCAACGACGAAAGGCCGTGGGCGCTGTTTGGTCTCGTGACAACCGTTATGTCATTCACGCTTTATCTGCTATATCAATGGAAAATTTCGGGTTCGGATGAATTGAAAAACGACAAAATTGCCGAAATTACCGTCAAGAACATCCACAGCGGCAAGATAAGTTTGCTCGGTGCTTTTGGACCTGAATTTGAGCAAGCGCTGAGGGAGCACCACGCGTTGCGACAATACTCGATAGAGGGAAGGGTCGGCGAAGTAGAAGGGGGCAGGGTCGGGGCAGAGATTGACTTGAGCGTGAGTGGGAATCGGGCAGGCTTGCTATCGCCGGAGAATTATGGGAGTGTAAGTGATCAGGATATGCAGAGCGAGAAACACCTCCTGAAAGCTGCAGTGATGGAACGACTTAAACAGATTTGTCGCCCGTTTTTTTACCGTTACGACCGAGACTTCACTGGGACATTGGATAAAAGTGAAGTGAGCCAGTTGTTCGCTGATTTGGGGGAAGTGCCTGACGGGGAGGAGCTGGATGGGTTTTGGGAGAAGTATGATAAGGATAAGGACGGAAATTTGGATTTCATTGAGTTTTTGGAGTTAGTGATAGATCATTCGTTAAAGGTGCTCCATGACGGGCATCCATCGGGGAGGAGGGAGTCCTGTCGGAGTTTGGACAGATGGGAAGAGGGGGTCGAGGGGGAAGAAAGGAGGGTGGGGAGCACTAGGAGGGAGGAAGATGAGGATGCGGAGGAGGAGATACCGGAAGATTTGAAAGATTTGCCGTGGGAGATGCAGCAGTCGAGGTTGAAGAGACGGAGTCTATACATGATGGCAGTGGGGACGATGATGATTTTGGTCTTTTCAGACCCGTTGATTGGGGTGTTGTCGGAGGTCGGGAAACGGACCGGAATACCGGCATTTTACATCTCATTTGTTTTGTCGCCGTTAGTAAGCAATGGCGCGGAGGTGCTGGCGGCCTACGCATACAGCCAGAGGAGGAGTAGTAAGACGATCTCGATCAGTCTGAGCACATTGATGGGTGCTGCTTTGATGAACGCGACATTTGTCCTTTTTATTTTCTTGTTGCTGATTTATGTGAAGCGATTGGCGTGGACCTTCAGTGCGGAGACAATTGCGATTTTGGTCGTGCAGAGTGTTGTGGGCTTGATGGCACTGAGCAAAAGCCAGAATCTGTGGAGTGCTTTGCTTATATTGGGGCTGTACCCTTTTTCTCTGGGGCTTGTTTATGTGTTGGAAAATATACTAGGCTTTGATTAGAGGGAAGGAGGGAAGGAGGGATGAGGAGAGGAAGAGGAGGAGGCGGATTCAATATCTGAAGGATGGAAATACGGGGAGTTGGATAAACAGGAGAAAGTACCCGATTTTTCTCATATTCTGTTTCAAAAATGTGAAACAGGAGATGTTATTGTGGAGGTAGAGAAGAAAGGGAAACAAGTTGCAGAGGCTAGAATGTGAAGGGAGAGGAAGCAACACACACTGCTCAGAATGCATATAAAGAACACGTTAACATAATGTCACGGACCCAAGGGGGCTCTCCTGTCTCACACTTTCCACTCAATGACCGTCACAGTTTCTTATTTTCTCCTTCCTTCCACCCCCCCCAACCCAAACGCCATATACAGGACTTTCATAATCATGTGTATTGTCTTCTTTCAAGCCTTCTCAACACCAGCAACAGTAGGAGTATCTACGGAAAGAACAGCAACATCGACAGAAATAGCAGCATCAGCGACAGAAACAACAGCAGCAGGCAGCCAGGACGTGCATGCCGCTATTGCAAGGAGTTACAAGCTCATCCTCGCCTCCAATCGTGACGAATTTCTCGTGCGCCGGACCCGTCGACCGCGCTTCTGGGATGACACCGACGGCGTGAACAATACGAGCACCAAGAATGAGGAAAAAAAAGGGGTGATGGTCGCACAGATGGAAAAGCCTCATGTTGACGCACGCACAAACAGCAATACTACCACCGCGTTGTCCTCGTCTTTCTCTCCATTTTCGCGCGTGTGGGCCGGAAAAGATTTGTTGGCGGGAGGGACCTGGATGGGCATTACAAGGACAGGACGCTTTGGAGTGTTGACAAACGTCAGAACACCCACAGAAGATCTCTTAGCTGCCGCAGCAGCAAAAGTAACAGCAACAGCAACAGCACCGACAACAAAAGCAACAAAATTATCGGAGACAAGGGCAGTTAGTTCGATTCCTGTGCAGCAGGGGAAGGAAGAGGAGAAAGACAAGGCGAAGGAGACAAATTTCGGAAGAAAAAGTCGAGGGCACTTGGTCTTAGATTTCCTCGCTGACCCGGATCCCAACCTCTTGCCGATGACGTACGCTCAAAGCCTAGCGTCTCTGGCCGGAAAGGAGGGCGGGTCGAGGACACCAGCAGCATTAAAGGCATGTGAGTTTGCAGGCTACAACCTTCTGGTGGGCAATGTGGGACGATCTGCACAAGAAGGAGGGGAAGAAGAAGAAGTGGAAATGGCCTACTACTCTAACTGCCTCCTCCCGGGGCAAGCCCAAAAACTGGAAGACAATCGTTTATATGCGATCAGCAACCGCTTGCTTGACGTACCCTGGGAAAAGGTACAAAGGGGAAAGAGGCTCTTCACTGAGTGTCTGACCGAGGGGGCACTGGCAGCAGCAGCCGTGGAAAAGGGCGGGGAAGGGAGGGAAGATGAGGATGAGGTGCTTGCTCATTTGTTACTAGATCGATTGCTGCATGATAACGAGCCTTGCAGCCCAGCGACGGACACAGGATACCCTCTAGAATTTGAGAAGAAGCTTGCCCAGATTTGTATTCCGGGGGTGGCATTACGGGGGGAGGAGGAGGAGGGGAAGGAGGGAAAGGATGGAGGGGAAAAGGGGAGGGAAAGGTCGTCGTCAGTGTTTGGCACGACGGCAAGTATTGTAGTGTTGGTGAGAAGAGATGGGCGGATGTTGTTTTACGAAAGGGGTTTAGAATGGGATGAGGCGAGGGAGACTCATGTGGGTGTCTGGTCGAGTGTCAGAAGGACGGAGGTGAAGCTCGCTTCTTGAATTCTAGCGAAGGAAAATGAAATCACAAAATGTAGGTTGTATCAAGGCTTTGCTTTTGTAAAATTCTTCTCGTTGAAGATACATATTTTCTGTTTCTTTATCCCATTTTTACTATCTGTCAGCACTCACTATAGAATAAACATCCCTTTCTCCCTCCCCCATCTCTCCATCTCTCACTACTTGACCGTCGTCCCCGACGGTGGCAAAATCTGTGCATCTACCAACGAAGGCACTTCCAAAGACAACCACGGCCCCAAACCCAACGCTAACGCATGAGCTAAGCCAAACTTAGGCACATTCCGCGCCCATAAAGGCTGAAAATGGATGTCCAAGCAAATACGACCCCCGCGGTATATCTTGGCCGTCTTTCCATCGAGCTCAGGAAGGACAAGGTCGGGGCACGTTGCGGGGTATGATACAGGAACCTCGAAATGCAAGTCAAACTCAAATTTTACGCCTTGGTGGTATGTCCAGCACTTGCCTTCCCACCTCGTGCAGGTTTTATTGGTGGGGTTTATGGTAAACCAGTCGTTGTCTTTCTCCTTGTTTATCCGGACCAGGGCTATGAGAGCTTGCATTTCTTCCTTGACCCTCGCCAGCCACGCATCCCTATCACGGGGACCAGCGCGTGTGCGCAACAAGGGGATTTCTTGGACAAGTTGTCTGTCGAAGGAGGGAGCTGCGGGTGGAGCCGGTGGGCCATGCGGCGTGATGCTACTTTGGGCTGGGGGTTTGGATGATAATTCTGATGACGATGGTGGAATCGGAGCAGCGTCCATCGCACCGGCGAAGGACCTGTCTTGAGGGTATGTGATAAGAGGGTGGCGGGGCTGGATGATTGCGTTTTGTGTCCCTGCAGGAGTGTTTTTGGTCAACAAAGAGCACAAGAAAGGCGTGTGGGCAAGATGGCGCGAGGAAAGCTATTGCTATACCAACCGATCAATTTCGCTTCTTTCTCCCTACGATTTATATCCAGCAAGCAAAAGGCGAAAGAGATCTCCTCGATTCTGTGCGCTTTATTATCGTGTCCTTGACAGGGGGTGACAGGGGCCTGGGCGTGGATGTGAGGCCAGGCAACAATGCCTTAGCCTCCCTCCTCCCCATCTAATCACTTCTCCTTCTGCCTAAAGCCTCGACCAACCATACCCTACCACAATCCTCCCCACACTGCGCACTGCACTGATAGCACAGGCATTCTAAGACCACCGTGGTATCGCTTGGCTGGCGTTGGGTGTCCCTCTGTCTGGTTCCCGGGCCATCCACCCGCAACACTCCCACGTCACCATAACCGGCCATCTTTGACACGCTCCTCCTCTCTCATAAGCCAGCACCATCACCAGCATCATGTCGGGCTTCGAGAAGATGAAAACTAAGGACCGGGAGCCCTTTAATTTCTACGTGGTGAAACAGCAGAACCGGGCTTTGAGTGCAGCTGTCAAGCAAAAGGAGCGACGCATAATTGAACTCGCGCAAACCTTACAAGCCCAAGAACGGGCCCAGCAAGCCAACACCGCCCTTGTTTCATGTGTAGACCGGCATTGGCGACAACTGGAGGGGGACGCACGGATGCTGCTACAAGTCCTAGGTGGTGGCGACTGTAGCACGGGAGAGAATGGTAGCGGTAGCAGCGAAGGGGGAAAAGAAGAAGCAGCAGCGGGGGTCTCGACGGCATTTGAATGCGTGTTGCTCCGCGGGGCCGACAAGTTCTTGTTGGCAGACGTCACCAAGCTGGCTGAGGCAGCGGTGGTGGACCATTTGGATGAGGTATTAAAGTATGACGATGAGTCAGGAGAGGGCTGGGCGATGACTCCTGAAGAGAACGTGGTGGGGGTTGTGGGAGGTCAGGCCACTGCTACTGCCACTACCACTGCTGCTGCTGCTGCCGCTTCTGAAAGGGATAAAGCAGCAGTCGCAGCTGTCGATATGGCAGTGCAGCAACGCTGTCAGCTGACCAGGAGGGTGGTTCAGAAGCTGGCGCAGCGCTTGCAGGAGGTAGCTGGAGGAGAGGGAGGAAGAGGAGCAGCAGCAGGGCCTACAGCTGGTGCAAGTAAGGATAATCAGGCCCAAAGTGGCGCAGCGGATGGACAGTCCCCCCCAGGGAGCGATAGCAGCTGCAGCAGCAGCAGTAGCCCCCTGGTCGAAGGGACGCAGCGGTTGCAAGCACAGGTGGAGTTGTACCGAGACCGCCTGGCTGTGGCTAAAAGGAATCAACATAATTTGTGCAAGGGCCTGATACGGGCCTTAAAGGACAGGCATCGCTACAGGAGAGCAGAGGATTGGGGCATGATCGCCCCTCTAGAGGAAAGGGAGGGGGTCATGAAGATGGAGGAGGAGGAGGAGGGGGAGGGAAGGGGTGAGGGAGGACGGGAGGGACGAAATGGGCATCATCACCACCCACAGCATGGAGAGGGGGAACGTTGCGGTGGTGGTCATGGTGAGCATAAAACAGGAGGACAACATAAGAGGAAGCGCCCGTTGATGGGACAAGGAGGGGGAGGCAGGGAAGAGGAAGAGGGAGGGAGTGTGAATGCCGCGGAGCTGACGGCGACTGTGGAGGCGCTGCAGGAGTTGAGGAGTCTGGTGGAGAAGAGGGGGGAAGAGTTGGAGAGGGTGAGGGAGGAGAAGGCGGATTTAAACCGACGGTTGACGGCGTTGTTGGGGGAGCAGCAGCAAGCAGCAGTAAGTAAGGAAGGAGGTGGTGGAAGAGGAAGCGTGTCGGAGGAGCAGTGGAAAAGTCACCCTCTGTATCGACAGATGAGGATCGAGCAGGATGGCCTTCGAAGGGAGGCACAGGAGGGTGAAAGACGCATTGCGGTCTTGCGGCAGGAAGTGGGAGATCTACAAGGGAAGATGCAGATGCTGGCGCAAAGCCGACAAGAGGCAATAGACGCGGAACGACGCCATTTTGTGACTCGGACCGACGACTTGTTACGGGAAAACCAGCAATTGAAAAGGGTTGTGGACGAGTACTCTTTCGAGGTGGAAGCCAAGCGGGCACTTGTCCGACAAGCGGATGAGTTGAAGGCAGCCTTGGACGATGAGAGGACAGAGGCAGGAAGGGTCCGAGAGCTCAGTTCCTACCAAGCCGCGGAACTCAAGGAAGTCAGGGCGCAGTGGGCAATGCTGCAAGATAGGCTGGCGGGGAGGGAGGAGGAGGTCGCGCGGTTGTCGACACAGGTGCTCTCACAGGTGCCCCCAGAAGAGGGGGAGGGAAGGAGGGAGGGAAGAATTCGGGACTTGGAAAAGCAGCTGGTGGAGGCCAGGGAGGAGAAGGAGCGGTTGGCAGCGTTTCAGATGTCGTTGTTCGAGGAAACGGAAAGCTTGACCGCGGCCCATGAGCACTTGTCGGGAAGTATGCAGAGGTTGAAGACTCAAGTGGAGGAGAAGGAGAGGAGGAACAACCGGCTGCAAGACGAGTTGATGCGGACTAAGGCAACGGAGCAGATGCAGGTGGAGCGTGTCATGACACTGGAGAGGAAACAGCATGAGTTTGAGCGGTTACGATTGGAGCAACAAACGCAAATAAAAGAAATGCAGGAGGTTATTTATATGCTGAAAACCCAGAGCGCGGCCTTGGCCCAAGCCAAGACGGAAGCGGAGGAGGAAGTGTCGGTGGAGGCGAGGAAGGCAAACCTGGCCCTGCGGACCACAGAGGAGGCGACGCTGAAGCTGGAGGGGGCGCAAAACAAAGCGAATGCTTTAACACGCCGGGCGGAGGATCTGGGTAAGGAGCTCGATACCGTTGAAAAGGCACGTTTTTCGTTGCAGGAGCAAGTGAGTGGTCTGACGGGGAGGCTGCAGAGAGTCCAGACGAAGCTGGAGGCAAGTTCGGAGGGAGCAGGAGAGGGAAGAGGAGCAGCGGGAGCAGGACCTGTGGTTGGGGCTGTAGGTGGAGGGAATGCGGCACAGAATGAGACGTTGCTGAAGCTGTTGAATTGCTCCGTGTGTAACGTGAGGTGGAAGGATTGTGTCATCACCAAATGCTATCACTTGTTTTGCCAGCAGTGTATCCAGAGCAACCTAAAAGTACGGAGTCGGAAGTGTCCGGCGTGTGGGAAGCATTTTTCGGAGAATGATGTGAAGCCCATCTTTTTGACGTGAAGAGGGAAGAGTAGGTAAGCAGACAAAAGGAGGAGGAGGGAGGAAGTGTTGTCGTGTGAGAGGGGGAGTGGTGGTGTGTACAGCAGCGGCAGCAACAGCAGCACTAGCGGCGCAGCAGCAACTGCAGGACCAGTAGCAACAGCAACAGGAGTTGGATTAGTAGAGGGAGAAATAGCTCAGAAGCGTTCATTTGTATGTTATTAGACATCAAGTAATAAAGGATCGAGCAACGATCAATACCGAAGCAGCGAAACGCGAATGAGGCTTGAAAAAGAAAGCAAACGGCGCATGACTCCAATAGAAAAAATGATGGCGGTTTCCAATGGTTTTCACATTTTCTGCAATCGTTGCTCTGTTCCAATCCAATCCAACATAATGGTGGCATGGATATTGCTTCAGTTACCCCTGTGGGGACGTAATCGCCAAAGAAGCCACGCACTTTGATTCAAAACTTCTCTGGGATCTGTGCGCAGGCCATGCTTCCTGCACACGACGCCATAGGTAACCTTTGTCGTCGGTATTCGAGGATAGGAGTGTCATATTTGTCCATCCGTGCCTCTTTGTGACCAAGAGTCCAATAATACGAAGCCTTTGGTTCTCAAGCAAGGGCATGCATGGGCGCTGAGGACGCCATTTACCATCATGATGCCGATGATGAGACCCACGAAGCCCTCGCAGGCACAAAAATTATGAGCAGGATCCGGATACAAATAAAGAACCACGCAAACCACATCCATACATTGCACAGGACGCATTTCTTTGTACCGTGCCCCGCTTGTAGCTTCCACCCTCGCCTTTGGCCCACAACCCTTCCTGAGCTAGCGGCCGCACCATGGAGGGCGCCCCCCTTTCCGGGGGCCAAATGGCCTGTGCCATGTTGTTTGGCGCAGCCATTATAACGTATCTGGGCCTGGAAGTCTCGCGATTCCGCGTCCTCGTCCGGGTAAGTTGTCCAGAACATCCACGCAACGTTCCCTCCATTAGCAGGGTCCCCGTGCGCCGTGCTACTTCTCAAGTTCTCCTATTTTTTCTCAACCTCTCCCTTTCGCCCTACCCCACCCACTCCTACCCCTCCCATATAGGATGGCGTCGACCCCTCCATGCGTCACACGGCTAGCAAGCACTCTGAGCCCTTAGCTTGGACATTTCCATCGCTCTACGCTTTTTTCCGGGACACTGCGGCATTGGGCCTTGTGTTGCTGGTGGCGTTTATGTGCGAGAATTATCCTCTTTATCCACGTGGGGAGAAAGTGTGGAGCAGTGACATGTACTGGTCTTTATGTCTTTTGCTCCTCGTGGCGTCCTTGATGACGATGCGAAAGGGGAAGAGCACTGACATCCTCAATCGAGACCAGACGGAGGAATGGAAGGGGTGGATGCAGTTTATGTTTTTGCTTTACCACTACTACAAGGCGGAAGAAGTGTATAACGCGATTAGAATTATGATCACCTGCTATGTCTGGATGACGGGCTTCGGGAATTTCAGCTTCTTTTATATAAAGCAGGACTTTGGGGTGGTCAGGTTTGTGCAGATGCTGTGGCGGTTGAACTTCCTGGTAATTTTGTTGTGTTTGAGCCAGGCGAACACGTACATTCTGTATTACATCTGCCCTTTGCATACTTTTTATTTCCTACTGGTCTTTGTGACCATGCGAGTGTTTCCGAGGAGCAACCATGGGAAGTGGGATATTCGTCTGAAGCTTATTGCGGTTGCCTTGGTGATATACACAGTCTGGGACCTTTTTTCTGGTTCCGTGTTCAATTCTTTGTTCAGCCCTTTCTTGGGGACAGCCCCGGTGATTGGGGCAAAGTCCGGCACCTTGTGGGAGTGGTATTTCCGGACGTCCCTGGATCACTGGTCGACGCTGCTAGGGATGGTGTTCGCCCTCAACTTCCCCATGGCCACGCATTGGCTGACGAAGGTGGAGGAACGGCCGCGGGCGCATCAACTTCGAGTCAAGGGGCTTACGGGGCTATTCATCGCCGTGCCCTTCTTGTGGTGGGCCATCACTATCTTTCCGAAGGAAAAGATCGAATACAATCATACAAATGCGTACTACGGCTTTATCCCGTTGTTGACTTACATCTACTTCCGGAACATAACGCCCAGTTTGAGGGCGTGGCACTCGGGCTTGCTGCACGATATTGGTAAAGTGACGTTGGAGACGTATCTGATGCAGCACCATGTATGGCTGACCAGCAATGCCAAGACGCTGCTGGTGCTGCTGCCTGGGGCGCCTAATTGTAACCTGGTGCTGGTCTCGGTGCTCTTCGTGTATCTAAGCAGGTATTTACCCTCCCCCCTCCTTCCCTTCCTCCCTCCCTTGGTCTCCTGTCAGTGCTCGTTGCACTCACCACCCATCTCCATCCCGCCCTACCTTCTGCCCTCTTCCCCCTCCCCTAGACAAACCTTTTACATCACTATGTCCCTCCGCGGGATGGTCCTGCCTGACGACCGCCGCCGTTGCATCACGGGCGCCATTGTCTCTACCATTCTCCTCTCCTCCCTCGTCGGCCTTGGCTGGTTCTTATCCGTCATCGGCCTTGGCTTCATGACTGCAGCTGTCCTCTCTGCCATTGCTGCTATCGTGCTTCTCGCCCTTGTCCATCAACGTGTAAACCTCAATCTATGGGGGCATGTGAGGCAAGGGCCGTCAGGGAGCGGGGGGCTGACGGGACTCCGAGCGCCCGCCTCCCCCGATTCGTTTCTTTCCTTGGGCCGCGTCTTCTTTACTCTCGTTCTCACGGGCTTTCTTCTTTCCTTACCCTTGCGGCCGCCATTGCCTTTAACCCCCAGCAGTAGCAGCAGCAGCAGTAGTAGAAGCAGTAGCAGCAGCAGCAGCAGTAATACCACTCCTGCGGGAGTGCATAATCTGGCAGTCACGCCTCCGCCAATCTCCCCCTCGGCTGCTTCCTGCCTTACGCTCCTGAATCAAAATGAAGGGTGGAACGAGGGCAAGGAAGAGTGGAGCTGGCCCAATGATAAAGAAGCAGTAGGGTGTGGTTTCCACCTGTATGATAAGTCAGAGCTGCAGGAGCTTTACAAAGGGAAGGAGGTCGTTGTGGTCGGCGATTCACTTGGGCGGGAGTACTACTTTTCTTTGCTCGCCAACATGGGCTCACCTGCCCCCGACGCACACGACAGCAATGCTCCCAAGCATCAGGATCTGAAGTCGGAAGGAGGGAGCGAGGGAGCGAAGAATGTCTCGTTTTTGTGGCGACCTTATGTCAAGGATATTTTAGAGGAAGTGCAGCGCTGGAGGGTGGGAGAGAGGAAGGGAGGGAAAGAGGTGGTAGTGATGAGTTTTGGGTTGTGGGATACACTGCATAAGACGTCTCAAGAAGAATACGCGGATACCTTAAAGACACTGAATCAGAGCTTGGCAGCGGGGGAGGGAGAGAAGGAGGAAGGAGTAGAGGGAAAGGAGCGTTTTTGGGCTTGGTTAGTCCCGACGCGAATAGTGAATGAAAAGTTGCAGACGGAGGAAAAGAAGGCGAAAATGACCGAGGAGCAGGTGGCGAAGTTGAGGGAGCAGACGATGGAGAGTGGGTTGTTTCAGGGTGGACAGGTGATGTTGCTGGATGGGAGGCGGGTGAGCGAGGGACAAGAGGGGAGGAGCATGGATGGGGTGCACTATGATGATGTGGTTTACGGGGCTTTGGTTCAACAGGCGGCGAATGCCTTGAGACTGTGGGAGGGAAACGCAGGGAAGGTGGGAAGTGTCCAAGGAGCATTGGGTAGCAATGAAGCAGGAGGGGGACAGAGGCGGTTGTATGTGCAGGGTGTCGGGGGATTGGACGACGTCGCAGACTGGGAGCCCTGGGTGTCGAGGGGGGAAGAGATACAACCAGAGTCTTCCAGCCGTCCTCAGCGATTGCTCCAAAAGAAGGATGAAACCAGCAGGAAAAACAGTGAGAGCAGCAGGAGCACAGCAGCAGCAGCAACAGCACCAGCAGGGGGAGGTGGAAAATCTGTCCCTGTAAAGATCAGGGAGATTGATGGATCAATGTCCTCTCCTGTGTATGGGGCAATCGTTTTGATTGTTTGTATGCTCATGCTTCTCACGTTTGATAGCTACGCCGGTGCTGCTGTTCTGGGTCTGTTCGTCGCGCGTTCCGACGCATCCGTCACATGGGAGGAGGCTTACGAGCCACTTCTTCGCAAGATTCTGCGGGCATCCACCCCGAGCAGCAGCAGCAGCAGCAGCGGCAGTAGCAGCAGCAGCAGCGGCAGGAGCAGCAGCAGTACTAGTGGCGGTGGAGTAGCAGAAAGTGAGCTGGAGGATAGTATTGGTGTTGGTACGAACAGCAGCACAGTAGGTGGGGGATTCGTGCACCAGGTGGTAGTCCACCATACCGGGGGCAGTGCAGTCAGGGGAAGATATACACCAGTGCCTCAGGCTGAGATGGAGCTGGGAGGGATGGGGAATCAATCAAGCTCTTCCCCTTAAATTGATTACAGCGGGGCTAATAAGAATGACGATGCTGTGCCGGGAAGGACAACGTGAAGGAATGGAGGGAGGAAAAAATAACTGCAGCAGTGGGTGGAGGGGAAGTAGTACATGTCCGGGTTTGGAGGTTGGACAGTTGGAGAGCGCCACCAGAGGTGTTGTTAAGTGAGAGGGGAGAAAGCGAGGAGAGAGAGAAAGAGAAAGAGAAACACAAAAGAGAAAGAGAAGGAGAAACACAAAACTTTTTGAAAGTATATTTTGTATCAGGCCAAATGTGAGGGCCTCCCACTGAGCTGGAGCTCAAGAAATGGAGAGAAGGAAAATAGGCGAGAGAAAAAAGGAATTTTGGAGAGCGAGGAATGAGTGATTTGTCGTGGCACGTCGGCATTTGTTACTGAGTAGTGTCAAGATGACGGGGACCGCGGAGAGCAAGGCATGAATGAAATCGAGCATATGAAAAATGATTATAATTTAATGTGTATGAACAAGTAGAATAGAAAAGATGAGACGATTAATGTACGCGAAAGGAGGAAGAGAAAGAAGGCGTTTGGTCGACCATCCATGACTGGCAGCAACAGCAGCAACAATTGCGACAACAAGAGTATTGTATTAACAGTTGGATCTTAGCGACAGCAACCGAAAATCCAAAGGAGAACGATTCATGTTCGTCATAGAGAGAAGCAACAACGAAGGAGGCATATAGAAATCCTGGCACCGAAGCAGGAGCGATCAAAAATCTCACGTTATCTTTCGTCTTCTTGCCCTGGGGCTTAAGGGAGAGCAAAAGATAGAAACTTCGCTACGGTCCAAATAAAAGGAAATCAAAAGTATATCTAACGTACGAAACGCTTTGGACCTTTTTTAAGATTCTTCTGTTTTTGTTCTTGGTGCAAGCATTTAGCATTTAGTGTTTGTGTTCTCTTCTTTGACAGAAACGATATTTTCAGGTCAGTTATGTAGGAGTGGTCGTAGTGATGAATTCTCTCAATTCATTGAATGGCCGAGCTCCTTATATCTATCTCGCTTTTCTTGTTTGTTTTATTAGTCTTCTCGTACATCGCATCATTTCACCACACGTTCATCGCGGGAACATGAATATGCATATGGATAATAATATGTCCTAAACCATCATAAAACTGCTGCTCCTCTATCTTGCCCAAATCTGAAGTCGATCTCCGCCTTACTTGACTTTTCTACCTTCCCTTCTTTTTATCTTTCTTTCCTTCTCGGTTCAATCCACGAACGACACAGGTGTCCTTTATCACTCACGACCACATTCGCATGCATACACACACACTCCATTTCTTTCTGCCTGCCTGATCATGTCCTTCCCCTGTAGCATGTAACACACACTGGAGTGTCCACGCAGTCGTCGCCAACTACCCACAAATCACCATTTACTACCAACTATTGGCAGAAACCAAAAATTCTTCGGTCATACCTTATGTCAAACCACGTTCACGAATAAAGAAATCCATTCTTTCTCAAGTTCTCTTCCTGGTATGAGACAGATACATATTCTCCAGACCTGAAATACCCTCTCTCCTCCTCCTCTCCCTCCATTTCGTCCTGCTCATCCCTGTAATTATCAAAATGTCCGATTTTTGTGCATAGTGTGATCTTCACAACTCATTTCCGCGAACTTCCCACTCTCCTCCCTCAGAACCTCTCCCGCAATCCCTTCCAAGGTCGCTTCTACCCCCTCGACATCCATCGCCGACCCTGCTGATTCTCCCCTTTCCTCCATCGCCTCTCCAATGTCTCCTTCCTTATCCTCTATCTCGCCCATATCCCGCATTTTCTGGATGTACACGTGAACGTGCGGCCGCTGCAAGGCAGGATCATCAGACAAAGGAAAAGGCTTCGTCAATGGATGCCAGCTATCCGTCCGCAACAAACACAAATGAAATCCTCTCCTCACCAAGTCTCTTAAATCATTCTTGGGCAAAAGGAGGGTCACAAGAGACGTTTTCGAGTCCCAGCGGACACAAGAGAAGAGGTGGACATCTCCTGATTTCTGTGTCTCCTTGGAAAGCAGGAGGGGTCGGAGGCCCTTGTCTTCGGGGGCTGGGCGCGGATGGGCCGCGTTGGCGGAAGGGGAGGAAGAGAAGGAGCAAGTGGCGAGGGAGGTATTGCTCCTGGGTCGAGGGAGAGGAATGTGGTATTGGGAGGGATCGAATGCATCAGGATGAGCAGCCATCAAGGCAGGAGAGAGCAATGCCGCCCCCACCACCTTCGCTAAAGGTGCACCCGAAGCCTTGAGTTGAGCGATAGCTGCTGCCTCTGCCGCCGCTGCTTCTCCCTCGGCCTGCTGCTCATGCCGTAGCTGCTGCCAGGGAACGGTCAATCGCAACTGCGTCACGTCCTCTGGTTGTGGGATACGTTGACCCACAGGCGCACATAAGCGGAAGCCCATTTTTGGTTGCCATAGACCTGCTAGGGTCCTCATCTCGAGCGCAAACGCTCCAGTGGGAACGGCGCGAGGAAGGTTATGCTGTCGCCAGGTGTAGTGAGGAGACCATGGGGTAGCATCGGGGGGAACAGCGGCAGTTTTCAGCTCGCCGCGCATGACATGCTCGATAACCCAGGCGAGGTTATGTGGGGGGAAGTCCATATGTGCGACAAGGTAATGACAGAGCTCGAAGAACGCTTGTAAGGTCAAGGGTCGGATCTCCGTGTGGGTCTGCACACAATCCCTGCACAAGGGCATGGCGATCGAGAGAAAGACAGTCGACAGCCATGCCTGCACATCAGGGGCTGGCGGCAAATGCTGCGTCGGAGGCAGGGGGGTCGAAAAAATGAATGGCGCAGGCGACGATGTCCTTCTCGGCGTACCTCCTTCCCCCACCTGCTGCTCTTTCTCCTCCTTCTCCCTCTCCATGGCATCTTCCCGTTCCTCCCCGGTACCCTCCAACAGTAAAGGCTGTGCGCGACTCCACTCAACCAGATGGGCCCAAATTCCACCATACTCATGATTCACTCCCAGGTAGGTAGGGAGGGAAGACATGTCAGGCACATACAACCCCATCGAATGCGCATACTCCGGCAAGTCCGTGAAATTCGCGTTGAACTTCAACACAGAGTGCTTCAGAGCTGCCCCTGGAGTCGTCTTCAAAAGCGGGATCAGCTTGATCATGGACGGCAACAATGTGGTATAATCAGGCACGTTCGAAATTAAGACCCTATCCAGACTTTCTGGCTCCTTCGTGCTCCCCAAATCGTGGACATCTCCTAAGAACATTTCCATACTCAAGGTTCCTGCCTCCAGGAACCCCGCCAGCCCTAAGGCGACCTCGCTAAAAAATACGGCGGCACTCCTGAACGCCTCGTGCCTCGCTAAAAATGTCCCGTCCCCCGGCTGTGACAACAACAATTTGAGCGCCTTGAACGGACAGAAGTGCAAGGCCGTCAAGCTGCTCGACAGGGCATGGTCCTCGTCCAGGTTTCCTGTCACCATCGCTTCAAGAGGAGTATCAGCAGACACCAATGTCACGTTCGGCCTCCACAAATTATGCAATGCTCGTCCCTGCGTTTTATCCATAAGCCCCAACCCTTGGGCACACGCAGGCGGGGGGACAGGCAGGAGCATGGTGGTGTGGAAAAAATCGATTTCTCGATGAGCTGCGGGGAGATGCCTCATGAGGTCTAGCGTGCGGGGGTCCACATCCTGTGACCAGTGGTCACGGAGGAAAGCACGTTTTTCTTCGGGTGTATCCCCCTTCGCTTCGCGCATCTGGTTGATCTCCTCGTCGTCCTTGGCTTCAATCTGCTCCAGCATAGCCTCCCTCACTTGCGCCCTCCACTGCTGTTCCAGACTCATGCCCGTCGCATCCTCCATTGAGTCCGGCTTGCTTTCCCCAGAGATATCCCCATTGCTGTTGAGCGTACCAACCATCGGTTCCTCCCTCACTCCCTCTTCCACAGGCCGCTGCATCGAACTTTGATAAATGTGTGCCATCACCCTGGGGTCCATCGTCTTGCACATCATCCTCCACCGCTCCACAACCCCCCTCACAGCCTCCCTGTCCTTCCCCGCCTTAATCTTCAACCAGGAAAAACCCAAATTAGACGAGAACAAGGAGGAGGTTGATGCTGCAGCTGCAGCTGCCAGACTCGGGGCTGCTGCTGGCATGGATGACAACGGAGAGGGATTCTGCCTGCTGTTCTGCTGGCCGAAATCACTGCTCTGGCTCATCTCATCCAGCGTCTCTTGTAACCAATCCGCTTCGTTGGGCATCAGAAAAGCCCCGAGGTAAAGATGGTAACACCTGTACACCGCCACGGCTACTGCATCCGACCTCTCCATCAAATCCAACGGGTCAATCTCCCCTCCCATCTCCTCCACCCCTCCCTCTCCTATCCCTCCCGACCCATCCCTACTCCTCGCCTCCTCCTGCAGCGCCACACCCAGCTCCGCCAATGCCTTGAACATAATCACGGCCCGTGTCAAACATTCCGGCTTGACATCATTCAAAATCATGTTCAAGCCCATCTCCCTATACCTCAACCTCCCCCCACTCCTCCCCACCTGCTGATATATGTCTCGGAAAGTCGCCAACGACTGTCGTGCATCTCCGAGTCCCCCAAAAAGTAAACTTAAGCACCGCTCCCCCTCCGGCCTCCGCAACAAATCAATCGCTCCATGCGCCCCCCCTCCCCCACGAGCCCTCCCTCCCTCCCTCCCCTCCTCCTCCACGTCACTGTCACTATCATCATCTCCAAACGTTCCCCCATGCGTCGAAAACGGACTCTCGGTATCCGCAGGACTGGGTACCCTCCCAGCCAGGCCTGATAATGCCACCTCCCACCCTATACACGAGTAGGGGGTCGACCCATTGACCACTGGGGAACGGTACCTCGGCAAGTAATCACACGACCCTCCACCTATCCCCAGATGACTCACCCCACTTCCACTCGAGGAAGATTTTGTCATATGATACCCGGGACCCGACCCCTCCCCTGCGTTGAGGCTGAAGGCTTCATCGACTGCTTGGCAGGCCCCGGCGTGCATGGAGAGAAGCTCGGCGTCCGGATCGGGGTGAAGTTCGATGGTCCTTGCCAGGAGGGCTTTCGCGGCTTGCAGGGACTCGGTGCTGTTAATGCAGAGGAAAGCCCGGGCTGATTGGCGCAGGAGGCGGCCGATTGCGGTATTCGCCTCCGCGCGGGAAATCATGCCGATTTGTTGCTTGTCGCGGTAAAGAAGGCTGGCTTGCTTAGAGTCTTCGCAGGATGCGGTGTACTTCCCGAGTTCGAAAAGGCAGGTCGAGCGGTTGGCATAGTAGACGGGTTCAGAGGGGTCCATGCGGACTGGGGGGGATGTAGAGAGAGAAAGGGATGAGGGGTCGAGATAGAAAGACTGGTCTTGGGCTAGATTCGTGGTGAGGAGGGACATGTGGAGAGGAAGAGAGAGGGAGGAATAAAAATGGGGAAAATTTTGTGTAATACAGAGAGGGGTTGTGATCGTGTGTGTTCGACCAGCTTGCAAATGCCCGCGGGAGGTGGCGGGGTGTTCCGCGCGGGGTGGTGAAAAAGGAATAAGTTGTATTCATGAGCGGGATGTGCATTGAAGGGGATCGTTCCTCCAGGAAAAAATAGCAAGCTGAGTAGGAAGGGGTATAGGCTAGACACGCTCAAAATGTCCAACACTGCTTGGGTGGTCATATTGAACCAAAGGCCGTTTGGACAGGCCTGGCCTAAGTCATCAGCACGTACCGGCCTCTTCGTAGCACTCCAAGGCGGACCGGAGGCGGCCATTTCGGAAGCGCTCATTTCCCTCTGCCTTAACCTCAAAGGCTGCATTCTTGCGGGCCAGGCGGCCGGACCGTGCCTCCATGACTGTGCTGCAAACGTGGAGCGGCTGCCAGGGTGTGATGACGGTGGCTAAACTAGCGCTCTGTCTGCGGCTTGGAAAAAGAGGCGATCGTGTGGGTGATGCAAATGCTGCTCGGCCCCGAAGCCACTTGACAAGAATCCAGCCCTCCCTCGTACACGTAGGGCTCCTGTGGATAGTGCGTGTGTTTCAAGTTGAGCCTAAAAGTCAAGCGGACAGGAGAAATGAAGAGGGCCATGCAATCGCCCCAATATAGAGCAACTCGTTCGTGTCCAATAGGGCTGCTGCTCGTGAGATACGTCTCAGGATCCAGGGCTCTTCATAGCTAGCGGTGGTTGATGCCTAGAAATGAGTGGAATTGTTTGACGTGCTTCTTGATGTGGTGGAACGCCTCGCCACTGCCGCCTACTCCAGGGGCGACAACGCAGAACGACGGATGTCCAGAAGCTCCACGCTCGTTTGTCCGTGGTGTTCGTCCAATCATAAGCAAGGACTAACGAGTGCAACACACATCCTCATAAAAGCCCGCAGCCTGCTTGGTGTAAACACGACGTCAAATCAGTACCCAAAAGACGTTTATTGTGTCCACACCACAGCACGGAAGGATTGAGCGCCCTTTTCCTAGCTCGCAAAACTCCTCGACACGCATATCCCGTAAAATGGGGGGAGAACTTGGGGTTGAATTGCGTGTAGCGGATTTCGCGGAAGCGACCGGGGGCGCATTGCCCTCCCTCATGTGTTGGTGTAGTGGATGTGCGTAGTACATTATCTATGTACGGAAACATGGACTGTCTTTACACAGAGAAACAACTGACGTAAGTGAAGGGAAATGTATGGCTTGCGTGACCAGTATTTACACATCGTGCGAGTGTCATGTTTTTCGATTTGGAGCGGGAGCCTACATCCATCCATTCGCGTATGACCCTTATAGGCTAGCCCAGCCCTCAATCGAGTTTGCAGAAAAAAGCGTATGTGAAGAATGAGGTGTTTGTGAAGGGGGTGTTTTTGGAAAAAATGCGCCTCCGGGGCTCGAGGAGAATGTGACATGTGACGTAAGCGGCTGCTTTTGTATTGTTTGAAGTGTAGAGGAGGCCTAGACTTTGCTTTCCTTTGCCTTACATCCAAGCAAAGTGTATAAGTTATAGGTGAACTACGAGCCTATTTTGTTGGTTGCTCGTGCTTTCTGCTCGGACAGTGTAAGCTCGTGGAGCGGCGAAGGGGCACGTACATCTTGAATCGGCTGCAAGTATCGCGACGGCCGGGTTTGAAACACATCGCTGACGGAATGATAATCACACGAGATTGTCGAGCAGAAGAGCTTATCAAAATAATATCATGAAGAACTGGCATCGTGACAGTCTGGAAATTGACGCAGTGCGATGGGCTTTCAAAGCGCAGTTATCTCTTATGGACAGGAAACGGCCGATTTCCCCCCAAGTTTGTTCTGGCATTCTGAATTTCTGATTTCGAACTACATCTTTGCTTGCTAGCGAGAAGATGGCACCATACTGTGCTGCATTCCCCCAGGAAAAAGGTCGAAGCTGGGACTCAGAACAGGGAAATGGCGTGTTTATAGCGCAATACCCACGTTTGGTTCGCTGCTGGGAATGGAACCCGCCAGCAAATGATGACTTGGTCAATCGGTCATACTATAATGGTCTGCGAAGAGCATTTAGGCTTGCGTTAACGGCAGATGTAATTTGTTGGATGCGGGGAGGGAGTCAGGAGGCTGTTCTTCGCGGATTTATCGCCAATTTTCTTAAACCGACCGTTGCGTCACTTTGTCCTTTGGTCCTTGACTCAACACAACCTCACAACAAACAAACGGGCGCATACATGTGGACAGATAACCATCAAGACGACTTTTAAGCATTCGTCAGAACAATGGCACAGGAGTCGTTCCCCACCCCGCAGCAGGCAAAGCGCAGGATTGATGATCATGCACACAAGCTTCCAAGTTCACGCCTCTCCCCACAACCCAACACACAGGATGGAGCCTGCCGTACCGGATGGCGATAAGCACAATGATAGCGGCGCCCATCTTCCTCCGTCTCGTGCACACGGGGGATCGCAGCATGGACAGGCGCCGCCGCCGTCACCCCACGCCCTCATCGCCCCAACAGTAGCAGCATTACCACCATCGCAGCTAGCACCACTGCAGCACCAGACAATACCATCCTACGACTTCATCAATGCTCCGGCTGCTACTTCCTGTCCCCTTGTACACCCTTATCTTCCTGGTGTTGCCCGTCCGGCACCACCACAACTGCAGCTACCACCGCAGCCGCCACCGCAGGGCCTTCCCTTGTCTACCGTTGCTCAAGCGTGGGATGCCACACATCCCTTACCTCTGAATCAACCCATGACAACAGTAGTGTCTGCACCATTTCCAACACCACCACAGCAGCAGCAGCCACCAAGTAGCAGCATTAAATTCGCTAAGCAGCCACTTTTACCATATCGTACACCCGCCGCTACTGCTGCTGCTGTCTGCACCCCCCGACCACCGCAGCTAATACCACCATCATCAGAACAAGAGCCACAACAATCAGCAAACAGCAGTGCTGTCATGCTACAGCCTCCCCTACCGCATCATCCCCCCCAAGATGGCATTTCTATTGCGGCCATCACTACCCTCCTCCCTCTCAACCTCTTGGCGAATCCTAACGCTCCCCCTCTCCCGATCCTTCCCCCATGCTGGCACTGCAAACACGAAATGGAAATCCGCGACCACAAATACACTTATCGCTATCGCTGCAAGCTCTTCCCCTTTTGCCCAGGGCAACGCCGGACTTTTGAGCCAAACCCATCCGTCTTCCTCCAGCTCCGCAGCCCCGAGCTCCTCGAACTTTGTGTATCCTTCCCAGACATGCCTGAGACCGCCGTGGCCTTTGGTGCGAACTGGCTTCGGGCATTCTTGAAAAAACATAATCTGATAGAATCCGTCCTCCACAAGGCGAAGGCTATTCGTCCAGTTGCCGCAAAGGATCGGGGGAGGGGAGGGCCATGGGAGGTGGTCTTGGATGCGAAGGAATGCGAGAGCTTGACAAGGATTTTGAGGACTCACCCATCTCTTGACTTGGTGAGGGAAGTGCCCTTATCCACTCTGCGGTTTGTAATACAATTGCATGATACAGCACCAACAGCTTCAATAGGGGAGGAGGGAGTAGGGGCGGGGTTTTATGCGACTCCGGGAGAGATGGAGAGGAGGTATGCGTTGCTGCCTCGACGTTTTCAGAAGAGTCTTTTCGAGTTTCAGAAGGAGGGAGTGAAATTCGCATTGAGGCGAAACGGGAGATGTCTAATTGGGGATGAGATGGGGACGGGAAAGACGTTACAAGCATTGGCAATCATGGCGTGTTATCAGGAGGAGTGGCCGTTGTTGATTGTCGTGCCGGCATCATTAAGGTTGCAGTGGGCGGAGGTAGTGGAGGATTGGATCCCGTTTCTGAGACCGGCGGATATCCATGTGGTGTTCGGAAGTACCGACAAGCTCTTTGCAACGAGTGAGTGTCCGCCTGTGGTTATCACTTCCTATGAGATGTTGCGGAATCTGGAGGCCTCCATGACGCATATTGGATTTAATTGCGTCATTTTTGACGAATCCCACAAGATGGCCACGTCACGCTCGCATGCGTCTCCCAATAAGCTCACCGCTGCTTCTCTGCGTGTCGCGAGCCTGGCGAGTCGAGTCTTGCTTCTGTCGGGGACGCCCTCCCTATCTCGGCCCTTTGAGATCTACGACCAAGTTCGCCTGCTCCACGCTGACCTTCTTAGCTCACCTCAAAAGCTGGGGGCCAGAGAAACGAATAAGTGGGAGTACGGGCGTAATTACTGTACGGGGGTCCATTGGCAAGCGCGGATGCATGGGCCACCGATTGCAGTAGCGAAGTATAACGGGGTAAGGTGTGGAGAAGAGCTTCATTTTTTGTTGAAGAACGCCGTGATGATTCGAAGGTTGAAAAAGGATGTATTGGCAGAGCTCCCTCCGCTGTCCCGAACAATTGTCAGGATCGAGGAGGGGAAGAAAAGTAAAATGTTGGGGCACGGCGGAAGGACGGGAGGGAGGACGGGAGGGAGGACGGGAGGAGGGAGGGAGGAGGTCCAGGTGGTGGGTTGCGGGGCGCTGCCTGACGTTCTGACAGTCGTAGGACAGACAGCAACAGTGAAGACATTAGTGGCAACAGCAGGAGCAGTTGTAGGATGCAGAGGCGAAAAAGGAGTAGCGGCAGTAGCAGCAATAGCAGCAGGGTCAGCAGCGGCCGGCCCTAGCAGCAACGGCAGCCCGAAGCACACTACCGTGACTAGTGCGATCAGCGACCACTACAGATTTAGCCAGGAGGAGTTACTATTATTAGAGGAGAAAGTCCGCCAGGAGGAGGGGGAGAAGGAGGAGAAGGAGAATGAGCGGGAGGATGAGGAGGAGAGAGAAGAGGATACGAAGAAGTTTGTGTGTCGCAGCGACTACCACGAGCTGGGAATGTCGAAGCTGGGCGGGGCGGAGGAATGGCTAGAGGACCGTTTTTTAGAAGGGTGGCTAGACGCAGGGGTGGTCGAGGGGGATCAGGAGGAGGAGAGAGAGGCGGGTCATCTATCAGTGGAAGCATCTGCGCCCAAGTATGTGGTTTTTGCGCATCATCTCTCTGTGCTAGACAACCTTCGTGCGACGATCGACGCTGTCCTCCGTAAACACCAAGCCCAACGGCAGCTACCCTTTGCCTGGTCACAAATCGGCATCCAAGGTTCCACCCCCACCGATACCCGCACAGAACTCGTCAAGCGCTTTACACACGACCCTTTTTGTCGAGTGGCCCTGATCGGGATCACTGCCGGAGGGGTAGGATTGGACCTAGCGGCAGCCTCAACCGCCATCTTCGTCGAGCTGCCCAACTCCCCCTCCTGGCTCCGGCAAGCCGAAGATCGCTTACACCGGAGGGGACAGAGGGAAAGGGTTCAGGTGTATTATTTGGTTTTGCCGCCGGGTAGTTTGGAAGATATAGTCTGGGAGAACATGAGAAGGCTGTTGAGAGAGAATACTGCGGTCGTTAACTCGAGGGAGAAGGCGGAAGAGCTGGAGGTGGCTCGGGTACAGGAGTTAAAAGCATCAATGTCGCAGCCACTGGATCCTAAGACCAATAAGGGGCTTTTGCAAAAGGGATTTGTGCATCACCATACCCAGGTGGAAGGGGGGGGAGGATGCGGGAGGTGGAGGAAGAGGGACACGCAGGAGAAGGGGGAGAGGGAGGATGTTGTGGTGGATCGGTCTTCGTACACTCCTCCTACTTCCTTGCGTGGTGGTCGACAGGTTGGCTCGGATGAAAAAGATGAGGAGCTACAGAAGCAGGATCACGAGATAGCGAAAGTGCCGCATGTGCCTCCTTTTCCTAACCTGAGCGCCTACGACGCAAAAGATCCGGCAGCGTCGACAGCAACCGAGCCGCCTTCAAGGACAGCTCCATCCCCCTCTCTTCTTCCTGCCTCTCTCTGTCTCCCTGCCATCGGAGCGGCGATGCTTGCTGGAGACAATGTTACTGCTGTGACTGCCCCCCCTTCTCCGCTTGTCCCTGGAGACGGGCTGGCAGTGCTCGCCGGTGACGGTGTTGGTGGTATCGGTTCAAACCCTCCTCCTTCCAATTCCCTGCTTCATTTTCCCTCTTCTCCTCCTCTTGCTGGCCGTGGGATCTGCCTGGAGTACGAACGTGAGTTGGAGGCTGAGGGGGGCATGACGCAGGAGGGCAGAGACGAGGTCGAGGAGGAGGACAAGGAGAAGGAGAAGAGCGTGGTGTTGGCACATCCTGGTACCAGTGGCCTCGACGATGATGCGACTGTGGACGAAGGATGTGAAGGAGAAGAACAGGGAGATGAACAACGAGGATTAGAACCAGCGCCAGTAGAAGTGGAAGAGATGAAGAGGCATCCGGAAGGGGCTGAACACGGCCAATTACTTTCTTCCAGCAAAGGTGGGGCGGGGCTAAATGAAGAGGACGAGGAACAGCACCAGAATGATGAGAACATAGAGAGGCTTGCGAGTGATGACGAGGGAAAAGCACCTCCTTATACAATTCTTCGAAATCTCTGGTTCGAAGTCAGTAAGCACACCGGCTGGGTCCATCTCCACGAAAGTCCAGACGGGAAGAAGCCCCTCGGTGTCCACGTCGATCCTATCGACTACCACCACCTGATCAATGATGCTGAAGCCGCTCTTTCCTCCCTCCCCCTCCTCCGGCAAATCCGTGCCCGCGCTGAAGAAATAATTTTGGAAGGCCTACCTCTTTACACCCAAGTCGCACCTGGAGAAAAATGGCAACTGCTGAAGCTCCTCACACAGTTCCTAAAACAAAGCGCTCGTATACGCAACCAAGTCTATGGGTACGTACTCCAACCTGTCGATGGTGGTTTGCTCGAATGGCTTCGTTTGCACCGGTCGACTGCACAGGAAAGGGGAAGGAAGGGAGGGCAGAAGGGAGAAATGCCTCCGAGGATGTTGTCGCTTCGGGATCCGGCTCTTGGGTATCGACGGCATCTGACGAGCAGAGAGTTGTTCGACCCTTCGAGGCATAGCAGTCTGACGAGACATGTGATGGTGAGATTTGGTTTGTACAAACAAAAGAGCATTTACCAGCCGTTGGATTTAGAGACGCATGAACCGTTGTGCTTCTGTTGCGGAAGAGTGATGCGGGTTCCGGGGGGGCCCAAGACGTTGCAGGATCTTGTGTGCTCCGCAGATTGTTTGGCATATTTTTCGTGTTTGTCACAGGGGGGGTTTCGGCGGCAGGTGAGGAGGAGGGACAGGGGTGTGTGCGAGATGTGTGGGTTGGACACATTGAGGTTGTTGGAGCGAGTGAAAGGGTTCGCGTGCCTGAAGGCAAGGGAGGCGGCGGTTCTGGAAGATGTCCCCATGATAGTGGAGAGGCCTGCCTTGTTGGCGAGGCTGGTGAGGGACCCTAAGGAGGGATATGTCTGGAATGCGGATCATATCGAGATGGTCTCGGAGGGAGGGGGGTTGTGCGATATCACTAATGGACGGGCGTTGTGTGTGTTATGTCATTATGAGGTAACCAAGGAACAGCGTCGCCTCGGGCTGGGGAGAAAGAAGAGCGCACGGCAGAGGAGAGTAGAGGAAGTGAGGAAGGAGGAATGGGAGATGACGCAGGTGAATAAAATCATGAAAGAGGAGCAGATTGAGGAAGAGATGGAGGAAGAAAGGAAGGGTAATGTGAAGGAAAAAGGGAGGAAAAGGGCTCCGAAGAAGATGGAGAAGAAGCCGAAAGAATCCTTGAAATCTGAGCTGCCTGGGACGGGGCAGTGGGAGAAAGAGGGTGACGATATAAAGGAAATGAATGAGAGGAAGGAGAGAAAGCAGGAGAAGGAGATGGGGGAGAATGAGGAGCCTGGAAAGAAGGAGGAGAGGAAGCTGAAAGGGTTTTGGAAGCCTGAGCTGCTTTGGATGGAGGGGAAAGAAGACGGGAACGTGGACGAGGAAAAAACGGAGGACGAGAATTGCAATTACAAGCAGAAAGAGGAACCTGAAGATAGCAACAGTGACACGGATGAGAGGATGGATATGTGCTGGCAAAAGCGTGGGTGGGGTCATGCCCGGCACAAGCACACGAAAAAATTGAACTGTGAAGGTAAGGAGACGAAGGAGGAGGGCAAGAAGGCGGCGGTGCAGCAGAAAAAGAAACAACGATTATAAAGATGTATTCGTAGTGTACATTGTGGGTATACGAGTGCAGGATGATGACATAGGACTGTAAATGACCAAAAAGCCAGCACTCAAGTAAAGAAGAAATAAGTTCAAAGTCTATTCACCAGGCGAGTCCATGCAATTGATTTACTTTAAAGCTGCTTGGTTACAAACTTTACCGGCAAGCCGCTTCTTCTTATAAGTACATGCAATCCTTTATCAGCCTTCCTCTTCGTTCTCCCCCGCCTGTCTCAACACCTGGCTCCGTCCATACTCCCACGCCAAAAACCCCAAGCTCGTCGGAAGGGCCCCTGCGGAAATGGCGCGTAATTGAGGCATACCATGCCGTCGGATCGCCACCTTCAAACTCCCCACTCCCTCAACTTCCCAATGCGGGGTCAAATGTGACACTGCCTCTTCACACAGCCCAGCCAACCCACCGGCAAGCCCCACCATGGCTACCCCCAGCGGTTCCTCATGCCGCGCCCCCGTCAAGAAAAGGAGAGCATCCTTCATAACCTCAAATGAACCGAACAATGACGCATGCGCAAGGGAGTGTGCAAAGGCAGTACCTCCCCACACATTCGTCACAGCATATCGTGAGTCCATCAACTGTCGTCCATGCTCCCATCCCACATACATCACCCCATGACACGCCCCTGCTAGCCCTCCACACACCACCGCCGTCGACGACAGAAAAATCGTGCCCTTCCACGTGCTCGTCGCTGCCTCAGCCTCACCGTCCGGATCAAAACCTATTGCATCATCCATCATGTCCTTGGTTGATTCGTACAATTCAAAGACGGCAGTTCCAAGAAACCCACTCTTGATCAAGGGTGGTAGCGCCCCTCGCAGTGTGTGTCCAAAGACTTGGGCCTTGCGCCAAACGGCCCCTCCATGACCTTCCTTCTGCTTTTGCTGCAGCTGCTTACTCTCCGTAACGACTTCTTTGTGCGAGCCCCTGAGAAATGAGTATGTCTCCCATGCCGTCGACGCTTGATCTGTGACTTTGGCCACCGATCTGAGCGGCACGCGGCGGGGAAAGCTCCCGAACAAGATACTTCGATAGATGCTGATGCTGCTCCGAATGGCGGCTCGTACGAGCCCCGCCTCGGTGAGCGCGCCATCATCGTCGTACGCCTCCTCCTGAGCCTTGGACGTTGATGGTGGGGCTGTTGCGGGCACGGACGGCATGACCGGGGTGGGAGGTCGGAGGACCTTTCTGCTTTTGGCTACTGGTTCGAGCAGCTGCCCATTCAAGCAAGCACATGTTGTGGCATTGCCTATGTTGTGTGGATGGGCGTGTGCATGGAAGAAGGTCAATTCTAGCTGTGATGTCACCGGTGAGGGCAGTGAGTGCGCTTGAACTCGCCGGCGGCGCCCGCCTGAAGAGGCCAGTAACGGAAGGGGCCTCCTGCGGAGCAAAATTGACTCCCACAATTCACACACCACACACGCAGTGCTTGGTCCGCCACGACCGCTCCTCGCCAGCATGCTTCCCAACATCGTCCACCTCCTAGCCCAGCCGGCTGATATGCCTTTCTCGTCGCAGTCGCAGCATCAGCAGCAGCACTTCAGGTACGTAGCCTCACCCTGGCGAGCGCTCAGATGAGGCTCATAGACACTATCTCTAACGTCCTTTTTGTACCCCCATGCAGCCCGACCGAGCAAGTATCCAGCATGGTAATTGGGACCCGCAGCCTCTGTACACCACTGGTGCTGCTGCCGTTGCCCTCCCTGCTCGCCCTCAGCCCGGCCGCTGCTCCGTCGTCGCCGCAACAGGAGAGTACATTTAGAAAGGTGAGCAAACAAAACAATTTTATTTGACACACAAACTGTAAAGTATATTCATGTTCGCATGTGAGCTGAGAGTTAAAGAGGTAGCCTTTCAAACCTGCTTGCAGACCTTGTCGGTGATGCAAGGCGCGTCTTCACACCTCTTCCTTCCACCTCAACATACCGCTTAGTCTGAACACTCTATCAACGACCAACGATCAATTCAAGCAATTTGAAACACGCTTCTCCAAACCCCCCACAATCCCATCAACAGGACCTTACACTTACAGAAACTCTCATCTTCAGTCTATCTTTTTAACCCTCCTCCTGCTTCTCGCCCCCCTTGCCCCCTTCCTTCCTCCCCCCCTTGTCCTAGTTCCTCGTCAGTGGCACCGTGGCCTGGATATACGAATTCAGTATCGGCCACTTCCTTGAATTCACAAAAGTCTTGAAACAAACCAAGCAAGGCTCGTACCTGCAGCTGGTCCAGGGGATCATGCGCGAGAAGGGCGTGGTTGGTGTGTGGGACGGGTTCTTTCCTTGGGGCTCCATTCAGGCGATTGCCAAAGGTACGTGTGTAGGTGTGTATGTACGTATGTAGATGTGCATGCAAGGAGGACTAGGGGGATGGGATTTTGCATCATGTGAAAGCGAAAAGGTGGGCAATAATGTCTTCCCCTGCCTGCCGATTTGGTTCCACTCCTCCCTCCCTCCCTCCCTCCCTCCCTCCCTCCCTCTTTCCCTCATCCAGGCGCGGTATTTGGAGGGGCACATGCCTTGGCCTTAGGGCCGGTGGCGCCTTTGGTGGAGCGAGGAGAACTGAGCCCCTTGGTGGCTGAGACGATGGCGGGCGGCATCGCTGGAGGGTTTCAGGGGATGGTGCTCAGCCCAACGTTATTGCTTAAGGTATGTGTTTGATGGTCCTGTCTCAAACTATCATGTCTGGTCGTTGGCAATCACGTCCAGTCCGGTCCTTTCTCCCTCTCTCCCTCCCCTCTTCCCTCCCTTTCTTCCCCCTCTCTCACCAGACCCGGGTCATGACCGATCCGATCTTTCGCGAACGCATGAGCATGTGGGAGACCAGCAAGCAATCCGCCCGCGTGGGCTTCAAGGTCATCCAGAAGGAAGGTTTGGCAGCGTTGATGAAGGGGAGCCTGACCTTCTCTCTGAAGCGCGTTGCGGACTGGGGGACTCGGTTTTATTTCGCCGTAATTTCCGAAGATTACCTCTTCAAGAAGGGGGATGCGACCTATGTGTTGTCGAATCACGAGAAGCTGGCGGCGTCTCTGATTGGCGGGGGCCTGTCCTCTCTCTTGACTCTCCCACTCGATGTGATGGTAGCCCAGATCCAGCAGGCGAGCAAGGCCGGGCAGCAGGTGTCGGTGCTGGCGACCTTTCAGGCAGAGTTTAAGCAGGGAGGGTGGGAGCGAGTGGCCGGATTTGCGACTAAGGGTTTCGTGGCCCGCACGCTGCACGTGGCCTTGACGACTGGTGAGGAGGAGAAGGAGGGAGGGAGGGAGGCTAGAAGGGAGGGGAAGATTGATTCAAATAGGAGTCACCGCGAAAACATTCTACTCAATTCTCCCTCCCTCCCTCCCTCCCGCCCGCCCTCCCTCCCGCCCTCCCTCCCGCCTTAGCCTTGATGAAGACGTTGACGTCTGTAGTGTACGAAAAAATCTACGGGTGTCCAACTCCCCAGCCCGCGAAGTCGTAAGGGAGGGGATGGAAGGAGGGAGAGAGGGATAGAGGGAAGGAGGGAGGGAGGGAAGGAGAGAGGGAGAGAGAGATGGTAGAGCATTTTTGATTTTTGTTTTGTGACAGTGGGTAAGGAAGGACGTGTTTAAATAGGAGAGGCGCGGAGGGAAGAAGGAAGGGATTTTTTTTTGCGTTGGCGTGGGTGCGTGCCTGAGGAGCACGCATGTCAGACAATGAAATAAAGCATAAGGAAATAAAAGGTTAATTAAAATGGAGCAAGTGAGAGGGAGAGCGGGAGGGAGATGGAGAGAGAGAAAGGCAGAGAGACAGAGAGAGTGGAAGGAGGTATCAAAAAGAGGGACGCAGAGGAAGAACGACACAAAAGAATGAATGGTCTATGTACAATCTCCAAATCCTCCTTATCCACCTCCTCTTTTTCCGCATTTTTATCTTTATGTTGATTATCTACTTATTTCGCTCTCCTGGTCCCCAATCGTGTTCTTCTCTACCTTCTTTTGAGCATAACGAGTGGGTGCGACACCTTTCCTCCCTTCCTCCCTCCCGTCCATCCATCAACACACCTCTTCCTCCTCAATCTGCTTCCTGATACTTTATAGCATTTCACTTCTCCGCCCCCATCCATTTTTTATGGACACAAATCATCCTTCCGTTCCTTTTTTTTCTGGGTGCTATGCGGCCTTTTTGGATTTACCTGATGAGTAAGAAGGTTCTTGTCGTCGCTTGACGGGCGAGGTCATGGGGCTCTTGATGCCTCTGGCTTTGCTGTAGACAGGGAGAGAGGGAGAGAGGGAGGGAGGGGGAAGGTAGGGCGTGAGTAAGTGACTGATGGGTCTTACAATTGGAAGTTTCCTTCCGGCTCAAGAAGGAGGATTAAACCAAGGGAAGGAGGGAGAGAGGGAGGGAGGTCAAAAAAGAGAACCCCAAAAACGTACCGGTATACCAAGGTTAACAACTTGTAGAACCAGAAGAAGTTCAACCCAGCAAAGGCAAAGACGATGCACAGCTGGAAGTAAAAGACCCCGTCCCGGCCGTCGTACAAGTGGCGATTGGCCGGGGCCAGGTATGTGTAGGCTAATAGAGGCGAGACTAGAATGCGCACCACAAAGAACGCCACGAGCAACGCCAGCGTCAACAGCTTGAAGGCCAGGCCGTCCGCAAGCCCCACAGTATTCATCATCCACGCCGCGTGAAGGATGGGTGTGGACCCCTCGGCCAGGTAAACCATCATCGTGTACCACCCGGAGGCCACGTCTTCAGTTTGCAGCGTGTGCCAGTGGGAGAGCAAGCCTGCCACGTGGTGGAACAGGACCGCATAGTCATACACGGCTGGAGTGACAATTTCAACCACCAAATCATAAAGCATATAACCGGTCATGATGCGCATGGTGTCCTTCTCGTAAATGTCCAAGACGGGGGAGATTTTAATGGCGGAGAAGTCGTGGCCGAAGAGAGGCTTGAGCACGATCCAGTACCGAAAGGCCCGGTAGCTCATAATGAGGGCATGACCTGTTTTATTTTATTTTATTTATTTGACGGGGTGAAAGAAGAAGTAGGGGAGGAAGGAGAATGGCGGATTTGGTGAGTCTTGGCGATGGTATGAAAAGGATGCAGCATGGTATGCAGCATTGCCGCGTGCCATTACGACAAAGCGCGCACATCCCGGAAGAAGAGGGGGGTACGTCAGCGTGACGCGTGGCAGCAATCCAACCTATTTACATTAGTACAAACACACACACAATAACCTCGAAACACCGCAAATGATCATCCCTCTCCCGTTATCCACGTACCTAAAGCCACCATGCGGTTGTCCCAGTCCGTGCGGGCCTGCTTGGGCAAGCGCCGATAGGTAGCCGAGACCTGGCGCAACACCATCCCACTCCCAAAAAAGGACATTGTGCACAGCAGCCCATACCCCAGTGCCAAGGGCAACGGCATGCCAAATAGGGCCTCCCCGTCGATGGCCTCCGCCGTGTAGAAGCGGGTGAGGCCGGAGAGCAAGTCCTTGTACATTGTAGTAGGACAAGGTGGAGGGCCTGTGGGAGATCTTGGCTGCCTGTGCGATAAGTGTGCGGTGGGCAAAGACATATTTAGCGTAACATTTCGGGATCAAAGATGGAATGACCCCTTCGACGTCGAGCTGTAGGAAGCTAAGGGTGTGCTGACCGTGGCGTAGGTTGTCCGTGATCTTGGTGGCAAGCGAAGCTCCTCTTGTCATCACACCACTTCTTCCTTCAACAACCCTCGCCCTTTTCCCCTTCTCCCTCGATACCCTTGCAGCTACCAAACACTCACATCCACATTTGTCCGCACACCTACATACAGGTATTGCACGGTTATCTGATAGCTAGATGTCTGGTTGATACTAGGTGTCTTTTCTCCTGCGTTCGCCTTTCCATGACAAGCAAGACGGCCACGGCGGCGTCTTTCCCCTCCTCGTTGTCAAGTCTACCCGGTGCCTCGCACCTACGGGCTCGATTAAGACCAAAACGTCCACTTTGTCGACGTGGCATAATTATGGCGACCCTACTAACGCTAAGTGATGTGCTGGTGCGTGCCAGGGCAGGTGCTGTGGCAACGGTGACAGCTCCATTCGCACACATGGCCCGCGCCCGGCGACGAACGGCTTGGACTCCTCTCTTCCTTGCCCCCTCAACGCAGCTGCCAATGCAACATCACGCTCCCACGCCTTTTTTGAACGCACCTAAATCAATTGTGCGACACAGCGCCACCTCTTTGGCCGCGACCGCGAAGAAAGCCATCAGCAATGCCGCTGCCCCCGCTGCCACCCCATTACCCCCTCCATCCACCAGCACCCGCAGTTTTTACCAACCCGAAAGTCCCTTCCAAGACCAACCCCCCGCTTACTCCCACCTTGTCTTCCCAGGCGGCGACGCCAAGGCAGCCAGTATGGCATTTCACCATATTGACAGCAATGCCTTGCATGTCCTGCGCATCCGGCTCGAGGCCCGCGAACCCTCCTCCACCTCCCCTCCCTCCCCTTCCAGCCGACCTCTCCTGGTCGCGGAAGGTGATATTACCAAGGAAGGTGATACAATAGAAAGGCCTACTATGACTACGACTACAACCACTACTACTGCTGCTGCTGCTGCTGCACATGCCCCCCGCAAGGAACATCCGAAACCTCTCAAGGTATGGTGCACTCGCGCGTGGATTGGGAATGGCCCTGGCCAGCGCGAAGCAACCTATGGAGTGCTTGCCGAAGGTCTCGCAGCTGCCTATGCCCTCGGATTGAAAAATATGCAAGTCTGCGTCCCCTCGGCACAGATGGCCCGGGAGATATGTGGAGTGACTCCGCTGAATGAGACCAGCAGCAGCAGCAGCAGCAGCAAGAGCCGTGGCAAGGCAGGCTTGCAAGCGGCCCATCAGAAGATCCAATCGTCTATCCGTCATTTCCCCTCCTTTTCCGTGTGGTACGATCATCCGGTGGATCTGGCGGAGGGCGAGGGCGCGGGGGAAGGGGGGTGGGTCGAACCTGTTCCTGAATTGAGGGGCAATCACGAGGACTGGGACCACGTGCTCCCGCATCTTCCCTCTATTACGTTGACACCCACTGCTACAGTCTCCCCCTACCCCCCTTCTGGCTCTTCCTCCTTCTCTTCCTCCTTCTCCGCCTCCTCCTCCTCCTTTTCGAACAAACAGGATTCCCTTGCGCCCCCACCGGAAGCATCTCCTATATCCGACGCTCGACCAGCAGCAGCAGCAGTAGAGGCAGCAGTAGCAGCAGTAGCAGATACAGCAGCAGCAGCAGCAGCAGCCACTCCCCCGATCGATCCAAAAGCTGAGTATATTCTACGCTTCGACGGTGCCGCTCGTGGCAACCCCGGACCTGCTGGAGCCGGTGCTGCTGTTTTTTACAAGACACCAAGGGGGAGGGCGGGAAGGAAGGTGAGGGGGGTGGCGGTGTGGTTGGGGAGTGATCCTCCGGTGACGAATAATGAGGCGGAATACCAGGGTCTGATCGCCGGGTTAAGGATGGCGAAAAACTTGGGGATTAGAAAGGTGTGTGTGGAGGGAGATTCATTGCTGGCTATTCGGCAGATGCTCGGGGAATACAACGTGAAGAATGAGAGGCTTGAGGTCTTGTATAGAGAGGCGATGGCGTTGAAGGATGGCTTTGAGGATGTGAGTTTTAAGCATGTGAGGAGGGCGATGAACCCTGTGGCGGATGCCCTGGCAAATCAAGCGTTAGATGAGGAGAAAAGTGGGACATTTGGCGCGCATGGACTGAGAATTGACGCACCACCACCTGTACCAGTGGCTGCCTCACGAAGGGTAGCAGGAACAGGAGCAGCAGTTGGCGCAGCTCGAGGAGAAGGAATAGGACGTCGAGGTTTCTCGACGAGCGCGACAGCGGACACACCCTCCGCCCATGTATATAATCCTACTGCTGAGTACTTGCTACAATTCGATGGTGGCTCACGAGGGAACCCCGGCCCAGGCGGTGCTGGTGTGGTGATATATGAGAAGGTCTCTCAAGCGCGGGTAAGGAGTTTGGCGTTGTGGTTTGGTGATGACCCGCCCTTGACTAATAATGAGGCAGAGTACCGAGGATTGATTGAAGGGTTACGGGCGGCGAAAGCTTTGGGTATCCGTCGCTTGTGCGTGGAAGGGGATTCGCTGTTGGTGGTGAAGCAAATTATGGGGGAGTACAAGGTGAGAAACGAGAGGCTGAAGGTATTGCATGCTGAGGCGATTGAGTTAAAGGACAGTTTCCCGGAGTTTGAGATTAGGCACGTGGAGCGGGCCTTAAACTCAGAGGCGGATGCGATGGCGAATCAGGCTTTGGATGAGCAGAGGAGTGGGACGTTTGGGCCGCTCGGACAGCGTCTTGAGGAGAGAAGTAGAGGGTAGGGAAGGAGGGAGGGGATGGGGGGTAGTTCTAACGAGGCAGGGTAGCTAGGACACAAAGAAAATAAACTAGACTCGTGTATTATTGTCATCTGACTTTGCTGTGGTCATCGGATAGATTTATCGTTTGTTGTTTTTGTGTCAATGGGAGTGTTCAAGTCAAGGTGGGGAGGTTGGCTGGCCCGGCTTTTTCCTCACGGCACAGTCCAATCATAGAGCGTATCCTATGTGTCTTGCCTCTCACCCGCATCCCTGCACACCTCGGCACAGGCACAAGTACGACTATTATCCACGCAGCGCCTTGGTCCAACCAAAGTGTCACAAGGATGATCATGAGGGTTTTCCTCTGCGTTCTTCCCCTCCTCGCTGCAGCGGCAACCGCATCAACATCAATCCCTCGCCTTGCATCCGCCTTTCAGGCCCCCGTCTCATCTGCCAGCAAGCGTACCCACCCCTTCTCTGCCGCTGCAGCTGCACGACGACAGCAACGTCAACAGCGACAATCATCCCCCGAGCTCAAGCACACTCCCTTGCAAGCAACTGCCACAAGCAGCGGTAGCAGCAGCAGCAAGCTCTCAGACCTGCAAGCATGGACAGCAAAGTGGCAAGCGGAGCAGCATCAAGGTGCAGGCCCTACTCCCAAGGCTACCGAATATTATCACGCGTCGCTCGCGGAAGTACTGGCCGAGGTCTTTGACCAGGTTTTGAAAGCGGAGAAGGCCGAGAAAGGCGTCCCTCCACCACAACACTTGCTTCTCTTCCCAGACGCGGAAAGCTTGTACGACGGGAATTTGATGCGACAATTCGGAGACCACTTGGACCTGTGCAAGGAATGCTGCGAGATCATGGGAATGTCTCAAAATACAATTGTCATGCATCCTTCCACGACCATTCCGGCGTTGCAATGCCCCGTGCCTGCTGTCTTGATTAAGGGCATCGTCCAAACGAGCGAGGAGTTTCCGGACGACGACCCATATTGGGACGACGATGACGATTCAGCATTTGACTTCTCCGCGCTGTACAACGATGACAATGGTAGCCCCAGTGCAGCGGCTGCCAGGGAGCTGGAGAAGCTGTATCAGGTCCCGGAGGAGGATGGGCCAATAATGGAAGGGATGAAGGGGTGGGTCGACGCAATCATTGCCGACCTGGGCGTGTGCCCTTTCACGGTAAATGCGGCCAAGGCCGGGTTACCACAGGGGGCGATTCGTTATTTCATTGATCGGAGTGTATCGCCCGAGGAGATCTATAGCAAGTACTGGAAAGAAGTGGCGTTGATTTCTAAGGACAGTAAAGAGACGCAAGATGAACGTAGTTTGAGTACAACTCTTCTGATCACCCCTAACTTTGGCTTGAGAAACCGGGAGTTTTTTGAGACATTTAGTAACACTCTGACTCAGCCATTGGAAGCCTTGGGCTTGGAGGACGAGATCCAGCTGGTGTTTTTCCACCCCGAGTGGGTCTTCCGCGATGGGGCGGACCGAATGGGCCAAGACGACGCCGCGAACTACGCTCGGCGCTCGCCCTGGCCGATGATCAACATCCTGCGGACGCCGCAAGTCAAAAAGGCCCAGAAGGCGATCCCGACGGGCTTGGTGTACCGGCAAAACGAGGTGACCCTCGACAAGATCGGCAGTGGGCGTTTGCGGAGATGGTTGGTTGAACGGGACTGGGGGGAGGTGAAGGACAATTTCCGTGTGGACCGGAAGACGGTGCCTATTCTTTCGACAGCCCAGGATTTGCTACTGGGTCTGACTCCTGAGGCTCTGAGTGAGGATGCGGTGGCCGTGGCTCCCCCAATGCGTGACGCAACGGAAAAGGCAGCCACAACCAAGGAGATGGTGGAGAAGAAGCAGCAAGAGCAATTTCAGAAAATGATGGCGGATGAAGGGGTGGACGAGGACAAGGACGAGAAGGGAAATATTGATATTGGTGAGAAGGAGAGCGTGGCATCGGCCTCGGCTGCTGCCTATTCGGCCGCCGCCGCCGCCAAGGCCGCTGCGGCAAATCGTCGTTTTTTTGGGGGGGGTTTTGAGAACGAGTTCGGGGAGGCCGGAGAAGCAGCGGCGGCGGCGGCAGCAGCAGCGGCAGCAGCGATAGGGGAGGACGATGATGAGGATGATTGGGATAAACCCCTTCCGCAGTCACAAATATATTTTATGACAGAAAATGATCCGACGAGGGTTAAGCGACCGATGGGAGAGATCATTCAGGACTCTAAGGCGGTCCTGGCGTTGTTGAGGAAAAGACTAGCACAGAACGTGCCTTTGTCTCCTGCAGAAGTGCATGACTTTGAAGAGAGGGCGTCAAGGATGAGGAAGGATTAGAAAGAGAGAGGAAGGGAAGGGGGAAAGTTAGAGAGGGTGTTTTAAGATGACCTCTCTCTGCTCTCGATCATTAAGTGATGAAGGAAACGAAAGAACCGCAATTTATTAAGGACAGCCGTTGGTGCTGCTTTGTTTTCACTGTTTTTATCTTCTTTCTAAAAGTCGTCGCGGTGTATGTGCACGAAATTAACACATATGTGTGTTCCGTAGCGGAGAGGAAGGGGGTGGGAACGGAAGGACAGAGGGGAATTTGAGTCCAAGGCATGTTTCTAATCTCCTTTGGCCCAGACAGAACACTACCTGCCTCCGACAACGCAACACAAAATGGAAGAAAGCGCAAAAGCGAGCCCTGCCCTTGCCGTCCCTCGATCTTTCCTTTAATTAGTTACCCACCTGACGCATGGTCGGCTTTTGCTACGAACGCAGTTCGGGCAAGCGGCCCAGGCACACGTGGATGAAAAAACTTGGCACCGACTCGTGACCAAGAAAAATCCACCGGCCGTTGAATTCAATAGGTGCCCATCCTTGTCATTGAACCTGCCCATGCTGTGTCTACTGCTGCTGGTGGTGGTGATTGTATTATGGTGGTGGCTCGAGAGCGAGAGGAGGGGTGTATGGAGCGCTCTAGTGGCGGTGATAGCGATGACAGTAGGCTCACAAACAGGAATTAACTCCGAGGGGATTGCAGGATGGTGGTGATTAAGACGAGGAAGAAGAGGACCAGATTGATAGTGATATACATACGCCGAATTTTATAGCAGGCAGGAGGGAGGCCGCAGGGTGGAATGATGGATAGAGTGAGGGAGGAAGGAAGGGGTGTAGAAGGACCGACCGTAGAGGGCCTAGGATGGAGAAAGGAGAGGTGTCGCTCGCTCGTTGACTCGCTTACTTGTCACGCACACAGAGGGATTGATTGGTTTTCTTCTCTACTTCTTGTACATCGAAGGAGTGGGTGGAATATTCTGCAGCCGCTGATAATCTCAAGTCTAGGCAAACATCGAGGAAGAAGGATATGGACAATAGGAAGGGGTGGGTAAGGGGAAGCCACTGATTTACTTGTGCTCGCAGGACGCCCACCCTCGATCCTCTACTGGCGATCACCAATGACGACGCACGGATGTGCATAAGCCAGACTTCTGAAATCTCGAAAGAGCTCTAAATAAGTTAGCGAGAGAGAAAGAGATAACAGAAAGAAAGTTTCCAAGCCCACCCACACACACAAAACGTCCTCAAGGGAAAAACCGAACCTCGATGGCGATCAACGATGGCGACGCGCACGGACGCAGAGAATCACCGCCCCAGCAGACAGGTGCTGTTTGAAAATGATGAAGGAAGGAAGGAAGGGGGAAAGGGTTTCCACGCCCACCCACACACACAAAACGTCCTCAAGGGAAAAACCGAACCTCGATGGCGATCAACGATGGCGACGCGCACGGACGCAGAGAATCACCGCCCCAGCAGACAGGTGCTGTTTGAAAATGATGAAGGAAGGAAGGAAGGGGGAAAGGGTTTCCAAGCCCACCCACACACACAAAACGTCCTCAACCGAACCTCGATGGCGATCAACGATGGCGACGCGCACGGACGCAGAGAATCACCGCCCCAGCAGACAGGTGCTGTTTGAAAATGATGAAGGAAGGAAGGAAGGGGGAAAGGGTTTCCAAGCCCTCCCACACACACAAAACGTCCTCAACCGAACCTCGATGGCGATCAACGATGGCGACGCGCACGGACGCAAAGAATCACCGCCCCAGCAGACAGGTGCTGTTTGAAAATGATGAAGGAAGGAAGGAAGGGGGAAAGGGTTTCCAAGCCCACCCACATACACAAAACATCCTCAAGGGAAAAACCGAACCTCGATGGCGATCAACGATGGCGACGCGCACGGACGCAGAGAATCACCGCCCCAGCAGACAGGTGCTGTTTGAAAATGATGAAGGAAGGAAGGAAGGGGGAAAGGGTTTCCAAGCCCACCCACACACACAAAACGTCCTCAACCGAACCTCGATGGCGATCAACGATGGCGACGCGCACGGACGCAGAGAATCACCGCCCCAGCAGACAGGTGCTGTTTGAAAATGATGAAGGAAGGAAGGAAGGGGGAAAGGGTTTCCAAGCCCTCCCACACACACAAAACGTCCTCAACCGAACCTCGATGGCGATCAACGATGGCGACGCGCACGGACGCAGAGAATCACCGCCCCAGCAGACAGGTGCTGTTTGAAAATGATGAAGGAAGAAAGGAAGGGGGAAAGGGTTTCCAAGCCCACCCACATACACAAAACGTCCTCAACCGAACCTCGATGGCGATCAACGATGGCGACGCGCACGGACGCAGAGAATCACCGCCCCAGCAGACAGGTGCTGTTTGAAAATGATGAAGGAAGGAAGGAAGGGGGAAAGGGTTTCCAAGCCCACCCACACACACAAAACGTCCTCAACCGAACCTCGATGGCGATCAACGATGGCGACGCGCACGGACGCAAAGAATCACCGCCCCAGCAGACAGGTGCTGTTTGAAAATGATGAAGGAAGGAAGGAAGGGGGAAAGGGTTTCCAAGCCCACCCACATACACAAAACGTCCTCAAGGGAAAAACCGAACCTCGATGGCGATCAACGATGGCGACGCGCACGGACGCAGAGAATCACCGCCCCAGCAGACAGGTGCTGTTTGAAAATGATGAAGGAAGGAAGGAAGGGGGAAAGGGTTTCCAAGCCCACCCACACACACAAAACGTCCTCAGCCGAACCTCGATGGCGATCAACGATGGCGACGCGCACGGACGCAGAGAATCACCGCCCCAGCAGACAGGTGCTGTTTGAAAATGATGAAGGAAGGAAGGAAGGGGGAAAGGGTTTCCACGCCCACCCACATACACAAAACGTCCTCAAGGGAAAAACCGAACCTCGATGGCGATCAACGATGGCGACGCGCACGGACGCAGAGAATCACCGCCCCAGCAGACAGGTGCTGTTTGAAAATGATGAAGGAAGGAAGGAAGGGGGAAAGGGTTTCCAAGCCCACCCACATACACAAAACGTCCTCAAGGGAAAAACCGAACCTCGATGGCGATCAACGATGGCGACGCGCACGGACGCAGAGAATCACCGCCCCAGCAGACAGGTGCTGTTTGAAAATGATGAAGGAAGGAAGGAAGGGGGAAAGGGTTTCCAAGCCCACCCACACACACAAAACGTCCTCAGCCGAACCTCGATGGCGATCAACGATGGCGACGCGCACGGACGCAGAGAATCACCGCCCCAGCAGACAGGTGCTGTTTGAAAATGATGAAGGAAGGAAGGAAGGGGGAAAGGGTTTCCACGCCCACCCACATACACAAAACGTCCTCAAGGGAAAAACCGAACCTCGATGGCGATCAACGATGGCGACGCGCACGGACGCAGAGAATCACCGCCCCAGCAGACAGGTGCTGTTTGAAAATGATGAAGGAAGGAAGGAAGGGGGAAAGGGTTTCCAAGCCCACCCACAGACAGCAAAAATCCTTCAATCGAGCGTCCACGTTAATTAAGTAGAAATCGAACCTCGTGAAGACCAGCGGCGGTGCGTAGACAATGCATATGCATCACCAAAGAGTGCAATACCCTCGGGCTTCCAGGCCCTGAAGGGAGGTAGGGAAGGAAAGAGGCAATGGGGGGGAAGGGTTTCCAAGCCCGCACACGTAGGAGGAGTAATCGAAAAGGTATTGATCGAGGCGAGAGAGAAGAAAGGGGCAAACGTTGGTTTGAAACCGAGACGTTGAGGCTAACCTCAGGGAATAGCTCGCGCGGATCACAGCAGGCAACGCTGGGAGGGAAAGTGGGAGGGAGGAAGAGGTTTGGAGGGAGGTATAGACTTTACCGCCGGGTGGATGGGCTCGCTTAGATTACGTCGCTTGACACCATCTGTGACACAAGAGGAAGAGGAGGGAGGGGAGAAGGCGGGGAGGAGGGGCGTGTGGCGAACCTTTTTCTGTTCTTCTTTATCTCCATCCTTCCTAGGCCATGGTGCCAAGCGGTCCATCAATCAAATGGTATTTAAAAAGCGATAAGGGAGGTTTAAGGCAGGTGGAAAGAGACAGTCTGGCAGGTCCGATGCGGGCAGGTGGGAGGGTATACCATCAATGAGGAGCAGGTACACTCAATCTCACGAGAAGAGGGACAGGAAACAGGAGCAACGCGAAACAAGCGCCGTACCTTTTTCGAAACCCTTCCAGTGCAGCGCCGCACAGGGCACGTCGCCGGTGCCCTCACGGAAAGCCGCTAAGATCTAAATCAAGGGCGTGCAGGAAGGGGCGGCTCTTCTTCTACACGCGCTACAAGCATATGCGAAAACTGGCTTTGACACACTCCCCAAAAACAAATTTACCTTTTCAAAGGGGCTGGAAAACTTGTCCTGACGCAGAGAAGCAAAGAGGCGCGACTGCGGTCCTGGTTAAAGATGTTAGAAGTGTTGCGTGTCTCCTGACATAGCACTCCCTCCCTCCAAAGAACCGACCTTGGTGTTGACTGGGTCAAAAGCCTAATGCATAGTATAGCAACACGTACATATACAACATACTATCCCGTCCTTCCCTTTCCTTCTCTTGATCCATAAAATCGATTAAAGTTCCGTGTGGCGCTCAAAATGTTTCACACATGAGTATGACAAGGTAGTGGGCAAGCGCCGCGAAGGGCAAGCGCCGCGAAAGGCAAGCTTTTGTGGTGGTGGTACAAGTTGATTCGATCGATGAGAGTGGGAGTTGTCAAAACAGGTGGGGGTTACCGCTGCTGGCTGATGGTGGCGGTGGGTTGGTGGCGACGCCAGTGGCATCTCTAACGGTCCTACACACAAGGCGCAACCCCAAACCCCATGATAGGAGACGGACACGTAGGGTGGATCGGATGATGCACGAGGCTAGGTGTGATAGACAGGAGGCACAGGACGAGCCGTGCATGTTTAATGCGGGGGATAGCTGTGTACAGTATGTGCATATATATGATGTGGTGGCCGGAGGGCGGGACTCAAGAGGCAGGTGTGTACTAGGAAGGGGTGTAGGAGTCAGGATGCATGAAGGGAGCAGGCATCGAGAAAGGTACGCGGGTGGCGCGGGAAGTGGATTTGCCGCAAGGCATGTGTGATGCGCGCATCAAGGCGCGGTGGTAGTTGGCTGTGAGCATGGTTGGTGTCATGCGAAAGAGTAGGTTCGTCCAAAGACATGGAACAAGAGCAGGAATTGAGAGCCCGGTGCCGCTAGAGGTAAAGGGGAGACAAGCGCGCTCGTGATCGGCGTGGATGTGGGATGCATGGCCGCTGTGATAGCATGTGCGGGTGGGTTATTAAAAGGGTGTTGTCATATCTGGCAGGCTGTGCCCATGTCGGGTGGACGAGGGAGAACAAACCACGGCGCAACGCAAAGGTAGGCCTCCACGCACTCAATGAATACAGTACGAAGTGAATATAACAAGGGCTGGTGTGATGCGTGCAGGGTTTGTGCGGGGCAGGAGATAGCACACTCTTCCCCCCACAAACCAACGCACAGGGATGTACATCTTTCTCGCTCTTTCCGTCCTCCATTATTCATGAGGTGTTTCTCGTTCCGGCCTGGCCCATGGCCCGACCATCCAAACGTTTGTCAGTCTAATCCAATCAAATACTTAATTACCACACGGAAAGCGAATAATAACAATAAGCAAGGATCAATCAGCCTCTCAAAAAGCAGCGGGTCAAGTGATTTCACATAAACCAGCATCCTGGAGGAATCAGACAAACACCCCCAGTCTAATTTCATTGATTCTTCCCACGTCTTTTTCCTCTTGCCCTCCCCTTCCCTTCTCCCCTTCCCTTCTCTGTACTCCTCTTCACACCTCACCCTAATAACTCTCCCCCTCCCCCCTCCACACCGGCGCCCACAAACTCCACATATACAAAATCATCGTAATCCACTGACTGACAATCTTCAACCACATACTCTCCCTCCCCACCGTCGCATCTCCCCCCCCCACTCCATCCGGCACTCCATTCGCATTGCCCCAATTTGTAATCGCCATGGCCATATACGAACCCCCCAATGCAAGCAACAAATGAAAAATCCAAATCAAACTCTTTTCCACCTCGTCACTTGCCGTCAATGTCGGGACCACTGCCCTTCCCTCCTCCTCGTCCTCCCCAGCTGTCGCCGCTGTTGACTCTCCTCCTACTGCAGCCTCGCCTGTCAAAATTTTGGTCATATCCGCCCCTCCCGCTCCACCATCGCCAGTAGCAGCAGCTGCAGCAGCTTCTACCTGATCGGCCTGGAGCTCTGAACCTGCGATTGAACGGTAGGTACTCCAGCCTGTGTAGGTGAGCGAGATGGCAAGAAAGACCAATGCGACGGCGGTGTTCCAGCTCTTGGCGGGAGAAGAGGCGAGGTTCGCCGTCTTATTACACTCAGGGTTGGGATGCGAGAGGATGGCAGACCAGCATTGGTAGTTAAAATAGAGGAAGAGGAAGGAAGGGGTCAAGAGCCCCATGCTTATCCTATCCAGCAGGGAGGAGACAACGCAGGCAACCGACACAAGCAAGGTCACACTGATCCAAAACTGTGCCACTTTACAATGCGCATACCACGCATACAAAAGAGCAATCCCCGTCAACCCCCCCGACAAACAAAGCAGAGAAACCCCTAGATACACGACTTTATAGAATTTGGCATTGCTCTCCTCCCCATTCGCCTCGGCTGCCTCCGCCTTGCCCATCAACGACGTGTGTATGTTATACGAAAAATTTATCAGGGTCACCACCTGCGCCACCAAGTAAACTAACGACGCCACCCGCGCCAAGTGCACATACCCGTCAAAGACCTTGTTATCCACGAAGAACATACCAATCAAAAACCCCAAATACACAAGGTACTTGAGCCCCCACGCATGCGTATGAACGCCTACGGAAAACTTGCTTCCAATGGCCAAGGTCAGAAAGAAGAAGAAATCCACAAACGACAAACGATACACTGCCTGAAAGCCATAGCACCGATCTTTGTATTCCCCCGTGCAGCGCACCGTGAAATACTCGGCATTGATAACAGGTTCGGTGCTCCGCAATATGAGGGCGGCGAGAACCGACGCGAAGAAGAGGAGGAGGGCGTACACTTTTGCCGCGCTATACCCACTAGGCAGGCACTGCTTCAGACCCGAGCACACGCACGATGCCGCGCTGCCCACGCAGCAGGATGCCAAAGCGCTGGCCGCCGAGGTGCCCATGGAAAATACGATGCCCATATTATTAGCTTACTTGAGTTTGCTGGGTAGCCCTGATATTTATGCCTTCGCGCTGCAGATGACGCAGGGATGGTCGCCTTGGCTGGTATGGTGGGGAGTTTGGATGCTGCCGGTCGAATTGACGGCCCGGGCGTCTCGCAGTGGCTCCACCCTGTAGCTGCCCCTGTCAGGATGCATGGGGAGATGGAAAGCGTTGAGAGCGCTCGATCGTTTTTGTGGGGGTAAGCCTTTGCGTCTTGACCGCGTGTCATAAGCACGCATCCCGCACACAACACCAACCCCTTCACCACGACCAGAACCACAGGGTTATGATGGCCATATCTGCGTGGCCTTAGGGGGAGTATCATCACAGCAATCCGCCATCATCAGCCTATAGTGAGACGCCAGCCTCGTCCTCTCACCTCCCCACCCCTCCATCTCCTCCATCGACACGGATAACTTTCTCAAAGCATGCTTCGATCTCTAGACCGCACCTTGCGGCGGCAGGCGAAGCATTTGAAAGCGGTGACCACCACACCGCGGCAGGCCTTGTCATCGTCTTCATCTCTTGCCCCTGCCTCGACCAATGCTACCTCCACTGCAACTGCCGCGTCCTCCCCAGAACTAGTTTCCACCGCCGAAGTTGCGAGTATCGAAAGCACGAGCAGTGCCAACAGCAGCCCTCACACTCTGAATAGAAGGGGTGTTGCCCCTATGCGTGCCTGGAAATACGTCCGAGACGCTTGTAACCGGCACGAGTTCACGCGCGCCTTCGACCTCCTCCACCGCAACCAGGGCCAAGCCCGTGATTACAGATATGTGATTCAAGCGTGTATGGAAGCCCATCAATTAGACGCCGTGGGACAGGCCGTGTTGGATGGGTTGAGGCGGTCGGGGAATGGCTCCGCATCCATCGAAAGAAACGATGGAGAGGGAAAAGGAAAGGGAAGAGGAGCAGCAGGAGAAGCTGCAGGACAAGAGAGAGCCTTACCAAAAGGAATTCGACCGGTAGATCTAATAAATCAATTGTTGGATTCACATAGCAAGGCGGGGAGATTCGAGCAGGCTTGGTTGCTCTTCGAAGACGTCATCGAGCCTCTCCCAGCATCCTCCCAACCCACTACTATTTCTACAGCTGCCGCGAGGAGAGCCCACAGCAGCAGCAGAAGCAATAGCTGCAGTACCGACATCCAACAGCCCTCCCGCGCCCTGCTTCGTCCCTCCCCCAAGACTTACTCGATCCTCCTTACCGGCTGCGCCCGATGGAACAAAAATGTGGAAGCCATGTTTCTCGTCAAGGATGCTGCCAAACGCAACGTCCCCCTCACCGAAGGCAGTCTCCTGTGCGCCATGCAAGCCTGTGCCAACGCTGGGGATTCCCAAAACGCGCGTCAGATTATGCGAGAGATGGAAGCAAGAAATGTGGCCATCCCTCGTCCCTCACTCCAACGGCTACTCGTCGCCCAAGCCCTGCGCGGTGAAGTGAAAGCAAACGAGGATCTTCTTGAGGCCCTTGGCCGAGGAACACCAGGAGGAGAAGTAGGTGGTGATAATGGGAGGGGAGGAGACATACGTGTCGCTGAATATGTGTGTGCGGGCTTCCATGCCCGAGCCTTGGAGGCTTATGACGCTCTCCTCCCTCCTCCTGGAGGGGGACGGCAGAGGGAGGATTACGCAGCAGCGCTGACGGCAGCAACGGCTTTGAAGGACGCGAAAAAGGTGGCGGAAGTGTTGGAAGAGATGGAGGCGAGGCTAAATAGTGGCGATGAGGGAGGGGTGATTGTTGGACCGACTGAGTTGGGCTTGGCGTGCCGTGTTCTCAGGAGGGAGGAGGTTGACTGGGAGGAGGAGGAAGAGGGAGGGGAAGAACGGAAGACAGAAGGTGACGCTGCTGCTGGATCTGTTCAAAGTGAAGAGGAGAGGGGGGAAGGTGATGAGAATGAGAAGCAGATGCAGCAACGGCGGTGCTTGGAGGTGGTGGGTCGCCTGATTTCCCGGTCGAATATTCTCTTCCTAAACAGCACGTACGCGCAGGCCTTGCTCAGGGCCGGGAGGGAGGAAGAGGCGAGGAAATTGAGCGAGCGGTTATTGGCGCACCGGATGGGAGAGGGGGAAAGCCCGGCGTGGAAGCAATTGACGTCCTATGCCTCGCAGATGGTGGCGTTGGGAGTATTGGGGCAATGGCCTGTGGCCCATTATTTGTACGACGAGATGCGATGTCGCCCGGGGAGTAGGCTCGCCGGGCGGGACCTCTTCCTGTTGCGGGCGTTGATGAAGGCGTACCAGATGGAGGAGGAGCGAGCAGAGCTTGCAGCGAGCAGCAGCAACGACAGCAGCAACGGCAAGACGGTGTTGCACGATATGGCCTTAAAGGCTTACCAGCACGCGTATGCTGAAGGCTACGTGGACCATTGGAGTACCAAAAGACCGCAGATGATGGACGTGCATCGGTATTCACTCTATCTGGCACGATTGGCGGTAGAAACGGTTTTGCAGGACCTGTTGGCCAAGCCCTGGCCAAAAGCAGTCGGAAGGGGAGGGAAGGGAGGAGGAATAGGAAGAGGAGAAGGAGGCAGGGCATCGGCTACGTCCCTCCGAGATTTGTGGATAGTGACCGGGGCGGGAAAGCATGATAACACCTTTCGCATCGGCGTTTCTGAGACTTCTTTCAAGCCCCTTGCAAATTTTCAGTCCACGACGGTCGACAGCGTGGACAGACAGGAGGAAAACTCGAACCCCTACAACATGACCTTACGGAACAAGCTCGCAAGGGTCTTAGCCTTGGAGCATGGTCTCTTTTCAGCGGAGGATCTCGAGCATCTTTCAGAACGAGGAGATGGACGTTTGCGAATTCGCAAGGAGGCCATCAGGGTGTGGTTGGCGAGGAGAAGGGAATGTCAAAAGGGAGACCAGCTGAAGAAGACTGAAGAGCCGAAGCGACAGAGGGTGGTGATGAAAAAGGAGTTGGTCTGGTAATACCTTTTGTCCGGAAGGAGGAATGAGGAGGAGACCGGTTGAGGCTGGGAAAATGCGATTAGTTGGGGAGGTATTTACAGGAACAAAGTGACTTTCTCCTGATAAAAAAGAAAATGATAGATATAGGGGTGGGCCAGGCCCATGGGACAAATGAAAATGATTAAAGAAACAATGCACACTCGGTCCACTACTTTTGCTGGGCATAAACACTCTGAAGCTCCCTCGGAAATTGTCGTTAAAACAATATGTCGTTATCATATTGTATTGTAACAGATCATCTTCTCTCCTGTATCGCTTGAGGCTCCGGCACTGGCCCATGTTATGGGCAAGTTGCTCGCCCACTCTCCACCATCAAGCATCTCCTTCAAGCAGTCATGTCCCTCATATTTAGGTGGATGTCGTAGGCGAATACCACGGTTCCAAGGGTTCACTCCCAGTCTTCGCATAGGTTCACCGATGATATGGCAGTGACCAGAATTTAAGTGATTCCTCTCGTGTCCAGTAAAAATCATGTGGACCCATGCTTTACTTGTCATTACGCTAGCTCGCTCCTCTCTCCCCTTCTTCTCGAAGAGACCTAGTCTAGCCATTGCTGTACACGCTGTACTCACCCACACCCATAAATCACAACAAGGCACACGCCTCTGTTTATAGCATACGCCAAGGTCTAGATAGAAGAGATCCCACCTCTTCCTTCTTGTCCGTCCCCGCCGTGTTCAAGCCAGCCAGGCCAACGGCCATGGGTAGGGGTTTCGACGGGATCAATCGATCTCCATGCTGCCTTGTCCATCACATGTTTAAACCTTGCGTGTCTGTGGACAGGCTGGTAATCGACTTTAAACACACGAATGCATAAATTTGTCCCCTCACAAACCGAAACGCAGTTCTGCTCATGTTTGGGCCGCCAAGTTCTGTGCGACGTGCGTAGAGGTCGTGTGGCGTCGCCCGCTTTTCCCCGGCTTACTGCCGGTATTTGCCTGACAAATCACAGCCCCCTATCCCTGCGGGCATGACAGTGCCACCACAACATGCATCCATAGACTGCGAACTATAGAGAGCTTACAAGTCTCTCTCTCCCCCTTTCCCCCCTCCCTGCCCGTAGGTGCCTGTCACATCTCGACCTCGCCTAAACAGAGCTGGTCGTCTTGCTTATAACGCTACTCGACTGCGTGCTCCTGTTGGCCTACGCCCTAGCCACTATCTAGATTCTTCGAGCCGTCAACTGCCCAGGTACTTGTTCGAGCCCGGCCTCGCCGTTGCCCGTATCCGTCGTCCCGCGCCCATCCCCGTCCAATCATGTCGGCGACGACGAACGGCAAGGGCTCGGCCGCGCCTCCCGGCGCGCGGTGGAACAAGGGCCGCGGCTGGGATGGCATTGGCAACTGGTGCGACGACGCCACAGCCGAAGAGATTTGTTTGGCCGTGGACAAGCTCTCGGCGGAGGATAAGCGGTTGACGGTCGTTAAGGCAATCAAGTTCTTGTTGTCCTCCTACGCGGAGAAGCGAGCGTTGACGTATTTAGATGGAAAGGGGCAAGAAATCGAGGTGCAGACGTTTTCGGACGTGATGGACTGCGCTGATCGCATTGCAGCCTACTTGCAGCGGGAGATGGGCTTGCGTCCTGGTGACCGGGCCGTCCTACTCTACCCGCCTGGTCAAGAGTTTATCTTGGCCTTTTTGGGGTGCATTGTGGCTGGCGTGGTGGCCGTGCCTGTGTACCCTCCCCACCCCTACCGGATGGAGACAGACCTTCCTCGGTTAAATATGATTGTGAATAACTCCGGCTGCAAAGTAGCTCTGACAGACTCTCAGTACATGTTGGTCATCCGCGGCATAGCCGTCAAGAACATGCTCTCCCGCGTCGGCCTCGCCAAGGGCGCCACCTGGCCCAACCTCCGCAACGTACAAACAGACAAGATCCGCAAGTCATACGCACATACAGAGCTCCTCGTTGAACCCGACCCTGACCCAGATGACCTTGCATTTCTGCAGTACACCTCCGGCTCCACCTCCTTCCCGAAGGGTGTGATGGTGACCCATGCAAACCTTATTGCACAGGTCCGCCTCCTCTCCCTCCGTTCCGTCGGCATCTTCGGATACACCAACCAGCTGAACGTCGTCTCGTGGCTTCCGCAATACCACGACATGGGTTTGATCGGGATCTTCCTGGAGTGCCTCTCCACTGGGACCCACCTCATCTATATGACTCCCATCTCCTTCCTCCAAGATCCGACCATGTGGCTTTACACTCTCCACCGCTACCGTGCCGCTGTCACCTGTGCACCGAATTTTGCCTTTGCCCTCGCCCAGCGCAAGACTTCGGAGGCCCTTCGTGATAGTATGGACTTGTCGTGCATTCAGTGCGTGATTTGCGGGGCCGAGCCGATCAGGGTTGAGGTGATGCAATCTTTCTTCGCGTTTTTTGCCAAGAGTAAATTTGATCCTAAGGTCCTCATGCCTGCTTATGGTCTGGCGGAGTTCACCTTGTGTGCGACTTCCCAGCCATCGGGGAGGGTGTTGAACGTGCTGTATGTGGATCAGCAGGTGTTGGGGTCGACGGGAAAGGTTGTGTTGGTACCTGAGGACACGCCGGGGGCTGCATGCTATGTGGGGGTGGGAGGACCTTATAAGGAGGATGGGACGCAGTGTCGAATCGTAAATCCAGACACGAGGGTTTGTCAGGGGCAGGGGCATATTGGGGAGATTTGGCTGGATGGCCCGAGTAAGACGAAAGGTTACTTTGATGACGATGTAAAGACGCAGGAGTCGTTTAGGGGATTAATAAAGGGAGAGGAGGACTCGGGGCATGTGTATTTGCAGACGGGGGATCAAGGCTTTCTATGGCATGGTGAATTGTTCATCACTGGACGGATCAAGGATTTGATTATTGTGAGGGGGCGGAATTTGTACCCCCAGGATATTGAGTATGCGGTAGAAGCGGGATTAGATAGCATGTTGCGCCCGGGCTGCTCCGGTTCGTTCTCCCTGGATTGCAATGGGGAGGAGACTGTTGCGTATGTCGCTGAATTGCGAAATAACACAACCGATCATACGTTGCTCCAGGGGACGGTGGATCAGATTCGGAGATTAATCGCCGAGGAGTTCCAGGTGGCTGTCTCGGTGGTGGTGCTTGTCGAACCTCGTTCCATCCCCAAAACTACCTCCGGGAAGATTCAACGGCATAAGTGTAAATTGGGCTACCGCGATGGTTCCCTCAAGACGGCATTCCTGTGGGAGGCCGTGGGTAGCGCTAACGGACTTGCACTTCCCCCTCCTACCAAGGTGGACGTCCTCGCCTTGAGCTTGAACAGTCAGAACGGTGACGATGATGCCATGTCGGACGACTCGTTTGTGTCTGCAACCTTTGGAGGAGCCGAGTTCGAAGACGATTTCTCTTCGCCTGAGACCAATTACCAACGTAGCCCGATGAAGAGGAGGACGTCCTCGCTTCTGGGATCCGCATCGGGAATGGCTCCTGTCAAGCTTCCTGCCGTTGGGGAGGTGCCCGCGGCGACGGGCAGCCCTGCTGGGGAGGAGGAGCGGCAGGAACAGGAGCAGATATTGGGTGCAGACCATTGGGACGTGCCCTCCCCTGTGGCAGTGCAGTCTCGCAGTAAGCAGGAGGGGGAGGGGGATGACGGGGAGGAGGGAGGGATTACAAAGGAGCATGAGGCGTTTATTGACCTGTTGGTGGATTATGTGGTTAAGACTCGAGAGATCCAAAAAGAAAGCGTCGACATCGACCAGCCTATGTCTTTGTTGGGATTTGATTCCGCAGGATTTGTGGCGTTGGGGAGGGTAATGGGGGAGTGGGTGGGAAAAGAGATCTCGCCGGCGATTGTGTACAAGTACACGACCATTCGAGAGATTGCAGGATTTCTGTCTCGGGGGGCGGATGACTCGGAGTTGAGCAATGGGGACACCGATGATGCGATCGAGGCGGACTTGGAGGCGCCGATTGCAATCGTAGGGATGGGTGTGCGGGCGCCGGGGGGGCCGTCCGGAAACTTAATTGGAAAGGAGGCGTTCTGGAAATTTAGTATGGCGGGGGCGGATGCCGTGAGAGAGGATATGCCTGTGGAGAGGAAGACGGACGAAAGCTTGATGTTGCCGGGGGGTTATATTGATAATGTGGATACGTTTGATGCGCATTTCTTTGGGATGAGTCCAGCGGAAGCCACGCACTTGGATTATCACCAGGGCCACGCTCTTGAGGTGACTTGGCAGGCCCTGGAAGACGCAGGGATCGAGCCGGCTAGCTTGAGCGGGCGCAAGGTGGGTGTATATATTGGGGCGATCTCGCACGAGTTTGCGGTGCTGGAGTCGCTCAGGGGGGAGAGCAGCACGTGGGCAGCTACGGGAATCAGTAATTCTTTGGTGGCGAATCGAGTCTCGTACATGCTGAATGTTCGTGGGCCTTCCCTTACTTTGGACACAGCGTGTTCCTCTTCGTTGGTCACTGTCAATGATGCCGTCCGGGACTTGCGTTTGGGGGTAATTAGCATGGCTCTGTCCGGTGGAGTGAATTTGATCTTGTCATCTTCTGCTTCTACGGCGTTGAAGAAGGCTGGATTTTTGTCCACGGCCTGCCGCACCTTCGATGCGACTGGTGACGGGTACTGTCGCGGGGAGGGGTGTGGTATGGTCGTGCTGAAGCGGTTGAGCCGGGCGATTGCGGATGGGGATCGTGTTTACTCGGTTATTCGTGGAGTTGCCGTTAACCATGACGGGAAGACCACTTCTCTGACTGCGCCTAACCCTCTGGCTCAAGAGGCGGTCTTGCGTGCTGCTTATCGTGACGCACATATCAGCCCGAGCCAAGTGAGGTATATAGAGGCGCACGGGACGGGGACCAAGCTGGGAGACTCGATCGAGATGGCGGCGTTGGGGGCTGTGATGCAGGCGGGCCGTGATAGGGAGGATGGTAGCAAGTTCCGTTGTATTATTGCGTCGGTCAAGTCGAATATCGGTCATTTGGAAGCGGCTGCTGGCGTGATGGGCTTGATTCGATGTGCGTTGGTGTTGTACCATGGCCAGGTGCCTAAGGCGGTGCACTTTGAACAGCCCAATCCTTTGATTCCTTGGGAGCGTCTGCCGTTTATTATTCCTCGGGCGAACATGCCGTTGCTTGAGGAGGGAGCCCAAGATGACCCCGGAGCAACGGTGGTGGGGGCTGTGAGTGGCTTCGGGTTTGGGGGTACGAATGCCCATTGCGTGCTTGAAAGTGTGCCGAAGAACTTCGATTTCGACGAGGGGTTCGACACGGCGGTGACTGCCACATCCTCTTCCAAGCAGCCCTTGCCTCTGCTGTTGCCTGTGTCGGCTCGCTCGGAGGAGGCCTTGAAAAAGCTGGTCGTAAGCTACATGGACCTGTTGGTGGGCTCGGGGAGGGAGGGCAGCGGCAAGGTCTTATCCTATGACCGCGCCGTGGAGACGTGCCTGGAGGCCAGCACCCGTCGCACGCACCATCACGGCTTCCGTGTTGGGGCCACGGGGCGCTCGGCTGAGGAGCTTCACGCGTCTCTCAAGGAGTTGATGGAGGAGGGGGAGACCAAGCCAGTCAACAAGACAGCGCAGCCCCCAGAGGTTGTCTTCATGTTCACAGGACAAGGCGCGGGTTACAAAGGAATGGGCCGCCAGCTGTATGAGCGCAATGCAATCTTCCGCGCGAGCATGGATGAGGTCGACGCGCTGCTTACTCCTCACCTGGGCTTTTCAGTGCTAAAGACGGTGGTGTTGGCCAAAGACGACCACGCCGTGGGCGACACCACCACCTTACAGTCTCAGCCTACCTTGTTCGCGATCGAGTATTCTCTGACGCGGGTGTGGGCGATGCTTGGGGTGGAGCCGAACGTGGTGATGGGCCACTCGGTGGGAGAGATCGTTGCTTCCGTTTTGGCCGGTATCTTGTCAGTTGCTGATGCTGCGAAATTGATCTGCGTGCGTGCGAAAGCTATGCATGCCGTGCCTGCCGGTCGGGGGGGAATGTCTGTGGTGTTTGTGGGCGAAGCGGAAGCGCAAGCTCTTTGCGAGTCGTATAAAGTGGAGATAGCTGCCGTCAATGGCGACAACTGCGTGACCATTGCGGGGTCCTTCAGTGGGTTGGACGCCATGCAGGAGCATCTTAAGGAGAAGGACATTCGCTTCAAGCGTCTAGATGTCGCGCGGGCCTTCCACACCTCCCACATGGAGTCCGCCCTTCCCTCGATGCGTGAGATCGTTAACGAGATTAATGTCAAGGCTCCCAAGTCAACCCCCAAGCTGGTCTCCCTGCTCGCGGGCGGCCTAATGACAGAGGCTCCTGGGCCAGAGCACTGGGCGGAACACGTTCGCAAGCCCGTGCTCTTCCTACAGGGCATGCATAGCCTTCTCAGGGATGGACGCCCGCGTGTGTTTATCGAGTTGGGGCCTGATGCTGCCTTGACCGCGATGGCGAAGCGCATTGTCCCTTCACGTGACCCGAATGTGGCGCTCATCCCAAGCATGACGAAGGCACGGAGAGGGGACGAGAATTTGCGGTTGGTGGAAGCTTTTGGGAAGGCTTATGTTGCGGGGGTGAATCTCAAGTTCAAGGCTTTGAAGGTCGGACCACCGGTGCCTTCTTCGGTGGAATTGCCTCTGTATCCGTTTGATCATACTGTGCATATCGCTCTCGGGAAGCTGACTGCTAATGCAATAGCATTGAGGGGCGAGAAACCCACCCATGTCCAGCAGCAGGCATTGGATGCCTCGGTCGATGCCCAGCGGATTGATTATGGGAAGACGAACCTGTTTGAAGAGTCTTGGATGTTGCGACAGGAGCATCGTGGGTCGCGGGGGAAGATTCTGCCGCCGGCACACACGGTATACATTTGCTCGGAGCCCACCGATGCTGCGGCGTTGGCATCGGTGAAGGTGCTGAGGGAGAGGAGCCACGCAGTGTTGGTGCCGCAAGATTCAGAGTCGGCAGCTAAGGCGGCCTTGGGGGATCACCCAAATAAGGCGAATGTGGCGGGGGTGGATTTGTTAGCGGGTGGGGATGAGCTGAAGGCATTCCTTTCGGGTCCCAATGAGGCTGACACCATAGCGATTATTTATATTGCGGGGGGGGAGAGCGGAGGACAGGCGCCGGGATTGGACGATTTGAGCCGACTCACCGATACAGCTTTCGGGGAGACTGCGCAGATGCTTTGTCTGCTGCGGTCCGTGGCAGAGATGGGGCAAGGGAAACGCATTAAGATTTGGACAGTCACGACCCGCGCTAAAGCTGTTGCTCCTGGGGATCGCGTACAATCGATGAGTGCGCCTCTGTGGGCCCTGGGCAAGTCAGCCATGCAGGAATCTTATCCTTTCTTGTGGGTGTCTATGATGGACCTCCCCGGCCCGAGCAAGGACCAGCTTGCCCTCCTTCCCTCCTCCTCGGGCAACGCCGCAGCTGACCTCAAACTAGCTGTACCAGCCGCGGCACGTCTGCTGCAGCTGCTGGATACCGAGACTTCGAGCTATGGTCGCAATGATCCTCCCGAGCAGCTGGCCTTCCGCCGTGGGCAGTGGCTCACTCAGAAGCTGCGTGAGGCCGAACTCCAGGACGACATCGACCCTGTAGTGCAAAAGAAGATCGAGGAGGCCACCCGTGCGAACGTTTTCCCCCCTCCTGGGGTGGACGTGATGATCCGCAAGACCTTGACACCCGACGCCTGGTATTTGGTTACAGGTGGGTTGGGTGGGTTGGGCCTGCATGCCGCTAATGCTCTGGTGCGCCACGGGGCGACCAAGCTGATTCTAACGAGTCGCGGAGGGAAGCCAACGGCTCAATATAAGGGAGATTTGGAGGCGCTGTCGTCGATTCCTGGGGTGACTGTTCGCCCGTTTGCTTGTGATACGGGGGAGCGGGCGGCGGTGATGAAGATGTTTAAGGAGTTTGAGCACGAGGGTGGCATTCGAGGGATTGTCCATTGTGCGGGGATTCTGGCTGATGGTAACTTGCGGCAGCAGGACGTGGACAAACTTGGGGCTGTATGGGGGGGGAAGGTAGATGGGGCCGTGAATTTGCACATGGCCTCCGTTCGTCAGGCCCGCCCGTTGGATCTGTGGATTACCTACTCCTCGTCCTCGGGTTTGATGGGCTCGCCTGGACAGGCGAATTATTCGGCTGCCAACACGGCATTGGACTGCATTGCGGTCTTGCGACGTCAAGCAGGCTTGGTGGGGACGAGCTTCCAGTGGGGTGTGTGGGTCGGGGTGGGTTTTGCGGAGCCATCCTTTTTGGAATTGCTTGACTCGATTGGGTTCCCCTCTATTACCAAGAGCTTGGGCAGCCTGGTGTTGTCAACTCTTTTAAATCGCAGTGCCATGGCCATGCCCAAAATGGTGTGTTGCCATCCTGTGAAGTGGTCGGTATTTGTGCAGCGTGGACCCGAGTACATGATATCGGGCGACCTGGAGTGCTTTGAGCCGGTCAAGCACCGCATTCCCCCCAAAAAGGAGCCTTTGCCCTTGACCGACGATGTCAAGGCGTATGGTGCGCTGGATACGCCATGGGAGAGGGCAGAAATGCTTGAGAACGCAATGATTAGCAGCTTAAAGAAGGCGACGGGGAAGGACATCACCAAGACACAGAATTTGGGGGATTGTGGGATTGCGTCTTTGGAGGCGGTGGAGCTGATTGAGACGCTTGTTCGTCGTTTCCCGGTCAACATTGCCTTGGGCAAGCTGCTTGAATACCCGACTGTGGAACTCCTCTCGAAGTATGTGGCCACACAGCTCGATCGCATAGTGGACTCGAAGCGCTCCTTACCCCTCTCCTTGGGGCAAGAGGTCCTACTTGCCCAAGGTCTTAGCCGCTCTTACATATATCAAGAGATTACCTTCCATGGTTCCCTGGCGCCTCATGCGTTGGTGGAGGCTTGGCGGCAACTTTTGGGGCGACACCCTGTCCTGAGGACGATTTTGGACTTGAAGCCCGCAGAGGGAATTGGGCGGCAGCAGGTGTTGCCGCTGGAAGATACGCCGTTCAAGGACATGTATGGGTCGGTGATATTGGCAAGCAAGGCCAAGGACACCCGCAGCTTAGAGGTTGTTCTAGGTAATGCTGCCGACACCATGAACAATGTTCCGGGCGCCCGTCTCTTGTCCGTCAAGTTCGCCACCAAGACCAGCACCAACCCTACGGACTCCACTGTCCTCCTAGCTGTGCCGCGCATGTTACTGGATCGCTGGTCCCTCCGCCTCCTCGGCAGCGAGCTCACCGGCCTTTACATGATGTCCCAGGCTGTTGCTTCGGCTGCTCCTGGTGCTGCTGGTCCCACCCTTTCCCCTCCCCTTATGTCCTACCAAGATGCAATGAGGCAAGCGGCTACCCAGGAAATCAAGGGCAGCCCTAGCATCTCAGGAGGGGCACGTTCTCTCCGTTCTGGGGCCTCCTCCGTGGGCAGCGAAAAGGCTCGTACTCTCGTGCCGATGAGCATCACTGGCCTGACGGAGAGCAGCAAGCCCAAGGACAGCTCCCAATCAGTGAGCTTGACTTTGCCCACCGCCCTGGCCGCCGAGTTGAGTGCTTATGCGATCAAGAACCGCGTTCCCCCCTCCACTGTCCTCCTGTCCGCCTTCCTCCTCTCCCTGTGGGAACGTTCGGAAAACAACGAGGCCTCCGTCTTGGTCGATCTCGACCAGCATGTAGCCCGCGGTGATGTGGTGGGGCCTGTTCTTGTTCCTTTCAATGTGACCCTCCAACGCGCCCACGCTTCCCGTGGACCGGGCGAGCTTGCGTATCACGTCCGAGAGACGGTGGACGAGACCCTGCAGCTACTGCAAGCCCCTTCCATCCGTACAACGGAGGGGGCGCTTCGTCCTGTACCTGAAGGTGTCCCAGCATTTGCCTTCCATGAGGAGCCTTTGTCCGGGAAGGAGGTCGGGGCCATTGGCGACAATAATGTGCAAAGTCTCCAGCTGTCAGTAGTGGCCCGCCTCGCAGCAAACAGGAAGAACACGGAGTATGTCGTCAACTTGGCTTCGGGGCCTGGGCACTCGATGAAAGACTTGGGGGTTTTTATGCAGCGTTTCGCATTCAACACGCGAGAGGTCCTACTTCCCACGGCTTCCCGCAAGAAGAAGGATACGCCCTTCCAAGCCCCTGTCTCCAAGGCGGGTGCTACTGGTAGCTCTGGGATGTTGGCCGCAAAGAGTGGTCTACCTGTAACGATCGATTCGGGCAGTGCGGCACCGGCGGCGGGAGAGGAGAAGCAGGTACGGGGCACGGCATTGCCGACGGTTGTGGTGGCATTTTTGCAATTGATAGGTACGGGGATCATCGGCACTGTGCTTGCGATACCTGTTTTGCTTGTTTGGCCCTTGGTGACGCTTGCCTTGGACAATTTGGGACAAGCGGCGACGTTGGCTTTGATTCCCTTAATTTATCACCTGGTGGGGTTGATCGTGGCGGGGGAGGTGTTAATCCTGCGGGAGATCATGACCCGTGGTAACCTTCCCGCTGGGGATTATACGGTGAATTCTATGGCGTTCTTGCGATGGTGGTTCATGACTCGATTGCTTGCATTGACCAGCCCAGTGTACGTTGATCACATGAAAGGTACCTTCTTGTATATCTGGTGGTTGAGGGCATTGGGTGCGACAGTTGGCGACAATGTGCGCTTCAACGCGGGGGTGGTGATGACTGACCCCGATCTGATTAAGCTGGGAAAGGATGTGCTTTTGGGAAAAGGCGCGCGGTTGGTTAGCTCGATTGTCCGTGATGGGGTGTTGCGACGAGGACCGATCGTGGTGGGAGAGCGGGCACAGGTCGGCACGCACGCGGTGATGATGCCTGGCTCGCTGCTGGGGCGGGACTCGCTGTTGGATCGGCTGTCTGTGGCGGTGGAGGGGCAGCAGCTGGCGGAGAACAGCGTTTACGAGTCGTCTCCTTCTCGGTTCCGGCGCCCGCGTGATGACATAGACACGGCAGCACACCAGGGAGATACTCCAGGAATCGTGACCTTGGACGTGCTGTGCTTTGTGCTGCAGGCGTTCTTGGCACCTGTCCTGGCCGTGATCGCCGCTGCCATTGCCTACCAGCCGACGGCGGCACTGGCAGTGTATCTGGAGATCTACCCGTTCTTCAACTGGTACACCTGGACAGAGGGCCCCGTGATCTTTGCGCTTTTTTCCACTGTTGGCGTGGTGCCCATGATTGCCTTCCCCACCCTCTTTGCGTCCATGGCCTCCCTGACGGCCCAGGCAGCCCTGCTCCCCGATGCTGTACTTCTTTACACAGCACGTCAGGCTGGCTTGGCGGACATTACAGCCGACGCTATTCGTGGTTTGTTCAAAACCCAGGAAGGGGTGGATCTAATCAAGCCGGCGTTGCCAGCGGGCATGACGTTGGAGGGTACGCCGGGGACTGACTCCCTTGTATTCGTGACCACGGGCGCACAAGCTGTGAGGGAAGTGATGCTTGATGCCTTTGGTCTACCAGCAGCGACGATGTATGGTGTGTTTGGGGTCGTCTGGACCTTTGCCCTGGGCTTTATGATTCAGGGTTTTATCTTGACGTTCTTGACCAACCTGGTGTACTATATCTTGTTGGCCCCGCCTGTTCGCAGCAATGCCTATCGGGTCCGAGGGTATAAGGCACATTTGCGTCAGGTTAGGATTTCGGTGATGCGGTGGGCGTATGATCGCTTCATGCGTTTGTTTGTGGGCACGGATTTCTTGCCGACGTGGTATTGGACGCTGGGGGCGAGGGTGGGGAAGAGTGTGGTGATTGCTAACACGGACGTGTTTGAGGACCCGCATTTGATTTCCTTGGGGAATCAAAGCACGATCACAGACTACGCGGCCTTGGAAACAGTTAATGAGCCCGGGAATGGGTATGCGGTTTGTGAACGGGTCAAGGTGGGGAAGGACTGCGTGGTGGGCGTGCGAGGAGTGGTTGCCTCTGGGACGGAGATGTCGGATGGGTCGATAGTCATGCCTCAGTCTGTGGTGGCTGGGGGGGTGGTGGCAGCTGATGCCGTGATGATGGGTGTGCCTGCCGTCAAGATTTTGGAACGGTCTTCCTTGCCAGGCAATGCGCCGGTGGAGGGGCACGGAAGAAGCTTGGGTGGGTGTTTGAGGTGGGGATTGGGGTCGTGTGGGCACGAGTGGTTGGTGATGCGGGGCGTTCAGGGGCTGCTGGCACCGTTGCTATCGTGTGGCTTGACGCTTTTATTGGTCTTGGTGGCGGCATACCCCACGGTACTTTTCTATCTGTGGGCCATGGCGGATAAAACTGCGAATGGCGCGGGCTGGTCCGTGTTGCTCGCGCAGGTGGCCACGCCAATTGCCTTCCTCATTTTCTGGGTGTCAATTTTGGTGGTGGTCGTCGTAGAGAAGTGGGCGTTGCGCTGGCGACAGAAGGAGGGTATGACGGTGCCTGTTCGGGGCCCGTCGTACCACGCGCGGATTCAGACGTTGGTGTTACAGAATTATGCTGGGACTGCAGCGCTGGAGACATTGAGGGGGTCGGTGTTGGCGCCCTGGTATTTGAGATTACTGGGAGCGAAGGTGGATGGGAGCGCGTATGTGAATACGTTGGTGATCACGGAGCCGGACTTGGTGACAGTGGGGAAGCAGGCTGTCTTGGACACGGATGCGGTGTTGATGCCGAACGCGTTGGAAGGAAGGAGTCTGGTGCTTGGGCCAATTATTGTGGAGGACCGTGCTAGGGTTGGCTCGGCATCACTGATGCTGAGAAATTGTAGTGTCAAGCGCGGGGCGGAGTTGGCGGAGACGGCTGTGTTGCCCCCGACGCTATCATTGCGGGTAAAGGGGGTGAGATATGGGGCTTTTGTCCTAGAAGACCCGCCCAACGATGACGAGGCAGTTTAAAATATTTAGGAGAGGGAGAGCGAGAGAGAGAGAAGACAGAAGAGTATATGACGTGCGCTATAATATTCGTCTAGTATTTGGTTGGGAGAGGAGGCATAATCGAGGGGACAGGAAGTGTTGTGTGTTTTTGGTGGACTGTCACTATACGTTGATATGCACCGTCGAGAAACACAGACCTCTTCACTATTATTATTTAATAATAACATCAGCTTTACCAATCGACTGTATCAGACTAGCAGCAGCCAAGTTTCAATTCAAAACGACCAAATGATGTGTGTGATGCGTAGATTGTAGCAATTAAGGAGGAATAACGAGGAAGGTGCGGTAGATGAGAAAGGGGGAATGGAGTCGGTCACCAGGCAACCAGTGGGATGGGCGGTCTGATTGATTTCTTTCACTTCCTTCTTTTCTGTGTCATCTTCAATAAAAAGAAAGCGAAATGTGGGAAGCGTGTGTCAACAAGCTAAATTCGAGAGCTTTGTCTGTAGGTGTGTATCTTCTTTCTCTCACTTGGATTTGGCGGACGGGTGTGGGTGGGTTTGGGAGAAGGAGAAAAGAGAGTCAAAGTAGAGACAAAGAAGGGAAAAAGCATCACACCATAAATATGTGTTTTAGATAAACGATTAAAACAAGGACAAAAAAAGAGACAGGAAGCAAACTACAGCCCCAGCTCGCATACCTTTCAGGTGTGGTAACGAGAAAATGGGGCGGCAAGCTGCCACCAAAAAAAGAAACGGAAAAGAAATAGAAGCGCATGCACACAAAAGGAACAACATTATGATTACTGCGGTAAGAGTTTCCTTCATTCTACTTTTCTCTCGTCGCCTTCCCCGTTGTACACGTCAGACAGGCTGGCGATGCATTCCCTTGGTACGGGCGGGGCGGGGCGACTTACAAAAGGCGATGCTGGTAATGGCATTCATTTTCAATCGTCAAGATTCAGATGCTACAAATTTACGATATTGGTACACAGACAAAAAATTTGGTCTCGCGACTCGCTGTATGAATGTCTCCTCGCTAATCGCCGCCACGGTAGGAACGTATGTGACGGGGGGGGCAACGCCAGCATAACAGCTTACGATGAGGATATTGAAAATGCTCGTACAAGAAAATGCTCGTACAAGAGTTTTCCACCATACCGGTCGATGACTACCACAAACGCTTGTTGTTGAGTGTCAAGGGTGCTCGTTCCTCAACCTGGCTTTCGTTTACGACCACTTTGTGGCGCTCCTGCGAAGTGTGAAACTGTGGGGCCTGCTTTACTTTCGTCAATTGCAAGAAGACAAAGGACGGAATACCGCCGGTTACTTATTCTCGATCCTAATTTCCCTGTTGATTGCGTCAACAATCGCGGTCTGCTTGACCTTCCCATAGGATGCTGCCATTTTGATCCGTGAGTACTACGCGGGCGCAAATATTCCAGGGGAGTATTTCCTGGATCGGACCCTGGCTGGCATCCCATTTCCATAGCCTTACTCATTATCGGGATCATTCCTTACTTCATGGTAGGGCTCGCATCAGAGGCCAGGGCGTTTGGCAGGTTTTGCCTCATCTTTTTCGTCGTGAATTTCGCTGCTCAGTCTCTCGGGTACCTGGCGTCATCCTTCTCCGCGAATCCGCTGGTGGGTCTTTCGATTCCTACTTTGCTCACTTCTCCCATGATCTTTCTTCCCGACATGATTTATGAGCGACATTCTGTTCCGGAGAACTTGAGGTGGATTCAAGATCTGTCCATCGTGAACAGCGGCTTTGCTCTGTTGGTGATTAATCAGGTTGAGCAAGTCAATCCCCAAACTCGAAATTTCTGCCGAATTTATTACAAGTCAGCTAGTCGGAATATTCCCATTTTATGGTTAACCTTGTTATATTCTCGTTTTTTAACGTCTAGCGGCAATGGCGATATTGTATGTACGTGTCATGTACTTAGCCGAGGCAAAGAAAGACAGGGAAAGGGGTAGGGAAAATGGATCAAGGACAAATGGAAGTTGAGGGGTTATAGAAGGGCTCTGTGCTGAATAGACTCAGTACCAAGGAGATGTTGATGAAATGAAAGTCATGATCGAACCAATCTTCACTGACTAGGAATTTGTAGATTGTGTGCGGGTTGTAAATGACGAATTATATAAAATGCCCTGAAAAGTTGAAAGAGACAGGTCATTTTTGCACAAAAGGGTGTCGACTCGTGTTTGATGTGCACTAATGATATTGGATTTATTTGTATTTGCTTATTTGCTTATGCTTATGCTATTATGCTGTGCCTGCCATGCCGTCAGCAGACCCCATGTTGGAGCAGGACAATTGGTGCGGCCGATGACCCTCGAGGCGGACAAAGCAGGTTTTAACCTCAGCTTTTAATCCGCTTGGTTGTCCGTCTTACGTCGCTGAATAAGTACAACGTGTAAATTTATGCAGGAAAGCTTGAAAATCACTGATACTTAGATCTCGTTCACGCTCCAGATGCCATCGTAAGGGCCATTTACCCCCATAAAAACTAGGGAGTGTATTGGAACGAAAATTCCGAATCGGCCTCCGACCGCGGCCCTAAAAAAAGTGCAGTGCATGTATTCCATCTAGGCCATTATTTGGACCATTTGGAAGGTTATTTACTGTACTGATGGCTCATTCGACAAGTTATACCCCACAAAAGCACAAATTTGTTACAGCAGCTCGGATCCCAGTTTTTTTTGGGGTCGGCGAAAAGTTGCTTGGCACACGACACGAGATTAGAGCACTTTCTCGGTGGTCAAAGCAGCATGTGCGCACCATGATCCCCATCAGCGAATGTGCTTCACACACCTTTATCACCTCTTCGTCCCAGTTTCATGACGCAAGTTCCATATCTGTGTTGCTTCTGCCGGTCCTCCGTTGGTACAACCTATAGATGTACTGTCTTACGTCCCGTCGCTCTTCGCATCACGAACGCACAGTTTACAGAGCGATACAGCAAAGCGAGACCCACTTTGTCATTAAACATCTACAGATGGCTGCTTCGGCATCCGTAGGCACAAGACCCGAGATGTCCGACAGGAAATTGGACTCCGAGGGCGCCCCGCAGGCCCTGCGCGTCCTACCTCCTCCCATCAGGACTGGCAATAACGATGAGAATGATAAAGAGGACACAAATCAGACCTTTCTACTACGTCTGGAAAAACAAGGCAAAACTGATGCTATGAATGATGTAGTGTCGCGCGTGGGCTCTATCAAGGCACAAGTAATGGAGTGGAACGTGGCCGAGTACAAGGTCAAGCTGCGCAAGGGCGGCAAAAAAACTATTTTGCAGAATGTTGTAGGGCGAGCCGAAGCTGGATTTTTTAGCGCTATACTGGGCCCCAGTGGATGCGGCAAGACGAGCCTGCTGGACTGCGTGGCCTTGCGTAACTCAAGCTTCACGGGTGCGCTTCGATTGGATGGACAACCGTTGACGAGCAAGTATTTCCTCCACACCGGATACGTACATCAGAAGGAGCTATTATTCTCTCATTTGACTGTACGAGAACACCTGACCTTCCACTCCGTGACACGTCTTAGCCGAGGACGTACAACGGAGGAGTGTTTGGGGCGCGTGGAGGCCGTGCTGCAAGAGGTGGACATGGTGAAGGTCGGCGACTCGCAGATTGGCGGCGGAGAACTGTACGTGACCAAAGGTCTGTCGGGTGGGGAGCGGAAGCGGCTGAATATTGCTACGGAACTGCTGGCGGATCCGTCGATCTTGTTGTTGGATGAACCTACGAGTGGTAAGAAGGGGAGAAAAAAAGGAATAGAGAGGAAGAGAAAGAGAGAGTGTTTTGTTGTCATTTATGTTCCGGATGCTTGTGCTTGCTTGTATCTTTCTGTTGTGCTGCTGGAAAGTATAAAGCTTTGATTTGTTTTCCACATATCTAAAAATTGCGCCGACCTCAACTTATCTTACCTGTGTCTACCATTCCATTCCTTTCTCCCCCCTTTTCTCCCTCATTGCCTGCAGGTCTTGATTCGGTGATGGGAGAGCTGATCTGCCTCTTACTGCACGACCTAGCCAGGCGTGACCCAAAGCGCATCGTCCTTGTCGCTGTCCACAGCCCCTCCTCGCGTATCTTTTCCCTCTTCTCCCACCTGACCATCCTATCCAGCAACGGCGAGCTGGCTTATTTTGGATTACGCCAGCGTATACTCTCCTTCCTTGAAGGACTAGGGTATGCGTGCCCCAAACTCTTCAACCCCGCAGACTTCGTGTTGGAGTTAGCATCGACAAAGACAATCCAAAACCATATCAGTGACCCGATGGCTGCGGGCGAACGAGTGGAATGCTTGGCCCCACAGGAGGTTTTGTCGAAGAACTTGGACTTAGAGGAGGGAAGTGGATTGAGCGCAGGGAGGCAAGATAAAGGTGATAGTGTAGAGATTGACAATCGCAATTATTCAAACAATAATAAAAATGATGCACCGTTTATCGAGAGTGGCAGTATAAGTAATGTAAGCGAAGAGAGCGGATCCAGCGAGATCAGGGCAGGAAGCGCGGTGAGCAGCGGCGGTACCATGGGTCCAAGCGTAGGAGTACACATGTACCTGCGGATGTCAAATTCGAGCCCGAGGCTGGTGGCGGCTACCAAGGCATCTGTGGTGGATGATTTCCAGGCTCGTTTGGGCGAGGACCAGCGGCATCAGAAGGTGCATGGTGTTAAAGGTGCACGATCGTCGCAGTGGGCGCTGTTCAAGATTAATTTGTGGCGGGCATGGATTCAGGAAAGTCGGGAGAAGATTGGATTGACAGTGCGGGCAGCGATGACCGTGACTTTAGGTCTGTTGTTTGGCCTACTTTATCTCTACCAAATCCCCAAGGACAAGGGCCGTAATACTGCTGGTTTCCTCTTCTCCTTGCTGGTGACCATGTTAATCGCCTCCTCCGTGAATGTGTGCCTCTATTTCCCCTTTGAATTTGCCATCCTCATGCGCGAATACTACGCTGGGGGTAACCTTCCAATTCCTTACTTCCTCGGCCGTACCCTCGCCTCGGTGCCCCAATCCATGCTCTTCCTTCTCATGGGCATTATCCCCTATTTCATGGCAGGCCTCGCTCCCACTGTCTCAACCTTTGGCTACTTCGTCTTAATCCTTTTCCTTTCCATTTTCTCGGCACAATCTTTAGGGTATCTGGCGTCTTCTTTCACCTCGAATCCCGTAGTGAGCCTCTCCATTCTTCCCTTGTTCATAACACCCATGATCCTTTTTTCCGGAATGCTGTACGAGCGCCACTCTGTCCCCGCAGGCCTGCAGTGGATCCAAGAGATTTCCGTGATAAACTATTCGTTTGGTTTATTGGTTTTAAACCAAGTGGAGGCGGTAGGGGGACAGGTGCGGGTGTTTTTGCACCAGTTCTTGCAGGTTGAGCAGAAGGACTTTTCCATATTTTTGGTAAATTTGATTGTGCTGGCATTGGGGTATCGGCTATCGGCGATGATTATTTTAATGATTCGGGTGCGATTCATAAGTAAACCCCAGTGAAGAGTGTGCGCGCGCGTGTATGTGAGTGTGAGCGGGAAGGGTTGAGAAAGAGGTAGGGAGGAAGGGAGAGTGAAGGGGGAGGAGTTGGAGAGAATGGTAAGTGTTGCATTTTTGAAGGAGAGAATAAAGGGTAAAGGAGGGAAGGAAATTTAGGGCATACTCTCATGCCGAAGCTATGCATATAACGGGGTTTGTTTCGTGCTCTGGTGGGGTTGAGCACGGCATTTGTAGGGGAATTAAAAGCGCCACCTTCGAGTGCAGATGCGTTTTGTAGCATAAAACATGCGTGAAACGAGACTTGTTTGACGTCGGCTAATTTTGTAGTGTAGTATGGTTTATTTGATGTGGTGGGCATGTCCTATCTTCATCAGCAAAAGGTGAACAAAGATATTTGGAAAGCACTTGAACGCGAGTAGAAATCAAAGAGCAAAGAAAAATAACCGAATTCTGATACACGCAGTGCTGAAGACAAGGGAGACTCTTCCGCGAGATAGGAGTATGAGTAGGCAATGTCATCTGTATCTTTCCGTATTTGCTGATCCTTATTTCTTCGAGTGCTTGTGCCATCGTTCGATCTGCAGTCAACAAAGGCGTTTTAAAAAACGCGTGGTTCTCGTCTAAGGTTGTCAGTATCGAATTTCTAAATCGTGTCAGCAGAAAGGGGTGTGCGTATAAGGATATTTCGCCCCAAAGGTCAATGCGAGTGGCCAATTTAACACTAGCGGAATAATAACAAAGATCGTTATGGGCCATGAATGGCTGGGAGGTTATTGCCTCGGTTTCTGCTGTCTTTGGACTCCTTCCATTACCCACACCTAATTATGTTATGTTTATGTTTAAATATGATTATCAACAACCTCATGTCCGCCGATTTTTATTCTATGGAGTTGATAATGGCGCTCTTAGGGAAGCAAGCAACGACAGGCGATCAATCGGCGTTGCGTGTGAGTTGAAGTATTTGGTGTCAAGAAGCGGGTGCCACCGCAACAAATTTTGGGCCGCTTGAAAAGCAAGGAATTGTTCAGCGGCGTCAAAAGACATCGAGACACGAATGTTTGGAGTTATTACATATACAAGTGTGAAGCTCTTGATTCATTTGTTTGTGAAGCCTTCATTTTCTGGTGGGCTCGCCTGACACAGCCTCCTCGCGCACGCATACGTCGTTCGAGCACGCTCAGGAGTGAAACTTACTCTGGCTTGAAGTGTGCGAGTCGGTCTTTGCACGTCCACGTCCCCAAACAAGAGCCTGCATCCTCTTGACCACCTCTTTTACGCCCCTATCTTCACTCACACCCTTTCCCCTACATTCACACGACCACAGACACAGACACTGCCATCAGCCTTCAAGCAATCACACCAACGCGCAACTCCCTCGCACTTCTTCCCGGGACCATGTCACGCTCCTACCGGCTCGTGGGAGCCCTTCTTCCCCGTCTTCCCCTAGCCCGTCTCCTCCTCCTCTTCTTTCTGGTGCACCCAGGATCCTGCGCCACCTTTGAGAGCCGTCACTATTTAACACAACGTTACCCCAATCGGGACGTGATTCCTCCCGCCAGCCTCCTCCCCTCCCCCGGCCAACGGCGCCGCCATGACACCAATCCTGGCTCGCTCCTTTTTGTCCGTCCACCCACTGTGACAGACCCACAACAAAGCCACAGCCACAAGCACAACAAAAAGGGACAGACCATGCCGTCCTCTCCAGTGGCTCGCCGCGTCGTGATTGGCAATTTCGTCTCTGAGCTGGAGAGCAGCAATTACGACTATCGACGGAACGCGGGGCCTCGTCCTCGCCTTCCCGGCCAGCAAGTGCAACAACAACATCATGCACATGATCAGCAACGGCAGCAACAGCAAGTTGTCTCCAAACTTTCTTCCTCCCTCACCTCCGTCTCAGGCGGTGCTTCCGCAATGCCCTCGGCGTCGGTGGGCAGGCTCCTTAAAAAGTCCGCCGCTTCCTTCGTTGATGCCTATGACGGCGTCATGAGCTTTGTGGGAAGCCGAATTGTGACAACCGAGACAAGCTTCAGCAAGGCCCTGCTTGCAGTCTCCTCCTCCATGGCCACCCCCCTCACATACCTAGAAGGACAGAAGATGTCCTCCTTGTCCTCCTCTTCCTCGAGAGGCTTGAGATTGACATCTCGAGGAGCGGAAGGACGTATGTCTGCTTCCTCAGTCGGTGGGAACTTGGCAAAGGAGATGCTTAGTTCCTCCTTTTCTTCTCCGGCCCTGGTGGGGTTCATGGATGTGGACCCATTCGAGAAGAGCAAGAAGCATTTCAAGCGCAACACCTCGCTGGCCAAGCTCCTTTTGTAAAGGAGGAAGCGAAAAAGATTTGAAGGTAGCCTGACTTTCTAGACCATCATCCTCCTCCTGTTCTCTCCCACTCTTCTCTCTTTCTCAACAAGAGCATCTGCACCTAAAAGATGACTTGAGAAGACATGATGATGGCTCGTTCCTGTATATTGATAGATAGAAAACCTCTGTTGTTGACCGTGTGATAACTGAGCATTGTAGGCACTCTTTTACCTTTTTGCCCACGTGTTCTGCGATGCTAGTCACTACTATGTATTTGATTTAAACGTGTGCGTTGCAGCAAGGGCCACCCACACTGAAATATTAGCACTACCACCATCATGTGCCGGGAGAGACACAAGCACAGACGCACATGCACATCCATACACACACACGGAACAAGAGATCGAAAGAGAGAAAAAAAGAACACTGATGCATCGTGCCACCTCACGCATGGGGAATGGGGGAGACTGCGTTGCTTGGGTCATCCATTATTCAGTCACGCTGGATTGATTGGTCCATTGTATCGTTTAGGAATAGTAGCAGTAGTAGTATTAGTAGTAATAGGAGTTCGGCTTGCTTCCGACTGAGATATATGATTGAAACTGAAATGATTAAATTATTATTATTCCCATCACCCCATAGTGGGTCGCTTTCGAGAGAGTGAAAAAAGATATGACCAGACAGACGCACCGACGGAACGAAAATCTGTCGTCAAGAGATCGTGAAGTTTCGCGCAGCGTGAGAGAGACACGACCTTTGAGAAATGACACGAAGAAAAGTGGCAAACTTGTACGACATGAAGAACAAAATGGAAGGCGAAAAATATATAATATTGAAAAAAACAAAAAAAGAGGAGCGAGTGAGGTGGAGAGGAAGAGGAAGAGAGCAAGAGAGAGAGAAAACAAAGCAAGCCAGGAGAAGGTATTATCATTCATTAAATTGATCTCTGATGGGTTTCTAGCTTACACTTTCATGACTGAAATATTAATATAGGCAAGGGAAAGGGTTGTAGATGTCCAATCAACAAGGAGGAACAGGGGAACATTGACGACACAGGCTGGAGAAAATGACGTAAAGCGGAACCCCTACCTGCCTGTTGCCCCGTCTGCGTGCGCATGGTCGAAAAAAAAAGAAAAGTGAGATAGGCAAAAAGTGAGGCGAGGGGCTGACGGAAGAGGGCAGGAATTAGTAAATTTCTTGAGATGTGCGACATGTGTGCTTGCTATCATGTCCCGTGTGTGGGCTAGAGGCAGCCAGAAATCGAATATTTGGCGGATTGATATGTAAGTCGGGTCGAAACGTGCTAGAACAACAAAGAACTACAACACACCTTTAGAGAAGACGCCTATCACATTTGCTCGTTCCTTGCTCTCGCATTCTCCTCTCGTTGTCTTACTCTTTTTACTTCTCATCGCGCCATTTAATTGCTTTTCACTCTCTGACACCTTCTCACACCTTCTTTCCCCCTCACCTCCCTTCCTCTCTCCCGTCCCTCCCATCCCTTTTCTCATACGTCCATCGCATCCTCTCGACGATACACATATAAGTAGCCCAGATCCATTGGGGGAGCCTCACTAGCCGCCACCTTCTGATCATCGAAGATCGCCCATTGACCATCCTTCTTGATGTGAGCAACATAATGCCCACTTCCCAGATTTTTCCCCACGTGGCTTATGAATCCTACCAGCCTATACACCCCTTCGCCATCACTGTACTCGACCCCTCCTTCCCCTCCTTCATCCTTCCCTCCCACACCAGTGACGTTGCCCAGCACCTCCGCAACAGCTCCTGCTAGATCGTCTGCGTGGGAAAACAACCAATCCGCCGCTCGCTCCATGTTACCATCAGTGGCGGTCAGAGCTGCTTTGGCCTGCTCATCTGTAAAACCCAGCATCGCCGCCAGATTGCCCACTTCAGCCGCGGCCGGTCCTTTCGTCGAGGAAGAGGAGGAGGAAGAGGAGGAGAGAGTGATGGGTTCGTTGATGTTGGCATCCTCCAAGTGCTCAAACAGCCAGGCGGTTGCCTGTTCTACCCCTGCATTGCTCACTGCGAATAAAGCTCTCGCAATTGCATTCGCCGAGAAGCCCATCGATTCCATTTGCGCTGCCATCATCTGGTCTGGGGTCACTCCCCCTGCCTCCTCCCCTCCCTCCCCTTCCTTTCCATCCTTCGTCTCCTCCACCGCACCCTCCGGCATGAGCTCCTCCCCTTCCTGCAGACCCTTTGCGCGCAACGACCGCAAGTCCAGCTGCTCGGGGACATCCACAACGGCCTCTAATTTCTTTCCCTGCCACGTTTGGGTGTCCACATAATAACGCTTGAGCTGCAGGGCGAGGTACCGGGGAAACGTCCGAAAACGAACACGCTTTTGCGCAGGGCCTTTACGCCCCAGGGCAGAGGAATAATAGTCCTCCAAGTCCTCCGCCTGCGAAAAGGTGTCGAGACACGCGCTGAAAGGGACGATGGGCAACACCTCCTGCTCCTCCTTCTCATCCTTCGTCATGCTAATGCTTTCCCCAATACCTCCCTCCCCCCCTCCATCTGACACGCCCGTCAATTTCTGCTTCTTCTTCTCCTTCTTCTCCTCTTCCGTCTCCTGCTTTCGCTCCTTGAACTTCCTCACTTCTTCCCTATTTACCGCCGCCTCTACTGGGATCATCAGCCGCAAAAACAAGTCACTCTTCTCTGCATACCTGACCTTCCCACTCTCCACGCACTCCAACCGCTCCTCTACCAAATACTTAAACAATCCCTCCGTCGAAAACGGATTTTCTCCCTTACTCCCTGCGCCTCCCATCCTCTCCGCCCTCATCAATTTTTCCAACACGTGCTCCAGGTACTCCGCGGCGTCCTGCTGTCGACCGGTGGAGAACTCCGGGTGCTGTTTTCCCATCAGCACCTTGAACATGCGTGGCTCCACCGAAGGTGTGAAATTCGTATCGTTATTCTCAGCCGCCTCCTTCCTTTCCTCTTCCGTGGCCAAAGGGGCGTACCGCGCCGTGCAAAGCCCTTGAGCAAGCTTGCACATCTGCGTCAAAAGGTCCCCGGCAGGGTCAGTCACAGCAGCCGCCCTCTCCCCCTTCACCAGCTCCTCGAAGCGACCCACATACTGCTCTTGGATCTCCGGCAGCGCGAACAACAACTGCAGCACACTATTCATGTAGCAGCTGTTCCCTAGATTCCGCAGACCTATATAGCCCGGTCCTCGTAAGGGCAACAAATGCGCCCCTGCCTCCGTAATCCGACTGAACGCCCACCTTTGTCCCTCAATCTCCAGCTCTGCCAAGCTCTTATCCGTCTTCTCCAGCCCCATAACATCGATCCCAAAGTGCCGCAAATGCTCCGCTAGCTTCGGGTCCGTCACCATGCAATCCTCATCAGCGGCATAGCTATAAACATCCGCCCCGTGGGGAGTAATCGTGCCAAGCTTCACCGCCAGCGGGTACATCCCATGAGTCGCCTCAAAATGCTTCAAAGCAGCGCCGGTGCCAATCGTCTCCCCATTCACCACCTGGGCACGTCCTGACCCGATATAACCATCCGACAGATTCAACCACAGGTTTTGGGTTTGCCCTGAATCGGCGCATTTCCAAGTGGAAGGGTCACTAGAGATCTTCACTCCATTTTCCAGCTGCATCAGATCCTCTGCATACTTGGAAATAGGTCGAGGGTCCTCATCGGCAAGCCATGCTGCCTCGTCCGTCTGGCTCGTCACGCCTTGATGATCCAAAATGACCTGTACTGCCCGAGAGAGAAATTCAGGTAGCTCCTCATTCGGAAAAACAACCCTCTGCACCCTTGGCTCGGCATCACCATTCGGAGACGATACCACGGCCAATGCCGCTTCCTTCACCACCTCGTACTTCTGGCTGTCCAGCTTGAAACCCCCTTCCACACCAATCCCCAACACAGTCGGGCATTCGGACGCAGCCTCAGCCTCCGCCTTGGCCTCATTCCCTGCCGCGCTTTCCTCTGCCACGGGCAACTTGGTGTACTTGAGATGTACGTACAGCGTATTTCCAGTCTTACCGCTGTCAAAGCTCAAGAAATCCTTCCCCACGCCGCCCCACGTCTTCAAATTCACGTACAGCCCGTCGGGCGAAAAGGGAGTGTCGAACGAGTAAAGGCATTCATCCTTGTAGACCTTGTCGTGGCTCCCGGGCGCACGCACGCTGCCCATGCCCGCACGGATTGCCGTTAGGACAGTCGGATCGAGAGGAGTGGTCATGGCGAATTGGAAAAGTGACTGTTGTATGTATGTATGTGTGTGTGGTAGTAGGTAAAGGGCACGTCGTGGAACAAAAGTTCATCATCGGCGATGTGTCTAGGACAGGAGAGGATGCTTCACACACAACCCAAAGCCACGATTCCGGCACGCCCTTGAAGGAGATTGCCTGGCTTAGCTGTGCTTGGAGAGTGTGGGCGGTCTGGCGTGAAAGGCGGAGGGCATAGCCAGCGCAAAGTTGTGATGATGTGAACGATGACGATATTGTATGATGCGAGTACCCGGCTACTTTCCTGCTTGACCCCACCCTCACGCCGCATACACACACTGACACACACACACATACACACAACACAGAGCCTTGCTTTTGTTCTGCGCCTCATCAGCCCTCCTCGCCCAGCCTTGGCCTGTCCTTGTTGTCCACTACCTATGCCAAGCGCCGGCGGGAGAGAGAGGCAGACGCGGAGCTCAAGCTCCTGCACCGACGACGATGGAGAGGCAGAGGAGACTGTCCTGGTCGCGGCTTTTGGGGCCGCGTCGTTGGGTGAAATGAAGGAGCAGCCTCAGGACAAGGATAGGGAGGTGCCTCGAGTCGATGGGTGGGTGGGTAAGAAGAGGAAGAAAAAGAAGACAAAAAAGAAGGAGAAAAAGGGCACTGCAGGCCGGACGAGGGAGGGGGAGGATGAGACCCAGGAGGCGGCCGAGGAGGGGCGTAGCACCACTGCCAAAGCCATTACTTTTACTGAAAAGTCTATCAAATCACCATCAGACGCATTTAGAATAAACCAATCACCCCAGGAGAGCGATTCGGCTGCCAAATCACTATCCGGCCCCGTCGCCGCGGTGAAGGAGCAGAGACCAGAAGATGAAGGGGTATCTCATGAAGCGTCGCCACATGCATCACCTGACCCAAAGAAACCCTCGATTTCGTCCACTGTCGTGGCTATCACGGGCAGCGATGGCACGCCTACTGCCGCTGATGTGGATGGTGCCGTTGCGGCCGCCGCCGCAGCAGTCCATGCCAACTCCACCAAACCCAGCACCATGTCACTCACCAAAGACTACGTCTTGCACCTGCTCTCTGGCGAAATCCTTCCCTCCTCTCCTCCCCTCGCACCTTCCCCCAGCCATCTTCCCCTTCCTCCTCGCCGCCAACGGGGGATGGTCAACACAGGCAACGCCTGCTTCCGGAACCTCGTCCTCCAAGCCCTCCTCTCCTGCGAGCCCTTTTACCGCCTCCTCCTCACCCTCCGCCCTTTTGTCGTCAACAAACCCCCTCCCTCCCTCCCCCAAGACTTGGAGTCCCTTCTCCCCACCTGGCTGGGCTTCGCCAAGCTCGCCGTTGCCCTTGAAGACCCCTCACTCGTCACCCCCTCCTCCTCTTCGTCCTCCGACCTGCCCTCTCGGACGATGTACCGCAAGAACGAGCTAACCCCCCCCCAAATCAACGGGAATATACGCAAGAAGAACCGCAGCAGAAAGCAGCAACCACCACCCTCCTCCCAGCAGCAGCAGCAGCAGCAGCAGCAGCAGCAGCAGCAGCAGCAGCAGCAGCAGCAGCAACAACAACAGCAGCAGCAACAACAACAGCGGCAGCAGCGTGAGTTTTGGATTGCGCCAGTATTACCCGATGATTACCTCGGGTTGGCTTTTGGGGCGTTTCGGTCGTCGGACGCGGGGGAACAGGAGGATGCACAAGAGTTTATGGCCTTCATGTTGGATAGACTCCACGAGGAAGTGAGAGGTGCGGTGAGGAAGAGAGAGGAGGAGAGGGAGGGGGGGGAGGAGGCACGGGGGGGGGGAGGGGGAAAGGCCTGGGAGAGGGGAGCGCAGGAGGAAGAGGGGAACGATGATGGATGGTCGGAGGTAGGGGAGAAGGGGAGAGTGGCCAAGTTAAGAGTGAGCGGAGTGTGTCGGGGAAGGAAGGATGGGAAGAATGGAGAAAGTCCAGGGAAGGGAGGGAGGGGAGGGGAGGATGTGAGTGCGGTGTCGGCGTTGTTTTATGGGAGGGAAAGGTCCGATTTGAGACGGGCGACGAGTCGGAGCATTAGTGCCACCACGACAAGGTTGAGTTGCCTGCAGCTGGACCTGCCCTCAGGAGGGGGAGGGAGGGAGGGAGGGAGGGAGTTGAAGTTGGAAGAGGTCATTGAGCATTCGTTTCGGGAGGAATTGGTGGAGAACAGCGATGGGTCGACTCTGAGGAAAAAGCTGTTTATTGATGCCCTCCCTCGTGTCCTCATTCTCCACCTGAAACGATTTATTTTCGACGTGCAGCGAGGTGCGGGGGTAAAGCTGCACCAGGGGGTGGATTATCCTTCTCGGCTGACCTTCCCTCCCCATTTACTTACAGCCACGTTGAGGGCGACGGTGGCGGCGGAGGGAGGGAGGGAGGGAGGGCCGACATTCCAGCTGTTCGCTGTGGGGTTGCATCACGGGCGTACATTAAATGGGGGGCATTACACGGTCTTTTGTAAAGGGGGGAAAGGGTGGGAGGGAGGTGGTTCTCGAGGAGAAGGAGGAGGAGGAGGAGGAGGAGGAGGAGGAGGAGGAGGAGGAGGGGAGTGGTACGCATATGATGATGAGAGGGTGGAGAGCGTACAAGAGGGGCAGGTGAGGGGATGGACGAAGGAAGTGTACCTCCTGTTTTACCAGAGGGTGTGAGGGGAGGGAGAGAAGGAAGGAGGGAGGGACTGTGGTAAAAAGTGTTGATCGGTCGAGGCATTGATAAGACAGAAAGCAGCTAATTTCGAAAAATCAAAGAAATAACGCACGGTAACGGAAAAGGGGTGTATGGATGGAGATACCGCTCCCCTATTTTTCTGGCGGTGGAATTGGCGCTTGTGTGGGGGGGTAATCATGATATCGGATCAGGCAGGCGGACAAAACTTCGAGAAGACGGAGGAGGTGGAACGGCCAGCCGACATTGTTGCTAGCCTCAGCCCTTTGGTCTGTGTATGAGTTGCATACATACATACGGCGTTTTATCGTGTGTTTCCTTCATCTATTTCATTATACCTTCATACCTTTCATGGACGTAGCCACACTTCATTCTACTTTTCTTGCAGCCTTTATGCAAGTAAAGTAAGCGTACCTTGCTGCTCACCGTCCACAAAACCCCCTCCAACCTACTTCCTTTTCATTCGTCATCATCGTCGTCGTCGTCGTCCTTCTCCTCCTCCTCCTCCTCCTCCTCCTCCTCCTCCTCCTCCTCCTCCTCCTCCTTCTCTTCCTTCTCTCCTCAGTCACACAGCAAGGACTCTCGTGTGTCCACTCTTGTCTTCGGGTTGGTGCCTGACGCCTTCTCACACAGCTTCTTCTGTACGAAGCGATCGAGCAACGTATCTGAGAAATCCGCCCCCTCAATGCTTCCCACCTTCACAACCGTTTCGGTAAAGTAGCCGTTGTTGATAACAGCATCCTTTAAGATAGTGTCAACCATGTTCGCGCCTTCGAAGGATGCGCCTGAAAGGTCCGCACCTGGAAGTAAGGTAAGGGGGGAGGGTGGGAGGGTGGGAGGGTGAGAGGGAGGGCGAGAGGGAGGGAGGGCGAGAGGGAGGGAGGGAAAATTTCCTTGGTACTCTATTCTGTGCACCCAAGCAATTGATAGAGCCTAGAGACAAGGAAAGAAAAGAATCGCAACGTACCCGTGAAGTCAGCCTCCGTCAGTGCCGATTTGTAGAAGCGAGCGCCCATGAGCTTGGCACCCTTGAAGTTTGTCCGTTGCTGTTATGGGATGTGTGTGTATGTGTGTGTGTGTGTGTGTATGTGTGTGAAGGGTGTGGGTGTGCACATGCATGTTTGTGATGGAATTATATTACCCAGTCTTCTTTTGTCCTCCTTCCATTCCAACCCCATCCTTCTGCTCGCCATACCTCCCCACCCTCGTTTCCACTCCACTTCCCACTTCTTAAGGTCTTCACACTGCAGTACCTACCGCGAAGGCGCCGGAAAAATCTTTATTACTATAATCCTTGCCACTGAAGTCTTGGTCCGCAATTTTGGCCTCCGCGTAATCCTTGCCACCCCCCGAAATAGCATGGGCGGAAGGCACGTCCAAGGCAGCGGGAAGAAGGGGGCCAAGCACAAGGGCTGGGGCAAAGCTCAGGAGACGACGAAGCGGGGAAAGAAAGGCAGAGGTAGAGGAGGAGGAAGAGAAGGAAACAGAAGAAGATGCAGACATGCTGAATTTCCTATTTTGGTATGGGCAAAGTTTTGGGTAGGTCGAGCGTCTGGAAGCGGGTTCCAGAGCAGCACAATGCACACGTACCTCGCGCAGGACGAAGACGCCGGTATGGGGACTACAAAAGCACGAATAGCCAGACAATAGGCCACAACCACCAGCAGCAGTGGTTGAAGCTTTGCGGGAGGCATGGTCTTGGGGCCTGTGTGTGTCGGTATGCGTGTTGTGATGAGCGATTGTGTGTTGAGGCAGGTGATCCTCAGCAAGCAACTTTGTTGAATGTACACGACGACATGAGCTACACAGGACACGATGCCCACAAGAAGGGCAAGCTCTGTCTTAATACCCTCCTCACCCTTGTCCTGATGGTGCTGGTAGCTGTGGTGGAGCTGTCGAATTTGTCTGCGTGTTTGTTACGGCTTCAATGAGCAACACCACTGGAAATCGCCGGCACCGTGACACATGCGGCAAGCTTCTTTTTTTTCCCCCTACCGACTGGAGCTCCCACGCATTTACTACTGGAGCTCCCACGCATTTACTACACAAACTAAACAGAAAACAGGGAATCCGCTCAAAGGCACAATGTCCAAGCCGTGACGATGCCGATCGATGTGCCGCCAGTCGCGAGTGGGGACCGTTGGCCCGCCCTTGAAAGCAGTTCGGAGGCCTTTACCGCTTTGCTTCACAAGCTCCTGCGCCCCCACTCTTCTTCTTCTTCTTCTTCTTCTTCCTCCTCCTCCTCCTCCTCCTCCGCCGCCGCCGATGCTACTCCCACCTCCTCCCCCTACTCCTTTCAAGACGTCTTCTCCTTGGATGAGGACTGCCTGGCCTTTGTGCCGGGAAAGACACTGGCCTTGATCCTTGCGTACGATCACAGCGCTATTCCTGCGGCGTCGGGCCCTGCGATAGAGCGGCCGACCAGCACTTTCCCAGCCAACCTGGTTTTAATCAAGCAGATCCCGGCACTCGACAACGCCTGTGGCACAATTGCATTGATCCACGCCGCGCTTAACGCGCTTCCGTCTTCTGTCACATCTTCTTCGTCTGCGCTTGCACGCTTGGTGCTACCAGGGGAAGAGGAAGGAGGGAGCGAGGAAATGGGGCGGCGCTTGGACCGAGACGAAGTCATCCACGCCGCACATTGGTACGTCAACAACGTAGAGATTGGCGGTGGTAGAGATTCTGGGAATATTAAGCAGTATGCACGCATGAGTAGGTCTAGTGCGTTGCTTTCAATGACTTTTGCTGTGATGGGAATGGGAGATATACTTGCTTGAATTGTGCATGCCTTTAGATATATGTGCCTGTGTTAACGTTCCGACTCTGCCACCATCCTGCCATTGATCACCCAATGCAATTTTATGGCACAACTGCACCATGTACTTTCAAGCAACCAAATAGCACAAGTGAGAATGCAATTAAAGCTCAACGCTGTCTTTCCCTGTCACTTCCATCCTCCCCCCTCTCTACCCACACAGCGAATGTGCCGCTCAAGGCCAAACACAGCAGGTACAGGGTGATGCGGTACAGTATCATTTTGTGTGCCTCTTCCCCGCGTCTGATTCTTCCCCTCACTTGATTGTTGAGTTGGATGGCTTGAAGACATCTCCAGTCATGCATGTGACGGGAAGAGAAGAGGGAAAGGAAGAGGAAGAAGAAAAAGGAGAAAAGGAATCGTTTTTACTGTCTGGCGCCAAGGTGTTAAAACGAGAGTTTCTAGCACGCTTCGCCAACCCCGAAGAGACGACCATGAACGTCTTGGCTTTGGTGCGGGAGGAAGAGGACGAAGGAGAATCGTAGGTTATGTGTCGCAGCTTTTGAGGACAAGGAACAAAGAATGACGAAGGAGTAAGGCCCTTTTGAAACAGGCATGGAACCAAGAATGTTTAAAAGTTCTCAGGGATTCTATGCCGCTCTGTCGCTCCTTCTTTTTCACTGTTATTAATAACCTTTATGGTGAGGAGGCTTTCAGTGAAGGGAAACCAAAGGGTCAGTAGCACGGGGCGCATGAACCGAAGACACAAATTTGCAATGTGACAGAATGTAACGACCACAAGTATACAGACGCAAGATAAAAATACTGAAATTTATTTTGATTGAAAAGCTGGTGCTTCGCTTTTGCTTTTTAGTTTGCTTTTTAGACGTGCAGTCCGGGAGCCATGATGAAGCAACGGCTGTTGCATCACGCCGGAAAGAGCTGTTGCTTTCATGGTAATGTAATAAATATACCACGGGTACGAAATAGGATGCCTCGCCCACACTCTCCTCACATGAAGACACATTTGTTGCTTTTTCTGCTGTTGCCCAGTACCGCCACGTCTGAATAGACAACAATTTTGCAAACCGCTTTATCGCCGCCGCACGTTGCCCAACTTATAGCCATCATCAATTATCGCACTTACGCAAGCACACTAACCACAGGCCGCCTTCAAAGCCCTTCCACCTACGATCACAGCGATGCTGGATCAGGCGTGGATTTTCAAGAAGAACGGAGCGGTGCTCTGGTCTCGTTCCTTGGTGGCCATAAAGGGTCCACCGGGCGGCTTCCTGGGAGGGTCGATCGTCAACCACCTCATCCGCACTGTCCTGCTTGAGGAAAAGGCAGGCGCTGCGCAAGCCACCCTCGACAAGCACATCTGCAAGTGGGCGCTGAGCAATGAATTACCAGGGGTGGTATTTGTGTTGGTATACAATAAGGGTGTATTTCACAATTTGACGTATGTGGATGACTTTCTGCTGCGTCTGAAGGAGGACTTCCTGGCCCACTTCACCTCAGCCCGCTTGTCGGCAGCGGTGGGGAAGGTGGAATACGACGCACGATTTACAAAGATCCTGGCGGCAGTGGAGGCGAGGGCAAGGGCGTTGAAGCGGGGAGGGAGTGGTGCAAGAGGAGGAGGAAGGCCACCGCTCATACCACCAGGAGGAGGGGGAGGGTTGCTCTTGCCATCGCCGCGGCGTCGAATGGTTGAGGATCAAGAAGGAGGGGATACGGACGCTGGGAGTAGCTCGGAGGATGAGGATGAGGCGGGACGGGGGGGGGGGGGGTACAGATGACGATAATCCAGAAACAGAAGAGACGATGACTGAGGACGACGAGGAGAAGCTCGCGGCGGCACGGGCCCGGTTAGCCGCACGAAGGGCGGGGGGAGGACGAGGAAAGAACCGGAGGAGTACAGCGAAAACTGGAGGGACGGCGGCAAGCATGGGGGCAGGTAATAGTTCGGACAAGGCGGTTGTGGAAGGAGGAGGAGGAGGAGGGGGAAAGCTTGGTGTGGGAAAGAAGAAGACTACTTGGCATGATGGGACAGGAAGAGTGAGTAAATCGGCGATGGAGGCATTGGATCGATCGAAGCGGGTGGAGAGCCCGAATAGCTCGAAAGAAGACATTCAGAACGCAGCACTTAGGGAGATGCAAGCGACGTACTTGCCGTCCACGGGCGAGGTTCCCCAGTGGGAAGAAGACGATGCCCCCCACTTTCTCGAGGATTCTACCCCGTCGTCAACTTCTTCCTCCACCTCTTCCTCCTCATTCTTCTCGAAGCTTTTCGCCCAAGTCACGGGCAATGCTGTCTTGTCCTCGACAGACTTAGACCCCATCCTCGAAGAAATGCGTACTATACTCATCACCAAGAACGTCGCCTCCGAGATCGCGCATGACATCATCGATTCGGTCCGTTCGTCCCTTGTCGGTCAAAAACTCCCATCGTTGACACGTGTCAAAACGGTGGTAAGGGAAGCTTTAGAAAAGGCGATTGTGCGTGTATTGACCCCAAAAAAATCAACGGATATCCTAAGGGAGGTCATGGGCGCGAAGGCGGAGGGAAGGCCGTACACAATCGTATTTGTAGGGATCAATGGAGTGGGGAAATCAACGAGTTTGTCCAAGATCTGCTATTACTTGAAGAGGCATGGCTTAAAAGTGTTGATTGCGGCATGTGACACCTTCCGGTCGGGGGCAGTGGAGCAGCTGAAGGTCCATGCCCGGTGCTTGGAGGTGGAGTTGTTCGACAAGGGATACCACAAGGACCCGGCCGCCGTGGCCAAGGACGCGATCAAGGAGGGGAGGGAAGGAGGATATGACGTAGTGCTGGTGGATACCGCTGGGAGGATGCAGAACAAGGAGCCGTTGATGCGGGCGTTGGCCAAGTTGGTGTCGGACAATGAGCCTGATTTGGTGTTATTTGTAGGCGAGGCTCTGGTAGGGAACGATGGGATTGACCAGCTCTCTATGTTTAACCGGGCCTTGGCGAATTACTCGCCACCGGGTAAGATGCACCAGATCGACGGAATCATGCTCACCAAATTCGACACGGTGGACGAGAAGGTGGGGGCGGCGCTGTCGATGAGCTACAAGACGGGACAACCGATTATGTTCGTGGGCACAGGCCAGAAATATACGCATTTGAAGAAGCTGAATGTGAACATGATTTTGAATTGCTTGTTCAGGTAGGGAAAGAGCGGGGGAGTAGACGAGGGGGGCGAGGGAGGGCGGAAGGGCGGGAGGGAATAAAAAGGGAGGAAAGACTTGACTGTGATATAATTGGTCGGTGGAGCGTGCACTGTTGCGTTGTAGTTGAGACTTTCATGTCTTTGTTGTTCTATTTCATTAAGTGGGTCATTTTTTCCTGTTGCTGCTACTCTGTTGCTCTTGTATCGTGTGTGTTTGAGACCGACTTTTGTAATTAAGTCATGCGTGCGAGCATTTGCCATCTCGGCATGTGCCGCCACAGACGTCCTCTTAACGCCTACAGCCTCATCCTCTAGTATCTCCCTCAACCTCATTTCCCTCCACCCATCCAACCAACCGATCTTTACTCTCTCTTCACGCTGCTGTTTGCTCTCTCATTCGATTTTCTCTTACTCTACCCCCTATTCCTCAACATCTTCGCAAACGCAATCCACTCCTCCAGCTTCACCAGCGCCCTGCCATCCCCCAACACCTCATAGGCCTTCTTCACTCCCTCCTCCATGCTATCCACCATCCCATACACATACAAGCCAGCTGCTGCATTCAAGACGACTGCGTCGCGTTTCGCTCCCTTTTCCTGACCCGCCTTCAAGACCTCCCGCAGCAAGGCTGCATTCTCGTTTGCGTCTCCCCCCCGCAGATCCCCTATCTCGCACCTGGGCACGCCGCACGTCAACGGATCAAACTCATATGTCTTCTTTTCGTACCTCCTAGGCTGACCCTCCGGTGACACATTCCGCAACTCCACTATCGTCGAAGGCCCCAAAGGGGATATCTCATCCAACCCCGCGCCATGGATAATTAACGCCCGGTCTACGGTCCCTATCTCCATCAATGTTCCAGCGAGGACATCAAGCAGTCGCTCGTGGAAGACGCCCACCACCGCGTGCTGCGCCCCCGCCGCATTGAGCAGCGGACCCACAATATTAAAAGCCGTACGAACACCCAAAGCCCGACGGACCGGTGCTACCTTTTTCATGGTCGGATGCACCACAGGCGCAAACATAAAACCTACCCCGGTGGTCTCAATGCACTCAGCAACCTGCTCGGCAGTCAGATCCATGTCGATCCCCAAAGCTTCTAAAACATCGGCAGAACCGCATTTAGAAGAAACGGAGCGGTTGCCAAGCTTCGCGGCTTTGCACCCACACGCGGCGGCGAGGATCATGGCTGCGGTGGAAATGTTGATGGTATGTGCGCCGTCCCCCCCCGTGCCTACTATGTCGAGCAGTTTTCCTGTCACGTTGACAGGAAATCGTTGCTTGAGCATTGCGCGGACCATACCGGCGATTTCAACAGGGGTCTCTCCTCGCTGACGAAGCATTGCTAGCAAGGCCCCTACTTGCACTGGGTCTGCCCCGGCCAAAATGCGATCAAACGCGGCTTCCACGTCTGTCGACGACAGGCTGGCTCCGGCAATGATGTGCTCGAGGAAGGGCTTGAGTGATGTGTCAGTGAGTACGACGTTTTTGTCCTTGATAGGCTTTGGGAGACCCGACTTGGTATTTGCTTCCACCTCTTCGTTCATGATGAGGGTGCTTGCCTGGAGAGGGAAGAAATTTGCACTTCTCCGTGCAGTATAGGATGAGGGATAAGTGCTACGCGTGCGTTGACTGGGCGTATAGACAAGAAAGGCGTTGGTGGGTAGAGTTTGTGGCAGTAGAACCAGTAATTGGACGAGGACAAAAGGAAGGACGACGAGGTGTCGGAACGTGCAATGTGGATGATGAGCGTGGGAGTGAGAGGGTGGAGACGAGGACGCAGACGAGGACGACGGTGGCGGCTGCTGTGAATGTGGCAAGGGGCAACCTCCCTTGTTCATCTGCCAGATTTGCGGGAAGATGTAAGGGTCGATAAGCACATGAGCTACAAAAAGACGGGAAAGTGGACATGAAGATACCTGAACTTGTGGCGGCCGTTGGAGGCACGGCATGACTTGAGTGAGGCAAGCGAGACCCTACTCCACACACCAAATCTCACAGCCAAGACTATTACCTGCATATGACAAGTACAGGACATATACGTAGCCGTCTGCGTCATCTAAGGCTCTCAGATCATCACCTCGATAGAAACAAGGCCATGCATAAGTAACCTCCCCATCAATGAAGTTCGTGGCGCTGGTCAGCGGCGGCAAGGACAGCGTCTTCAGCATAGCCAAATGCCTGGCCCACGACCACGAACTGGTGGCGCTGGCGAATCTATACCCTCCGCCCGAGGGCCCCGAGGAGCTGGACTCATTCATGTTTCAGAGCGCGGGGGCGGCTGCGATCGAGTGCCTGGCGGAGTGTATGGACGTGCCTTTGGTACGAGCACCCATGTCGGGTCACAGCGGGCACCAAGGCTTGCATTATACGCCTACAGAAGGAGACGAGGTGGAGGATCTGTATTCCTTGCTTGCGCGTGTTCAACATCAATTTCCGGACGTGCAGGCCGTGGCAAGTGGGGCGGTTCTATCGACCTATCAACGCACACGGGTGGAAAGCGTCTGTGAACGGCTAGGCTTGCGGTCCCTAGCATTTCTCTGGCGATACGATCAAACAAAATTATTACAGGAAATGGTTGAGTACGGTTTGGAAGCTGTTATAGTGAAAGTCTCTTCTCAGGGGCTGTCTCCACACAAGCATTTGGGCAAGTCGATTGCCGAGCTCCGGCCGCTTTTTGCACGACTGCATGCTCAACATGGATTTCACGTGGCAGGGGAGGGGGGGGAGTACGAGACGTTGACATTAAATGCGCCATTTTTTAGGAAGAGATTGGTGTTGGACGAGACGGAGGTCGTGATTCACGCGGACGATGTGTATACGCCTGTCGGGTTGTTGCACATTCATCGGTGTCATATCGAGGCTAAGGACGTTGGGGAGGACATTCGGGGTGCAGTGAGGAAGGTTGATGGCCTTTTGATATCTCCTGCAGGTGGACAGCGACTACAAGATCTATCGGCTCAAGCCCACGCGAAGGAGGAGGAGAGCACTATCGCTGAAAGGAACGTCAGGGGAAGATCACGGCCACGGCACATCCGGCCTCTGCCCCACATCTGGCGGCAAGGAAAGCAACTTAATATCTCTGGCCTCTGCGTACCGACAACGCGATCCCAGCCATCACAAACAAGTAAACCTCATCAGCGAGCCGCCGATCAAATGCGTCACTGTCTCGAATCCCTTCAAGCAGGCCTGGCCCTCCATGGACTCACCCTCCACGATGTCGTCTTCGTCCACCTCTATCTCCGCTCCATGTCCTCCTTCGCCGCCATTAACGCCGTATATTGCCAAATGCCTTTCCACGCGTTACATCCTCCTTCCCGCTCATGCGTCGAACTCCCTTTTCCTCAACCCTTCGACAGCGAAGACGGAAGAGGAGGCAGAGGAGGAGGAGGGGGAGTAGAAGTCCTCCTCGATTGCATGGCGCTAGCCGGCTCAGGCGCCGCGATGGACACCGGACGATTTCAAACCCGTCAAGTACTGCACGTCAAGAGTCTCTCTGGATGGGCCCCTCTCTGCATCGGTCCCTATAGCCAAGCGAATATGCTCGCGCACGGCCACCTCCTCTTCCTAGCAGGAGCAATTGGACTTGCACCCTCAACCATGACCCTCGTCACCCCTCCCTCCCTTGAGGCATCGCAGGCCCTCTGTAATTGTGCAGCAGTCTTACATGCTCTTCGATCGTCGTTGCGGACGGCGGTAATGGTGATGGTGTACGTGAGTGTGGGGATGGAAGGAGAGAGGGAGGGAGGAACGGGATGGTCGTCGGCTGCGGTGGCGGAATGGAAGACCATGTGCCGCTTGGACGCCGGCTATCAGAAAGCGGATAAAGACGAGGATAACAGCAACACAAAGAGAAACAACAGTGTCAGCCGCAGCAACTGTAGCAGCAGTGATAGTGATGACGAGGATGAGGAGGATAGGTTTCTCGAGACCTTCCCTGCGCCTGTCTTCCTCCCGGTGGGTGTGCCTGGCCTGCCGCGTGGCGCAGCCATCGAGTTCGAAGTCATGGCATTATCAACAGCGTTTGCGCGAGAACAGATGCTGATAAAAAGTACCGAGCGGGGAAGGCCGATGCCAGTTAGAATGGAGGAGAAAGGTGGTTGTTGTCCCTTTCCGTTGCCTTTTCAGCCCGCCGCTACTTATCAGAAAGCCGGCGACGAGATCTCATCATCATCCTCTAGTCTTTCCTATGCCTGGGAAGCTCTTCATTTGCCTTATGTACTTAGCTTGCTCAGCCTCTCCCTTCTCATAGACGATGATCAGGAAGATGAGGAGCAAGAAACAGGAGTGGCTGCCTCCTCCTGCAGCTGTCTCCTCTTAGACTACTCCCACGTCGCTCTCACCATGGTGCAGCAGATAGAAAAAGTTCTCCAGCTTGCCAACCTCACATGGCGACAGCTTTCTCATCTCCGTATATTTTATGCTGTCGATCAACTGGAAAACGAGCAGTCGCTTCGGGAGGCCCTGGCCGCCGCCTTGCCTGACGAAGGACAGTGTGCACGGACGTTTCTTCCCGTGTCTTGCTTGGCCGCCACGGACGAAGAGGTTGAAGGAATTACTTTATTGTTCAGGGTGCAAGCTGTGGCATTGGACTTGGAAAAGCTGCGGACCGAGGCCTGGATTCATGATGTTCCCGATGGAGGCATTTAGGGAGGTTGGGAGGTTGGCTGGGTTGGCATGTACCAAAAAAAGCCACGGAAGGAATCCCTAAAAGAAATTCTATGCAAGATACTCATGAATTCATCTTGCATGCCTCGCACTTTTCTTTCCTAGTGGTGTCTACTGAGTGAAATGAAAGCCAAAATCAAGACCGCTGCAACCGCTGTGGCTGGCCCATTCGAAATGATGCAAAGTGCCGCCTCGATCGTCGTGCCTGCACGCCAACTATCCTAATAAATGCCACCGCCCTGAATCCTTCGACTGCAGACCTTTTTTTCACGATCGGCATCGGCTTGCAAGGCTATGACTAGTTTTCTCCTCTACTCTGGGCATGCGAAACACCAGCTAAAGCAAGGCTCCTGCCTAACTCTCCCTCCCTCCCATCCATCCTGCCCCGCTCCCTCTCTCCCCCGTTTCCACGATTCCACATAAACACCAGCGCACCGCAAACCGCATTAGCCATGGAAGAAATTGTTCAAGGACAGCTTTCGGAGCTCAAAAAGCTGTGGCGGTCTCCGCGGATGCTCCTGTCGCAATCTCTGAACCTGGCCATGATCGTTTTCTCCGCCCTGATGATTTGGAAGGGGCTCATGTTTCTGACCAAGAGCGAGAGTCCCGTTGTCGTGGTGCTCAGGTACGTGTACAAAGCGACGCGTCTTTTTACTTTCCCGTCTCTCGCTCCGCCGCTGTGCGTGTGCTAAGAGTACGTCCTTGATTGGCAGGGGGGACCGCGCCTGCACGCTAGGTCCTATGGCTCCTGTGTGCTTTTACCAACCTTCCCGCGAAGGCCAATGAAAAAGGGCCTGCCGGAGATATGACGTTTCAACGATCAGTCGCATCGCGCTCCCCCCCCTTTCGCGCGATACATTGTCTCGTCCTCCTCATTCCTTCCTCTCTCCGCCTATGCATCCACAGTGGGTCTATGGAACCCGCCTTTCAGAGGGGCGACATATTATTTCTAAACAATCAAGATGATCCGATCCGCGTAGGAGAGATCGTGGTGTTCAAGATCAAGGACCGTGACATTCCCATCGTCCATCGTGTACTGGAGGTGCACGAGAAGTGAGTGGAGCGAGGGAGGGGAAGAGGGAAGAGGGAAGAAGGGAGGGCTGATAAATTAGCCGCCAGTTGAGCAATGCAGCTGTTTTTGGATGCCGCTAGGGTCTTGACTCAGATATCAACATACACACACACACACATATACACACACACACACACACACACACACACACATCTATCCATCCAACTCTGCAGGGAGGACGGCAAGATCGAGTTGCTGACCAAAGGAGACAACAATCGTGTTGGCGACCGAGGCCTTTACGCGCCTGGCCAGCTATGGTTGAACCGTGAGGATATCCTGGGACGGGCTGCCGGGTATGTTTATCTGAGTGCGGGGAAGTGTGTGGGTGGAAATATGCAGGCTGCCCTCGCATTTCTCCTCGAATGGACTAGCACACATTCCTTTGTTATTTGGGTCTTCTCCGCAGGCTAATCATTTGATTATCTCACCATGTACAGGACATTGAGGTACCTGGGCATGGTTACCATCATTCTCAACGACTATCCCATGCTCAAGTACGTATGAGTCCTTTCTTTCAGCCGTTGTCTGCCCATGTACCCACCCGTTTTTTAACTGTCGCCTTCTTTCCCGCGCCCTTCCCTTACCTTAGAAACAAAGAACTCATAAAGTCATGTATCCCCCCAAACCTCCCTTCCTTCTTTCCTCCCTCCATCCATCTTTCTACCTGCAGATATGTGCTGGTGGGTATAATGGGGCTCTTCGTACTAACAAATAAAGAGGTATGCCTCACATAGGGGGGGGGAAGGATAAGGGGAGGAAAAGGGGAGGGAGAACGAGATTGCGTGCACAATTTATTCAGACTGTCATCCACACACGCCTCCACTAATTCTCTCCTCATTGGCAAAATTAAATTGTACCACTGCAGAGTTGATGAATCTTCCGCCACTGAAACAAGAAGAGCATAGCGGCTCTGCGGTAGCATGGGAAGACAGACAATGGAGCCCGTAGGCAAGCGCAGACGTGAGAAACAAAAGGAGCGGAGGGAGTGAAATGAGAAATAGAAGAGTGGATGGATGGATGGATGAAGGGATTGATAGACACAATAGGCTAGGGTGAAAGGGGGCGAGGAGTGGAGAGAGGAATAGCAAAGGAGGTTAAGCAAAGAAACCGACAGAAATAAAAATGTGCATATCAGACAAACGTCAGTCACATCGAGCCCCAAGCGAGTGCACGTTTCTATCGTCTTCGTCGCAGTGGGGAGAGGGGAAAGAGAGGACGATGAAACGACACCCACAAAGAAGCAGTGAAAGAAAGAAAAGAAATGATGACGATAACATGCAAATTACAGCCTTTGAAAGCAGTCTGAACGGTCGATCATGTTGGGAGACATCCTTCACGTTTTCGCAGTCCCTCGCGTCAGACCCTTGCACACTGTTACCTATGATGCGCCAATTAATCCGCACGTGCGGCATCAACATTTAAGCTTTTCAATGAAAATGTACAGGACCGTATCATCGAAGAGATTCGGGTAGTCGTCCATGAGATGGCAAAAGAAAATGAAAAGTCAAATATTTTTGACCCTTGCTTTGCCCCTACCTTACGGGCCCTTTGCTTCGGTTTATCGGCATGCATGGACAGGGCCTAAGTGTGCGCAAACATAGAAGAATGTGCAGGAGGGCAATCCAAGGAGCGAGTCGGGCACTCGCTCAACCTCGCCGCGGCGATGAGCTCCTCGCTTCTTCGTCTTCGTCCGAGACGCACGCTGTGTATATGTGCATACTTGCACTCACATAAACATTCGGACTCACCCAGCAGAGTATACATACAGGCACATATGTAAGTCGTGCGCTGTATTCTACGACGCCCCGTCGTCGGTTACCGCTGTTGCCTCGTCTGGCGCCTCCCTCACGCTCCGTCCCAGCCAGCATCATCATCAACAACCCATCCACCTTCCCCAATACCCACAGGCAACGCCACGACACATAGAGGCCTTTACCATGGACACACTTCTGGGCATAAAAGGCGACGGATTCGTTCTCATTGCTGCGGACGCCTCGGCGGCCCGTTCCATCCTTGTCTTCAAAACGGACCAAGACAAAATAGCCCAGTTGGACAGCCATAAGCTCCTCGCCGCGGCGGGACCCAACGCTGACTGCAGCAATTTGACCGAGTACGTGCAGAAGAATATGGCATTGTATGAGTTTAACAACGATCTGAAGCTAGGCACCCATGCGGCGGCCAACTTTATCCGTCGCACTCTGGCCACGGCGTTGCGCAAGGGTCCGTACCAAACCAATTTGCTGCTGGGGGGGTTCGATGAGAAGGATGGGGCGTCTCTGTACTTTATGGATTACCTGGGCAGCATGCAGAAGCTTAACTTTGGCGCGCAGGGATACGCAGCGAATTTTACGCTGTCGATCTTTGATAGGGAGTACAAGGAGGGGTTGACGCTTGCGGAGGCGGAGGAAATTTTGGAGAAGGCGAAGAAGGAGTTGGCAGTACGATTTCTGATTTCTCAACCCAAGTGGATCATGAAAGTCGTGGATAAGGATGGGGTGCGCATGCTTTAGATGAGAAGGGGGGGATGAATGGACGGACGTACATAGGCAGAGGCGGAAGGTGGAGGGCAGCGAAGAGGGAGGGGAGGAAGCGGGATTCGAAGAAAAAGACATCTCTTGATGAGGCAAGAGAAGTAACGTAACAGATGGGGAAATTTGGAAACTGTTTCTGTAGGCCTCTGATTTCTTTTCTATTTCTTGCCCTTTTTCTTTCACCATGATTTTGTTTTCGGCAGGCTAAATAAATCAGAGACAGTCTTCTGTGTCTTCTCACACACCACATGCACACACGCATGGAAACTCTGAGCGGCTCACTCACAAGCCACATCCCCAAACCACACTTTGAAAGCGACACGATTTTGTTTTTATCTCTCCTTTAGACTCTGGCACTTCAATTCAAGCCTTGACCTTTCCCCTCTTCTGCTTCTGAGACGTCTCGTCTCCTTTCTCCGCCGCGGGTGGCTTGCCCCTCTTGGCCGCAGCATCCACAACACCCTTCTTATTGCCTCCTGCAGCAGTGCCGGCAGCATTCTTTTTTAAGCTGCTTCCACTTACTGCCGCTGCTGGTGCCGACACAGTTGCGGCTTCTGCTGCTGAAGCACCATCATCGCGAGACCTCTTCTTCTTGCCCGCGCGTGCGGCGGTTGTTTCTGCTGCTGTTGCCTCCTCTTTTGCGGCAGCAGTATTAGCCGTTCCAGCCATTTTGGCCTTTTTGTTGCTGCTGGTAGTGCTCTTCGCTGCAGATACTTTTGTGATATCTTTCCCCTCGTTCTGCTTCTCTGCCCTCACTACCACGTCCCCTTGTCCAGCACGCTTCTTACCCCCTCCTCCTCCTCCTCCTCCTCCTGCTGCTGCTGCTGCTGCCGTCACCGCAGCTCCCTCCTTCATCATCTTCATTCTTTTCTTCATTTCGTTCTCCTTCTCTTCTTCCTTCTCTTTCAAATGCTGCATGACTGCTTCCTGAGGTTCAATCGGCTTTTTAACGAGGTACTGAGGGAGGCGCTGATAGAGAGGGAGGGCGACAGACGCGCTTGTCTTCAGAGAGATAGCCATAACGTTCTTCCATTTCCCAGGGAGGGCTTCCACCGCTCCTTCTATTCCGGCAAGGACATTTGCGAGGACGAAGGCGGGAGGGAAGGAGGTCTTGGCGACTTTGATTGCCAGGCAGTTCCCGTGGTTGCGGTAGAGGTGCGTGCGTTGTTGCGCGGCGATGATACGCTTGCCCACGGTGGCCATGGAGGAGGGATTGCTCGAGAGGAGGCCGCCGATTTTAAGAGATATTGGATGCTTCTTCTTGGAGAAAAATGTTTTACCCAGCGCCTTGCCCAGGAGGGGGAGGATGCGGTCATCGACGAGGAAGAGATCGAAGGCTGTGTTTTGAGGGGGGGGGGGGGAGTGGAGGGAGAGTATGGAGGCTGTGAGGGAAGGACGGACGAGAAGAGGGAGATTTTTTTTTTGATAGAGATGTGGTTCCCTCAGTCAAGATAAATTGGTGATTTATGGAGTAACAAGTGTCCACAGGCCGCCCCGAGGGGCGGTTCGGTGTGGTGCATGTACTAGTCATCAGCGGGAGCCTTTCGCCTTTCGAAATGGGAATTAAGATTCAGGGAGGATGGACCAAAAACAGGGAAAGATCCAAACAGAACAAGAAATGTACTCATGTGTGTGTGCACTGTTCGCACGGGTAAAATGACAGACAAGGCCCCGTGACCATCAAAACCTCCCATACCCAAAATATCCGTTCGATCACTTACCATCCCTTAGCTTCCTCCGCTCCTGGAATTCTCTGTAATCCGTCCGGAGCTCCTGTAAGCCCACCACCTCGCTCACCCCCTCCATCTTCATGACTGCCAACGCCCTTTTTACTTTGGCCTTGTCGTCCTCCTTGACGATCAAACAGACCGCATGCTCCTCCTCGTCGTCCTTCCCACTGCCGTGCAAAGGGTGGGGCAAACGAATAGGCACAGGCTTGGGGCTTACTCGCTCGGGTATCTTAGCTAATGCCACTTGCACCAGAACGTAGTCTCCTGCCTCGGATGCCAACAGGTCTTGTTTGCCTCCCTTCTTGCTCGCGACGGCCGCTTGGTGCTTGGCGTAGTGTTGCAGAAGGGCTTGCACGGCCTTACTGGCTTGCAAGGCATCGATACGGCTGGGGGGAAGAGGGGTGATAGTGGATGTGGCAGCACGGGGAGATGTAGCCTTGGCTACCTTTTTGTAACTGCTGGTGGTGCTGGTGGTCACAGTGCCTGGGGGGGTGGTGGCGGGTGGGGAGGTCTTCTTCCGCTTGTTGCTGCCGATGGCGGCCATGGTCTCTAAGATGGAGTGGATGGAGGAGGAGGCGAGCGTAGCAGCAAGCGTGAGTTATACAGCCAGGCACATGTCGCAATCCTTCGGTCTCGGGCTTAAAATCCACGCACTAATCACGCTGGGCCATGCAAAGAGCAATGCCGAGGCCCACCACACAAAACGCTGTGTCGCGCGTTGCGGCCTGAAGCTTCATACTTCTTAGTCGCCGCCAAAAGGGCTCGAGAGACGAGACCCGTTGGCATGACCGATGTTGTTCGACGCGGTTTGCTTCGTCACAGTCGACGTGATTCAGGAATCTGGAGCCTGCAGATCATTTTTTTCAGCCTGATATCGTTCTTTTCCACTGAGAACCATCAGACCACCTTTTCTTCCATTGTGTGAAGGAGTAGGAGTTGCCGTGCTGCTTTGTGGGAGACATCTGCGATGGTGACCAGCCTCCCGTCGTCTGGTCGACGTGACGAGCCTCTTCACTGTTCTTCGACGGAGAGACGCAAGCGAGACGGCTCTAGACCTTTTGGACACGCATTCTGTGTGTGAACTAGTGGACAGTGATACCACGTCTGAAAGCTCACCACTGCCCATGGTGCAGCTACTTGTCACAAAGTTTTGACTCCGTCGGTATCACCATTCGCGCTCGTGTGCCTGGTTGTTCCGCCACGCCGGCCTGCCCCGGGGCGGGGCAATATTCTAAAATCTCACGCAAAACACCGCACTTACCCCTCACACATATTCGTGATAGACCACCACCAATCTCAGCCCGCATCAACAATGGCCGGCCCCATCATGACCTCTGCGCCCTCCGCGACCACGCCCACGGGCAAGACAATGCCGTTCAAGCAGCCTTTCAAGACTGTGGCCACGCTGTCCGCCAAGACTGGCAACATTACCAAGCCCATCGACCCTGCCATCTCCAAGACCATTGACTTCGTCTACAATGGTTACTCGGTAAGTGCTGATTGTACAGGTGGAGTAAAGCGTGGTGATTGATATGGATCATAAGAACATGAGGAAATGCAGGCGACTGCAGGCTTCTGCTCCGCAGATACGTGTGCCTTTCGACCTCTCGGTGCGCAATGCCAGCATCAGCCTTGAAAAAAGGATTTGCTAGGATCTTTTTGTGCCATGCACCGGTGCACTTTGAGGGCGTGCTAGCGGGTGCTCCGTGACAGCCCCCACCTGCCGGGATGGAACATGAGAATTTTTCCTACAGAAACCTGAGAATTTCGAGATGCACTCCAAAGCCCAACTCCTCTCATCATCATTTTGCTCTGCATTTATCGCTCTCCTCTCTCGTGTGGCAGACGGTCAAGACCAAGGTTGACAAGGCCCCTAAGGTAAACCCCTACCTGCTCATTGCCGGCGGCCTCGTCCTCTCGTGCATCATCTCCATGTGCCTGCTCGTCCCGGCCGTGATCTTCTTCCCCGTCACCATCTTCCTGGGTGTCGCTACGTCGTTTGCGCTCATTGCATTGGCCCCCGTGGCTTTTGTGTTCGGGTGGATCCTGATCTCCTCTGCTCCGATCCAGGATAAGGTGGTGGTGCCCGCCTTGGACAAGGTGCTGGCCAATAAGAAGGTGGCGAAGTTCCTCCTCAAGGAGTAAGAAAGATCCAAGAGAGACGAGTAGAGATTTTTTTTTTGGGATTGATGTTTGTCGTTCTTTGAGTTGTCGTCGAGTTACGCCTTTTGTAAGAATGTTCCGCAGGAGAGGAGGAGGATGGGCATGAGTGAGGGTGAGAGGGCTTGCCCGCTTTTTTTTTTAAAAACGCTGAAGACGTGGTTGTCAAACAAACCCCCCATAGAAACGATTTTGTTACGGTGCGGTCCAGACGTCACTTGAATGGCTCCGCGGAAAGGCCAGGGAGGGAAGGGGGGAGGGAGGAAACATGAAACATGTTGAACGGCTCAACAGGGTTTGGGGGACAAGAGAGGTAGCGCCCTGATGGACTGCTCCCTCCCCTCCTTTCCCTCAATGTCTCATTCATCCATGCTTCCCCCTTCTCTCTCTCCCCTCCGTTCCATCCCCCGCGGGCGTGGTAGTGGCGTGATGGGATCCACTAAAATGTACGTGTAAGAAAAGCCGGTGAGCTTACGCTTTTGTGAAAGTGGGAGTACGAGTGTTGTGTGTGTGTGTAGTGGTTTCAGACCCCAGACAGAGGCGAAGCAGAAAAAGCAGACGATGAAGACGACGAAGAAATGAGCAGTCTATTTTTATCGTGGAAACAGAAGAGGTGATATCGTCTCGTTCTTTGTTATCACCTACCCCGCGTGCATGTACATGCAGCCTTTTTATTTTGTAATCTTTCCCGAAAAATCAACCGCCACCTCCCCCCCGCCTTCTCTCACCCATCATCTTCTCCTGTTTATCTTCTACTTTACACTAGATCGCATGGCACATCTCCCTCGCAATCCATCGGTGCAACCATCATCGATCCCACTCCTCCCTCCCTCCCTCCCTCCCTCCTCGCATCTCTTCTAAGAAATCCGCTAGCTGCGAACGCAGCTCACCTACCTCATTTATCAGAGCCTCGATTCGGTCCTTTTCCTTCTCCCCTACCTCGCCGCAAACAGCAACAGAAGCAGGAGCAGCAGGAGCAGCGGCACCTGTGTCAACAGCACAAGGGCAAGTACAGACAGAAGACGAGGCGGAGGAGGAGGAAGACGATGTGATGTCATTGGAGCTGGCTAAACTATTAGCCGTTGCTCTCACCGCCTTTCCCCAAAACTCTTCCACCCATCGTGTCACTCCTTCTATCAGGGGAACCATCCCTCTTTTCCTCCCCACCTTCTTCCCCTTGCTCTTCTTCTTCCTTTGTCTCTTTGTTCCCCCTCCTCTCTTCGCCTCCTCCTCCGCATCGTCCTCTCCTTTTATCAAGTCTTGCGTTGCAAAGGAAGCAAGCTCTTTGTGAAGGACCGCGCAAGGGATAGGAGAGTGGAGAGTGAGGTGATGCAGACAAACCGAGGATTCCCGGGCGTCAGATAACCTAAAATCGACTACTTCTTGAGGTGGAGGAGGAGGGGGAGGAGACGGAGAATAAGTGTGTGTAGAAATATAGCTTGCTGCCTCTGCTTCCATCTTCGATAAAATTGCTGTTGCTGTTGCTGTTGCGGCTGATATCTGCTGCGGCTGCTGCTGCACCTCCTGAACGAAGACTGCAGCCGCGTCTTCACCCTCTTGGACTACTCTGCCCTCCTCCCTTGCCTTTACAACTCGATCGACGAGATTCGTGCCAGTGCTGTCATCATCATTGGAAAGAGCAACAGCATCACCATCGGTAATGATAGCAGCAGAAGCAGCAGATTCATCAGCACGAGGAATAGGGGAAGCGGCACACAAGAAGTCCACCAATACAGTGCGAACGACGCTCGTGTTCGCCATGCATGTGGCCCCATCCATGTATACCATCCGAAGCGACAAAGCCTTTCCCCTCCTTTTCCCCATTTCCCCTACCACTTCCTCCTCTCTCTCCACAACTTCCCACCGATCCCACACCCCCAACAACAAGGGTTCATTTTCCGTCGTCTTTCTTTGTGAGACGCTGTCAAACATTTTCAGTTTGTAATGATATCCTCCTTCCGTCACGCTAAAGATATCTCCGGCCAGCCCACGCAAGAGTCGAGGGCCGTACGGCCGGGCCGGGGGGCGTGTAATGGTGCTCTTGGTGGCAGAGGTGGAGGAAGGGTGCTGAGGCGGACCGGGGGGATTAAGATAGGAGGAAGAAGGGTGGGAGGCTTCCGGTGAACGGTCGACCCCGTCGGCCAGGCGGATATGAATGAGGTTCACATCGGTATCAAGGGCATGAGTGCTGAGAAGTAGCAGGGATAAGAGGTGGAAAACGACGAGGGAGGAGCGCTCTGTGTGGGCCATTTTGTTCAAGCAGCAGCGATTTGTGGGCGATAGAAGCGGGCAACGGTCTCCGGGCTAGCAAAATGCGGTGATATATGCCTGTGGTTGGGTACCGTTGTGATATAGCTGAGAGTCTCTCTATATCGGTAAAGGGCAAACAGAGCAGGGTTGAATTAGGCAAATGAGGGGAGGGGAGGATGATGATAGTGGCCATGGTATTATACTATACTATCACATACAATATATAGTTCTTTTTTCTTCCGTTTCACTCCTAGAGAACTATCGCATGCAACCTGACGTCCTCTAGGACTTGCACACCTCGCTGGTGGCTTTCGTGGACCTTGAGGGCGGACCTAAAGAAATAACGCGACAGAAGGGCAATTCCGAGTACCGTCTTTGTTTTGCCTTTTGGTTCCACTGCTGAACCAAGGGGACCCAGCCATAAAGGACTTCGCAAGGCAGGAGGTTAGAAAAAGTGCATCCATCATCTATATGTAGAGTGTCGGCGTGCTCCCGCACGCCTTCAAAGCCATCCTCGCGGGTGCATGTAAAAATGAATATTGAAGTCAAAGCAATATACGATAATCTGATACTCTCAACTCAACCAAACTCAAGTCAAAAAGGCAACTGAAATCGCGTGCATTGATATTACTCTCTGTCCTCTCTTCATTTGTGCTCTTCCTATGTCTGTTTTCGAAATTATCCGCACGCCGCCTCCGCCATATCTCAATGTTTACAAATCCTTCCTCTCACCCTCAATCTCAACCCACTCACTCCGGCCTAAACATTAAGCACCCCTTTTCCAAAGTATGATGCGACCGCCGCAAACCCCTGGTCTTCCAACTCGGAGAAGAACAGCTCATGCTCCATCGCCTTCCCTCTCTGATCCTTCAACTGGATCCGTTCATAGTGATGATGATCCGCCGCACACTCATTGCACTTTCCCTCCTGTGCTAAACAGCTTTGTTCCAAGTGATAAGAATGCATGCACAAAAAATGCACAGCTGGGAGCTCCAATGGCCGCCGGCAGGATGTACAGGTGGTTGTTTGAAAGAGACGCGCGGTGGAGCGAAGATCCTTGACTTCGGCTCGTTTTTCGGTGGTGCTTTTGCGAAGGGAATTGATCTTTTGTTGGCTGGTGTGGACGTCGCTGTATGCCTCCTTTAAGAGACGTGTCAGAAAAGGTCGGACCACGAATAAAGGAAGATTCGCGTGTTGGGAGAGCATGTCAATGACAAGGTGCGGGGGGAGGACGTGCTCCCTTTCGACCATCTGTAGCACCCGCATCACGTCATCCCACACCGCCTCCTCTTCCTCGCTCACCTCCTCGTCCTCGTCCTCGTCGTCCTCCACCTCCTCGTCGTCACTCTCCTTCTCTTCCGACCCCTCCTTCCTCTCCTTCTTCCCCGCCCTCCCCACCACCCACGCCAGCACCTTCCCCCACAGCGCAGCATTTTTTTTATTCTCCTTCCTTCCCATCCGCTGCAGGACCAGGCCAACCTCCCCTGCCTCCATATAGTGCTCCAACACCATCTCCACCTGTCGCCTCTTGTCGAATAAAAGCAGCTGTCCCGGCTTGAAGTTGTGCATCTGGACCAGGACGAGGGCCTGATCTTCATCGTACCGTCCGTGGTAGGTTTCGAGGAAGGAGAGGAGGGCGGACTCAGCGGCCTTGAGGGAAGCAACAGTGTGCTTCACCTGCTCTTTCATGGTCGGCGCACTGCTGCTCTTCATGCCGTTCGTTTCCGAGAGCCTAGACGAAGGGGAGAAGGGGGTGGGGACGCTCTTGTTGTTAATGATGTTGGTGCCGTTGCTCAATGCTGATGACGCAGGAGTAGGAACAGGAGCGGCTGCAGCAGAAGCAGCAGCAGCAGCAGCAGCAGCCGCCGCCTCCTTCCAATCTTGGATCAACAGATCTAATAGCGCATTTGCCACGACGCTCGAGGAGGAGGGTAGGGAAGAGGAAGCGAGGGTAGGCGAGGCGAAGACTGACGAGGCACCGCCCGACAGGGAAGGGAGGGAGGGAGGGAGGGAGGGAGGGGCAGGGGGTTCACGCATGACGCATTCTAGAAACAACCGCAACCATTTCGGATGGTCCACAAAAAGGTGGAGGAAGTCTTCCGCCGGTGCCCTTTGCTTGGGGTCGAGGGAAGGAGGGAGGGAGGGGGGGGAGGGAGGGAAGTGCCCCGTGCAGAGAGCCATGAGGACGCCGGTAGTTTCCTCCGGGTAGGCATGGAGGAGGCGGTGGCCGTGGAGGGAGAGGAAGTGGCGGGCGGGGAGGAATGGGAGGGAGGATATGTAGGCCAGTGCGTCACGGTACGAGGGGGAGGGCTTTTCAAGTTGAATGCGAAGGTACCAGTCATGGGCTCTGAGGAGGGAGGAAGGAAGCAAGGGAGGGAGGGAGGGAGGGAGGGTAAAATAATGGTTACGCGACACTTTCCCCAGGATCGAAAGTAGGAAGCCAGGAAAAAGGAAAGGAGAGAGAGGGAGAGGAAAGAAGGAAAACGGGGGGAGTTCCCTTTATCATCTACGGGATGATCCATTGGTACCGCCTGAGGAGGGGGAGGAGGGAGAGGGAGGAAGGGAGAGAGGGAGGGAGGAAGGCAAGACGAAGAATATTGGATGCACTCACCGATACTTCCTCGCCACCTCCAAGGCATGTTCCGGGTATCCTGCCGCCCTCAACACTGTCACAGCGGCCTCCACGTCCACCCCTCCCCTCCTCATCCTCATCTGCCTTTGCTGCCTCTCCCGACTCAACGCCGTATTCACACTCGCCGCCTCCATCCCGCCCTCCCCCCCCTCGTCCTCCTCCTCCCACTCCTTCCCCTCCTCAGGCGGCAACAGCGCCAGGCCCGCGGGGAAAAAAGGGACTTTCTCACCCTTCTTCCCTCCCTCCTTCCCCTCCCCTTCCTCCGCCTCCTCCTCCTCCATCTCCTCCTCCTCCTCTTCCCCCCTTTCCTCCTCCTCCCCTCCTTCGAGATACCTCTCAGGAAAAACGAGCTTGTCCAATTTCCCCGTGTCCTTCATCTTGGTGTAGCAATGGAGAAGCAATGTCGTCAGATCTGCTGTGGCCTGCCCTTGGCGATGCAGCGCTTCCAGGTAGGCAGTGAGGTTGTCGCTTCTCTGCGGGTCGAGGAAGCGGGCGATGACGTAGGAGGGATCGAGGTACCCTGTGCGAGGCCCCCGCCGGGTGATGAGGGTGTAGAGAAAGTGCGCGAAGTAAGTAAGGGGAAAGCATTGCTGCATTGCACGGAGTGGTTTGTCATTTATTTTAAAATTACCAAAAAAGGACACATGGACACACAGTAGGGGGGGATAGTCTCAAAATGACCCCCCTCCCTCCTTCCCTCCCTCCCCTCCTCCCTCCACTCCTCGCCTACCAATGGTATGAATGTACTGCTGCACACTCTCGTCAAAAGCTCGCTTTTTCTCATATAAATAATCAGCATATCGGCGATAGATCTCCATGATCTGTGCCACGGGGTAGTTGGACGAATAGGCAAGCTTGATGGCCACGGGGAAGAGCTGAGGGAGGGAGAAAGGAAGGGAGGGGGGAGGAGGGGAGGGAGCGAGGGAAGGTGAGAGCATGCATCTCCATGATCAGTGCCACGGGGTAATTGGACAAGTTGGAAAGCTTGATGGCCGAGGGGAAGAGCTGAGGGAGGGAGGGAGGGAGGGAGGGAGGGAGGGAGGGAAGGTAGGGCGGGCTGGCCGGACGTACTTTCATATCCTGCACCAGCAGCTTGAGCTTTGCGCCGATGCTTTTCTCTCTCAGCCGCCAAACCTGCCCTTGGGACGTAACGACGTAGGCCAAGGCACCCTCTGAGAGAAGAGAGATGATTTTTTGGTCCGCGGGGAGGGTGGTTTGGAAGGCCACAATTTTATTTAACAAGTCGTAGACGTGCACGGTAGTCCTTCCCGATACCTCATCGGTTGAAGCCACGAGGATGGAGGAGGATGTGGTGGTGGAGGGAGAGGAGGAGGAGGGAGGGAGGGAGGAGAGGGTGCAGAGGCGTTGATGGACGTGGAACCCGAGGGCGCCTTTCCGTCCTTCCTCCTCCGAGTAAAAGTAGAGGGCATCGCGGCGTCCGATGAGGAGGTCCTGCGTGGAAAGATCGAGGGAGGCACAGCCTAAGGAGGCGCCGGCGTCGTCGAGGGTGAGGAGGAGGTGGGGAGAGAGGGAGGGAGTGGTGCTTGGAGTTGAAGTTGTGGAGAAGAGGAAGACACCGCCGGAGGATGGGAAGGCAGGGGAGGAGGAGGAGGGAAGGGTGTTTTCTCCAACAGCGGTGATTTTAATGGGTGTGCGTGGGGAAAGAGAAGCAGAGGCAAGACTCTTGCTGCCGGTGGTGGAGGTGCTGCTGCTGCTGCTTTCAAGTACGTCTTCGAGAATTACATAAAGCCTGTCAGGGTCCACTTGCTTGCCTCTTCTCTCTCCTCCTGCACCTCCAAACGCTGCTGCTTTGCCTGTCCCTGACACCATCACCGTTGAATCCCTCCCTCCCTCTTCAGGCATCTGCATAAAAATTAAGCCCGTCACTGCCCGACATGCCCCCTCCACTGATGAGGAGGACGAGGAAGGGAGGGAGGGAGGACGTAGTAATATGGTGGGAGGTTGAAAGCGGGCCCTATCTTTGGCAAAGTCTCCTTCTAATAGCACAACCAGTCCTGACTTAAATCCGATCACGAGTTTCGTGCCGTTGTGATTACACGCCAAGGCCGTTGGAGTAGCAGCAATAGTGACCAGGTTGTCTCCATCGCCGCCGAGGGAGAGGCCTCCGAGAAGGGGGAGGAGAGCGATTGAATTGGAAGGGGAGGATACTTTACTTCCTATCCAGGTGTGGAGCATAATCTTGGCGTCGGGACCATGAAGGCCGGCCGCGACAATCAGGGGGGGGGATTGCCGGGAGCGGGCAAGCAGGAGGGAAGGATAGGACGAGGAAGGAAGTGAGGGGGGGGGGGATAGGATGCGGTGTTGGAGGGAGAGGCGGAGGTCGGCATCAGTGAAGGTGATATGGCCTTGGTCGTCTCCAAAGATGAGCGCGCCTTCAACCATGAGGACGGCGGCGAACTTGCCTTTCTGCATGTGGTGCGTGGGGAGTGGAAGAGAGACGTGAGAGGAAGGGAGGAATGAATAGTAAAAATGCGAAGAGGCAGAGAGAGAGAAGAAAATGGAGCATGAAAAGTTGTGCCATGCATCAACGGAAGCCAGACCACGCGCAGGTGTGCTGCCACTGGAACGAAGATGTGGACGTGGCATGAGAAGATAAGGGGAGAAGAGGATGAGAATGCGAGGCAGATTACATAGATAGCCTGGAAAAATCACGTACCAGCACCGAAGAAAGGTTCTGCGGGAGAGCATCCCGCTCGAAGAAATTGTACGGCCGGCCTCCAAAACCCAGGAGGCGGGGCGGACGCACAAGCCGCGTTGTTGTCATAGTAACAAGACAGACGGGGAGGCTATGGAGGGGGGAATGAAGAACAAGTAGAAAGGGGGAGCGAGAGGATGCAGGTAGAGGGGATAAGAAGTGGACTCCTGTGTCGGTTGTGTGATGTTTGAGTAGAACGAGCGTTAGCCTTGTATGCCTGTCTTTAAGTTGACCAGGGGGCATATGAATTCATCTTACGCAAAGCGTCGCTGAGAAAGACACGGCGATGGCGCTCTTGGATTGCCCGCCTTCACACATTGCAACGTTCCTGGTCACTTTTCATTGTTCTACAGGGGCAACAGAAAGAAGAAGTAAAAACTAGAAAAGAACAATCAAGTTGTCTCACATGAGTGATTCTTTTTTACGACGTATTCATACATAGGCTCGTGACGAGAATCCGCACAAAGTTGGTGCTCGTTCTATGATACTACATATGCCCACGCTTTATATCGCAGACTCTCCCTATCTTGGCTGCAGGCCAGGGCTGTGATGGCTGGGCGACGGGGAAGCGTGAAAATACTACGCACAGAAGCACCGAGCGAGCAGCGTCCGCCCTCCTCTTACCGTATCAAGCACCAATCTTAGAAATGATCGATAATGTACAATCGAACCCAAAAAGTTCCATATCCTAGTCCTCCTTTCGAAAAGATGCCCTCTCCTCCTCCCTCTCCACTCCACAGACAGGCACACACCTTAACCGAATACTCAAAAACACCAAATTTCGCTTCATTTCCCCCTCTTTCTAATCCCAAAACTGATTATCCATCAACGCTCCTCCCTCCCTTACCGCTCACACCTATCTACAATAACACCGTCGTGGCCTTCACCAGCTTCGCCGGCGCCGTGGGCAACAATGACGAATGATGATCCACAATCTTCCATGTGCCCTCCCTCCTCCCCTCCCTTCGATAAACGAACGAGAATCGCGCATGCTTCTGCACCTCCACTCCATCTGGCCCTTGCCATGCAAACACATAATACCCATCGTTGATCGCCGTGTCGCTCCCCCACACCCGGACATAAGGCTGATATGCCGCCACCCTCAAGCCCGGCAAACCCGCAAAGAAATCAAAGTAGCTTCGAATTTCCCCTGGCGTCACTCTCAATTGCTCCGAGACAGTCCCCCACAACACAGCGTCTTTCGCGTACAGGGCCGACGTTTCCACTGCTGCGGTAGGCTTGTTGGACGTCACAGTCTCCAGCCACTTCCGGGTCGTGTCCAGTACTTCCTTCTTCACATTTTCATCGGCCGAATCACTGCTTCTGCTGCTGATGCCGTTGAATTGATCCTCCCTCTCCAAAGTGCTGGTGCCACCAGAGCCGAGATTCTTGTATTTTCCAGGGGTCTTGTCCGGGGCGGCAACGCCTGCAGCACTGGCAGCAGTAGCAGCCGTGCCTACTCCGCCGCCGAGGGCGAGCATGCCTCGAGCCACTTTTTTGATGATAGACCGGCGGGTGGAACCGGGAGGAGCGGCGCGAGAGGCGGTTTGGTGGAGGGCATGGAGAACGGGGTGTAGGGTTGTGGTGGTTGGCCGGGAGGTGCTGCTCGTCGACGTTGTTGCGGTGGCAGCTGACGGGGAGATGATATAGCTGTCATATGGAAGGCGAGGGGCGGGTGGGTATGGAGACGAGTAAGACCTTGTGTGAAAAAGAGAAAACTACGAGGGTGCTTTGAATGGGATGTCTCTTCTCCAAAGAGGTATTGTCGAGGTCGAATCAGAAACCGAGCCTCCGGAGGCCAAAGGGAAGAGGCAGGAGGAGAAGGGTGACGCCGAAGAATTGCAATGCGTCTGAGGTCCTTGGAGCAAATATGGAGCCAGACACACCATAGGTGACATGGGAAATGCATATTTGCGCACATATTCAAGACGTAGGAGACGTTCAGGACTTTTCACTCACCTCGGCCTGGTAGGCAAGGGCACCGCGTGGATGGTGGAGGGAAAGGCGAAGGCATTGCTAGCTTTAGGGAGGAGGGTAACGACGAAAACTGCCAGGGAGAGGGGAAGGGCGAGTAGTGGGGGGACTTGAAAAGCCCGCATGCTTTCGAAAGTTCCTGCTACAGGTCGAGATGGGTGCAGTGAGTGAGAGAAGGGATTACGATCGACGTGCAGCGTCACAATTGGGACTTCGATCTAATTGGTAAGGCGCCTTGCGTAAAACGCCAAGCAAGGTATCTCATGAGCCAACATAAGGAGGCACAGCCCTATAAGGATAGTCCGCCCCCCGAGATGGGGCGCTAAAAACGGGACACGCATTCGTCGCGGCGTCGTCATCACATCGCTCGGTGTGCTGTTCTCCAGAGACCGTCGTGACGTGACGTGCTCATGACCATCCCAGATGCTGTTTGGCCTATTGCGCCTCCCAAAAGCGTGTGAGGCCACACAATGATGCGTCGCTTTAACAGCTACAGGGAAAACTATAGCCTTTAGCGTGTGCCTTTCAGGGCTTCTGTACTTGGAAGTGGCCATTGCACTGCGTGTTTTGCAAGGACACAGCCCTCGCCTCCCTTCTGTGCCGCCGTCGTCGGATTATCAGAGGGGGGAAATCCTATCGGTGCAGCATACGTGCCTGCATTCTTGCTAAAGAATGTTTTAATTGTTCTGTTGCCTGGTTCACGTTTAAAGTCGCTATTGCGTAGACGTAGACTCAGGAGGGGGATTATGCAGGGGATGCAACTTTAAATCATGGAGGCCGTTACAAAATGCAAGTGTGTTAAACTCATGACGAGTTCCAAGCGGCGTTTCGCTCTTTTTTCCTTTTTGGCCAGCATCTTAGCCTGCCTTGTATTTCTTCTAACTTTGAAAACGACATTGTTCCCCTCTTCCCACCCTTCCCCGCTCTTTTGACAGCCAATTGGAAAGATCCATCCCTCGCCCCTTCCCTTCTTTATACCCCTCTTCTCCTCACGCATCCATATCAATCGCCTTCTTCTTCTTTTTCTTGGTGCCAAATTTACCCTTCAGGTCCACCACCGCCACGCCCTCCGCCAGCGCCTCAACATCTGCGTCCCCTTTTGTTGTCGCTTTCGCTGTTGCAAGTGGCCCTGCTGGTGCCACAGCTTCCGCCTCTCTCACTACCGGTGCAGCAGGGGGCGCGCATTTATCCTCCTTCTCCGTCGCTGGTGGGGTAGCTGCAGCTGTGGGCGTCGGTTCCTTCTTCTCCTGCGTCTCCACGACGTCTGATACAACTGTGACATGTGCTGCCTCCTCCTCCCCTCCGACGCGACCCCATGTGCCCGTCGCTGCCACAGCTTTGGTAGGCACCGTGCCAGCAGCCGCGGTACCGGCAGTGCCTCCGAGGGAAGGGAAGCCGCCGAGGGCAGGAAATTCTTCAATCTTGCCTCCGTTGCTGCTGCTGCCGCTGCCGCCAGGGAGAGGAGGGGCGAGGCCTTGCTCAACCATGACACGTCGGGAGCGCCAGCGGCCCCTATGTTTGAGGAGAAAGGTGGAGGGAGGGAGGGAGATAGGGATATAGGAGAAGACGGGAGAGATGAGGAGAGAAGAGGATGAGTTATGATGACCCCTTTATATAACAATAGAAAGATCGTGCTTAGAGGAAAAAAATGGCGAGTGGGACGGAAACCAACAAGCTCAACACTAAACAAACATACCCGGTTTGCTCGGCGGGTGCGGGGACGGGCTTGGGGGCTTCGACGGGGGCCTCATGCTGAGGAGTGGTGACGGCAGACACGGCCTTTTTTCTGGCTTCGTGGAGGAGTGCCCTATTGAGTTCAAGAAATGATTTGAGCGGTTTGGGAGAAAGAGGGCCAAGGGTGTGAGGAGGAGCAACGGGGCTACTGCGAAGGGAGAAAGGTGGAAGGAGTAGGAAGGAAACCCCAACACCGGGAAAAGCTAAGCGGCTTGGGTATGCAGTGACAATTTTATTCCCGCCCTTGCTTCCCGTCAGTTACTTACTTGGTGTCGTCATGCGCGATCTTGGTGGCCAGATTGACGTCCGAGTAGGCGCCGACGCTGTCGAGGAATGGAGGGAGGGAGGCAAGGTCGGAGGTTAGATGCGCCATGAGAGCAGGAGGGAATGAGCGACCTGTCACAATGGTACCTTACCAAAAGGGGTTACGGAAAAGACGGGAAGAGAGACATATAATAAAGATGGACACGAAAGAAAGGAAGACTACAGACAGTTCAATGGATGGACGACTGGGACGATTTGCGGGAGTACCACCTGTGCACTTAATCAATCTTTATACCCGTCTTTACTTGTATGACGTCAAACAAATCACTGCCTTTACGTACATTAATTCCGCGGCCTTGCGATCTCCCATGTACAGCTGCTCTGTGGGCTTGGAGGTCACCCCCCACTCATCGTCTTCCTCCTCTTCGACCGTCCTGTGAGAAGAGTAGATATGCGCGTTAGTGGAAGAGATCTATATGGATGGGAGGAAACAGAGGCAACAAGGGCGAGCAAACAAAGTTGGAAAAAGAAAGGCGAGAAAGGGGAGCAAGCGGAGAGAAGGAGATGTACTTACAGCTTAACGGGCTCAGCCTTGGCCTTGACCTGTATACATAGGGAGGATGGGAAGGCGGTAAAGGGCTTGAGAGTGGTCGTGAGAAGCGCATCGGCCAGATACATGGAGAAAGACGGGGATGTGCTGGCCTTGCTCTCTCAGAGTAGACTCCCCGCCCCGGCACTCCACGGCCCCCTAGTACAGGGTACATACGTACCGCTTGCTTGGTCTTCTTGCGAAACAGGGACTTGACGTCGGACATTGCTTGCTCGGAGACGCCAAAAATGTTGATTATGTGGTAATATTGCAGGGGTGTGGCTCCTGCCGTAGCCGTACACCTGTCTTCGGGTAGGGCCAAGACAGGGGGAAGCAAGGAAGAAGCGCTCGCGGTCTTGCTTTCTTGCTTTCTGTGGTCGTATGTAGGAGGATGGAAAAAGGCGTGACCATGCGCCACCTGTAGGCATGTATCTCCTACAAAGACTGCAATATACGTGTGCCTCACCCATAGGTTTATGGGGAGGAGCTGCGTCGTCATCACTTTGCCACTTTGCATATGACCAGCGGCGGCCGTTCAGGACACACAATCGAGATCATTTTTCTTCGAGCTACTATTTTCCATTGCCGAAATAACAATTTAAGACGATAAAGCGGAAGGCAGAGAGTCGTCAAGTATGTAAATTTCTTGTTTTTATTCCTTTCCCTCTGGTTGACTTGTTGTTGTGCTGGCGTAATAAACCTCCCCTCACCCCCCAAAAAAGGGACGAGTGGAAGACGCGCTCTTCCGCTCTTCTTCGATCGATCCTTTTTCTATTATTATCTACTTCTACTACAAGCACTCATGCTATTAAAAAGGGTATCCTCTCTTGTTGTGGATGATTTTTTTCTTCTCTCCTTCTCCTCATGTCAGTAGCTACCGTTCAAAAGGGTATTTTATTTGTGCTATTGCTCTCTCCCTCAATCCGCAACACTCGCCTCAGCCCTCATCGTCCAGTTGTGCGCGAGAAATAGTCAAAGATTGAGGAGGTCGACGACACCAAAATCCACGCCAATGCCAACAAACACCAACACAGGCACTCACACGCGCAAAGCAGACTCGAATGTAACATGCCGCCTCATCACCTCATCTGTTCAAGTCTACCTCTCCTCCACCTCTTCACTCCTTTCTCCGGCTCTGCATACATGAAAATAAAACTACACGCTCGTCCCCTTCCTTCGTCGCGTCAACACGCTCAACCACACATCCACATAACAGTCGCGTCACTGTCATCCTCATCAATAAAAAACTGACCTGCCTCGCTCTTCACCCATTCCCCGGTCCCTATGCCCGCTGCTTGTAGAATACCGTCGTCTCCTCCGAGTCCACGTACTTGCACAGGGTATAACTTCGCCACAATGCCTTCCAAATCGGGGTATCATCCTTCAAATAATAGTCGCCCAACGCCTTGCGAATGTGCTCACTCGCCTCCTGCGCGTGGTAGAACGGCATCTTGCTGAAGATGTGGTGGCACACATGAGTGTCACTGATATGGTGAAACGTATGGTCCAAAAGCCAGCCGAAGGATCGGTCGACCGTGCAAAGGGCGCCCCTAAACCACGTCCACTCGCTCCCCCGAAAGTGGGGGATGAAGACGTCCGTGTGCTGCAGGTACGTGATGAGGACCAGGTGATAATTGACCACCATGTACGGCAGCAGGTAATACTTTCCCACCGTTTGAAATCCAAACTGCACACAGGCATATACCACGCAGGCCAAGGCCACGAAAAACCCAATGTCGGACCAAATAATGTCCAGACGGTCCTTCGGAGAAAACAACGCCGAATTTGGGTTAAAGTGGCTATTGCTCAGTCCCTTGTATTTCCTAGGCCCCGTAGCGTTCAGGAGCAGGTACCCCGGCATCCATCCGATGGTCAACATTATGATTATCTGCACCAGATTCGCCAAAGGGGAGTGAAGCAAAATCTCGTCCATCAGTTCCTCCTTAATAGGCGGCGCAAAGACCTCGTCATTCTCGCAGCTCCCCGTGTTGTTGTGGTGCTTTCCATGGGAAATCCTCCAAGAGTGATAGGGCACAAGCAAGGCCGAGTGCAAGAGCCACCCAAAGAAGTTGTTCACGCTCTCGTAAGGCGAAAACGATTGGTGCCCGCACTCGTGGGCAATGACCCACACTCCCGTCAGCACAGAGCCTTGCGCGTACCAGTACAACGGCCATAGAATATAACGAGACATGGGCGGGACGTCGGAGTGGCCCAGTAATGAGGCAAGGTACCCGAGGACAGCGACTTGGATCAAGTCGATGGTCAAGTGGAAGAGGGAGGTGGAGAGGGAACGCTCAAAGCAGTGACGGGGAACAGCGTTCTTGATGTCGGAGAGGGTGAAAGGAGGAGGGGCAAGGGGCAGGGATTTAGGGGCGTCATTGCGGAGGAGGATATCGCCGTAGGGAGCCTGTGGTTATGATGACATGCGGAAAGTGAATGAGCGAGGTATGCTTAGGTGGCATGCAAGGGAGGGAAGAAAAAAGGACAAGGGGCAGCAGCCGCCAGTCCACGTACATAATAGCTATTGGAGCGGGAAGTGAAGACAGCGCGGTGACATCAAAATGTCAAGGGCATGGCACGTAATTCTTATATCCGTCTGACCACATGCACGAATGGGAGGGAACTGTTTTTACCCATCCACCCCTCAAGCGATCACAAGCACTTACCAGCTCCCTCAGCAGTGTTTCGCGGTCGACCGAAGTGTTGATACCGTATTGTGCGGCCTTCTTACGCAGCTCCTCCGTGGGCAGGGCCTCTACTGCCTTGCTTGGTCTGACTGTGCCGCTGATCGTGGAAGCGGCATCCAGGAGGGTTTTTTTGCGAAGAGGGGTCACCGTCTTCTCACCGCCGCGTCCCATGGTTTGGCTCGGATGGGTGGGAAGGGAGTCTGTGATGTGAGGAGTGTAGAGGGCGTATGAGAGGCTGAGCTGTCGGTGGGCATGAGGAACCAATCCATCTGACTTCATTTGATTGGGACATGCCGCGGCAAGAAGGCGATCTGTGATGGTATGCTTACGTGGCTTCTCTAATAAGCGGGCGTTCAGACCCTGGTAGGCATCAAATCCCCGTCAGCAGCAGGATGGGGTTGTGAACGCCACAGGCGTGGCCGGCAAATTACAGTGCGCGATAAGAGGTTAAATGCTTGCGCAAGTCACAACAAGAAGAAGTGGGGGGCTGGTGTGGTCGCGCTGGCGAGCAATCCCGGCTGACGAGGAAGAACAACGACACAAGCTCCGGGTTCCTGCTAACATTCCTCCCAGCATCATGTGGTTGCCCTTGACTTTTGCCTGCTTGGCAGTTGAACTGCCGAAGCCTTGGCCAAAAGTATTGTGACGGTCTAAGAGAGAGGCTTTCCACTGTGGTCGTGTCTATTGGACATGGATTGGACGGCTGCGCTTCGCCTTTCCCTTTCCAACGGCAGGCGCATCATCACACGCCAGTTGCCTTGCTGGCACCGCCAGCTGTCGCTTTTTCCGATCGTCGATTCAAGCTCTTTTATGTATGACACAAGTCCTGGACAAAAATGATATTTTGCGATGCGATGAAAGCGTGTCATGCTCCATCATGCGCCACATCATTTACACGATCGACGCGAGCACCTAAGCACCTATTGGTTGGCTTTCGCACTCAGAAACGACAAATTGCTTTTCATTCCATAAGCATCATTTGTTCACATGGTGCCGGAAGATCTGTGTGCTAACGAATGCCAGCTTTTTGGAGGGGGCATTGAGGAGGCCGCGGGCACCAGCGGATCGAGCAAGTATACCAGCCCAGGCACCGGTGCCGTGTGCAACCTAGCAATCTATATAGCAACCAAGCACGGGTACGTGGCGTGTGAGAGTGGAGGTGAGTGAGAGAGCTGATGGCACTGATGGATGATCCATCTATCCAAATACCCATCCAGGGGGGAATAACTCTGGCTCTTCTTCATCCACACTGGCTCCTGTCAATCATGTAACGTGTATCTGTACTTGAAAGAGCGGAGCGTGTAATCTTTCCGCACGTCGGGCGAAGCCAGCAACACGAGACGGCAAGGATTATATAAAAATCTCTTGCTCATTAAGTTTCTTTTGTTATGCGCTCCTTTTTCTCTTTTTCCCCTTCTTCGTCTCGCGGGGGGCCCGCATTGATTTAACTGGTGCATTAAATTGTGCGGTTTTTAGCTCGGGCCAAGGACATGCTTGTCGCGCGCCTTTTCTTTCATAGTTGTTGCTCACTCGTCAATCTTCCACTAAACCTGTTATTTGATCCTGACTCAAACTGCGGGCGCAGCTGTGACCAGGTCTACTCTACTGTTTGTCCCCCGTATGCATGTGAAGTTCCACCACGACACACATTTCATCATATCCTTATCCTCCTCCTCCTCCTCCTCCACCTCCTCTTCTTCAGACTTACTGTCCCTTCTTCTCCCACTCCTCCCTCTACCCTCTCTGAGCAGTCCATGCCTTCTTCTACCTAACTATACAGTTCTTCCCTCCTTCCTCCTTCCCTCCATCTCTACTCTTCACCTACATCGTCACCGGCTCCATCAATTTCTTCAGCAAGACATTGAATTTATCCTCCGTATCCTTCCTCCGTGGCAACTGCCAGTCACCGAACAGCAAATCCCCGATCTCCTTCGCAATGTCCGTCGTACTGCTGGGCCTACTTGCCTCCAACGCCTTTTTGCTCAACCGTCCTCTCACCTCCTCGCTCATCATCCACCCCGACACCACCTTACCGATCGCCTTCGGGTCCTTCTTGTAGTCCCCAAACCCATTGTCCACCACAAAAGGCACATTCCCCTCCTCCTGCCCTGGCAAGTAATTGAACAACATAACCGGCAGCCCCCTCGTACTCGCCTCCGCTATCGTCCCCGGCCCCGCTTTGGTCACGATACAATCCGACGCCCCCATCCAGGCGTCCATATTGTTCACAAATCCCTTCACCACCACACTCACACTCTCCGGCCACACCTTACGCTCCAAATCCCGACGCATCTCTTCGTTCTTTCCACATACCACGACAACCTGACTCTTCTTGCCTCCCTCGCCCCCTGGTCCTCCCGTTGCCGCCGCCGCCGCCGACAAAGACTTCGCTAGATTTTCTGTGATCTCCAGCAGGTTTCCAATGCCATCCCCCCCCCCTACAACTAGAGCCGTCCTTGCCCCTGTCAACAGACCAAGCTCCTTCCTCAAGCTCACCTTATCCTTCCCTGCCCTCCAGAAGCCCGGGCGAATCGGCAAGCCATGTTGCCGAATCTGATCATTCTGAAGACCCATACTCAAGGCAATCTTCCGCACTGGATCCGAAGGAACAAAACACAAATCCACCTCCTTATGAAACCAGGTAGGATGCGCGCCCCCCAGGTCAGTCACCACAGTGACAAAAGGAATCTGTCTTCTACCCGACCCCATGGTATTCAACACCCGCAACGGCACATCTTGACAGAGCGGATGCACGCTTATGATCAAGTCCGGGTCCTGACTCTCAATGCAATCCTTAAACCGATGATGACACGCCAAATTACTCAACTCCTCCGTTCCCCATTTCGACGGTGGGAACTTACCGTACTCCCAAAATGCCTTCCAATACAAGGGGTTTTTCGCCATAAACTGGTACGCCGGCACGAAACGGTTATACGGCCATGGGGCGAAATCCGTCCAAATGTCAACCGTCGAGCACTCCACCTGATTGGGGAACAACTCATTGAACGCAGCTTCCAAGGCCTGCGCCGATGCCCTGTGCCCTCCCCCAGTGTCCGACATCAGAATCAGCACCTTCTTCTTCCTCTTTCCCCCCGCCGCTGCCATCAAGGTCGATCGCATTGGCTCCCCTCGTATCCCCCCCCCGTCCAACGCCACCTCTATCCCCTTGATATCAGTCGGAATCCCAGGAGGCAAAAAAGATAATATCCCTCCCTCCTGCGCCAAGGTCCCACCAAAGGCCCACGCTGCATACGAAGATGAAAAAGTAGTAAGTGTGTTCGAAGGGGCTGCTGCTGCCCCTCCTCTTCCTGCTTTATTACCGCCTACTCCTCCACGACGAAAGGCTGAGAGAAGGCCACGCCACCCGCCCTTGGCACTTCCCTCTGCCCCGGATGAGGCCGCCGCATTGCAGGCCAACGACCGCGCGCTGCTCATCCGTCTAATTCCTCCGCTGTTATGATGGTACAGACTGCTGCAGCTACTCAAAATGCTCGCGACCGGTACCGAAGAGGAAGCCGCCCCCAAGGCGGCTGCTGTTGCCGTGGCTGCTGCGGCGGCTGCTGCGCTGTTTCTGGGCAAAAGGGCAAAGCCACTACTTTTCATCAAGAGCCGGTTCGCGGCAACCCATTGCGGACCTCCTGGTGGCGGTGCAACAAACGGATTGTGCGCAGTGGTACGGAACTTAAGGCCAAAAACAGCGGCGGTAGGGAGCAGGAGGAGCAGGACTAAGGGCAAGACATGCCGCATTATTCTGTTTCTTGACGTGAACCCCATGTTGGGCATTATCTTTTTCCTACTACTGTGCTTGCAACCTTGAAAATGGCACTCACTATCGCCGTCGTGCTATCTTTATGTGCTGGGTGGGTGGCGAAGGCGTAAAAAGCAAGGCAACCAACCCAAGCCCGCCCTCCTTGATCCTGTGTTGATGATGATGATGGTTGGGCGGGAGAGGAATGAGAACATGAGAACTGCGGCACGGGGTAGAATCAGTCACAAGCAGCGGCAGCAAAGTGGACAGCAACGTCGCGAGCCTATGCGTGGTGTGTGTGGAGGTGTTGGTAGAGCATGGTATGGCCAACAGGGTAGGGCAAATTCAATTCAAGTCGCTGCTGTCGTCAAGCAATGGTCACCGCGGTGGTGCCATCTATGATACAAAAGGCGCGGTCCCAAAATACTTCCACCAAAATACTTCCATAAGTCTGAAGTCAAGTCTCAATTTCGGCACAGAAAAAAGTTCCGCAGCAACTATTTTGGAACTTATTTTAATAATTTTGGAATTAGTCTTGGACAACTATCGGTGGAACTCTTTGAGAAGTCTTTGGATTGCTCTTGAGGGGCTCTTGGCTGCCCTTGGGAGAGCTATAATCCTCCGGGTATCGCTTTGAAAATGCGCAAGTGGGGAAGAGCGAGAGACCCGGTCCATTGGGCACTTTGAGGTCGAAACCCAAAAGCGTTGACGCTCACATAAATCAGAAAAGTGCACAAATGTCTCAAACTATCTTTTGATTGCTCTCTTGGTCTTGTCTACATCACCACCCCACTGTCGTTCTTAGATCCCGTTGAACGGCCCTTATCCGAGTTTCATCGCTGCGCCAACGCCGACTTTACACATACTGCATGTCAAGCAATTACAGCGCTCGGCACGTGCGCGGATGGCATGTGCACGTGCACCCGCGTGCATCGCGCTGTGATGCACGCGGAAAACTTGTAAGTTCTGTTTGGACTCTGCCCGATTTGATGGCAGAGCGCGGTTTTAAAAAAGACCTGCCCGGAGGGGGAGCGGCCCATGTGTCCTGTACACAGGCAAGGTAATGCAGCGCATTCGGCTAGATATCATCGCGAGTCAAGAGATATAGACACGGAGAGATTGGTACGCAAAAGGTATGGGACGCACGAAAAGGAACGCCAGCTTCGTTTGTCTTGTTGGCAGGGCAGCATTCGTGCCTGTACGAATCCGTGCAGAGCAGGGAGAGATTGCTGCCGTGCAGACATTGTTGTGATATTGTTTTCAGTTCATTGCTTATAGCTACCGTCTGGGTGCAGGCCTCGCGAGATCCGCCTCATCACTCCACAGAAATCAAGGCAGACTGTGCACAATCCCAGCACACACCTCTACAGGAAACGCATCCACATCATCTACCTAGGCAGGATCCGCAATCTACCGCGCAGGCCCACTCAATTACCACTTCATTCCTCCCCCTCCTTGCTCAAGCACGCGTGCTGGCAGAATTAAGACCGCGGCTGGATTCGAGGTCAAGGAGCCATGCGGTGGCTCGGTTGGAGCGGGAGGAACAGTGGTCGGCTGTTGAGCATAAGGCCAGTGAGCATAGGCATTCAAAATTTTGTCAGACAGGCTCAGGGAGGGGAGCAGTCAACAGCTAAATTTATGCAGATGCAAGCGATAATGGCAGCGGTGCTTGAGGAGAATTGGGATGTGCAGCCTGTGCTTTATATTGATATGAGCGGAAAGCATGATCTGTCTGAGGAAATTTCGTTGGACCGTCCCTTTTGCGTGGCAAAAATTGTTTTATTTCTCTCTCACCCGAGAAAACTATGATAAAAACATGCGTAAGCCCCTGTTGGATTCTCATATTGCTTTGGGGAATGGACAATGGGAAGACGTAACATTATCATACGTACAATCTGATTACACGCATTCGCATTGTTTCCATTTATTTCTTTGCCTCCATCTCCATCTCCGTCAAGCTCCCTCCGAGCTCAGTCACCCCGTCTCAACCTCCATCCCCTTTCCGTCCCCTCCCCCTTCTTCCCCTCCTACCATCAAAGCAGACGTCGACGTGGCCGCCATTAATTGCTTCTTCAATGCGTACAACATCGTGCTCAACAGCCCTCTCTCCTCATCCAAGTCCTCGACCCGTGCCTGACTCTCCTCTAATGCCTTCTGCAAGTCCACTATTTGCAGCTTTAACTCCTCCTCCCGCCCTCCCTCCTTTCCCCCCTCTTTCTCCAAGCGCATGGCCAAAACCTCGTTTTCCTGCTGGAGTTTTCGACACTTGTTTAGGAGGGCCTCGCCCGTTGCGCTTTCCGTGGAGAAATGATGGGCTTGAGCGTCTTCTTTCAGAATTTTCTCCGAACGTTCCAATTCAGAGATTTTATCGCGTAGCAAGCGAAGCTCCATGCCTACCCCGGGGTCGACGAGGGCTGTACGTGCCCAAGCCTCGGGAGGACTCTGGAAGACGGCAAGTTCTCGCAGATGCCTTTTCAAATCGGCCGTCTCCTTTTCTTTCTCTGTGAGGATGCGAAGGTACGCTTGTTCGCGGGCTTGGAAACCTACCAAGCGGCCTTCGGCGCTAAGCAGAGCTTGCTGCAAGGCGGGGACGTCGGTAGGGAGGGAGGGAGGAGAGGGGAGGACTGTTGCTCTGCCTTTCTTGCTGCTCTTTGACGAGATGCTGCTGCTTGTGCTGGGTTGAGAGAGGATGGGTTTGGTATCTGGGTCGGAGGATGTGGCGTTCTTGACGTAGACTTCCTGTACATTTTGTGGCAGTGGGGGTTGGGAGGAATGAAGGAGGGAAAGGGAAGCGGATGGTGTGAGTAGGGGAAGCACTAGCTAGGGGAGCTCCTTGGGGTGGAGCTCCTTGCCGATCAGCGTAAGAAATGCCATTCTCTCCATTTGAAGAAAGGTGAGCTTCGGAAGCATTTTGGTTGGTGACACAGAGGGACAAGGTCCCGGCCGGGCCTCATTTCACGCATCCTCATGCACTCCCTTCAACGCCTCGATGACATTACGCCAATGTACGTACCGGCAGCGCTTCGTCCTCTTCCTCTTCTTCCTCCTCCTCTCTGCAGCCAAAGGCTGTCAACACTGCCGCTTTCTTGCCACTGGGCATTGTTTTACTTCTTCTTTTCCTGTCCTGTGGGAGGGAGGGTGAGGAGGTCGATAGAGGGAGTTAAGTCAGAAGTACTACATTAGGTGTCATGCAGCCTCGACAACGGAACTGCGGCCGCATCAAAGCTCTCGGGCGACTATATTATTGCCATGCTGCCTGTCTGCATCTGTAGGAAAAGGCGGGTGTGAGGGCAAGAGACACACATGTGAGATAGGATGTTTCTTGAGATAAGGTTCCTTCTTGTTGCCGCCAAAACTCGATACGAATTGGCCCGTTGCTGCCTGTTCCCTCCCTCAATATAAACCATCCTTCACGCCTCAACCGACCGATCGACACCCCCTTTACAGGCACAGAGAGATGCATAATCTCTCTATACAGCTACTGTAGGCCTACGCACAGCTCCAAACCCCATCGTGGGTGCCACAAGCCGCTCTCTCCATCGAGCAAAAGCTAAGGTCCCCTCGCCCTTCTCATCACCCTGCAACACACAATACACAACACACGGAAACACAGGGGCATCGTCACACCCTTTGCGAGCTAGCATGGAGCCACCTGCCATGCGCCCCAGCGTTGGTGGTGCGCCCCGGCGGAGAGCGTCGATGGCACCGGGGGCCTCCGTGTCCTCTTCGTTGCGAGGTGGCCTGATGCCCATCGCTATTAACGGCACCAGCACATCAGCCACGACCAAGAGCATTCTCAAGCAATCCCAGCCGCAACGACGCCGGGAGTCCTTGGCCGTCATTTCTCGGCTGGCGGCGCATCAAAAGCAACAGGACCACTACGATGAGAACCATGGCCCTCCTGCCCGGGAGGAGCCACGTCTCCCCTTCCACCGATCCTCCCGCCAACAACACCGCAAGCCAGCCCCCGATCCAGCTTCCGGGAATGAGGAAAACGTCGCCCATGCCTTTAACACCACAATTTTGAGCAGCAGCAGTAGCAGCAGGACTGGCAGCAGCAGCAGCTTCCTTGCCAAGCCAGTTGCGTCGACCATCTCCGCCGCTGCCACCACCCTCTCTTGCGCTGCTTCTAACCCCACCACCCCAGCACGCAAGCCTAAGCCTCCAGCCAAGCTTAGTGGCACGGCCAGTAAAATCTCGACTGCCACCCCTCAACGCCTTCAGCAAGACGCGAGCACAATGTTGATCCGCTTGAGACAAGCCTTGGCGAGGGTTCAAGGAGAAAGTCAACGCTTGTCGACCTTCGCGCAACAACCACGACTGAAGACACATGGTGGTGCTGCTAGTGCTGCTGCTCATCCTCGTCCTTCTGCCGAGGTGCTCGATATGTGCCGAAGATTGGTGGCGGCCACGGAGTCGGCAGTGAGGAATCTGCAGGTGTTGTTTCCGATGGTGATGGTGCGAGAGGTAGAGGGAGGGAGGGAGGGAGGGAGGGAGGGGGGTGGGGAGAGGGATGAGATGGAAATGGAAAGCGCTCAGGGGAAGGCATTGATGCCAGCGGGTCTAGGGGTGCCCTCTGCTGCTGGTCGTCGTCCTTCTATCGTGGCGGAGGAGGAAGAAGAGGAGGGAGGGAGGGAAGAAGAGGAGAGTGACGAGGAGAGCTTGGAGGAGGGAGAGATACGGGAGGAGACATACACACCCAAGAGTTTGGCCCCTCTCGGAAGTAGGAGGTCTATGGCCGGCTCGCCCGTTACTACAGCAGCAGTATCAGCCACAGCTGCAGAGTCAGAGGAGTTGCGAAGCTTGGTGGAGGATGTGGGGCTGCAGCTGGTGGAGGGCGAGGAGGAGGAGGAGGAGGAGGCAAGGGACGACAAGAAGGCAGAGGAGAAGGAGGTAGGAGTAAGGGAGGATGACGTTGCTACTACTGCTGGCGTGAGCTCTGCTGCTGTTGAGGCGGAAGCGGCGTCACTGAGTGAGGAGATGACGGAGGAGGAGAACGAGAAGGAGGACGGAGACGAGGAGGACGAAGAGGAAGGGGTGGAGGGGGGGGGGGAGACAGCAGCGGCAGAGGCAGCAGCAGAAGGACAAACGCTCCTTGTGGAGGTGGTGGCAGAAAATGAAAACGAGGAGGAGGAGGAGGAGGAGATACCCCGTCCACGGGACCTTGATAGCCCACCGAGCATGTCTGACTTGGGCCTCTCTCACTTCACGCGTCGTTTCATCGAGGCTGCGAAGGAGGAGGGCAAAGAGGGCGAAGATGGCAATGACAAGACCATGCGGGTTCATGGGAGAAACGACGCCTCTTCTTCCATCATGTCCGCTAGCCCGGCCTCCCCTGTCTTGCCCCGAGAGAAAAGCTCTGCAGCAGCAGCAGCAGCCGCAGCAGCAACACCACCGGCACCAGGAGGAGGAGGAGGAGGAGGAGGAGGAGGAGGAGGAGGAGGAGGAGGAGGAGGAGGAGAAGCAGCAGCAGAACCTCCCGGGACGCCCACCATCTCGATGCCATGTGCGGATGGCATGCGAGAGTTCCCCTCACCCGTCTTCCGCACAGGGGTCAAGCTCCGACACCCCCCCAGCGAGCAACACCGACACTTCTCCTCCTCTGCCTCCAGAAAAGGGGCGTACACGCACGCCTCGGGCGGCTCCTCCACCTCCTCCTCCACCTCCTCCTCCTGTCGCTCTCCCGCTCTCTTTGAGCCCCAAAGCGTCAACAAGCAAGGAGTCCGTCGCTCACTGCACGCGCCTTACCTGGCACCCCTCATCCCCCCTTTCCCTTCCTCCCCTCTGCTGGAAAGCGTCGACCGAGGGCAACAGCCCGACGAGCACCACACCTCCTTCGCTTCCTCCACTGCCACCCCGGCCATGCACAGCCCCTCCCTTCTCCACCGCCACCCGACCACAGCAGGGGCCACGGGCAGAAGCAGTAATAGCAGCAGCAGCAGCAGCAGCAGCAGCAGCAGCAGCAGCAGTAAGATGGGTAGTAGCAACACCAATCGCTCCCTCGCTCTTCTCCGAGGCAGTGGTACTGTTGCTCGCTCCCCTTCCTACTCGGCTGCGTCTGCCGCTGCTTCTGCGCGTTCCGACGATCCCACCCCAGAACTGACCTCGCCCGCGAAGACTCCTTTCCGTGTTCTCCCCTCGGGGGGAGGGGAGAGTGGAGGTGATGGAGGAGGAGGGGAGGGAGGGAGTGAAGGAGGGACGCCGAGTACGGCTAGATGCATTCGATTGTTGCAATTCCCACCTTTGAGCGCTGGGGGGACAGTTCGAGGAAGGATGGAGGGAGGAATAGAAGGAGGGAGGAGCAGTGACGGTCGTAGGTCCATGAGTCGGACGCCTGCAGGAGGGGCTGCGGCTGCTGTTGCTGGAGGGGAGGGAGTGAGAGAGGGAGGGGAGGATGTGATGGTGATGGGGGAGGAGGAAAGTTTTACGGCCAATTATCCTGACTTGATCCGTCACTCGACGAGCTTCGTCTTCTCACCCAACCGGCTGCTAGGGCTGGGGTTGGATGAGGACGGGAGGGAAGGAGGGAGGGAGGGAGGGCCTCGGTACTACTTGCGGAGTGCGGAGAAGAAGGCGAGGGAGTTGGCGATCGCAAAGAAAGAGGAGGAGGCGGCGGCAAGACGGGCAGCGGCGGCTCGTGCTCTGGCTGCGGCCAGACGAAGCCCGCGGCTTGCGTCTCTGAGCAAAAGCCCCACAAGCAGTGCAATGAGCGTAGTTGCATCGTCTGCTTCTACAACGACCATGCCGTCCTCTTCCCCCTCGGTGGTGGCGTCGACCGTCCAAACTCCCGTGAGCAACACGCGGAAGTCCCCCCGCATCGCGCGGATGGCGTTGGAACGAGAGGGTGGGAGTGTGCGGCATGGGCCAGGACGAGGCGGTTTGTTTGCGTCTGATGTAGAGGCGGAGGCCGAAAACGGAGGTAGGGAGGGACCCGTGTGTCGACCGATCCCCGCGGTGGGGTCCGATGAATACGCAAAGACACCAAGCTTTATTCAGATGCAAGTGACCAGAGAGATGTTGAATGGGGCGATTGGCGCGTTTAATGCCTATGTGCGGGAGAGGACAGGAGGGAGGAACGGGGAGATGGACGCCTTGCCTTTGGATAGGGTGACGGAGGTGATTGCACAGGGGGATGCGGGCAAGACGGTATTGCTCTCTCTCATTCATTTGAAGCGGGTGGGTATCTCTGTGACAGCGCAGGGGCAGAAGGCGTACAAAATTTGGAAGTAAGGGAGGGAGAGAGAAAGGGAGAAAAGTAGAGAGAGAGAACGAGAGAGAGAGAGAGAGAGAGAGAGAGAGAGAGAGAGAGAGAGAGAGAGAGAGAGAGAGAGAGCGAGTGAATGAGAGAGTGTGTGTGTGAAAATGAGAGATGCGAAGCAGCTAGCACGATTCATTCGAATTGAAAAAAAAAAGAACTAAATGGCAAAGGAAGACAGCCGAGTGTTTTCATCCAGAAAGCTTTGTCCGAGCAGAGGGGAGGCCGTAGCTTGTCTGTCTGTCTCTGTTTGTTAGCGTGTGGGCATATGTCCCTCTTGTGCGGACGAAAAATATGATGGAAAGCGAAAAATAAAGCTGAAGATAATGATACACAGGGGTGACTTTCACGAGATAAGCCAAAATTTTCGTTTAGCTGGTATGCACACCAGTGGAACAAAAAAAGTAATGCAAACTCAACATTTTCATCCACTTTACTCGTATCAAAGCCAAAAAAATGTGCTAGAGCTACCTCCCGAGGTCTACTGCCACTTCTTTTTGTGCCGAGACCGTTGATCCTTCTCCAATTCCGTGGCAGGAAATGTGCCAGGAGCGCGGATACTCTCCCAGGGCCATCACTTTGTCTTCTTCTTCCCCTCCAACTGGCTCGCCCCCAGGTGGCCCACCACATACAGGGGCATGAAAAAACAAACCACCTTCCTGGATATCCCCCTACGCCAGCAACACCAACGCAGGCCCGGGGCAGAGCCCTATCATTCCCCACCCGATCCCAAACACGGCCTCGCCCACCACAAGCTTCAGTCAACCTAAGGCTTGGGGGTGGGGTAGGGGGTAGGGGGTGGGGGTGGGGTTGCCTACGAGAGGCCACAAAAATCAAAGTATGCGACAAATGCCACACCACCTGGATCTACTCTAGTAAAAGGCGAGAGAGATTTCCACGGTTGATGGTGAGGCTGTGCTGGTGGATATGACGTACACCTTTGATGTATATTCGAATGAAGCCAAAACAAAAGAGTGATTCAGTTTTGTGTATACTACTGCCTTCCAGACTTGCATTTTTCTTCGTGCAAGCTTGACTTAACAATAGAGTAGCGTGGTGAGCTTTGTAAGGTGTGAATGTTGGTGCCTGCGGCGTTGATTTTCTGTGGTGCTCGCCTGATGTCTCGCAGCCAGCCATCCATCCGATTCCGTCTCACGAAAGATGGGGGAGGTTACATTTTCTCATATGTCGGCAAATTTCTTCATTGTCAAGGGCCAGCAACCGCTGGCAATGACGAAGACGACACCAATGGATTTATAAGAACCTGTTCTATTTTTTTTCATCGTAGCTTAGCAGGTTAAATCAGGTTCCCAGCACTTGACAGGGGGAGAAAACTCATGGGAAGTGGAATGGGCCAACACGTCGGACGAATTTTGGACGAATAAGGCCCTGGTTTATGTGATTCTTCATCATCTGTTGAGAATAACAACTCCACAGTCTAGTACAGTCAAAACGTGTAAATAATATGAAGGAATACTGTCGGCCTGTGGCATCTGTATTGTGCTTGATGTTATCAAATGAACGGAAATAGAGAAGACATGGGGAAAAAAAATGAAAGACACCCAAAAAGAAAGAAAGCTGCTCTTGGGGGCTACGTGCTACATGCTGCCTGGTCTTTCAGTCCGAGACTTTAAGCCCGGGGCTCAGCGCGCAGGGATGGGAGTTGTAAGCGGTACCTTTTCCTTTCCAGGTGTACATGCTTCGCTTTTTCCTCTGCCCACGACTTGAGCCTTGCCTAAAATATGCTCAAATCGTCCTGCCCATTTTCACTAATAAATGCTTCTACCCGCTTTCTTATACATGTAGACATGCAATTTCTATTTGAAGTTATTTCATTGTAAAAACACATCACTTTCGCCATGTTTATTTCTCTCTCTCATTGCTTGGTGACTGCGGCTGCGGTGCGCAAGGTCTTCGTTACTATCTGAAAACGAGTGATTCCACTGCTTGCGGAAACCTCTAACAAAAGCTCTCATATGGGGCTCCCATGTTTCCCGTTCAATCTCGTCAAAAGATTGATTTTTTGTTTCTCCTCATGCATTTGAGCCATTGTTCCATTCAGTACTTTCTCGGCATACCATCTGCATGTAACACACATCCCCCACAAATGCCGCCATATGCTTCACAAAACTTGGCCCATCTTTTATATCCCTCGAAATCGATGCCAACAAATTCGCTCGCATCTCATCCGGCACTCCTTCCGTCTTACTCAACACTTGCGGTAACAGAGAATCAAACGTCCAACTCACGCCCTTCTCTCCATCACCAGCATCCACACTCAAGTCATATAACAACGCCAATAGCTCATCATTCAACGAAGGATGGGCCCGGGAAAGCAACAATTGCAAAACTGTCATGGCATAAGGTAAGCACATCCGGTCTCTGAAATGCTCCAACCTAAACAACCCCATCTGTCGATTCAACTGCTGGAGCACCTCGATCGCCGATCGAACGGTGTCTGGGGGGAGGGTTGTATCCTGCAAAGACTCGAAAATCACAAGCAGCATCCGCTCAAAGAGAGATTGCGTTTCGGGAGACACAAACTCTTGCTTCGTGGTGATACTGCTGGTACTGCTGCTGATACCTGCGACCAGACCCGCCGTGCCATTGCTGGTGTGGTTGGCTTCAAGCTGGCGGCGGAGGAGGATTTCACCCAAAGGACCGTTCGAAGAAGAGGAAGACGAGGACGAGGAGGACGAGGGAGGCATAAACTCTTTCCAGTGGTCGGATAGAAGGGAACATAGGAGGCGGAGGAGGAGTGGGAGGAGGTCTGCGGGGGCGGAGCGGACAAGGGGGAGAAGCTTGTCGAGGGCGAAGTGGGAGGTGGGTATAACGATGTGGGGAGGGCAGGAGGGACGATCGGCTGATATTTGCGTTAATAAGCGTAACAAAGCTGAGAGGAGGAAGACAGAGATTTGATACCTTTGTCGCGATGGCTGCGACTGCTGCTGCTGCTGCTGCTGTTGCTGTCCGGCAGCTAGCGAACATGACAGATCGAGACGCAAGAATAATTGTACAGCATCTGTCATCAAGCTTGCTCCTAACTCCTTGCCGAAGCACGCGTGCAACGCGAGCAGCAGCCCCAGCAACATCTGGGCAGCACAAGCGGCATAACACGCAGTTTTTGCCTGCCGTCCACAAGTCCTCACCACCCCCATCATCGTATTGTGCGACACGGGGGATGAGGTAGGAAATAGAGAGGAGGTTGAAACATACTGCAGGCAGAGCTCGAGGCAGGGAAGGAGGGAGGGTAGGCAGGGGAGGAGGGCGACATACAGGACCGACTTGACTCTCTTGGGAGTTTGTGTGTAAAGCACACAGAAGCCACGCAGCAGCCTTGCGACTTTGGCAAGGGACATCATCCTCTCAGGACCTACACCTCCTTCCTTCCCTCCCTGCTCCTGTAGCTGTGCAGGACTGTTTTTCAAGGCGGTGACTAGAGGAGCGGCAAATTGAGTGTAAGCGGCCGTGAGGACCTTCTCCTCATCTGGGTCAGCGGACTGGGGGCCGGCGTTGGGGAGAAGGAGAAGGGACATGCTTTGAATCACCTTTTCTTGAGTCTGAAGGGGGTGGTTGTTGACCAGGCGGTAGGCGTCGGTGAGAAGTTGAATCATGACTTGGTACGAACGAAGGAGTGGAGGAGGGAGGCGTTGCACCAGGAAGAGAAGGAGGGAGCCCGCGGATAGGGTGATGGGGTCGAGAGTGGGTGGCAGGGGGGTTTCCAGGGAGTAGGGCGAGGTGACCGGCCCAAGAATGCCGCGAATGACGTCGACGAGCTCGGTAACGACGCCTTCGAGGTTGGGAATGGAGGGCGAGGACGAGGTGGAGGTGGAGGTGGAGAGAGCAGCGTCGAACCCGCGAGTAAGGTCTTTGAGGGCCGTGAAGGCCGAGCTGTGGAGACGGGAGTAGGAAGGACCCCGCGTGTAGAGATTGACAGCATTCATTTGGTATGTGGAGGAGATAATGAGGCGCAGCGCTGACCAGAAAAGTTCACCCGGGGAGGAGGGGACGATGATTAGAACGAGGCTTAGGAGGGTGTGGGCATCCACGTGGGCGTATTTACTCTCCTTTCCTCCCTGGCTTACAAGGTGTAATGCTGTCTGGAGCGAGGACAGGACAACTGCGGCTAAATCTTGGGAACATGCAGGAAGACGAGCAAACGACAGAAGCAATGCCACCCCCTCTGAAATCACCTCTTGCTGCTCACTCATCCCTCCCTCCTCTCCTCCTCCCTTTCCTCCCCTTCCCCCGCCGATCTCGTCGTCCTCTACCAACATCGCAAGTGTCCATGCATCACTCCCATTCATTTCCTCCATCCCTCCACTTCCCCCCTTCCGCTTTTCATCCCCCTGCTCCGCATCGTCCAGCTCCGCCAACGCTCTACCATTTAAAGAAAACAACAATTTCCCTAACAATGCCATGGCCACTGTCGACCACAATTTCTGGTTGCTCTGTAGTGCTTCAAATCCTATCTCTGACTCAGTCATATGCTCCAGCAGAGTCGCCCAGGGAATGAAGGCCCGCCGTAGCAATCGGGCGTGTGGGAGTTGTTCGAAAGTTAATTTGGCGAGGAGATTGCAAAAGGAGGGAAAGGAGAAGGCCGAAGAGGAGGAAGATAGCGAGGGAGCGAGGACTCGACCCAGGTGTTGCTCGAGAAAGACGGTGAGGAATTCAAGGAGGGAGACGAGAAGGTTTTCGTCTACGCCTTCCCTACTGTCGCTGGTGGTGCCGTTTCCCTCACTGCCAGCAATTACACTCTCCAAGACCATGCACATTTGCGTGGCAACGTGCAACACAAAAGCCTCAAGCTGTGGCGGCAAACATTTTTTATTCATCAACTCAGTCATCACTGCGGTGGCCGCCAAGCCTGAAGGCAACATCGTCTTGGCATTCCCAGGACGCACGGCCGCTTGGACTACCTTAAACACATTCGTACATAAGTCAGGAGTCAAATATGCAGCCATTTCTGGCCATTCCACAAGCACACTCAAAGACCGCAACGCACAGCAAGCCAAATCATTTTGTACTGCCACATCACCCGGTGCTGTCGGTGGCTCATGCGCATGGGCAAGGAGGGAGGAAAGCAGGTCGACGATGCAGGGTAGCTGAGCAATAAAGGCAGCTTGGAGCTCGGCTTTCCGGGAAGAGGGTAACATCACATCGTCGCGGATAAACTCCGCGCCACACATGGCAAGGATGGAGAGGCCCGTGGAGTAAGTTTTGGGGGAAGAGGATAGCTCCAAGATGTCGCTCATGAATGTCGGGTAGGCTTCGGGCCAGCCTCCCGCTTGCTTGCCCATGTCGACGAGGACTTGCTGTAGCTTGGTGGCGACAAAGGGCTCCAGGCGGGCATGCGCTGGCCTTTCTTTAGTGAGATTAGTAAGGACGATGACGCGGTACCCCTCTCGGGCGGATGGGGGGAGCGTGTGCCACTTGCGGTTCACAGCGTCTTCGAGCACTGAGGCGGCAAACCACTGCAGGTACGGGCTGGAGGCCTCGAGGAGGTGCCTTACTTCCTCCAGGGCTTGCGGCTTCGCTTTGTAGGCGTATAATTCGGCCTCGATGGCCTTGTGTCGGGTGGCGTTTTGATGGCCGCCTTGGAAAAACTCGACAAGGAGGCGTTCGAGGGATTCCATTGTGATGGCTTATGGCTACGACCCCTGGCTGGGTCAAGGAGGAGAACAGGGAAAAGACGAAGCCTCTTGCTTGCCTGGAACGTCGACGCCCTTGTCGTCGTCGTCGTTGTCGTCGTCTGTATGGTGTGAATGTAAAAGTGTGGGTGTTTTGTGGTGGTAGATCATAAATTGGTGAATAAGGAGGCAGTGGGCACGCACAGCCGGCTGCAACTTTAAAATTACATATAGTTTTACTTTGTAAATTTCTTGTTCTCCTCAATCACCCAAGCCGCCTCACAGCTTAAAAAAAATGCCAGGAACATTGTCGTTGTCTAGCATTCATGCCAGATGCTCATGACCTCGTCCTTTCCCACACTCCCCCCCAGGTCAGGACGTTGAGGGGCTCCTGGCCGCCATGATAACCAGGCATCTTTAAGCACAAGCACCCTCGCCACCATCTACTACCGTCAGGCCTTTACATTGGCATCGTACATGTCCTGGAGGAGGCTGTGGCGTCCACGCAGCCAGATCATCCCCGTCATTGCCATGCTTCTGCTGCGGGGCTCATTCACTACTCATGTGCGGGCCGCGACTGTCGTCGTCCCCAGCACAAGTGGCAGGACAGCAGCATTCATTCTTCCCATCAACACAAGAACACGCGCTCACCCGCTTCATCGGACACCTTCCATCTACTCCTCATCTGCTACTGTGACCACTACCCCATCCCAAGGTCACGATGACGCTGCCCGCCTACTAGATGAGATCGAAGCCTCTCTCAAAGGCCCTTGTGGCTTACCCAACGGCCAGGGAACCATGCCGTTTCACACCATCGTTGTCGCTGTTTCGGGTGGAGCAGATTCCATGGCTTTATTGCACCTCTTGGCCCGGGTTCGTGCCCGATGGGACCCGCCTCTCAGCCTTACTGTCGCGCATTTCAATCACGGCTTGCGTCCCGAGGCAGCGCAGGAAGAAGAGGTGTTTGTCCGCAACGCAGCAGCAACTTTGCAGGTACCCATGCACGTCGTAGTGTGGGGAGAGGTGGAGCGGGCGCAAACCACGGCCATCCAAGAACGGGCCCGGGGTTGGCGCCGAGCCGAATGCGAGCGACTCGTGCGGGAGCTGCAGCAGCAGCAGAGAGGAGGAGCAGCAGCAAAACCAACAGCAGCGCAAGGTGTGATTGCCACGGCGCACCATGCCGACGATTCTCTTGAGACCTGGGCGATGAAACTCTTGCGAGGGACACATTTAAGCCACACAAAAGGAATGGCACCACGCGCGGGCATTTATGTCAAGCCCCTGTTAAACGTCCGCAAAGAAAGACTCGTTCGCTTCCTGGAATCCCAAGGCCTGGAATGGAAAGAAGACGAGTCCAACCAGATTGATAAGTACAAACGGAATAAGGTACGTTTGAAGTTGTTGCCATTGATGGCTGAGGTGGCCGGGGGCGAAGCTGCCTTGATGGCAAGGATGGAGGAGATGACCTGCCAAAGCAAGGGGTTGGAGGAGTGGTTGGCCCATGAGGCGAGTGCCTGGGAGGGACGCCATTCAGCAGAGGCACCGTTGGATATCGTTCAAAGTGGGAATGAATTGTGTATCGGTATGAAAAATGCGATTTCTCTATGGGCGCCCTTGTCTCGTCTGCTCAAGGAAGAATTGTTGCACCGCTTCGTGGCCCGTGTCACAAAAGGTGCCATCAGCTTGACTTACGGCCAAGTTCGTCGAACGATGGAGCAACTGGAGAGAGATGAGAATGAGACGGAGGGAGGACGGAAAAAGAAGTTAGAATGGCGCCTGGATGTAGGAGACGGGTGGGTGTTGGGTCGGCAGGGCGATGTGTTACGGGTAATAAAGGATGAAATAGGTCTAGAAGGAGCAAGCCGTATGATCTCCATGCACGAGACAGGCCTCACTTTTTCCGTGCCTACAGGTTGGGAAGTAGAGGCGAAGCGCATAGAGATCTCTCTTTCTCCTTCATCAGAAGAGTGGGATTTGATCCTCCCTCATGTCCCCACGGGAGCCCGTCTCCTGCTTCGGCACCGGCAAGACGGCGACCGCTTCCACCCTGCATGGCGCTCGGGTTCTATCAAGCTCAAAGACTTTCTGCGGGGTCAAAATGTGCCCTTGCACCGACGGGACGAGATCTTACTGGTGGTGTTGCTGTCGGCCAGTGGGAAGGAGGAGGAGGAGGAGGCGGAGGAGGAGGAAAGAGTATTGGGTCTCTACCCAACAGGGCACGTGGCAGCGGCGCCTGCGGGAGCAAATGTTAATGTACAACCTTTGGGGTTGCGATTTAAAAGAGAGGGATTATGAACGTGTAAAAAGTAATGTAAAGAAAAAAGAATCGGAAAGAATGACACATTTTTTGTTATCGCAGAGCCATGTTTATGTTCATGATACTCAAGTCATGAGCACCCCACGCCTCCTTCCGTATGAAGCGCTTGTGCTTGTGTAAAGTGTGATGTGGCATCCCTGCTTCTCAACCACGACCATGATGCCAGGGTATGTTTCTCTTATGTAAGACCTCGCCTCTTTCTTCCCTGTCCCCTATAGCGCGCACTTGGCTTGCCTGCTGTCGGATCTGCCTGCCTAAAAAGAAGGACTTGTTTGGGGTTGGGGGCGACTCTCTAGCTTGGCCTGTGGATAAGGTAGCACACACCACTTCTACCGCGCGCCACCTAGAAGCACGATGGACAATTTCAACTCCTTCTTCCAGACCCTGTCGCGCGGTGCGTCGACGGTTACGGGTCCTGCATCTGGCACCACGTCTGCCCCGGCGCCTGCGCCGGGCATCCTTGGGACTGCGGTGACGACGACCACCACTCAGAGGAACTCGACCAGCAGCACGGCGGCCGCGTCTCCTTCTTCTTCCTCAGTATCCTCTCTCTCCTCATCAATCTCGTCCATTCCGGGAAATGGAGACGGGGAACGGGCTTCAGGTACGGTTGCCGGTATGGAAGTGACGACTCCGGCCTTCACATTCTCAACGCCGCAGGGGGGGCTGCCTCACCCGCAGTGTACGCCCATTGCCTTTTATAATTCAGACGCACTCTATGGGAGTGGACGTCTTATTGCCGTGTCGGATGCGTTCATTTGCTACGCCATCAAGGATGGGCACATTCGCGGGATCAATCGCCAGTCGGTGCAACGCACTCTGCTGAAAGGACACAAGAAGCCGGTGATCGATATGGCTTTTGCGCGTCGCTCCACCTGCACCCTGGCATCTTTAGGTGGGGATGGATCATTTTTCTTGTGGACCATCGGCGAGAACCCTGCAGATAAGTCTCTGACCACCGTCCCTCTCCTGAGCGTGACCAACGTTCACTTGCAGCGAATCGTCTGGCACCCCACCAAGCCTCACACCGTTGCCGTCGTCGCCCCAAACGGCGAAGTTGCCTTGATCAATACTCAAACATTGATCCAAAAGCTGGGCGGGAAACCGGGGGGGGTTGCACCGACGCTAGCGGCTACGAAGGGATTAGATGATTTGCAGCCCGAGTGGAAGCTCTCGGTAGCGAGCAACCGATGCCTAGACCTGAGCTTTTCACAGGACGGAAAATATATAGTAACGGCGGGGGCAGATGGCTGGGCAAGGGTGTGGGAAGTGGAGTCGAAGCAGGCCATGGGGAGATGGCAGCCTTATGGAGGGGAGCCGGTATCTAGGGCATTGTTTCTGCATCGGACCAAGGGATCATCGTCGGGCGAGAAGGTCTTCGTGGTCACGGGGGGAAAGCAAGCGAGTGAAGTGAAGCTGTTTAGGGCGTGGACGACGCTGTCGCCGATCAATACCCAGAGCTTGACGTTTGTCCCGCCGCCGCCTGATCGGGATGTTGGGAAAGGCGGGAGGGCGTTCCACCTGGAAGCGGACGAGTCGGGCGAGTTTTTGCTCTTGGCGGATGCCGTACGGCCCTTGTTGTACGCGGCACACGTGGTCCTGGGTCCGAGCAGTGCCAAGGTGGATAGATTGACCCCCTTCCAATTAAAGCACCCGGTCTTGAGCTTGTTGTCGTTGCCAGGAGTGGCGATAGATGCCCACGAGGGACAAGCAGACAAGACGGGCGCCTCGGAAGTGCAGCTCTTCTGTGTGCAAACCCAAGCTATACAAATCTACCATTTGAAGCCTGAAGATTGCCTCGCCGGCAGTGGCAGCACTATCACAGCCCCTGCCTCCCTCCCTTCTACTACCGCTGCTGCTGCTGCTCCTGCCCCTGCTCCTACTACTTCTGCTCGATTCTCGCACCAGACAACAGCCGCCCCCCCTTCTGGCCAATCACCTGCCATCCTGCAGATGCTCCTGCAAGCTAGTCAAGCCGCAGGCAGCAGCGGCAACAACACCACCACCGGCAGCAGCAGCGCGCCTGGGTTACTCGCCTCGAAGTCTCTGACAGCGTCGGCTGCGTCCAACGGGCGACGCGCAGCAGCTGGCGGTGATGGTGAAGAAGAAAAGGGAGGACGCGGAGAAGGAGCTGGCATTACCCAAGCAGTTGCTGCCTCCTTGACAGAAGCGAAGCAAACGGGTGGGGCGCAGACCACGGAAGAAAAAGGGCAAGTTCGGAGCTCTAGGGAAGGGCGGGGGTTGGGGAGCCGAAATATATCTGCGCAGCGATTCGCGACCGGCGGCGCTGGAGAGGAGAGTAGTGGAGTGGGTGGTGGAGTTGCCTCGGGGCAAGCAAGTCGAGATGCTACAAGTGGCATGGGTCCGGTGGCAACTGTCTCGCCTTCGGAGCCTGCTTCTCCTTCCGTTCCTTCTCCCCCTCCTCCTCCTTCCTCGGGCATGCCTCACCGAGCCGCTGTGGCATCAGGAGAAACAAGTGGAGGCATAAGCCTCGCGGCCGCATCAGCAGCAACATCGGCAACGGTCAACACGGAAGTGGTCTTGGCGGGCTTACGAGACATGGAGCACCGTTTAGGTCAACTGCTCACTCAAAACACCAAAAAGGCAGTGGCCGATGCAATCGCAGGAATGGACAAAAAAATAGAGAAATCAATCAAAGCTGCTCTGGCCTTGCAGCTGGGCGACGTATCGGGCCAGGTAAAGGAGGCTGCTCTTGCGGGGCTAGGGGACGCGGTGAAGGAGCCTATGGGTGCGTCGTTCAAGCAATGCTTTCTAGAAACGCTTTTGCCTGCCATGCAAAATACCACCCAGAGAATGTTTGCACAAATCAATGACAGCATTAACAAGAATCTACCCGGAGCTGTAACCGCGGCTGTTGCTGCTTCGGGTGGAGGAGGTACTGCAGGTTTGACTGGTTTGACCGAGGTCAAGGGGGAGTTCAGGCAGGTCCGAAGTGAGCTGGCTTCCGTTGCGAATGCAGTGACTGTCTTGTCTGCGCAGCTTGCAGCTTGGGGTAGCCGGTTGGAGAATGGGGACGATGTGATGGATTTGGGGGGAGGCTTGGGAGGAGGCGCGTGGCGGGGCAAAGCAGCCCCGGCAGCAGCGCCTGCCCCGGCTGCGCCTGTGATTTCGGCCACGCAAAAGGAGAAGATGCTCAGGGATTTGAAGGCGGGGAAGATTGATGAGGTGTTTGTCAATGTCCTATCGTCGCAGGACCTGGACTTGTCGTTGTGGCTATGTTCAGAGTCGCCCAAGGACGATATTTTCGATTCGGAACCGCCCTTGCTCTCGCAGCCGACCATGTTCTGCCTTTTGCAACAATTGTCTTTTCATCTAGGACAGCACACTGAAAAAAAGTTGGAATGGATGCAGGAGCTGGTCTTGGCTATCGATCCCAGTAATTCTGTGGTCAAATCGTATATTGGGGAGGTCTGCCCGGAGTTGATCCAAAATTTCAATGAGGCGGCACCGGAGGTGGTGGCAGTGGGACACCCTCGACTGGTGAAGGACTTTAAGAGGGTTCAGAAGGCGATTCAGAATTTAGCACGTGGCACTTAGAGGAAATGAGGGAGGACGGGTAGGATGAGGGTAGAGAGGGAGACGAGAGGTGTAGGAAAGACGAGTTTAAAGTAAGCCGTAAAGGAAGGAAAGCAAGCAAGCAAGAAAGAAAGAAAGAAAGAAAGAGGAAAGATTACTGGCATAAATTCTCTATCTTAGTGGGGTCCTCAAGAGTGTCGCTTTGCACCCCTGCTTTCACATTTTGGTCGTTGGTGGTGGTGGTGATGTTGCTGTTGCTGTGAGGGATGGTTGGGACGAGAAGCAGCTCGCCAAAACTGAAGTGAGTGAAGCATGGTGCCGAAGCTGCCGAGTTCCATGCGCTTCGAGGCGCATTGCCACTGTCCCGTGTGCTCACCAACGTCCATGATGGCAAGCCCGAATCGCACCAGCATCTAAAGATGCTCTGTTGCTGCCCGGTACTCATTTTCCCCGTCTTTCGATCACTCCCGAATGCGCACCATCATCTCAGGCAAGAAGCAGACGACGACCGCCTTCTTCACGCCCAGGCACAAAATGACAACACACATGAAGTAAGTAATACTTACTCCCTATGGTCATCCTCTAGCACTCGCATACTCAAGCTTAATAACATGCCTTTTGTTGAACCGTAGGGCGCAACAGCCGGCGGCGGCTCCCTCCATCTGGTCGACGGAGGGTGCGGCCCGCTTGGGCCAGGGCGTGACTATGGCGACTAGTCACGATGACGGCAGCATCGACCACGGCGTGACCCAGGCGCCTTATGAGCGCCGCTTCTCTCCGTATGATTTCAATGGCGGGTATGTGGTTGCCTAGGGTATGGACAAGGGAACGGGCAGCAGCGAAGGTACCAAAAAAGATGTATCCGCACGTGCCCACCTCATCACACTATCCCCCGAATAACAGCACGTGTCTGGCCATTGCCGGCAAGGATTTTGCTGTGGTGGCAGGAGACACACGTTTGAGCACGGGTTACGAGATTCTGTCGCGCAATGTCCCCAAGCTTTGCAAACTGTACGTTCTCTCTTTCTCTCCCCTTCTCCCTCCCCCGGCTTCCTTCCTCCTTCCGCTCCCTCTCTTCCTCTCTACATCCTCCTCACCCTTTTCCACGCGTACCCATTCAATCAAAATAGTACAAGCAAGACCGTGCTTGCCTCGGCGGGTTGTTTGACGGACGTCCGCACCCTGCAGCAAGTCTTGGACATGCGGCTGCGCATGTACGAACACGACAATGGCAAGGAAATCAGCACCCCCGCCGTCGCCCAGTTGCTGGGAAACACTCTGTATTACCGTCGTTTCTTCCCTTATTATGCTTTTAATGTCCTGGCGGGTGTGGATGATGAAGGGAAGGGCTGTGTCTTCTCTTACGATGCGGTCGGGTCGCATGAACGGGTGGAGTATTCAGCCAGTGGATCAGGGCAAGCTTTTGTCATTCCCCTCCTCGACAATATCGTGGGCTTCAAAAACCGACAAGACTCCAAGCCGGAGTACACCGCTGAGCAGGTTGTGGCGATTTGCAAGGACGCTTTCCTGACCGCGGGCGAGCGTGACATTTATACGGGAGATGCGGTGATGATCAGCGTCATTACCTCGAAGGGGGTGACGACAGAGACCTTCCACTTAAAGAAGGATTAAGGGATGGGATTGGTAGGAGAGGGGATGGGGGGGAGGCAGACAATGTGATATGTGTGAAGTCGGGGGTCGAAACGACAGATGAAGGGAAAGAGGACAAAGAAAGAAAGAGAACACAAAATTAGTATACCATTTGGCAATGCCCCTTTCCTTTCGAATTTGTCTCTATCTCCTGCTGTATAAAGACAGCACATTTGTTATTTGATTGGTCCTCCGGGTATGTACACTATTTATCTCTATATTTTCTTGCCTTCTCTCTTTACGTCCTGCTATTGCTCGACGCATAAGCAGAATTCACGGCACTACCCCCACTCCGCTTGATCTTGATGGTAAACGAACACGATGGCACCGCCGGGGCCACCTCTGCTTGCACCGTTGATATGATTCCCAAGTTTTCCAAAGCGCCTTTTATGAGACCACAAGGAAAATTGAGCACCGTGGCGGCCGCACGGCGGGTTGCTTCGTCATCGGCTGTAAATGGGGCGAGCCACCGAAATTTGGAATCGCGCAGAACAAAGACCCCTTGATTATTCGTCTGCAGCTTGTCAATCTGCTTCTTAAAAATCTCGATCCAGAACTCCTTGCAAATGAACTTCATCACGTTAACTTCCAGCGCGTCCGCAGGCAGCACCCGGCCTTGGACCGTGGATTCCGCCAGGCGATACCCGACGTCGAAGCCAATAGCACGCACTGTCTCTGCCAGCAGCTCCTCGTTCCGGGGCCCTTGATCCCCGCCCGTACGCAGCGTATCAATCATGGCAGCAAAAAGGTAGTCAAATAAGGACTCGGCGTATTCCGCTTTCTTACCTTGTTGCGACGAAGGCTGCTTGGGGAGGTCGGCCACCATGATGATTTCTGGTGGTTGTGCGACTTGGAGAGACGGCGAGACAGCGGGACTGACAGCAAGCTTGTGAAAGAAGGGATGGGTGGAAACGTATATCATGAGTCTACAACGAGTCGCTCACGCCTGAATGTGTGTAGTTAGGGGCAGGGAAAGGCATCATGACGAGCGCCTAACTCATCGAACGCCGGTCCCGGCCTTCGCCGCAATTTCTCAAGCGAGCTTCTTTGCCCCTTTCACCGTTTAAATACCATACACATACAAAAACCAGGGTCATGAAGACGGCATCGGGCACCCTCTCAAGCAGCAGCGGTGAGAGCAGCAGCAAGTTAACCCTGTCCCCGTCCCCCTCTTCCGCCTCGAAAACAGCAGCATCGCCTGCAACTGAAACCGAGGAGACGGCCTTGGTGGGTATGATTGCTGCGTTGGACGCAGAAGCTTTTGAGAAGGCCAGCAAGATTGTCAAAAAGCGTTTCATGGAGCAGTTAGACCTAGACGACGTACCGGAGCTACGGGCTGAATACAGAAAGAAGCTCTCATCCTTGGAATTGCAGTTGAGTGGGATGGTCCAAGTCAAGCTCGACGGAGCCAAGCGGGCCATGGACGTCATTCAAGCCGCCGATGACCAAATGGTCGCTGTCCGTGGGGAGTTTGAAGGCATGCACGAACTGTGTCGCAAGGCCGGGGAACAAGGCAAGTTGCTATTTGATGCTTACCCCCGCCTTAAGATTATCAACCGGGCTCGGAAAAACCTAGAGCGGACCTTGAAAGAAGTGACTTACTATGCCAATTTGCCTTCGCGCGTCGACCATTTGGTGGGGCTTTTGGAAGAGCAGCCACTGCAGCTTCGTCAAGTGTATTTAGAAGGGCAGCAGCTGGAATTGTGGCGGGATGAGTTGTTGCGAGAGCTCAAGGTGCAGCAACGGGTTAAATCCCCTACGAAACCCCCCTCCTCGGCCACCGCCACAAGCCCCACCCGCATAATTTCGGTGGGGGATCGGATGCAAGCTACCTTTGGCATTCATCTGGAAGAAGTGAAGAAGCTGCTGGACGCAATTCGGAAGAAGATCTTTGATAACATTTCCAATTGCTTTGAGATCGTCCACGAAGACCCTCGTATTTTGGTGGCAACCTTGGAAATTGTGGACATGCACGAGGCTTTCCAAAAGGAGAAGGCAAGCAAGGCCAGGGAACGCGCCGAAAAGAACTTGGAGAGTGTGGAAGAGGCTGTGGCATTGTCGTTGTTGGAGGACTTGAATGCAGACGTGGTGACGAAACTCAAGCAAAAAGTAGATGAGCGTGCTTCTGGTATTTTCGCCCAAGCCCAGGCCCAAGCCATGCAAGCCATTGCCAGTAAGGCGGAGGAGGTGGATGTCCGCACTGTCACCGTCAGCAAGCAGCAGCAACAGCAACAGCAGCAACGACAACAGGCTGTGTTTTCAGCGATCCTGAGAGCGGCGACTCGAGTTTTGCTTGATCTTACCTATTTGAAAGCGGATGTCGTCCCGTGTTTCCCGGCTAGCTATCAAGTGATGGACACGTTTCGGATTCAGTATGAAAGGCATCTGGTGAAGGAGATCGGAAAGCTGTACCAAAGAGGCTTCCCAAATTTGGACCAGGGAGAGCTATTGCAGTTGATGGAGTGGCTTAGTTATTACAATCAGGAGATTGTGAATTTGGGAGCGGTGAAGCCTTGTTCCGAGTTCATCCAAGCTTTGAGTGTGTGCTTGCAGGAGTATTTGGTGCGCGTGAGGGTACAGATGACCGAGTGGTTCACCAACATCCTGAATCGGGTGCAGGAGGTGGCATTGAATTCGGCGGGGCAGCCGATTACAAGTACCCCGGAGGATTTTTTTAATATTATTCATTTACAGGTCTTAGTGGCCTTGTCCAAGTTGAGTGCAGATAACATGTGTGCCGTTATAGTAGTGTGTTTGAACGTGATCAAGGCTATCTTGGAAGAAACCTTGACGACCCTGCGGGCGAAGAAGCTGCAGCACGCATTCTCGTCTTTAAGTACCAAGAATCCGGGAGGGAGGGAGGGAGGGGGAAGCGGTGATGATGAAGCAGGAGGGGCGGGCTTGACGTTGGAAATGCTGTGTGCGACTGTGAATGACTATGACAGGCTTCAGGAGAAGATCCAGGAATTCAGAGAGGAATTGGGTCGGATGGGGAAGTTGGGAGTAGATCAGTTGGCGATGGTGGATGCGGCGGTTGATCAGGTTTTGGATGGGTTTGTGAGTATTGCGGATGAGGCTAACTCGGGTTGTACTCAGCTGATATTAAAGGATGTGAGGGAGGCGTTTGCGGAAGAGTTGTTTGTGCCTGAGTGGGAGGAGAACGTCGACGTAATGATGCAGCGGGTGGCGATGACGTTCAAGGATTACTATAACGATTTGTCTGTTTGGTTGCCGCCATTTTATTTTGCGAAGGTGGTGAGGGACTGTTTAGAGAAGGTGGTGGCTTTATATTTGTTCACCCTGTTTCGAAGGGGTGGGGGCAAGGGGAAGGAGGACAAGGTGAATGCTAAGTTGAGACCATTCAGGGATCCCTTGGTGGTGGCACAAAAAATCAGGAATGATAGACAGGCAATGACTGTATTTTTTAATGAGTATGAGGAGGAACTTAAGCAAGCGGGTTTAAGGGAGACGGCGGCATTGGAGTTGCAGCTGTTAGTGTTAGATAATATTGTGGATGTCTTCGAGGAAGGAGTGACAGCGGAGTCAGAGGTGACGAGGCTGTTGCTGAGAGAGTTTGGGGGGTGGGGGGTGGATGCTCTGATGGTGATTTCATTCTTGAGAGGGGACAAGGACAAGGCGCGGGGGGAGCTAAGAGAGGACTTGACTAAATACTGGGAGAAGATACAGCGTTTGGATGGCGGTGGAAGGCGGGGTGGTGTTGCCGGAGGGGCTGCTGCTGCTCGTCGCGATTGGTCAGACCCGCCTCGTGTTGTATCTGCGCGATTTGCGCTCTCACCATTTGATAGTGATGTTGACGCGGAGGCGGTGGTGATTGGTGCAAGGCGGCCCAAGAGCAGGAAGTAGACGATTAAATGGAAAGAGTATGTATACAGCGATAATGAGTGTGGATAAAAAGTATCAGTAGCCGTGAAAATAAAAGAAAGTATTGTTTTCTTCTTCTTAACTTATTTCCCTATCTTGCTCGAGTTCATGCCACGGCCATGCAGTCACCAAAAATACAAGCCGCATTTTTACATTCTGAATATCATCGTTTGCGCGGTCAGGTAAATCTAAGTCATGTTGTCTTCTCTCTTCATGAATCTTTTCCTGCTCTTCTAATTATAAGCTGTTCCTTTGCAGAGGTGTTCTAATCTGCAATTTGTGTCTACAAAGCAAACAAGTTGAGTAGCTGTACGTGAAATAAATGCCAGCAACTTCGTTTTCCTCCCTGAGACCTTCCTCGCTGCCATGCTACTGCTGCCGCCTAATGTTTCGGTAAATGCTTTACACAAAATGTCGTTTTTACAAGCTAGGACAGATGCCAATTACCGCTTACCCTCTCCTTGTTTCTTATATTGCACACGAAATATTGAGGACTTCTCTCCAAATCCGTTCCTTGCCATGTCTACTTTCTCCATCATACCCAACAGTCAAATGCTTACCCTTACTCCATAGTCTCTTTCCTTCTATAGGGTTCAATCAAATCTGAAACACCGCCGCACCATCTTTGCTGGCTGTTGCTTCCCCCTCTTCCTTTTCCTCATCCGCTTCCTTCCAAAAATCATCTTCTTCGGCCGCCCAGGGCGCGGTAGCCGCAGCGGGTGACGTAGGCGGGCGTGTCAGGCTGTTGTTGTCGTCCTCCTCTGCGTTATACCCGTCCGACTCCCACAAAAGGCTGCCATCAGCGCTGCTCATCATCAAGAGCATTGAGTCTCGCTGCGTCGCTCCTTCGGATCTGCTGCTGCTGCTACTGCTGCTGCTCACCGTGCTACCGCTGCTGCTAGTGCTGCTCATCAATTCCGCCGGGCCGTGCGTGGCTATTGTGGCAGCAGAGAGCGAGCTCATATCGTTACGCTCATCCGCCACCTTTGGCAGTACTGTCCATCCTTCAGACACGGAACCAGCCTCATCCCAATGCAGGAAGCCAAGGGAGTCCACGGTAAGAGAGGTCATAATGTCGGCAACCGTGCCCGGGGTAGGTAAGGTCGATGCCACAGCTACCACCTCTGCGGCGGAGTCTATCTCCGCCACCTTCTTGACGCGCTCGCTCTGCTCCTCCTGCTTGGCATCGTGCTGATCTTCCGCATAATTGTGATCGAAAACGTTCATAACCTCCTCTCCCTCTCCTTCCTGACTGGCGCTCGTGTCCATCGTCAGTCCCACCGGAGCCGCAATCACCATCGGGGCTGCCTTTAGCTTGCTGTCGTCCTCGCCCTCCTGTATTGTGCGGCCCTCGGCCTTGTCCCCTATCATGGCCGCGGTAGCTTGAGCTTGCGTCAGGGTGTGCTGCAATGGCTGGGCCCAGGTGACCACACGGCCGCTGCGAGTGGTGTAGCTGGTGATGGCGAGCTGCAGCAAGCTCCCATCCTTCTCCTCCCCCTCTTTCTCTGCCTCAGCCTGATCCTGCCCCAAACCCTCCCCTGCCTGGGACGCGACCCGACGCAGAGTTGAGCTCCCGCCTTGAAGACGAGCCAAAGCCTTCCCTTGGCGGTTACCTCGCTTCTTCACCACGCTGCGAGAGCTGGTCATCTTGAAACTGGTTTTCAGTTTGCCCGGCGAGATGCGACCTTGCCTCTGGGCTTTCTTTAAAAACGTCTTTGTCAAATGCCGCGTACCGTCCATGGCATAGTTGCCTTCGTATCCACAGGTACGGAGCTGATTAAGCTTGGCAAAATACTTCTGGGCGTGCGTCCTAACCTGTTCGTTGGTGCGGGTCTTCATCACTTCCGAGATTTTCTTCCAGGACTTGCCGTACTTGGCCCAGCATTCCAAGAAAAACTCGTGCTCCTCGTCCGTCCAATGCCCATTGTCCTTCTTTTCAGGATCTTCTGTAGAAGCAATACGAACATGGGCAGGTTTCGCAGCGCCCGATGCGGCTTCCTGGGCTTGCTTGTAGAAGTAGTGCGCGGCGTAGTTCTTGACTTGCTCTGTGGTACGGGTGGGGACGAGGTGCAGAGAGATAGACTCCCAGGAGCGGCCAAACTCCTTGAGGCCCTCCAGAAAATTTTCATGCTCATCGATGGTCCACTGGATCTGGTTGAAAGGGGGCAGGCCGCTGGCAGCGTTGGAAGAGGTGGATGTGTATGCGCTGGCAGTGAAGGGGGTGCACGGGATAGTCATGGTGGACCGGATGGAAGGGTGCACAAACGGGAAGGAGGTTCTGTGTTGGGCCGGGGAGTGGAAATAAGGGATAGAAGTACGAATGGCACATTTAAATGTGTGAACACATATAATGGTGGGGGCTTCGGCTTAGGTTACGAATGGGGGCAGGCTAAATGAAGGGCGAAACGAAGGACAGTAATGCGCCAAAGCACAGCACGCCCCCTGCCTGCCTTGCCATGCTGTCCAAGGCTGTAAAGTGAATGGATTAAAAAGCATTAATTTGGTTCGGATCACCGTTGCGGGAATAGAAGCAGAGCTACCTTACCATTTCCCTCCCTTGTGGGGCCCCTATTCCATTCTCTATTCCTCTTGGGGACGACCACAGGGACGCACGCAATAAGTGCGCCTCGTATAATTGGTCCATGATGCATCAGAGGCATAGAGGAGTGTGAAAGTAAGTCATAGTGCGCGTGTGGCGCAGTGCATTCAAAGGCATGGTTGGTACTGGTTTGCTTGGCGCGTCGTGTTGCTTAGGGGCGGAATGGAAAGCCTCAGGGCGCCAAACGATGCCTGCGACTTTCTTCGTTGTGCCATGGTCACTTGTGTGTATGAACTGGGTTCCGGTGCTCGTCAGGAGCAGGGGAAATGCATGCTTGCCTACGGGCATGGTAATTTTTTATTTAGTGGCCGGCAAGCGTCCTTTCCCTTCCTTCCCCGTTACTCTCACTCATGGTGCTGATGCTTGTTCTATGCGTCTCGCCGACGCCTCCCACCCGACCTACAATCTCCGCAGGAATGAGTCGTCCACTGCACCAGCACCCACCGGCATCGGCGCAGGAGGTTGACACGGCCGAGCTCTATTTCTTGGTCGCAGACTTCTTGGCCCGTTCAACGCCTTGCCAACGCGCGGCCTCAGTGCTGCGGGAGGAACTCACAGAGCATAGCCTGCTGGGCATGTCCTACGACTGGCAAGGGCACTCGCACCGGTCTACTCCCCAAGAACTAAGTCTCAAATACCGCCACTTACCGCGAGACCAGCTGCCGCGCCTTCTCCAGGCGGCCTTGCAGGCTAGCAGCAACAGTGGGAGTGGGGGCGGAGGAGGGACTGGGTCTTTCGAGCAGCACCAGCACCAGCAACAGCACTTTGCCCGCTCAAGGGGTTTGAATGCAGGTAGTGGGACGGATTTACGAGTGCCGTCGCTTTTGACTGCATTGCCTGGATCTGGGAAATCTCCCGAGGCGATTCAAGTGCGGTATCAGCTCGTGAGTGCCTTGGCCCAGCTCAGCGAGGCTAGCGCTCAGCTTCGGCGGGTTAAGATGGCCATTGCTCGTGCCGAGGAAGAGGCGGCGACAAATGCGACAATGAAAATGATCATTGAGATGGATAAGGATGAGAAGACGGGACACCGCCACCACCACCAGCAGCAGCAGCAACAGTCCCAACCATCGACACCCTCTCCAGCAGCGCTATCCATCACACAAGCAGCTGAACCAAACGAGCCCAAGGCAGAAGAGAAAGGGGAAGGAGGCGGAGCCACATTAGAGGGAATGTTATCAATGCCACCTTCAGTAACAGCAGAGATTTCATCGATGCAGATGGAGGAGCAGCAAGGCGCCAGCAGCGGTAGCAGCGGCAGCAGCAGCCAGAGCAAGGTTGGGTGTTGGGAGGAAGAACGGCACGAGTTGCGCATGGAGGGGGATGGGGAGGTGGATAATGAAGAGCATAAGCAACGGCAGCAGCAGCAGCAGCAGCAGCAGCAGCAGCGGCAAGTGGAGGAGCAACAGCAAGAACAACAACTTCTACCACCGGTACAACGACAACAAGAGCAAGAGGCCGCTCCTGTCAATGCAACTGGTGAGGCTGTTGACACCGGCGTAAAAATAGAAGAGGATGAGGATGAGGAGAAAGAGGAGGAGGAGGAGGAGCCTGAAATGCAGATATTGATTGACACGACGATGCCGAGCAGCAGGAGCAGCAGTAACGAGACCGACGTGGGCGGTGCTTCTCGCGCCAGGGCTCGACGCCAGTTGGAGGAACGAGTAATTGGGTGTCAGAGGAAGGTGAAAGCATTGCTGGCTCGTGCCCGGGAGTTGCATGCCTTGCGGACAAGAGAAATACATGAAGGATGTCACACCCACGCAGATGTGATCTTGCGACGACAGGGCCTGCCATCGGCACGGTGTGCGCAGCTGCCAAGGGAGAAGCGGCCGTTGCCGGGGTTGTATGGCTCGAGGTTGAGGCACTTGAAGACAATAAATGGCCACATGTTCTGTCCAGTGTATTGCTTGAAATACGACAAGAGGGGGCAGTACGTGGTGACGGGCGCGGACGACCAACTTGTGAAGCTGTGGAACGTACGGACAGGGTGCTTGATGCGGAGTCTGCGGGGCCACAGCGGGGTAATAACGGACTTGTGTGTATCGTCAGATAATGCCCTCCTGGCTACAAGCTCGGAGGACGGTGTGGTGCGGATATGGAACGCGGCGGATGGCACTCCTTTGACCTTGCTCCAGGGCCATACAGACACAATTAATTATGTTCATTTCCACCCGTATTACAACCTCCTCCTGACGGGGTCCGACGACGGGACAGCTCGTGCCTGGGACCTTGGTAAAGTCAAGGAGACGACGAAAGAGGCGGTCTACCCCCTCCTTCCTCTTGCACCTGATGCACTCCCCCCCTCTTGTGTCTTCCCGCACACTCCTCCTGTTTTTCCTGCTACTGCTGCTGCTGCTGTCAGTGGGGGAGGGGGAGGAGGAGAGGTGGAGCAGCGGTCGAAGGTGAAGTGTATAAGTATATGTCCTTTGGGAGGATTCCTGGCGACAGGTGCGGAGGATGGGGTAGCACGGATCTGGTCTTTGGCAGACGTGGAAAAAAGGGGTGGGAGGGCGGAGGAGGAGGCGCAGTTGTTGCTTGAAGCATCGTTGGGGGTGGATGGTGAGGGAGGAGGAGGAGGGGGAGGAGGAAGAGCAGGGGTACGCCGAGGAGCGACTGCGATGGGACCAAACGCTTCTCCATCGCACCACCAGCAGCAGCGGCAGCAACCGCCATTGGGAGAAGGGTTAGGTCAGTTGGTGTGTCGGTTGCAGGCCAGCAAGACGGCAGTGACAGATGTCAATTACAGTAATCTGGGGGATCGACTGTTTACGGGCTCAATGCCTGAGGGGGTGGTGAGAGTGTGGAGCTGGGGCCCGAATTACAGCAGTTTGACACATTTGGTGTTGGATCCGCAGGCAGTCGAGGGAGGCGGGGAGGGAGGAGGTGGAGAAGGGGAGGAGGAGGGATTCGGGAGCGCAGGTGGTGGAGGAGGTGGAGGGGCGGTGGGGAGGAGCAAGACTGGGGTGGGGGAAAGGGGAAAGAAAGAGCTGGTGCCAACAGTCGACAATGCCTTATGGACGTGTGATGATCGACAGATCATCACTGCGCACAGCACCAAGCCCTCCTCCGCGTCCTCCGCCTCGTCCTCCGCCCCTGCCGAGCCCCACCCCGACTGGAAACAGCATTTGAGAGTGTGGGACTCTTCTACCGGACGACTCCTCCGTGTCCTTCACGGGCACCGGCGTCAATCTACCGTGCTTGCCGTCCACCCCTTTGACCCTCGCATCGTTATGTCCGCGGGATACGACGGAAAGATCTGTTTGTGGGACGTGTCCGCGGTCGGAAAATGCATGCAAAGCTTCACGAATATATTAGAATGGGGCCCCCCTGGTAATGATTATAATTTAGGCGATGCTGTGGCTCTGGTGGATGGTCAATTTTCCTGCGATGGGTGGGGGTTCTCTGTGGCGGATGCCTGCGGAAGGCTGTTGTTGTTCGGGCCGGAGGAGCAGGGGAGGTACCACCGGGCGCCGTCGGAGCAGTATTTTGTGGGGGATTATGACCAGCTTCAATGGGACGTCCATGGCAATGTGATTGACGCCGCCCGGCAGGTCGCACCGCACTTACTCCCGAGGCGGGCCTTGACCAACAGTGAGAGGGTAGCCTACCCGGAGCAGCCGACATGGGGCTTGACGGGGCCGCTGCCGGTGGGGAAGGAGGAGATGAAGGTGAGCATTGTCAAGGCGAGGGAGAGGATGGGAGGGGTGGAGAAGTTGTTGGAAGTGCGGGCGGCGGCAGCGGCGAAGGCGGCGGCACGGATGCCGAGCCGGACCGTGTTGTTGGGATTGGGGGGAGGAGGCGGAGATAGACGAGGAAGGGGAGGAAGGGGGGGAGGGAGTGAAGGAGGGAGGGCAAGGTACGGGGAAGAGTTTCAGTATGCTTGGGGCTCGGATGGCGAGGATGAGGACGAGGTGGAGGTGGTGGGAGGGAGGGGAGATGGGATGTCCAGAGCGGAGAGATTAAGAAGGAGGAGGGAAGGAGGTGGGGAGGGAGGGAGGGAGGGAGTGTTGTCATTAAGGCAGAGGGATAGGCAGAGGAGAAGGGAGGCGGCTTTACAACGACAACAGCGACGACAGCGAAGGAGGGCGAGGGGGAGAGGTGATGATCAGGATCCCTCATCAGACGAAGATTGGACTGAGGAAGGGCGGAGAGTGGGGGAGGAGGAGGAGGAGGAGGAGTGGGAGGGAGGGGAGGGATGGAGTGACGAGGAGGAGGATGACGGGAATGATTCCGATTATGGGGGGAGAGTGCGGAGGGCTGGGGGAGCTGGAAGGGGAAGACGACAACGAGTAAGAGCGATGGCTTTAGCAGGTTCAACGCGCGACGGAGGAGGAGGAGGAGGAGGAGGGGAGGAGAGAGGAGCGGCGGGCAGTGGCTTTGGTCCTATCGACCCGCGGGCGCAGGGCATTCCAGTGGAACTGGATGAATTTATTGAAACCATCACAGCCACTACCTTGCTTGTCGCGCCCACAGCAGCAGCAGCTGCAACTGGTGGAGAAGAAGAAGGGGAGCCAGCAACAACCGACGGGGAACGAGTGGGAGGAGGAGGCGGTGGAGGAGGAGGCGGAGGAGATGAAGGAGGAGGAGGAGAAAATGGTGCCAATGCAGCCGCAGGCATGCTTCCCGTGCTTCCTCCCCCTCCTGTGGTCCTAACGTTGGAAGGCGCAGCTCCTAACGCTCAGGGGGAAGTAGACCGCCGTACACTTCTGTGCTCGCTGTGTGGAAAGGGACACTCGCAAGGCCAACCGTTGCCCGGCCCTGTGCTAGGGAGCCATCCTCTAAAGATGAGGGATCGGCCCGTGTGGGTGCATGACGACTGCGCCCACTGGTCCCCCCAGACGTTCGTGGGGCAGGAGGACGGCCGGTGGTACAACATTGCTGTGGAGGTCCGGAGGGGGAGGAGGACCAAGTGCAAAGGGTGTGGGAAGCTGGGCGCGACGATCGGGTGTAATGTCCGGACGTGTTCCAAAAGTTATCATTATCCGTGTGCGGTTGCGACTGGGTGGTCGTTTACGCCGGAGCAATACTTCCATTGTCAGCGGCATCGGCCCGAGGGTGAGGGCGAGGGAGGGGCGGAGGCGGGGGGGAGGAGGAGAGGGAGGGTGGGACGGAGAAGAGTTGGAGCGATGGGAGCAGGAGCAGGAGCGGGAGGGCGAGGACGAAGGGCGTCACGGATGGCGCCGGCGAGGGGAAGATTGAGGAGAAGGAAGAGGGATGGAGGGGTGGAGGGGGAGGAGGACGAGGACGAGGAGGAGGAAGAAGAACAAGAAAGGGAGGAAGAGGAGGTTGAGTACTTGGATGTTTCTGCGACGAGGGGCAGCAGTGGTTCGGGCATAGTTTATAAAGGACAATGGTACCCCGGGGAAGGAATGGAGATGGCGAGGGAGTGGTTGAGGGCATCGACGCAGGAGCAGGACGTGAGCGGGTTGTTGGTGCCACAGCAGGGAGATGAGGTTATTTATTTGCCCCGGGCACATTATGAGGCTCAGGTCCGGGTGCAGTGGAAAGAGATGGAGTTTACGAAGGCCGCAGGTGGAGGCGGGGGAGGGGGAAAGAAAAAAGCAGGCGCCATAGCTGCAGCAGTTGCAGGAGCAGGAGCAGGAGGAGGAGGAGGAGGAGGAGGAGGAGGAGGAGGAGGAGTAGGATTGTCGGTCTTGCCAGCAGCTGGAGGAGGAGCACCAGCGTCTCTGCCCGCTTCATTTACCGGCCCGTGGGATTTCCTCCCGATTGAGTGGTCGGCGGTGAAGTGTAGGGTAGACAGGGTCTCGTACTCATTCCCTGAGACGGAAGAGGCCTACCTGGCCGCTCCCTCGATCGTTTGCCGTGTCTCTCTGACCGTATTGGCGGCAGGCGAGTTTATCGAGGACATGGTGGACAGCGAGGAGGAGGAGGAGGCCATGAAGGAGGGAGGGGGGGGGAAACAGGCTTATGGATGGTGGAATTTCGACCCGGTCTCGGCGGCTTGGAAGGGATGCACCCTTGATGTGGATGTGAGGAAGGATCTGAGCAGCGACGACGCCCCGGCACCCACCTATTTCGTGGTGGATGCGTGTTTTAATAAGGCCATGCTGCATGGATGGGAGCCACGGGTGAGGGTGAAGGGGCCGCAGGTGCTCTATACGAGGACGGGGAAGAGAAAGTTTGGGTTCAGGTATGGGTCAGTGGTGTCCCTGGGCAAAATGATGATGAAGGAGGATGAGGAGATCCAGGCGGCGGGCTCGGAGGAAGGCGCAGTCCAGGGGCCAGGTCCGTGGAAGTGGTTGGAGATCCGGTGGGATGAAGAGGGGGGAGGAGGAGTAAGAGAAGCAGGGAGTGGGGAGTTTGTGAATGCGTGGGAGGTGTTGCCCGCGGAGTCGGGGGAGGAAATGCCGTTCTGGGAGTCTCCCACGTTGGGGAAGGAGGAGAGGGAGGTAATGTTGACGGGATTGACGGCGCTTGCGTCTACAGATGAGTTTTATAACTTTGTTCCACCCGTACCTTGGGACGAGCTGCCGACGTACCCGCTGGTGGTTCCATTGCCGATGGAATATGACTTGATTTTGGAGAGGTTAAGGGGAGGTTACTATCGTTCGCTTTCAGCGTTGGAGACGGATGTGAAGCTGGTGCTAACGAATTGTCAGCTTTTCAACCAGCCCGGTTCGGAGATAATTGAGAGTGCAAAACGTTTGCAAGCGGCAGCGATGGAGGTGTTGAAGGAGGGAAAGAAGGCGGCGGCGGTGGCGGCGAGAGAGAAGGAGAAGGAGAAAAAGCAGAAAAAGACTACGGCAGGAGAGGAAGAGGAGGAGGGGGGAGAGGTGGGGAGGCTTAAAGGGAGTGGTGTGTTGGCGGCGGCATCGGCCTCGATGGGTGGGGTGAAGGTTGGTCAAGGGATGGAGGAAGGGGGAGGGGGTGGGGGGAGAGGGCAGGAAGGGGGAGCGTTTCGTCGGAGTGGCCGCGAGCGCAAGCGACGACAGGCGTTTGATGGGGAAGAAGAGGAGGATGAGGAAGAGGAGGAGGTGCAGGGGCATCAGCGTCGGCTTCGAGGTGGAGGACACCATGCCGCTGCTTCCGTTACTGCCGTTACTGGGTCGTCCGAACGGTCTCGTCGGGAGCGAAAGCGGAATCGGATTTACGAAGATGATGGAGACGAGGAGAACGGGGGCATTGAGCACAAGCACGCAGGGCTGGGCATCACTGATGGGCACCGCTATCGCAGTGTACGACTCGCGACCAGCCAGGCGATTGCTGCGTCTCTCGCGGAAACTAATGGCAGCCATGGCAATAACAACTTAGCCATCATCAACGGCAGCAGCAACAGCAACAGTCGTCGTTCCACCCGTCGCGGCACAAGGCTTGCTTCGCACTCCTCTCCCACTTTCCCCCGTGCCGCAGCTGCCCTTACGCAGCAGCAACAACGGCACCAGCATCAAGAGCCTCGGCAGCAGCTGCCTGTGCGACGTTTTCGTGTAGTGGATTCCCCTGTGGTGTGTGAAGGAGGGAGGGCAGGACTGCGTACTTACAATATGTGCATCCGTCTCAGGCGTCTCTCGGTAGAGGAGGAGGAGGAGGAGGAGGAGGAGGAGGAGGAGGAGGAGGAGGAGGAGGAGGAGGAGGAGGAGGAGGAGGAAGAGGACAGCCATGACCGGAAAGAAGCGGAAGAAGAGAATGAGGAGGACGAGCACGACGGCAACGGCGGCGCTTGCGTGGCTGGGGAGTCCTCGAAGGAAGGGGAGGATAGGGAAAGCGGAAATATGGGGTTGGGTATGCGCCGCATGCGTCTGAGCGTGGATCAAAGGTCTACCGCTCCTGGTGCTCGCGGAGCCTTGGTAAGTGGTGGTACTGCCTCCTCCTCCTTCACCTCGTCACCTGCTCTGACCGAGGGACTTTCTACCGAACGGATGCAAAAAGTAATTAGATGTTTTTTGGACAAGCTGGTGCTTGCGGACCACTACCAAGTCTTGACTAACCAAGGCGCATGGGCGGATATCTACAGGCGGGGAATGACGGCACGGTTTGGGTCGGTGGATGAGGTGGAAGGGGAGGTTAGGGTGTTGGTGGAGGGGGTGGCAAGGAGCAGTGAGACGATATTTATGTCGGAAGGACGACGGATGTTAAATCATTTGCCGACACTGATTCAGGAGGCGGTAAATGAAAGTTAGGCCTTGGTGGAGAATAGAGGAAGAAGGTATAGGAGCTGGTGGTGAGGGAAGAGGATAAGAGACGTGAAGCAACGGGACTGTGTATTTTTGGTTTATGTAATTTGTTTTCATATGTATGTGTGCATGCTCGACAAAGAAAAAGCGACGAAGCATCAACGAACGAAATCAATCACAAATGACTGTGTGTGATTCTGAATGCCGCGCTCTGTGTGTTTTTTTTACGTCCCGAAACCCTCCTCCTCACCCCCTCGCCGAAATTGTTGAGGTTGTCTTCATCCCTCACGCTTTTACATCAGCCATTTTATGGTTGTACTCCGGGAGTGTTGAACAACCGCCACTGCCATCACCTCTATCGACAGGCTTTGTTGCCCCCTCCGATCAAACGAAGGACAAAGATAAGAATGCGCACCTCTGAGCTGCTTGCCGTTCTCACGCTGGGCTGCTCCTGCCTCCATCATGCCATCGCCTTTATGGCAGCCTCTCCCTTGTCATCCGCATCTCGGCATGCTGGGACGTTTGCCCGCAAAGGCGTGATGCTTAAGCCTACCTTAATTGTCCATCACACGGGCGGAGAGCTGGCGGAGGACAAAAAGGAAGCGTTTCTGAAGGAAGCAAGCAAGACTGTTAGTACTACCCTTGGCAAAGCAGAGAGCTACGTTATGGTGTCCTTAAACCCGTCCGCCATGTCCTTTGGCGGCACACTAGGCAATGCTGCCTTTCTTTACCTTGCTAGCATTGGTCACATTGGACCAGAGACGAACAAACCTGCTGCCAAGGAATTGTCTGCGTTGGTCGAGAAGCACCTGGGGATTCCTAGCGACCGTGTTTTTATCCAATTTTCCGATGCGGCCGCTGCAAATTTTGCATGGCGAGGGAATACGTTTGGTTGAGGGACGCAGCCCTTTGTGTCATGAGCACCCTGCCTTGACATGCCCCTGGCTGACATGCTCCTGGCTGCGCAAGCAACGGTATATTTGGATACAGAGGTACTTGAATGGTTGGGTATGCCTCGATGGGTCGCTGAGATTAAGATTCTTCAAAAGATGGCTTGGATTTGTCGTCCTCTATGTAGGGGTCTTAGCGCGAGAGAGGGGAAGAGAGTGTTGGTTGGTGGTACAGAGCAGATATAGAATGAAGGGAGAAAAAACAGAGCAACAGAGAATGGAAGACCACGCCTTGAATGAGAACCTATCTTTCCTGTCGTTCCTTTCCCATCTTTTCCGTGCGTCTGTGTCTTTGCTCGTCACTTAAGCTATATCTTCCACGACGCTTTTCAGCTATCTATTGTCACTCTTGAAGATTGCCTCTCAAGCACGTTGAGAGTCGTGTGTGTGCCTACCCACATTCCCTCTCTCTTTGTTTTGTTTCATCCCTTTTCTCTCTCCCTCTTTGCCTTTTTTATTCCCTCTCTATCTCTTTCACCTCCCCTCTCTTGCTCCTCTCCCCTCCCTCTTTTCCACACACACTCTTTTCCTCTTTTTCTCCCTCCCTCACAACGACCCTCTGATGACGCCCTGGAGCTTTTTCCACACAGTCAACACCTCTTGCAGCCCCAAGCCCGTCTCCTCCGCTACCTGCCGCAGTTGTGCTGGCGTTGGCACTGACCACTGCCCTCCCTCCCTACCTGCCTTGATCGCCGCTGCTGTGGCTGCAGCTGTAGAGGGAGAGGAGGTAAGGAGGGGTGGCTTGCGTTTCCTCTTGTTGTTTGCGTCAATCATCGTCGTTGTGCTGATGGCACTGCTACTACTGCTGCTGCTGCTGCTACCGTAGATAGAAGTTTTGTTTCTCGTACCCACGCGATTTCCTACCATCGTCGGCGTTGCTGACGTCAGGGTCGCCTTCCCTCCCTCCCTCCCTCCTGCTCCGATCAAATCCCACCCAATCGAACGCAAAGGTGTCATTCCCTCCTTCTCTTCCTCCCTCCCTCTCTCCCTCCCTCCCTGCGATCGTCGGGTCGTCGAAGAAGCTGCCACGGTTGTACATGCACTACCTCCCTTCCTCCCCCCTTTCCCTCCGCTGCTCCGCGTCAGGTGAATAGGAGACGCCGCTCCCTCCCTCTCCAAATTACCATCACCACCAACACCAGCAGCAGCACCACCGAATCCACCACCACCACTACCATCGGACGCCAAAAATTGATCCGTCGTCTCCTGCTCGGTAAGGCCCCGGAGCTCGGCTCTCATTTCGGCCACCAATGCTGCCGCCATGGCCTCATCGACGAGGGAGGAGGTATCACGCGCGAGGGGGAGGGGGCGGCCGCGGCGGTCCAGGCTGCGTTGCCGGATATTGCTGCATTTGCTGTCCACCTGAGGGAAGGAGGGAGGGAGGGAGGGAGGGAGAGAAGGTGAAGGCTTGATGCTATGAGCGAGCGAGAGGAGGAGGAGAAGGAGAAGAGACAGGAAGAGGAGAAGGGGAAACGAGGAGGAACAGGCGAAGGACAGCAGGAGGGCTTCGTTCGCATCCTTACTTGTTTCAACGTTACCCCTATCCGGGTGGCCACCCTCTCCATCCATTTGCGGGGAGGGCGAGGGCCCACGATGAAGTTGGTGATACACCCACGCAGGACTTTGTCGAGTAGAATGCTCTTAGCAGCAGGGAGGGACGCCGAACCGAAGCACAAGGCTTTGGTTGCAGAGGAGATAGGAAGAATACCATTTCTTGTGGTGCTGTTGTTGCTGAGGGAACGATGGGTGGTGACGGCGGAAATCGTTCTCGGCTGGCTGCTGTGGAAGGCAAACGAGGAAGAGGCAGAGGAGAAGGAGGAAGAAGGAGAGGAGGAGGATAGTAACATCACCGCCCCTCCCTCCCTCCCTCCCTCCCATTCCCTTCCATCGCTCTTATCCTCGTCCTCGACATATTCTCCATCGAACAGTCGCTTTGCTAATGCTGTTTTCTTCACAGTGGCTTTGCGGGCCCTCGTACTCTTGCGCATCCGCACCCCACCACTATTCTCCTCCTCTCCCACCTTCTCCTCCCCTTCCCCTTCCTCGTCCTCCTCCTCCTCGTCTTCGTCGTTCTGGCCACACCACATCGATCCTTGCTTCTGTTGTGTTGGTGGAGGTCGCAACAATATCGTGGCACGGCCGTCGCGAGGAGGTGAGAGAAGACTGGGGAGGGTGTAGTTGCCGGGGCTGCTCTGTTCCTCCTTGTTCTGGCTGCTGCTCCTGCAGATACCAAGGAACGAGGCCCAAGGAGAGGAGGTAGCTGATGATAGTTGAAGCGGTGAAAGACACATCGTGAAGCGAGGAGGGCTCAGAAAGAAGGCGGTGGCAGATGCCGTGGTAGTTGAGGTGATGGGGAGGGGGGACGTGATGAGGAGGGAGGGTGATGATGACCGGAATGCAGGCGGCGTCAAGGTCATCGGCGAGGATTGTGCAGACTGCCCCGTAAGCCAGTCGCTTATAGGCTCAAGGCTGTCCTCTGCGTTATTGGCGTAATTCACGCGAGGCAGAAGGAGGGCTTTGCTGTCGTCGTGCTGTGGGGGGGTATTCACTACGTCGTCGCCCAGCAAGAAGGAATACCAGCCTCCGGCGTCCGATGCCATGGTCTTGAAATATGGTATTAAAGGTGAAGAAGGTGCTGTCGAACGTAAGGGGTTGGATATTGGTGTGGGGGTTTGAAAGCCAGGAGAAAATGCTGAGGCGATTTGAAGGGAACGCCGCCGGAGGTCATCCGAGTAATCGAGAAACACGATCGCCATCCAACAGAAACATCCCACTCGAGGAGATGGACCGGCGGCCCTTCCGTCACCGCACGCACACGGGCCGCGCCGTGCTTGTCATGAGCCCAGTTAATTTGTCACATAGAACTGGGAGAACGGAAGAGGAGGAGGAGGAGGAGGAGGAGGAGGACACTTACAACTCAAACCACTTGGCAAGCTCTATCCACGTCGTGATCACACCTCCAAATCCACCATACAGTCGTCATCACGCATGCACCTACTATTACGACGCAGCGCCAGCGCGGCAGTCACTGTAGCAGGCAGAAACAGCAACAATGCCGCGGTCCGGTGCTTCACCGCGGTGGGTGGAACCAGGGGAGGACCCAAGGCAGGGGGAGGCAAGAAGGACGGCAAGAACGATGGCGGCACAGCAGCAGCAGCCGCGGCCGTGACCAAGGAGAAAGATCCTTTTGGCTTCAGAGAGCTTAAGGCCAAGTACAAGGGTGCACGGGGGGGGGCAAGTTTCCCCGACTTGCGGGATGAGGACGTGGCAACGATGGAAGCGGAGATGGAAAAAACAGGGAGGGTGACGGCGCCGAGGAACGTGTTTGGGATAGACCATATCAGCAAGGAGATGACCCAAGCATGGGAGGAAGGCATGTTACCCCCGCAGTTGTACCCGCCCGAGTCGGCGCAGGCACCCGGATTGTAAGTGTAGGAGTTGTTTGTGTATGTACATATATGATTTTTCGGTTGCCGTTTCACCTCAGATATGCTCACCCTCCTCGGCCTCTCCCCCCTCTCTCTATGATAATCACCGTATCTCACTCTCTCTATCATCTCTTCCTCCCTTTCTTCCATCCTCCCTCCCCCAAAACAGGGAAGGCCCAGAGGATCTCTACTGGCCAGGCAATCTTGAGACCACCCTCCCCCGCGACAGCGACCGCCTCTACCCGTCCAAATCAGATCGCGCATTCTCCCCAGAAGAAATGCAAGAAATGTACGAAGCAGACATCGGTGGAGTCTGCCAGGGGAAGAAGCAACGGCGTGGCTCCCAGCCATTGAGGTGCAAAAAAGTAGATTTGAATGAAGTGGTGTTCACGAATGTGGCAGTGTTGGCTCAGTTTTTGTCGCCTGTGGGTATGATTAAGCCTCGGCGAATGTCTGGATTGTGTGCTAAATGCCAACGAAAGGTGGCGAGGACCGTGAAGCAAGCAAGACACCTGGGAGTGGTGCCTCATACGAGTGGAGTGGATCTGTACCAGCGGCTGCAGGGTGAGGGGGAGAAGGCAGGCGGCTTGGTGAGGGCGCCGTTGTTGTCGAGGAGAGGAGGGGAGGGAGGAGGAAGGGGTGGGATGGCAGAGGAGGAATTACTAAAGAAGATTCCGAGTTTGACAATATAGGCAGACAAATCGTGAAGTGTTGAGTTTGTCGGGAATGAAGCGAGGGACGGGCGGAGAATGGGGGAGAATGAAAAGACAAAAGTATCCGCAACAAACGAATTTAGAAGAGAATTCTCGTTGTCAGTACGTTTTATTTTATTTCTTTGCCACGTGAAACTGAACGTGAAACTCATTTGAGTGGAAGAATTGTCACCCAGAAACAAAAAAGGGCAAGTGGACATGTGTATGCAGGCAAGGATCTAATATATACTTTTTTCTTCTTCCTCTACCTTCAATCCCTCAAGACACATTTCTCGTCACTACACCTATGTGCAAAATTGTTCTCTCTTCGTCTACCTGTCACTCGGGCAGTTGCTTCATCGTCCCTACTCTTCCCGTCATTCCGCCATCCCAAGCTCAACATCAAGGGTAATCAGTTTCTCCTTCCTTCTATTCCGCGTCCTGCTCTTTCTACACCCTACCCTTTTTTATTGTTGTTCCCGCATATAAATCGCCTGACTATACCCCGGCAAACCACCCGGGCTGCTCTTGATCTTGTAATACGTGTTCACACCCGCTACCGCCAACACCCCCAGAACCAAGGCCGCAAAGCCCAAGCTCTCGCCCACGGTAGCTGCTGCTCGCTCGGGCACGGCAAAGTCGGTAAAATCCTCCCCCAGCTTATTTTGCCCAGTCCCAGTAGCAGAGGCAGCGGAATCAGTGGGGGTACTGGGAGCAGCGGGGGCTGAGTCTGCGACTGTGGTGCTGGAAAAGAGGCAGGCAAATCCCACGAAGATAACCAGGAGGTGTAAGAGGGTCAGGTTGCGGAGCTTCATGACCGACGCTGGTGATGACACCTGTGATAAAATGGCGGGGAAGCACAGGTTAAAAGAAGCCTTGGACATTAAACATGTGTGTGGGAGAGTGCGCTTTCGCTGTTGGGATAGTGTGGCACACGAACGCAAGCGGTGCGCATGTGCTTCGAATTTTCCTTAGGGCAAGACTGTGACGTCGCTGGATGCATCGCCCTCATTCATAGCGGGCAGTTACGAAGCAAGGCATGGTGTACTTTCTCTTCCAATCTACACAAAGTCCAAGTTCTCATCCCTTGCTTTGCTTATGCGCTTTGGTTGTTCGAACTTATCGCGTCCTCCAATCACACACAACAAGCCCGTGCACAGGCCGTGCGCACTCGACTCGAGAGAGCCACTGGTCTTATTGGCCCATGCAATCTTCGTCCTCCGCCTCCTCTTCTTCCTTGCCACCACATCCGCCGTATCTGCACCTCCCAGCGACACAGCTGCGGGGCTGGTGCTTGCATGACTTCGAGATCGGCCGTCCCTTGGGCAAGGGAAAATTCGGCACCGTGTACCTGGCCCGGGAACGCCGCAGCAAGTATGTTGTAGCCCTCAAGGTGTTGCGCAAGACCCAGTTGCTCAAGGGCGGAGTGGAGCACCAACTGCGCCGGGAAATCGAGATCCAGACGCATTTAAGACATCGCAACATCCTGCGAATGTTTGGGTATTTCTTTGATGAGCGACGAATCTACTTGATTCTGGAATATGCCCCGCGGGGAGAGCTTTATAAGCAGCTGACGGCCAAGGGCAAGTTCTCGGAGCGGCTCTCCGCGCAGTATTTGTTGGAGTTGTCGCAGGCCTTGGCGTTCTGCCATACCAAGCATGTGATCCATCGGGACATCAAGCCTGAGAATCTCCTGGTGGGTCACAAAGGTGAATTGAAAATTGCTGATTTCGGGTGGTCTGTGCATGCGCCATCGTCGAAGCGGAATACGTTGTGTGGAACTCTGGATTACTTACCCCCTGAGATGATTGAAGGACGGGCGCACGATGCCATGGTGGACGTCTGGAGTCTTGGAGTATTGCTGTATGAATTTTTGGTGGGCCACCCGCCGTTTGAGGCGGAGGGACACTCGGCGACGTATCGAAGGATTGCGAGGGTGGACCTGCATTTTCCGAGGGACATGTCGGAGGGGGCCCGGGACCTGATTTCGCGGTTGTTGAAAAAGGACCCCCGGGTGCGGATTTCATTGACTGAGATCTCCCAGCATCCGTGGATTGTGCAGCAGACGGCGGGGAGGGCGTCGCCGTCGGCTTTGGGAAGGGCAGCGTAGAGGGCGTCGGGAGTGGCGGGGGCGGCAGGGACAGCCGTGTCTGTCTTAGTTGAAAAAAGGGGAAGGGGAGGGATGGGGTTGTAAACGCAGATGAAATAGGACTTGTCCGATTATCAAAGTAGGACGATTAATTTGTCAGTTGCTTCTGTCGCCATTCTCTCAGGGCCTTCTCCAGCTACTGTTGTAGTGCATGCATTTCAGAACACAAAAAGATTAACTATCTTAGACAATCCAACGAAATCGGAAGGGGGAGGACAATACCCTCGACAGCAGAGGAATGCGCTTCCACTTAATTATCTGGACATCGCTTTACGTGTTTCATTCATTCGTTTACACGTTTATATGAGCAAGCTCCCCACGTCCACATCCTCAACCCCCACCCCCTTCTTCTTCCTCGGCCTTCCCCCCACCTCAACTCCCCTCCCCTCGCTTCCTACACCGGCAGCGCCCTCCGCACTTCCCCTCCCTGTTCCTCTCCCTCGCTCCTGCAATCTCATTAATCGCTGCTGGTACCCTTCCCAGGGCCTGCCTAAATCCTGACATAATACCACTAGAGCATTCAAGCAATCGGTATCCTCAGGGTGAGACGCATGCACACGCTGATAAATTCCGAGGGCGCGGGAAAAGTCCCCGAGGCGACGATGGCAGCTTGCCTGCATTAAAGGCCATTGGGAGGAAAATGGCTGCAAGGCAGCAGCGCGTCGGAAATAGGGGAGGGCAGATGTGTACTGTGGGGAACGAGGAAGGCAGGGAGGGAGGGAGGATGAGGATCGAGTACCATAGGAGGGAGGGGAGGGCGGATGGGGTAATTCAAAAGATGCCACCTGTATGTCGTACCTGCTCCTGCCGTGTATGCCACAGCCCCAACCACGATATAACCTCCAAATTGTGCGGATTCACGCGGTCGCTCTCCTGAAAATAATGCAACGCCTGCGCGTCGTCGCCTTCCTCCTGGTACAGCTTCCCCAACCGCGCAAGCACCTCCTCGTCCACAGTCACGGCAGCAGCAGCGGCAGCAGCAGCATCAGAGGCAGCAGTGGAAGCAGTAGTACCTGTTACTGCAAGAGCATTTCCATATTCGTTTGTACCGACAGTCGTGGGGGGCGATGCCAACGAAGACGATGCACTTGATGAGGACATTCGTCGTTCCCCTTCTCCCTCTCCTCCGCCCCCTCCCTTTCGGACGCTGCTCCTATCGCCCTTCCTGTTGCTGCTGGTGCTATTTATGCTGCTGCCCCTCCCCTTCCTATTCAACCCTAACAGCAAGACCTGAAACCATTTGATGGCCTGGGGGAGCTGTCCTTGTGCTTCGGCTACATACCCCAGCTGGTAAATGACCTCCGGGCAATGAGGAATGAGCGTGTGGAGTTTTTCGTAGGCGTTTTGAGCCTCAGAGAGGAGGTCCAAGCGCAGGTTGGCTAGGCCCAGATTGAATATTGCTGCAATAGGGAGGGAGGGAGGGAGAGAGGGAGGAATTAGTGGGTGGTCAAGGATCTCAGGGTAATCCGGATTTTGACATGTATGTGTTGTTTCTCGTACACTTGTTGAGCATGAAGCAATATACTGAGATGAACGTCGGCAATGCCCGCCAGAGGGAGGGGGAAAGGAAGAAATGGAGGGCAAGGAGGAGTCTGAAGAGTGGCTTTGACAAATGGAACAATAGAAGAGGATCAAGGGGAGGAAGGAGCACATGGATTTACCTTCCAAGCAATCGGCCTCCACACCCAAAGCCTCGAGATAGAGCTCCTTGGCCTTCCCCGGATCTCCCCGCTGGAACACACAATTGGCTTTGTTCACTAGCGCGGCGGCGTTATACCTGAGGAGGAAGGAATGAGCGAGGAAGGGAGGGGAAAGAAGAAGGGGTGAGGGTATCGTATTACCACCGTCACCAGGAATGAAACAGCGCTGGAAGCGTGACACTTTTTCGTCTTTCCCTCCCTCCCTTCCTCTCTCCCGACCTGTTCTGTTTAATCGCCATCTCCGCATACTCCTCCGCCAAGTCCAGCTCCCCTTCTAAAAAATAAATAAACGACAAATTACTCGCCGCCAGGGCCTTCATTTTCTCGTCCTTCTTCTCAAACGCTTTCAATACCTCCACCGCCGCGTCGAACTGTTTGTCCCTCAGGAACGCCAGCGCCCTCTCTAATTCCACTTGACACGAGACGTCGTCATGATTGCCCCTTCTCAAGGCCTCCACCACCCACCGAAACCCATCATTCCAGCCCCCCCCATCCACCACCGGCGCAATCAACTTCCCGGCCTGCAACAAGTAATGAGCTGCCTCCTTCCGTCGTCTCCGCATTTCCTCCCTCAAAAAATCCGGTCGTTCTTCCTTCCTTTCTTCTGTCGTATCTACACTTAGTCCTTCCTCCCTCCCCCCCATCGCTGCTTTCCTCACCTCCCTCTCTTCATCCACCTCTCCCTCTCTGTCGTCCTCCCCCTCTTCTTCCTCGTCCTGCTCCCCCGGAGGTGCTGCCACCGTTGACACCATCTTGACGAACGCCCTCTTCATTTTTTCCGTCTGGCCCAGGGCCAAATAACACAACAAGAGGTGGTAGGCGGTTCGGAAATAATCCCCGAACACCACCACATGGGGCGAGGTCAAGCCAAATGAAGACGAGCTAAAAAAGGCCGATGCCGTCGACTGAGCCAGGATATTGCCCCCCCTACTCCCATTACTGCTCCCTCCACTCCCGCCCTCCTCTCCTCCATCCCGCCCTCCTTCTCCTCCACCCCCCCCTTCGGGATGCGTGGTCGGATTGAGCACCACCATCTCATAGGCCTGCACGGCCTCAGGCCACTGCCCAAGCCGCGCCAAAGCATGCCCCAGGTTCCGGTAAACCTTCAATCGGGTCGCCTTGTGTGTGCTGGATGGGATTTGGTCCAACGCCATACGATACATTTTTACGGCCTGGGAGTAGCGGGCCTGGCGGTAGTGAATGTTGCCCATGTTCAGACGAACCCACCCAGCGGTGGGAGGCAAGGCCGCGCGTTGTTTGATCAGGCCTTGGTAGACCTAGCGGAAGGAGGGAGGAAGGTAAGGGGGGGGGTGGAGGAGGGGTTAAGATAAGGAACTTTGCCCGTTTTAAAGTGATTCCTCCCAGTCATGGGGGGCAGGATGGCGTGTGGCATGATCAGGCCTTGGCGGTCCTACAAGGAGGGAAATAGGGAAGGAGGAAAAGAGGGTTCGCTTCATGCGACGGATAAGTCAGAGGACGGCGATGGCGGGACATTAAAATTGCCATGTCTCATTCAAAAGAGGTCCAAAAAAGAAGGGGGCGAGGGTGAGGTGTTATATCGAGCGTTGAGAGGAGCAGATGTGAGGTAAGTACCTGCAAAGCTTCGTCGCCCATGCCGCTGCGTTCGTACACACTTCCCAAATGTAACGCCACGGCGTAAGTCAATTCGCCGTTGACTGTATCCGCTAGATTATTGAGCTCGCGATAACGGACCAGGGCGCGTTCCTTTCGTTGAGCTTCCTTGGCCTTGTCGAGTGCTCGTGCCAATTGTCCCTTTCTTGCAGCCAGGGCGGACGCCTCCAGTAAAGCGTGCACTTGTCGCTCGAACCCCAGCACCAACGACTCAGGGCTATTGTCCTGCTTGTCAACCAATATTGCAGTAGACGGCTTGCTGCTGCCGCTGCTGCCCGGTGTGGGGTTGGGTAGGGCCGAAGGGGCAGCAGACGCGTGAGCCTCCCCGCCAGGGGTAGAAGAAGTGACCGCGCGCCGACTTCCGTAGCCAGCTCCTGATACGGCCGTCATGGGACGTGTGGCAATGTCCGTGCTTCCACCGGTCGTACTCGTGGCACTGCTACTGGTGGAGGAAAAATGGCTTCTTGTGGGAGGAGGGGGAGGTGGGTGACGCAGGGGGCGGGGCAGCGGCGGCGGCTTTGGTCGACGACGCACTGCCGACACAAAGTCGTAGTCCGCATCCGACATCTTGTGAAGGTTTTGGATATGTGGCTGGTGGCGAGAGGGTGGTGAGTGCGTAGTGTGGCAAGACAGGTCATGGTGAAAGTCAACACGATGCCTCCCGCTCCGTGTTGCCCTTCTCCGAAATTGCCTCAAGGATGAGAAGGCGATCGATGGGCCGCATGTCCGATCGCCTCAAGTGTGGATGAAGAAGGCATCGCTGCGTGCGCTTCATGTACGAAGATATCATGCTCTCGTAAATGTACCGATGCAATAACTTGAGGTTGTCTTTTCCTTTTTCCAAAATTTGTTCCAATTTTTTCCAGGATTTGGGGGGGGTAAAAGTGGACCAAACCCTCAGAGTCCAGTGTCGGCCGCATGTATGGAAATAGGCAGTCCATCGCACACAACGTTACCAACCTGTCCGAGCAGTCAACCTCAATTTATTCGCAATGCGTACACTTGAGCGAATGGAGACTGGCTTTGACGGGCAATAGTACGGGGCTTAGATTTGCGAAAGGGCTTGGACAGTTTGAAAGGGGAGTACTCAAATGCGAAGAGGTAATATTTGGGGTACATTCGAAACACTGAGGATGAGTGAGTACAGCTAAATTAAAGTGTGTGCCATTGTAACTTTAAATGTTGTTCCACCACGAGCACTTATCGGAGGGATCAGATGACAAACGGTGGATCTCGAAATGGAATAAAACAGCAGGCAAGGCATGTTGTGCGCAAGAGATGGACGAAATGAATCAAAGTCAAACTCATAATGTCTGCAAAGAAATCATTATATTTAAAATGAAAACATGTAGTAGAAATCCAAGGGAAAAGGGGAAAACCTCCGCGAGCTGAAGATAACATTATTCAGGCGTAATTTCTTTGTTATTTTTCCCCCTTCCATCTAAACATCAAGAATCCCTACAAGTCATCACCGAAGCCTTCCTCCCCTTCATCCATCCTCTTTTTCGATCCACTCTCTCCAACTCCACCGCCAGTGTGGCCCTTGCCTGGTAGAAAGGTAAAAGCAAAATCCTTACTGACCCCCCGGATCCCGGCGCTAGCTCCCTCTCCCACCAGCACTTGCGCTTCATGGTCGTCAGGGGGCGCGTCTGGGTCGTCAAGCTCCAAGTCGTCCAGCAACTCATCCAGCTGCACAGCTTCATCATCATCCTCGTCGTCGTCGTCGTCGTCGTCGTCCACCTCTTCTCTCTCGCCCATGCCCATGACCTCCTCCCCACCAGCTTTCGTCGGCGGCGTCTCGGGTGTCAGTCCTTTCTTGCTTTTGCGCTTCTTCGCCTTTTTCTCTCCAACCAATATCTCCTCCCCATCCATCATATGTGTTGTCTTGTTTGCGGCCATCATCGACATCCTGTCATTCTTGTACAAATTCACATTTCTCCGCATCTCCCTATCACCCTCCAACTGCTGCCTGTATTCTTCAAGCTCCCTATCCTCTTTCTCAGCGTCCCTCGCCTCCATCACCTCCATCTCATCCGCCTCAAATGTCTTAAGCTTCCACGCTGGTTTCTTCAGCCTCCCTTCGCTCGAATAGACCTTGCGGACAAGCACCACGTCCGGAAGCCCTGCCCGGGTCTTCGCTTCCAGCTCCTCCGCATCCGAACTATTCATCGACGCAGTCGCTAGCAAATATCCCAACACCGTATCCCCAGCCCTCAAAATATGCCCCAAATGCGTCACCACTCGATACCGCGTGTCATTCACCCCTAAATCAGCCATCAGCGCCACCTCCACCTCAGCCAGTCGATGACGATTTGCCCTACGAACAGGTGCTGAAGTCTTGGTCGGAATCATGATGGGCTCGATGCCCAACACCATAAACTGGACTAAGCGCCCGGCAGATAGCAACGCCTGGAATTCAAACCCAGCCTTGTGAAATTTATCGGCGGTCAGATCGGCCGTTTGCCCCGTGATGGGATCGACGAGGTGGAGGTGATTGAGGACACGTTGAACGAGGGAGAGGCGGGCGATGTCCCCCAGGTTCTGGGCGAGCTTCGTGGGAAGCACCACCAAGTCGTCCTTGCACACAGGCACTATCTCAATTATACTCGTGTACTTGTAGTTAAAGATGTTCGAGTGATCGTCTTGCGAGACCAGCTTCTTGGACTGCTTCACCTTGACAGGGCAAACGGTCTCCAAAAACTCTGTAAACCGGGCGGCCTGGTTCCGCTTCGCAAAATAAAAATCCATCCCGTCCTTGAAGCCCTGGATCTGCAAGGCCTGCGCATGGGCGTTATGCTTCAGAATCAGTTGCTCAAGGTGCAAGAACGTCCGCTTGTGGTCTACCCGTTGCCGGACTTGGACAATGGCCTCCCAAGCCCCGATGGTGTAGGACGCGCAGCAGTCCGGGCACTGCTGATTGCGCACAACAAACTCCACAACGACCGCCTCTTGGAGGACGGCGCCGTTCATCACCTCTTTCTGCACCGTCAGCTTTAGCTTCAGCCGCTTCGAGTGGGGCTCCGTCCAAATCCAACCGGCGTCAATCAGGCGCAAGCGATTCAGGCCCGCCACCTTGCGCAAGCACACGGCCATCAGTTCCCGAGACTCGGCCTCGTAGTGCGACCAGCCCGTTCCACCCGAGCCGCCCATGTACTTGAGGCAGCCACGGCATTGGTGCATGGTCACCCGCGTGGACAGACCCGTGGCAATGTTGACTTGGGTCCGAAGACACTGCAGGCACATGTTGGTGGGGTTGGGCTGGATGTTGATGGCGCACATGCAGCAAATGGCAGCCACCGGTGTCTGGGTCGCCGCCACGGGCTGCATGACGTCCGCCATTTTTATATTGTGCAGCTGTAACATGCATGTGTTATGCGCGGGGTGTAAAGTGAGTAGAGGCATAGAATATCCGGCACGTTGCTGCTAAGGGGGCGTTCGTGAGGGGTGTGGGTGGAGGAGACGGGCCATGTCTTGATCAACGCGTTTATCTGATCCAGCTCACTCCCACGGACCAACCTAACCCCTTACAGGACGACAAGGAAACGCTTGACTTAGATCGTAGCGTGCGTGCCTTAGGCACAGCTGTGGATGGTCATTGCTGCCCGAGTTTTGGTGCTCGCCGCCTTGCCCAACCTCCTGCCTCTCCTGACGGCCTCGGCACTGCACAAATCAAGAAGTACCTTCCTCGTCCATACGCCACGTTATACTAGAGTGAGCCGCTTCTCTTCAATGGCGTGTCCGATCAATCTGCAAGCAAGGTCACACAACGCGGCGGCTACAGCTGGCACCTCAAGACCACCACCCACCTGCCAGGCTTCTTTTTCTCTGGGGCCTGAGGGAATGCTCCCCATGCCCGCTGTCGGCCTGGGCACATTTCAAGTCAAGGAAGAGGCAGGTTATGAAGCTGTCAAAGCAGCCATCAATGTAAGAAATCGAAAAGTCGAGGGTTCGGGTTTATGTTCCTCCCTGCATCGCTCGATCCCTGGGCCCCTGGCAAGTCACGGTAGTGAGCAAGGCGTTTATGCATCTATTTCGCAGAGGACCTCATGATCTCGGCTTCATTCCCGTCAATTTTTATGCTATCTTAAATAATATTTCAATGTCCCGCCGCCGCACTTACATCGATCCTTTATCCTCTCTCTCCCTCACACTCCTCACCAAACATACAGCTTGGGTACACCCACATCGACACCGCCTCAGTCTACCGTAACGAAGCTGCCATCGGGCGAGCCATCCGTGAATCAGGCATTCCGCGCGAGCAGTTCTTTATAACGACCAAACTTGCTCCGAAGGATCAAGGGGCAAGCAAAGCTTATGCTGCCCTTTGTCAGTCCCTGCATGATTTGGGCATGGAGTATGTCGACCTCTTCCTCATCCACTGGCCAGCTGCTGCCGGGCTCAAGCACAATGACCCTCTCAACAAAGTACGACGTCATGAGAGCTATGTGGAGCTGCAGCAAGGCGTACTGGAAGGGAAGATCAAAAGCTTGGGAGTGTCTAACTTTGAAATTCCGCATCTAGAGGCCCTCCTTGCCGATCCCGCCATCACCATCCCCCCAAGCGTCAACCAAGTCGAATGTCATCCCTTCTACCCGCAACGGGAGCTTCACACTTACTGTAGACAGCATAATATCATCCTACAGGCATACAGTTCCCTGGGACAAGGCAACACAGATCTTTTGGCGCATCCAACCATCAAAGCTATTGCGGCCAAGCAAAAAATGACACCCGCACAAGTGTTGTTGCGGTGGGCGCTCCAGCGGGGGATTCCTGTTTTACCCAAAACCATTAGTCCTAAACGAATGGTTGAGAATCTGGTAGCGTTGCGTCTCCAGCTAGATGTGGAGGACATGCAGGCTTTGGATGGCTTGGACGACAAGTGTCACGTCAAGTATGCGTGGGACCCGTCTCAAGTTGTTTAGAGAAGCGTGAAGGGAGAACACCAAAGTACCAAAATGTGTGCCCTGATTCACAATTCTTCGTATGCATTCTTGTTTCATGGAATGTGTTGGCTAGTGTTGCTTTATGCTGTGGTTGGGGGGAAGGGCAAAGGGAGGAAAGGGAGATGTGAGCCGGGAGCCATGTTCACAGGCAAGCTTTACGCGCCAAGACTGAATTGCGAAATCTACCTCTGGAGTCGGACAGAGTCGGCCTTCCCCTCTCCTTAGGCCATTTGCGACGGACCATACACCGCGCCACGCTGATGCAACCACCCCCAACGACATCTCAATAAACAGGCAGCGACATCATGGAGTTCTTTGTGCCAGTAGGGAAAAGCGGTAGCAGCCAAGACGACCATGAACATCATCCGACCAGCAGCAGCCGGCCCACACACCAATACCAGGACGACGACAGCCCACCTGCAGCCACACACAGTACAGCTGACGACAAGTTGGCATGGCTGCAACAGAATTTGGGGATGCATATGCTAGATGGTGCCAGTGGCAATCTCACTGGCGCCGAGCTCGAGGCCGCCCTGACGGCGATGCCCCACACTCTCTTGCCCTTGCTGTACAAATTGACGACACAAGTGCGAGCATTTCAGGAGCAAAATACGGAGCTCATGTTCGATCTGAAAAAGAATCGAGCTGAAGCGGAGCGACTGATGCAAGAAAGGGCCAGTATGTACGACAAGGTGGATGCCGCCCATCAGGACCGACAAGCCGCCGAGAGCATGCTGGCCTCCATGCGGGCCGAGACCGCCGCCTTGGAAAAGCGATGGAGCGAGGAGAAGAATGAGCTCCATGGGCGCTTGGCACGTTCAACTTGGAAAGACTTAACCATCCGCGCGCAGCTCAAGAAGAAGGATATGGAGTACGAGAAGCTTCAGAAGCAATTGACGCGTAGCATCGGGTCGAGCAGCGGGAGCAAGAGTACCACCGGCACCGCGCGAGGCACGGTGAATCGCGTCCGAAGCATCGACATCACCCCCAAACCGTTGGTATACAGCGGCGGCAGCAGTGACTTGGTGGGGGATGAGGCCTCTCGGGCGGCGTTGGCGGCTTGCGACCACCGACAGACCTTGTTGTTGGAGGAGAATGCTGAGCTTCGGGAGACCCTCAGGTGCATGTATGCAGAGATTCAGGGACTGCAAGATCAATACGGCGATTTGGTTGAAGAAGTAGAGAGTTGTCGAATCTGGTACCACGAGGAGCTCGCCAAGGCGAAGGGGGCGGCAGGGACCTCGTTGCTTTCACCACCTCTAAAAGGAGAGGAGGAATCGATCTTTTCCCCTCAGCCGACGAGCCGCCGATTCGAAGTGGAGGCATTTGAGATGCCTCCGGAGTGGTTGAGGCGTGTGGTGGGAGAAGAGCTGCGGGCAAATATGGCTGAAATGGGTCGGCGATACGATAGACTGCGGGAGGTGATCATAAAGCAGCAGCAGCAGCAGCAGCAGCAGCAACAACAACAGCATGAGGTGGAGGAGGAGGGAGAGGGAATTGCGTCGGCTTTGCGAGACCTGACGGCGGAGAAGAAGGCGTTGCAGCGGGAGGTGAGACGAGTTCAGGCAAGGCTGTATGAAACGGAGGAGGTGGTGGCGATGCAGGAAGTGGTTATCAAGGGAGCGCTCTTTGGAGAAGACACAGGCCACGAAGGCGGGAGCCAAGGAGGCCGTCGGCCTCATGCAGGGGAGGGAGGGCGTCAACGCTTGTCCTCTGATTCGTGGATGGCGGACAACGGGCATGTGGATTCCCGGACTGTGCAACCAGAGGAGAACGAGCAACAGCAGCCGCGGCTAGAGGAAGAGGAGCGAGGGACGTTGGAAGAAATTGCTGAGAAGCTAAAAGCAGATTTGATAGCATTTGGGATGGAGGACAAGCAACAAGACTCTGTTGGTGGTACTACTGCTACTTTCGCTGCTTTGGAAGTTACGCCAATCAAGAAGATGGACGCCCACGGAGATGGGCAATGGAAGGTGACACGAGCTCCATTGCGGTCTCTGTCGGGAGGTGGAGGCAACCTGTTATCGCCCATGCTGCAGGCGCGAATTGCGGGCTTGGACCATGACATGTACAAGCCCAATAGGAACAAAGAAGAGGGTCTGGATGGTGGCACGCCGCGGGGACGGTCATCTTTGCAGGCGGCCTTGGGGTTGCTCAGTCCGATAGAGCATCATGACCCTTTTGGGAATTGTCGCCACCCGGCTAAAAAGACTCTTTAATTGCATGCATTTTTTCGGCGAAGGTAGATGGTGGTAAGATATGCAGTAGTATAGCACAAGCCCCACCTCCCGAAAGACGGCAATTTCCTGAGGCGGCGATTGCAAACGGTCAAAGCGAAGCAGACTGGCAACGATGAAGATAGTGAAAGAGATGAGTTTCTGTGCAGAGTACGAGAGAGGAGTGATAAGGAAAGATTCGACGAAAATACGACTGGGAAATAATGACTGTAAGAGTGCGTCCATTGGCATTTCCGCTGTCTTTTGGCTTGTTTCTTTGTGCTGCAGAGAGCAGGGTGGGGTTCCAGTGTGGTATGTCATCTTTCCCCCTCGTTTTATGTTGGTAGCTTAACCCTCCCTGCCTTGCTATTAATCCTATCGAGCCCTATTGTGCACCAGCCACACAACCGCAATGCCTGCCACCAGTCTGTGACGCCGCACAGCAGATCGCTCAACCCACGCACATGACCCCTCCCTCCCTTCCTCTCTTCCCTCGTACCCACTCTCTCCATCATCTCAAATAATCCTCTCTAGCCAGCCAGCCTTTCCTTTCTCTCCCTTATTTCCCCCCTTCCTCTCGGCCTCGACACTTCCTTACATGTACTGTCCTCCGCCATCAAAATCCTGGGCCGCCTGGTCTAACGATTTCCTTTCCGGGATCTCAGTAATCAAACACTCGGTCGTCAGCACCATCGAAGCAATCGACGCCGAGTTTTCCAACGCATTAATCACGACCTTCGCCGAGTCCACCACGCCCGTGCTCAACAAGTTCTCATAAACGCCGGTAGCGGCGTTGTAGCCCCATCCCCACTCTTGGTTCTCGAAAATACGCTCCACCACAATCCCACCATCGATGCCAGCATTTTGCGCAATCTGCATCACGGGCGCCGACAAAGAGCGGAACACAATGTCGGCACCCGCCTTCTCGTCATCATCGTCCATGGCAGCCAACATTTCATCCCTCTTCTTAAGCATATACAGCAGAGTCGACCCTCCCCCCGGCACAACACCCATCTCAATCGCACTCTTCACCGAGTTTAATGCGTCCTCATACCTGAGCTTCTTATCCTTCAGCTCCGTCTCAGTTGCCGCCCCCACCTTAATTCGAGCGATCCCCCCCCCTAAAGCCGCCACACGTTGCTGCGCCTTCTCCTTATCGAACTTCGAGTCCATCAAGTCCATCTCGCGCTTAATCGCCAGAATCCTCTCCTTGATAGCATCAGCATATCCACTGCTGGTGACAATGGTCGTGGTGTCCTTCCCAACTACCACCTTCTCCGCCACACCCAGCATCTCCGGCGTCACACTTTCAAGTGTCACGCCCACCTCCTCCGCAACGAAGGTGGCACCCGTGGCAACGGCAATATCCTGCAACAGCTGTTTGCGTCGGTCTCCGAAGCCAGGTGCTTTGATAGCCACCACGTCAAGCACTCCACGCATTTTGTTCACCACCAGCGCGCTCAAAGCCTCCCCGGCAACGTCCTCAGCGACAATGAACAGCGGCTCCTTGCTCTTGGCGATGTGTTCGAGCAAAGGCAAAATCTCATGGACCGCCGAAATCTTCCCCTCGGTGACAAGCACGCGGGGCTTACGCAGCTCTACCAGCTGTCGCTCTTGGTCCTTGACGAAGTAAGGAGAGACGTATCCACGATCGATGCTCAACCCTTCCGTGAACTCCACCTCGTCTTGCACAGTCTGAGACTCCTCCACGACTGTCGAGCCGCTGTCGCCCACCAACTCATAAGCCTTGGCAATCACTGCCCCCATCTCCGCGTTGCCGCCCGTGGCAACAGTGGCGATATCGAAAAGGTCCTTATTGCTCTCCACGGGCTTCGCCATCTGTTTGATCGTGTCACACAGAACCTTAGAGCAGTGCATGATACCCCTGCGCAGAGCCACGGGGTTTGCACCTGCCGTCACCTGGCGCATACCTTGGTTGACGATGGCTTGGGTCATTACGGTGGAGGTTGTGGTACCATCGCCGGCTTTCATGTCGGACTTGGTAGCGACCTCCTGCACGAGCTTCACCCCTACATTCTGCTCAGGGTCTGCCAGCTCAATATCACGGGCAATCGTCACACCATCGTTCACAATCTCAGGCACACCGTACTTGCGTTCCAACACCACGTTGCGGCCCTTCGGTCCCAGGGTTACCTTGACAGCATTAGCCACAATGTTGATCCCCTCCACCAGCTTCTGGCGGCTCTTCTCGCTCAGGCGCACATTCTTGGCCATCATGGTCGTGGATGCCGCGCCCCGTCTAGACACAGCACCGCGTACGCTGGCCAGCTCGGGAAGGGCCGCTGTAAGGGGGGGGGGGGATGGTTGACGGGGTATGGGGCGTTAATTTTTTCTGGAAAACCTAGGTTGAGAGTGAGGAAGAGGAGAAACAATTCGATATCTTACCAGGCGGCAGAAAAGCAGTCGTGCCCACGGCCAGGGTGGCTATGATTGCTCCAAGGACGCCCCACTTCATGTTCCTGAAGTCTGTCGTGGGTGGTCGCGGGGTGGAAAGGATGGAAAGGGATGGTCAGTCGCACGATAAGCGGCTAGGGGCAAGCTTTTGGTGGGGAGGCTATAGCACATGGCACCGTGCACTCCCATCGCCGCAAAAGCCAGCAGTCGACTGTAAACATACATTGGCTTCTCCTCAGGGCAGTCGTCTGTGTAGCCGGCATGTATGTATGGTGGATCAGGCCAAGTTGCAGTGCGCAAGGCAGGCCATTCGTCCATCAACACAGAGAGGGAGTATCTTACGTCTCTAGTTAAGCAAAAGCATGCCAACTCAAATACACAGCCTTCGAGCAAACCCAGACCACCCAGATACAACCAAGAGATGATGGAGGATAAATGGGTGGTCACAGTTGCGGGTTTTGGAGGTAAGTATGGTATAGAAAAATGCACAAGTTTCTGGAACTGATTTGAGGTTGGTGTGCTCGCCTCTACGGTCACGGCAGCTCGCCTGCCGCGCCCTCTACCAAGCACAAGCATTCTGCTACTCTTTACGGTGTTTGAAAATCCTCTTCATAACTGCTGATACAATAACGCCAGGTCCATCTACATCTTTAGTGAAAGGCCCGCAGGCCGCCGATACATGACCCCGCACGATCATTGCCGGCCTTCCCCCTCTCATCCTAGTGCAACTCCTCCCGTTCTTACTTCTTGCACAGGAAAATGGTGGCCAAGTTCCCCATGCGCACCTGTCTGCTGGCAAGTCTGCCCCTTCTCCTCCAGGCTTTCTTGCTTTCTTCACCTCAGAGACAAACGGCCTTCTCCTACTCCCACCGTAGCGCCAAGACCATCACCCAAGGTACGCAGATACGATCGAAATGGAAAGGAGGAACGCTGAATCCTTGCATGTTGTCTGTATGCTTACATACTTATTAGCCTGACCTGACCTTTTCACATAATTCAAAGTGCACAACCTTGACGGCGTGGACATCCCTGGCCCTTTGAACCCCCTGGCCAACGTGCTGCTTGTCAAAGTCAAGGATGCCGCCGACATGTCTGCTGGAGGCATTGTGCTGCCCGATCAGGTACATATATACATAATCACATTGATTTATAACTGGAGATAGGTATTGAAATCTGGGTAGGACAACAAATTGTACGAAGGGCTCGTGGCATGCGGTCTAAGACCTGTCTGTTTCCCGCAGCCCCTTACCACCTCCATCCGCCTTATCTTCTTCCTTTCCTCCTTCCCAACCGAATTCAATAAACCCCTCATTCAGGCCAAGGAGAAGCCCACCGAAGGCGAAGTTATTTCAGCAGGTCCAGGGCGATTGCACCCGGAGACGGCTGTCCTTATGCCTATGCCCGTCAAGCCTGGTACGTAAATTAAATTGTTTTAGTGCAGGTGCTGGATTGCTTGAAGAGATGAAGTTTGAAAGGGATGATATTGTTGAAGAATGGGAGGAGGCAGCAGGTGTCAGATTATTTGTTAAGTGTTCGTTTCCTCGTGTGTTTTGTTTTATGTCTGCACGCGGCAAATTTTAAAGATTGAAAAGGAGGAGAGACAGCTCTACTTACCCCCTTAAAATCAACACCTACCCTTGTTCCCTCACTTCCCCCCCTCCACCTCCAATCACCAGGCGACAAAGTCCTCTATGGAAAATTTGACGGCATGTCCGTCGCCTACGACGGAGCCCCCCACGTGCTGATCCGCGATGAGGACATCTTGCTTACCTGGACTGGGCCTAAAATGACTGTTGCTGCTGTTGAGACTGTCCGTGACCGCATCCTAGTTAAGGTCAAGAAGGCACAAGATAAGAGCGCAGGTGGAATCTTGTTGGCCCCCTCCATGAGCAAGGCACGGCCGACGGAGGGGGAGGTTATTAAGGTCGGCCCGGGTAGGATTGCGTCAAATGGGCAGGTTGCTGACATCAAGATTAAGGCAGGAGATAGTGTGAAATTTAAGGACTTTGCGGGCACGGAGGTGAAATTGGAGGATGAGAATTACTTGGTCATGTACTCAGTTGATGTGTTGGCGCGTTGGTAAGCGTGAGGTCGAGGGAGGGGGGAATGAGGGAGGCACATAATATTGAAAGTGGGGGGGGGGAGGGGAGAATAATGCTCTAATGTTGCCTGTGTGCACATGATGAGGGAGCATAGAGTTGGATGATGGGATTGAAATGGAAGGGAGAGGGGGAGCAGGAAACGATGCAGGCCCCGCAGCATTTCCGAGTCGTTCTCGTCGATTTTACATTGGATCAAAGCAAAAACAGGCTTGCACCGAGAGCCGACAACCCAATCAATCAAGGAAGCAAGCAACAAAACATTACCACCGATTAAAAAACAGCACGAACAACCAGAACGAAAAGAAAACACAACAGACGATGTTTTATCGATGGTGGGCACTCGCCATGCTCTGCTTGCTTATTTCAATCGATCGACAAGGGGAAAACCGCGGGCGACCTTTGACTGTTGCCGAGATCGGACAAGCCTCGCCGAGCGGCGCTGCTTCGTCGCCCGCCTCTCACGTCCACGTAAGCACTGCAGCTTGGGAATGAACCGTCGCGTTGCACATTCATCTCGCATCCCTGCATTCATGCTGGATGGGGCCCTCTCTTTCTCTTGCGCAGTTTCCAGCAAAGTCCTCACTATGTGCGGTGGACCTTCTGGTTTCGCAGTCGCTTCCAATCCTCTGGACACCAAGGCAGCTCGTCATCCTTGTGCTTCGCCGCGCAAATACGACAATCCCGCCTGCTTCCGTCAAGCCGTTCACAGAAACCACGGCATGCTACAGTGCCCACACAGCATGGCTCTCTCGATACACAAGTGCTAATTTCTTGCGCTCATCCCCCCCTCACCGAAATCAAACACCAAAAGTCAGCAAGCACTCGACAGAAATTTACCAAAGCTTGACGACGCTCAATTGCCTCTCTAAAAATGGTGGCTCGAGAGGTCCACCCGCCAACCTACACGGCCACGGACCCTGCATTGGAGAAGGACGGTATCATTTACGAGTATGGCAGCGCGGCGAATCCCACTTTATCCCCCGTCCCTTATTTGGCCTTGGGTTCCAGCCACCACGAAGAGGGTAAGTCCGCTGTCGTGTCAGTATGCCAAGTGAGGGGAAGGAGGACGATGACGGGGCGATGAAATCTTGGACAACCTTGCGGTACCGGCCAGTGGCCACGAGGATGGTGGACTGTGAGCAGCGCGCCATCATGCGAAGGATCCCGCTCTTGGTGGGAAATGAGGTCCCAGCGCAGGGGGGCGCGGCGGCGGGTTAGACTGATTGGAGGCACTATCTGAGACGAGGATGAGCATCCTTGGTTCGTGGAGCATGTGTAGGGGCCTGCTTCTTTCATCGTTGACGCTGTCACTATCACTACCATGAATGCGCTTTAGTTGTAGCACATGCCGCTTTTCCTATACACCTCTCGACAAAGGACGCTCATCCTCTCCCCTTCACTCCCTCCTCACCCACACACCAGGCCCTACTCGCATCATCCCCTTCGATCTGGCCGAGAAGCTCGAAGTTCCCTACCCAGCCACCTCCCCCAATCTGCTCGCTGCCTACATCCGCATATTGCCCGGCGAGAGCTTGGAGACTCAAGCCAGGGCAACGTCTCAGGCTTTTTACGTCATTCGTGGGAGTGGCGTGTCGACGTCCACTGAACATGGCGAGATCAAATGGAACACAGGAGACTTGTTTGTGCTGCCCGCGGCGGTCGCTCCTGTGAGCCACGCGGCGTTGGGGGTGGAGGTTGCGGAGGGAGGGGAAGCGGCTGCTTTGTACTGGGTCAGTGACGAGCCTCTGTTGCGTTACTTGGGAGTGAATCCCAGTGAGAAGAAGTTCGAGCCGACGCTGTTTACCCGGAAGAGGATGGTGGAAAGCGTGGAGCTGTTGAAACATGAGGAGGGAGTGGAGCATCGGAACCGACTGGGTATTTTGTTGGGAAACAAGGCGACAGAGAAGAACACTTTGACGCTGACGCATACCCTATGGAGTTTGCTTAACTTGCTCCCGGCAGGACAAAAGCAGCGGCCGCATCGGTACGTTTGATCAAGTGCCAAATTTTTTGTTTGTTGGTGACGCGTATCCCCTCTGGTGACGCGTATCCCCTCTTTCTCCTTCGTCCCCTTTGGCTGCTCACGATTTTCTCCCCTCCTCCCTCTTCTTCCCCTCTCTCCCACAGCCACAACTCCGTCGCCCTGGATCTGTGCGTCACCGCCGCTCCTACCAATACTTATACCCTGATGGGGCCTGAGCTTGACGAGGATGGATGGGTCAAGGATCCCATTCGCCTTGATTGGGCGAGTGGTGCTTGTTTCGTCACCCCGCCCGGGTGGTGGCATTCGCACCATAACGATTCGGAGGTTGACGCGTGGGTGCTGCCTTTGCAGGACGCGGGCTTACATACCCACATGCGGACGTTGAACATTGAATTCAGCGTGGCTCAGAAGGAGGATACTTCCCTTGCTACTGCCCTTTCGTCAGCGGATTCCTCCTCCTCCTCTTCCACCTCGTCCTCGGCGGAATCGGACAAGACGGCTGCGGCGTTGTCCTCTCCATGAGTTGGTGTCGAGGGAAGGAAAGGAAAGTAAAGGGAGAGAAAGGAGACGGGGACAAAAACCAAAGCAATCAACCTCGTTTTTGGTCTCCGCGGAATGTATGAGAATGACTGAAAGGGGGGGAAAGGGAGGAAGGAAGAGAGGGAAGGGAGGGTGGGTGGCTGAGGGGACGAATTTTCTTCTTTTTCGCACCCTTTCAAAAACCATCAGAGAACGAGAAGTCCACAGACAGTAACAGGTCGTGTGCCTGATGACTATGACGAAGGTGTGCGTGTGTTATGACCCGCGGGGGTAGAGTTGGAGAAGGGAGGAAGAGAGATGGAGAGAACTAAGCGTCGACGATCACCGACCGTCCTCTCCCTTCTCTGCATTGCTCTGGCCCATTTTGACGGTCGAAGTGCCTTCTATTACTGTTCGAAGGACCTTGAAAGAAGAGGGAAAGAAGAGAGGGGAAAGCACTCTCACACAGCAGGAAGCCGGAGAAGAGGCAGAGTCAGCCATACGAGACAAGAAGAAAAAACCAATTTTGTGCGACAGAGTCAAGGGTTGGGGTTAGACAGAGAGAAGGGTTGGCAGTAAGAGATGCCCATTAAATAACGGACTCAGGGTGACGAGGCCCTCATGCGCCAACATGGGAAGAGGAAGAAAGGGGGTCAGGGAGAGGAGTTTTGTACAATAGACTTTCCTGATCTTTTCGTGCCCTTTTCCGGAGGGAGTTAACTCCCCCACTCCCCCATAAATACTTGATGATATTTTCGACCTTTTTGTGGACGCATGAACGGAAAGCGAGCTACCGAGCACCATGCCCGCGCGTGTGAGAAGGAACGAAGGGCAGACGATATTGTCCTAGGTCGAGATTTACCACGGAGGAAGATGACGAAGAAAAATGGGTCCAATCACTCGGCCAATATAAAAAACGGTTGTGAGGAAATGCGAGGCTTCTTCTTATTTTATTGATATTGTGCATGTGTTTTGACTCATCTTTTCCCGCGTCCGGTGGTTTGTCGATGAACTTCGTATGATTGCTTTCCTGCTTTCCTTTTCCTTCTTTTTTTTTGACTCTTTCTCTTTCTTCTTATTCTTGTTTCTTATTCTCTCTCCCGTTCTTTGGTTCCTCTCATAGCTGTTTCGATGGGCTACAGGGCTTCATCAATTTGATGAAGTGGTTGTGGTCGTAGTGCAATTCCTACCCCAGTCGAAGTAAACTTTGTCTCGCTTGGGCGAGCCTTTTTCCTGCATCCCTCACTCCTTCCCTCCATCATTCCCTCTCTCCCATTTTCTTCCTCTGCCTCTATCTCCAGCTCAGTGGCGCCGCGTATGACCGGCGCTTTCCCTGTCTTCTTTCTTCGAACCCCGAATTTCCCCCCTCATCTTTGAGTGCTATTATCATCTTGAGTGATATTGGCCATCTTTGGGTTTGAACAAATAGTACCCTTTGGGCGGTCGCTGTTACTTTCATGTGTCTATGAATACTTTTAAGTTATTTCTCTTCTTGTTCCCTCTCTTCCTTCGTTCGCTCTTTTCCTTCTCTTCTTAAGTGTCCTGTTTTCCGCAAAAGGTTGATCGGAGACACAGAACGCACCCACACATGGACACCCACAGGTACTTATGACGACTACAACTACATCTGAGCATCGCATCCATTCACCACCCTCACTCATTTGTCACCGGAGGAAAAGTTTACACAGTTATCGTTTCTTCATTCCCCATTTTCTCCATCCATCCCTCCTTCCCTCTTCATTTGACCGGGCTGTCGGCGGCTGCTGCTGCTGCTGCTGCGCGCGCAAAGACATGTATGTCCCTCAGTTCCAATCTTTTCCCTCTTTATAAGCAGCCCTCTTCATTAGCAGATTGACACCCCGATGTACCGCCGCGAGGCCTGTTGCTTCCCTACCGCAATTAATATCTCATTAAATTGGCCCGCCTTCTCACCGATGCCGTTTCTCAATTCCTGCGCCGCCGTAACCAGACCCGACAAGCTCGTGGGGTCAAGCCCCAAAACCGTCGCCTGCTCGGTCAATAAGGCCTTCAGTTGCGGCTCCTCCACCTCCCACACCAATCTTCCCTCGCTTCCTCCGTCTGCCCACCGGAGAAGGAGGCCCTTGGGCCTGGGCGCAGGAGGGGGAGAGGCAGGGGAGGAGCGCGAGGAGGTCTGCTCTGTGGAGTACCAGTCCAACACCATGCAAGGCGCCACGTCGGAGAGGTGGAGGAAGCATCCTTTACCACCCTCCATCTGTCCCTCAAAGCGACGAAATTCCACTCCAGAAGGCAAACTGCCCAAATCCTCCCACACTTTGAAAGCGGTGCCAAACAAATCCTGGGACGCCATAAAACAGTTGCAGAAATGCACGAATGCTGCAGGAGTAAAGCGCGCTCGGCCCTGCTCATCCACTCGCCCGCCCAAAAAAAACGAAGCCACTTTGAAGGCAGCGCGAGGGTCAGAAACAAGCGCGGTCAAGGGACCCTCCAGCACTTCCAACGGCAAGTCATAGCCAGGGTTCGACAAGCACTGATCAGGGTCATAGGACACCCCCTCTCCATCCTTCCTTGATACAAGCACCGCATCCCGCCGCGCTTTCATCACTGCCCCGACCAGCAGCGCGAGCAGATCTCCGGTGCACAACCTCTGCCCCTGCCTCGCGAACTCATTCAACGTCATCTCCATCCACGCCCCCGTACCCGATCCCAAAGGCCGCATCACCAAAGCTGCCTGTCCCTCCGACAGGGTCAAGGTCCCCGAAGGACGATGAGGAAACTTCACTTCCAACATTCCCCCTTCCCCAACTGCCAAGTTTCCGGGACCTGTAGGGTTCCAACCCACCATCAAGCATTGCGCCGGACGTGTGCGGCCCTCCAACACTCCCTCCACCTCCACATCTTCTTGCGTGTAGGCATCGCGGCTCAAGCCTAACGTGTGAGCATACTGATCGAGCAACACTGATGGCTGGCCTCCTGCTTTTCTTCCACCGCCGAGGGTCGAGATCATCTGTTGAGGGACAGAAGAGGAAGAGCCGGAGAGGACCTGAATGTGATCCGCGACACGATGCAGCTCACGAAGCGATCCCTTGGGATCTTGCTTCCCATCAGGAGTGACATTCTTTACGAAATACACCCCCTCGTCCTCAGGCTCCACTCCCCTGCCTTTCCGGGGGGAGGCCGCTCCTCCTGCCACAGCATGCTGGGACAAACGGGAGACAAGCACCACTGCTATATCGCTTGCCCACGCTGAGCGAGAGATAATCTTTTCGGCCCTCTGAGCCTGCTCCTCCGCCACCTGGTGCTGCAGCTCTTGCTCGCCCAAACAGGTGAGATGCATCGGATGATGATGGCTCTTCGGCGTGGTCCCCGTTAGAGGGAAGCGGCCAAACGCGTCTTCCATTCCTCCCATGCCCATCCCTACCCCCAGCGTAGGGCTACCCAACTCGGACCACACTCCATCAAGGTGCACGTGATGTTGTCGTTGTTGTTGTTGTTGTTGCTGTTGATGATGATGATGATGATGCTGTGGTTGTTGCTGCTGCTGCTGCTGCTCCTCCTCCTCCTCCTCCTCCTCCTGCTGCTGCTGCTGCTGCTGCTGTTGTAGTGGTTGGGGCTGCGGAGTTTGCTGTTGCTGTTGCTGCTGCTGCTGCTGCATGTGTGCTTGTACTTGCTGTTGCTGGAACCGAAAGTGCTGGTGCTGTTGGTGCTGCGGCTGTTGGTGCTGCTGCTGGTGCGGCTGGGACAGAGCCGTGCCTTGCCTTCCGTCCGACTCGCTGGTAGCCGAAGAGGAGGCAGCCTCGACCAACATGTCAAAGCGCATAGGCTGCTCGCCTCCTGCACCTCCTGCACCCCCTGCTGCTACTGCTGCAGCGTGCGCGGATGGGGAGGGTTGCTGGGCAAAATAGGGGGGCATGGCAGCAGCAGGTAGTTGGAGCTGGTGCAGCATCGGTACAGACTGCATTAGCATATGCGGAGGCAAGGCCGCGGCGATTGCTGCTGCTGCTGCTGTTGTTGCTGGGGAGGGTTGAAGGGGGTATTGCATGTCTCCATTGTTGCCGCGGGAGAGGAATAAACGGAAATTGTCGTTGGATGCTTGATCGTTCAGAGCGGCGAGAAGTACGGTGTGGTTGGGATGGTTCGTGAGATCGCTGAAGCTTTGAGGGGTACCGCTGCCGTCCAGGAGGGAATGGATGGTTGAGGAGGGAGGGCCATGTTGAAGAAGGGATTGGAATTGATTGCTGGGGTAGTGTAGGCTTTGCTGTTGTTGCTGTTGTTGCTGTTGTTGCTGTTGCTGATAGTAAGGCTGCTGTGTGTGCTGTTGATGCTGTTGAAAGTGATGCATGTGTTGATGAAAATTCTGCTGCTGCTGCTGCTGCTGTTGTTGCTGTTGCTGCTGCTGCTGCTGCTGCTGCTGCTGCTGCTGCTGCTGCTGCTGCTGCTGTCGGTCGTCTGTCAGAGACGGGCCAATCTCCAACTGCTGCTCCCGCTCCTCATCCGCATCGGTCAACGTCAAAGCCACACACCCGGCCGCTGCTGCCGCTGCAGCCGCCGCCAAGTCCGAGGGAAAGGATGAATTACCCCCAGAACCGTCGTGCTGTTGTTGTCCTTTGCCATCTTTTCCCCCGGAAGGCGAGAGCTGAGTGGTGGTTGGAGAACTGGAGGCAGCGGAGAACGTCGTGAGCGACCCTGTCGCACGTCGGCGCTTCGAGGGCTTCGGAATATACCCGCCATAGTCTTCGTCGTCATCATCACCATCCGCCACCCCATAATCAAACACCTCGTCTCCCAGATCATCCTCTTCATTCTCCTCCTCGTCCTCCTCTTCCCTTTCCTCGGCGTAAATCGGCCTCGCTGCCGCCTTCGCCCTGGCCGACTTGGGAACCGTCGGCACCACCGTTGCCGCTGCTGCCGATGAAGCCTTTTTCTTTCCTCCTCCTCCCCCTCCCCCCCCGGCTGCCCCTCGCCTTGCCACCGGTCCTTGTCGTTTCTTGACCAGCTCCGTTGCGTAAAGCATGCCGTTCAGTTTGTGCTTCCCACACCGCCGTTGCCTTTCGGCAGGGAACCCAAAAGTAGCCCGCCGGGGGACAGAGGAAATGTCTTCGTGCACACAGTCAGGGTGGTCGCAGAGTGGCCCCTTGATACACGACATGCCCTTACATGCATGCCGGACACACACCATGTTGTTCTTCGAGCGTGGTTCGTCCGCTGGCTTGAACGTGGCAGATTGCACACAGCCAGGGGCACAGCAGGTATAGCGCTTGGTCGGCTTGCTCTTCCCACTCTTCCCTCCTCCCCCTCCAGCGAATTGCACGGGGCCCGGTTCAATCTCCAGGAAAGGAAAAATACTGCTGCTGCTGCTGCTGCTGGGTTGCCTGGTTGACCCCGTTGTCATCGGCGGGAGCGGAGCAAGGTCTATTCCTGCAAAGGCGTCGGTCCCGACCCCAGTCTCCGCTGCTGTTGCCGCTGCTGCTGTTGCTGTTGCTGCTGCTGCGCTGCGTCTCTTGCTTTTGCCGCTTCCACCTCCTCGTTTGATAGGTGCGGTGCTGCGCTTAGCACCTACTGCCGACCCTCCAGCAGCACTCCCAGCACTATCACCACCACCTTGAGTGTGGGAAAAAGAAGGCAGCGAAGGAGTGAGCGAAGACCCTGTGGACAGGCTGCTGCTGCTGCTGCTGGTTCCAAGAGGAGACATATCCGATGATGACACCGCTGACGACGACGTGGCAAAGCTCGGGTGCGGAAACAAATCATGCGCCATCGGCCCAGACCTTACCCCTCCATGCGTCGCAGCAGCAGCAGCAGCAGCAGCAGCAGCAGCAGCAGCAGCAGCAGCAGCAGCAGAGGCAGTCGCCGTCGATACCTCCCTGACATTCGAATGCGGACAGCCTCGTGTGCACATAACTATTTCCACCGCCGGGAGAAACATTCCCAAGTCCGCCAACTGCGGCTGACAAAGCCTCTCAGCCGGGTCAAACATATGGCTATCAACGCCCCTTACCCCCGCAGCCGTTGAAGGTTTACAGGTCCACTCATACCTGCCATCCTCCCCATTCCAGGCCCCCGATACAATCACCTCCGCCGAGGCCTCCTCCCTATCATGGAAAATTAATCTAAGGGTTACTTCATCCGATTTGCTCTGGGGCAACATCTCCCCCAACCGGCCATACAGCTCCTGCACATCCGAATCGTACTTTAGCCCAGACACGTGTAAAGGCAACCCTCCCGTCAAATGACTCGCATAACAAACTCCACAAGCCGAAGCCTTTAAATCCAGACCCCTCTCTAACCCTCCATGACCCAAGAGCAAGTACTCACTGTCGGCCTGCGCGCGGGTAGGCACGCGCAGGTACCGCAGAAAGTCAGGGCGAAAATCACGCATGAAGGCTTCTACCTCTGTGATAGATGGAGTCGGCCCCGCTTGCCGCTCAAGCTCCCCTAGGAAAGACGAGAGACGACTCGTTCGATGAAATCCTACAAGGCTCTGTCGAGGGTCGAGGCCGACAAATACCAGGTCATTGAAGAGGGTAGAGCAATGAATGCGAGCCATTTGTCGGACCCGAGAGCCAATGCTGAGCAATACGTCCTCCAACAATAAGCGAAGACGCTCATGCCGTGTGAATATGAGCTCCCAGAAGCACCTTTCCGTCTCCTCCAGGGACATGGGCACACGGCAATGCCGAGGGGAGGGGCCAATGCCGTCGTGAAGAAAGGACTGTTGAAGCTGGTAGTTGGGTTGTAGGTGCGAGAGAGACGGGGAAATACCGGTGCCACGCGTGCTGCTGTGGCTGCCGCTGTCGCTCATAATCGACATATCCTTGGTGACCGTACCTGCAGCACCTGCGTTGGTGGTACGACGCCGGCTGCTGCTCCCGCTGCCAGCAGCACTGGCACTGGTGGGGATAGTAGGAGCGGCCCCACGCGAGGAGGCCCTGGTTTTATTAACAGCAGTCCTGTCCTCGTGCGTCGCGGTGACTTGGGCGGCAGGTGGTGGCGGATGCTGTGGCTGTCGACGCCCCATGCCTGTGGTGTGTTGAGAGATTATGCATGGTGTTGGAGCAAATTGGATGTTTCTGTGAGTGTGCCAATTTCAAAATGAAGAAAAGAGGGGAGGCATCGGCGTATACTGGATGGCGGCCTGCCGGGCGTACTCTCTTTGCATGCCAACGAGACAGAACTGCAACTCTACCTCGCCCAGGACATCAAATGAATTGTGCCAGCCCGTGGGTAGCGTGCGCGCGCCTATGTTTGTTGATAAAGGCATGAAAACCGAGCATGTGCCTAAGGTCCTCGAATGATTGCACTACGCAATATAGACAAAATTGTGACGACCCAGACTGTCGCTCTCGGTCGGCTAAAGATTACGATCAGTCTATGGCATGAACATAAACACCTTTTTGAGCGACCTGTGGTGGTTCATACGCGAAAGCCTTGCGTAGAAACCTTATCCAAGATCCTCCATATTACTCTCAATTCAAATGTGAGGGGGGCGAGCTTGCATTATTTTGGCGAGAGCGACGACACACCAACTTTGGGACAGGGAAGAGGCACCCATAGGCGATCACACAAACAATAAAGAAGCAAAGGTATGGATGACATCTGGGTGTCGAAAAACTTCGTAGAACATCGAAAGGCACTTGAAATTGGTCGTGTGTGACACAGGAGAGAGCCATCAGTCTCTCCACGCGTGGGGGATGATATATTGTGATGACTGAGGGAATAATGCGTCTGCTGTCCTTCTTTTACTCAGACCGACTGCGCCCGCATTTATTCCAGCGATATGGGCGCAATAGGAATAAGTGAATAGAAGCAAAAATAGCTCTGCGTTATAATACAAAATGCGCCTGTACGGTGACTTTTGAAATTTCTCAGCCATTGTTAATTGTTGTTCACTCGTCATATATTTTACACGGTATTATAAATCAAGTCATCTCCTCTCAATCTCATCCATTTGAGCGAAAACGCTCTCGCCCTTCACAGGTCGGTGATAATCATCGTTGCATGTGCCTTGACCTGGACGAGGCTGCAAGGGTGCCCTCCGTCCTAATCCACACCAAGGCACAGGCCCCAGGCGGCTCATGCTCTCACAAGAAAAAAAGGATTAGAATATACACTTTCCGCATCCTATTTACTACCATGTCTATCTGTCTCTCTACGCATCTTCAGCCCGAGAAAACACAAAAGACCCTACATCTATCCCTCATCCTCACTTTATCTCCGTGGGTATGGTGCAGCTTGCCACCACCTGGTGCTCACGTAATGCCCGTGCAAACTCAATCCGCAACTCCCGCAGCTCTTCCTCCCTCTCCTCTCCATTTCGACAAGCCCAGAGGAAAAAATATCGCAATTTATGCCATAGCTGCAATAAGCGCTTGCCCGCCTGTCTTCGCTCCTTCCTTCTCTTCGATCCTCCTCTTTTCCCGTCCGAACACGACAAGGCCTCCACCATGCTACTCAACAGCCGGATCTCGTCCTCTTCTTCTTTATCTCCACCTTGCTGTTGTTGCTGCCGCTGCTGCTGCTGCTGCTGCTGCTTGGTTTCTCTCTCCTCCATCAAAATTTCTGCCAGCGCTGCATGCACCATTCGCCTGGCATCTAGAAGCGCCGCTTGTGTTTTTACTCGACGCGCCAGGAGCACCGTCACGTCTTGGGCTAAGGCCAAACCCATGGCCAACGAAGTAGATGAGGAAGTTGAAAATGAGGCCAAAGGCAAGGAGACGGAAGACGAGGAGGAAGTTGTGGAAGGAGTGGTGGTGGCATCCGCCCCTTTCCATTGCCGCAACGCTGTTAAGGAACTCGCCAGCGCCCCCGCTGCCGATTCAAGCCTAAGCTGCTGATGCTGCTGATGCTGCTGCTGCTGAAGGACGGGAGACAAGGCAAGCAAGTCCTCTGCTGCTTCCTCGGGGGCGACGTTCCAGCAGCCATTGTACGTTCGAAGCACGGCCGCGTAGGCAAAGAGGAGATCGAGCAGATGGTATTTGAGGAAGGGAGAGGGGCTGCTGTTGCTGCTGCTGCTGCTGTTGGAAGAAGAGGGTATGGCTGTCATTGTTTCGGCCTTGGTTTTCTCGTACTGTAATCCTTGGTATAATGAACCAAAATCTACTTGCCCGCTCCATTCCTTTTCTGGTTCGTCACCCGGTGCAGCTACTGCCTCTCCTGCCCCTTCCACTTCTCCCTCCACTACCACAAAGGGATTGCTTTGCATAGACATTCCCCCTTGGCACCACCAGGGTGTCCACACTTCTACGTCTTTACCCAACTCCCCACTGGCAATGGCGGCCCGAAAAGCCCGTTGCTCCTCCGGGGTCAAGGCCTCCAAATCCAAGGCATCCCCACGGGCCCACAGCTCTTCCAATCGGTCATCCTCCATCTCCGACCATGCCTGATTTGGCTCTTGCTGTTTGAGGTGGACACGTCTGAGTGCATCGACCACAGCTTGACGAGCTGTGGGGCCGCCAGGTGGTCCACCCGGGCCACCGCCGCCTTCCTCTGCTTGACGGAGGAGAATTTCTTTCTCAACGTGCTGCCGGTAGAAACCCTCGGTACAACCTTGGTTGTGTCCTTTATAACAGATGGAGGAGCAATAGGGTGTGGCACAGCGTGGACAGGCGTAGGCAGAGGCCTTGGATTTGCACACCAAGCAGACTCGACGCATGGGGCCGCGGATGAGCAGGCCGGCACCCGCCTCATCCTCGTCCCTCGGCAAGACGTCGGTCTTGGTCACAAAAAAAGATCCCGGACGCGTCTTCCGGACGATATTCAAGGATACCATCCTTTCGATCGAGTGCCTGTGTTCATTAGTGTGTGTCGTTGTTTGTTTGTGGTCTTTAGGATACTCACTTTGTAGTCGAGGCGGATTGCTGGGTACGATTATTGGAGGAAGGTTGCGGTCAGCTCATTCATTCATTCCTTCGTTTATTGAGTTTCTTTCTTTGTGTTACTATGTTATGTCACACTCGCCCCCATCTTCCTTATTCATTCTTTTATTCGTTCATTCAGTTGTTCATTGCCCCATCCTACCCCCCCCCTATTCCCCCAATTTTCCTTCCCACACCACGCCCGCACCGCCTCCGGCGCGCGTAACGAACATAAGAGGAGACTTTTCACCATCATCACCCTTTCCTCTTTGCTTATAAAATTTCTCTTTTACATTTGTCATAAAATCTTCCACAGCTCCTTCGTCACACAATGCCACACACATCCCACCCCAGCCGGCGCCTGTTAGCCTCGCCCCAAGGCATCCGGGTGCGGTTTGGCAAATAGCAACCAACTCATCAAGCTCAGGACAAGAACACTCATATAAGTCCCTGCACGAGGAATGACTTTGATTCATAAGCGCACCAAGTGATTGAGCGCAAGAAGTGGTTGTTCCAGCGGAAAGACAGAGGGCTGCGAACCTTTGTACGCGGTCCTTTTCGTTCAACACATGTATAGCTCGGTCCCTGAGATTAAAAGACATGGTATTTGCTAGCACCCGCTCAGCGACCTCGCTGTACCTGTCTGGAAATGGCGGGAAGAAGTCTCCCACACTCAGACTCCGTTGAAGCTTACAAACGGGCACTTGTCCAGCCGGCAAATGATGAAGTAGTTCCCCAAGCGCGCCAAAAGATAGCTCCAATTGATGCAGCGTCTCAAACGAGGACCAATTTTCGAAGCCTGCACTTTTCGCCAGCATCCACGTCGCGAGCTGGCATTCAACGACGCGTCGATTAAATTGCGTAGTAGCACTCACTGCCTTCTCCGATGCCACCTCACTATCAGCCACAACAATTACTATTCCCGGAGGAAGAGGTACTGCCATCGCTTTCAACCCTGGCTCAAAGTCAATCAGAAGAGCCTTTCTCGGCTCAGCCAAACACGATACCGTCTGGTCCATCCCTCCCCCTGCCGTTCCCACCAATCGCTCGCACTCTACACACAGCGCCGCCAGGGTCACTTTTCGAATGTCTCCCTTGCCAACCGACCAACAAAAGGCCAAGGCCGCCGCCACAACTAATGCCGAGCTACTGCTCAGACCCGCCGCGGGAGGCACGGTTCCTTGGACGACAAGCACCAAGCCGTTCAACTTGGTCTCGTCGATGTCGCCGGAGAATTGACGACGCACCCCTTGTAAGGCACATTCCACATAACTGATCCAATCGTGAGGTGCATCTGACATAAATGTCGGTGATGTCAGGGACAAATAGCGGGTTTCTGGAAATTTGGCTCGGTCGAGGTTGAGAACCTTGACGCCGTCGTGGGATCGGGAGGGGTTCGCACCGATTGCGATCATTGCAGTGTAATCGTCCAAGGCCGTGGGGAGAACGGAATAGCCTAGTGATAGTGTGAGTAGATTGTTGAGAGCGTAGCAGTTGGAAGACAAGAGAGAAAAGATTAGCTTTACGGAGAGGTCACATACAGGATGGACTGAAGTTTTCCGGGGAAGATGGGCAAGGGCAGGCTGCTTCGAGTAAGGGTCCAGAATGAAGAGGTCAGTGGGAAAACACAAGCACGGATTATGGCCGAAAGGCGGCACAATTTCTCTCAATCACAGCAAGACATACACGTACCACTGTAATCGATGTGCTCCCCAATCAAGTTTACCCTGCCCGGTGCCTGGACGACGGCCAGTCTTGGTTTTGTGGGATAAGTGGGCGAGGTAGAGGAGGACGACGACAACGGCAGTGCTGAATCTTCAGTCCGGACCCCGAGTTCTCGCTTGAGACGCTCGATCAAAGCTGCGGCCCGGATATCGATGGGAGGCATGACTGGCCCCGTTGTGGTGTGTGGGTGGGTGATGGGGGCCTCGGTGTTTAACCTCCTATACAGCACTGATGTAATTGATGGGTAAAGGTGAGGGAGGGTGTGGACGGAAAAGGCAGTAGCAGCAGTAGCAGCAGATGCATTTACAGATAAAGGCAGCAAGCGCGTAGGTGAAATAGCGAATAAATGGATGAATGAATGAATATGTGTACATGAGGAGAATGTAGGGGAAACAAGGAAAGGGGGATAATGGGCCATCTTGATAGATCAATACAGGTGTATAATGAGGAGCAGAAATAGGAAATGAAATAATGGGCTACAATCAAATCAGAATTAACCACATCCCATTCTACAAATACAAGTCTCATGGTTCAGGTATTGCAAAAAACTGGGCAGTGTGCATTTGCTTCTGCTTCACTCCTGTCTCGTAGGTGACTGATTTATTTCTCTATGTACATCTTCCATCAATTGTGTACCTTCCCTCTTTTTTTGGTTGCCTCTTCCCTCCCCCGCTTCATTCCTCGTCGAGTTGCCTTCCGAAAACTCAGACGGCATAGGTCTTGACGTCTGTTGCCGAAGACATGCGCCCACCCACCTCTGCCACCTATTAATCGTGTGAGTCGTCAAAACAGGATGGTGGCAAAGGGAAAAAAAAGAGGTTTCATGTGTGCGAACAAAAAATCATAAGCGTAAGCAAATATCATCCGAGCTAGACATGCCCACTCTCCTTCCCTCCCTCCCTCGTTCCCTCCCATCCCTCTCCTACCTTCTGATTCGGCTTAAACTCCAGCATCGTCCCTTCCGGCAAATCCAAACTCGTCTTGACCCTCCTGGCAATCTGGACCTGCAGCTCCTTATCTGCTGCCGTTTTTGTCCACAGACTTAATCGATCTTGCCCCCTCTTAATGCTAACCACCGCCCCCAAAATATCGTTTCCATCCTCCATCGTCTCCCCGATCATCCCCAGCACCAAATGCAACCATGTTTCTTCTAGCTTCTTCTTATTATTTTTCTCCAGATTAAACGTCCATACCCCCCCCGTAGGATTCTCCTCATATGAAGGCCTCACTCCATCCTTAAACAAATAGTAATCAGCCTGCAGTCCTAACCTAGACGGACCCACGACCGAATTAAAAAGAGCCCAAAAATCTTCCACCGTCTCAAAGGTATAAATTTTCTGTAGCTTTTCTTCCCAGGACAGCATGGGGTTGGCTTTGGGGTTGTTGTAGAAAAAAGACCAGCGATTTTGTAGCTTGTGCTGTGATGTGGGAGGGAAGGAAAGGGAGGGAGGAATAAAGGTAAGTCGATCCTCGATGACACGCAAAATTGATGCACAGCGCCCACCTACACAGTTTCCTAACTTGCCATCGCATGAAATATACGCAAGCGCGGCGTGCAGATGCGGGGGTGAGTAGAGCCGGATGAACTCTCCCCTTCAATATGGTCCACCGTCCATAACCCTGTCGCAACCTCAGGACTTACCTTGCCTGCTCCGCCCTCCGCCGACTTGTTCCCGCTGTCGTTGCTGCCGCTGCTGCTCGTGTTGTTGGTGTTGTTGGAGGCCATGTTGTTCTTAACCAAGGGCGTGGTTCTCATCAAGTGGGGTTGTGGGCGCTGTGGGTCTTGCAGATGCAGGGAGTAACTACAGGAGTGGGGGGAGGCTAAATTAAAGGGTGGGTCGCACAGAGTAAAAAGCGCGTTGAGTTCAGCATAGCCCCGTTGTAGCCACGAGATTACAATTATCAGCTGAACCTTGTCCTCATTTGTTTGTGCGGCGGTGCTGTGCTCCTAGGGCGCGAAGGATATCACCTGATGGTTGTCATTCGCAACCGCTCAGCAGGCTGATCCTCTTCGTCCAAGCCAGTGCCGTGCTTCGCTTCTTTTTCTGTCCTTCACTACGGTGTAACATGCGTGCGAGCATATCATCCCAGTCGCATGCCGAAACCAGGACATCCCTTACCGGTTCAGAGTGTTCAGTCTTTTTTCCTCAACGTGCATGTCTCGATGGCTTTCAAGTCCCCGAGCAACAGCACCCACCATCATCACACGGAAAAGACAGAGTCTCTCCCTAAGCGTTTCTCCTCCTTGCCACCTCAGATCCGCTTTGTCCGGTAGCACAAGCCGGCCTTGTCCCACTCACACAACAGGCACAGCACAGGATGATTGATTGGGCCTCTTTCCCCATCTCAGCGGATGACATTGCTTCCGCAAAACCCACACTCAGCAAACCCGCTTCACACTTCACTCTCACTCATTCCCTATCCCCATCCTCTTCCCCATCCCTGCACATCCATGCAGATAACCATGACATCGGACGCACCGTCACCTGATCTGGCGCCGGACTACCCTCGCTTCGTGCGGGGGCGTGACTCTACCTTGGCCTACTTCCACAAGCTCTTTCGGGAGCGCATTGTGATATACGACGGGGCCATGGGCACGATGATCCAGAAGCATCGCCTGACTGAGGAGGATTACCGTGGGGAGCGCTTCAAGGATTACCACAAACTGGTTCGCGGAAATAATGACCTGCTGACACTGACGCAGCCGACGATTATAAAGGACATTCACCGAAAGTATCTCAAGGGGGGTGCAGACCTGATTGGGACCAACACGTTCTCGTCCACCACCATCGCCCAAGCTGATTATGACATGGAGAGCTTGGCGTACGAGCTTAATGTCGAATCCGCGCGGATAGCCCGGGAGGTGGCTGATGAAGTAAGTGCGGAGGAGCCGGAGCGACCGCGGTTTGTGGGGGGGTCCATTGGTCCCACGAATCGCACGGCGTCTATCTCGCCTGATGTGGTGGACGCGAGTAAGCGTAATGTGACGTTTGATGAGCTGGACGAGGCGTACTACGAGGAGGCGAGGGGATTGATCGATGGGGGCTGTGACTTCATAATTATCGAGACAATTTTCGATACCTTGAATGCAAAGGCTGCGATTTTTTCGGTGCGGCGGTTGCTGAAAGAACGTGGGATGGAGGAGACGATGCCCTTGATTATTTCGGGTACCTTGGTGGATCAGAGTGGACGGACCCTGTCGGGGCAGACGACAGAGGCTTTTTATGTGAGTGTGCGGCACTGCAATCCGTTCTGTGTGGGGCTGAACTGTGCCCTGGGGGCAAAGCAGATGCGGCCGTTCTTGCAGCGGTTGAGCAAAGTGGCGGAATGCTTCGTCTCGGTGTATTCGAACGCGGGGCTGCCAAATGCCATGGGTGGGTACGATGATACCCCAGCTGATATGGCGGCCGACAACTCTGTGTTTGTCAAGGAAAGTCTTGTGAACATGATTGGTGGGTGCTGTGGCTCTACCCCTGACCACATCAACGCCATTGCCAAGATGTGTGAAGGAGTCCCTCCTCGCCCCGTGCACGAGAGGGTCAAGCATATGTGGCTGTCGGGCTTGGAGGATCTGGTTGTCTCGAAGGAGCGGTTTCAATTTTTGAACGTGGGGGAGCGGTGTAACATTGCTGGGTCGCCATTATTTAAAAAATTGATCCTGGCAGGGGACTACGCGAAGGCGATGGACATAGCGAAGAAGCAGGTGGAGGATGGGGCGATGGTCCTGGACGTGAACATGGACGAGGGGCTTTTGGATGGCTTGGCGGCCATGCAGCGCTTCCTGAAGATTGCCATGACGGAGCCGGAGTGTAGCAAGGTGCCTATCATGGTGGACAGTTCCAAGTTTGAGATTATTGAGGCGGGGTTGAAGTGGGTGCAAGGGAAGTGCATCGTCAATTCCATCAGCTTGAAGGTGGGGGAGGAGGAATTCAAGCGACAGGCGGCAGTCGTTAAGGCGCACGGGGCAGCAGTGGTGGTGATGGCTTTTGACGAGGAGGGCCAGGCGGCGGACGAGTACAATAAGGTGCGTATTTGTAAACGAAGCTACGACATACTGGTGGATGAAGTCGGGTTCCCTCCAGAGGACATTGTGTTTGATCCCAACATTTTGACCATCGCCACGGGGATTGAGGAGCATAACAACTACGCTGTGGACTTCATCAAGGCCTGTCGGACGATCAAAGAGGTGTGTCCGCACGCCAAAATTTCGGGGGGCGTGAGCAATCTCTCTTTCGGGTTTCGAGGCGTGAACGTGATAAGGGAGGCAATGCACAGTGTCTTTCTGTACCACGCCGTGCAGGCTGGGATGGACATGGGGATTGTTAATGCTGGGATGTTGCAGGTGTATTCGGATATCCCTCCGGATTTGCTTCAGATCGTGGAGGATGCCGTGTTGAACAAGCACGCTGAAGCGACCGAAGCGTTGTTGGAGCGCTCGATGGTGGAACGTGAAAAGGCATTGGCCAATAAGGGGCAAGCCACGGCAGTGCAGGCTCCGTGGAGGACGTTAGAGGTGCAGGCACGGCTGACCCATGCGTTGGTGAAAGGGATCGACGAGTTTATCGACGAGGATGTGGAGGAGTGCCGGCAGTTGGTGCCACGGCCGTTGGAAGTCATCGAGGGCCCGCTCATGTCGGGCATGAATGTTGTGGGAGATTTGTTTGGTTCGGGGAAGATGTTTTTACCTCAGGTGATCAAGAGTGCCAGAGTAATGAAGAAGGCCGTGGCGTATCTGCTGCCGTTTATGGAGAAAGAGAAGGAGGAAAAGATGAAGGAGCAAGGGATTGAGGCGGTGGCGGACGATGACAGTGCGTATGCGGGGGTGGTGTTGCTGGCGACGGTGAAGGGAGACGTGCACGACATTGGCAAGAATATCGTGGGGGTTGTGTTGGGGTGTAACAATTACAAGGTACGCGAGAGAGAGGGAGGGAGGGAGGGAGGGGGGGAGGGAGGGAGGGAGGGGTGTGTTTGTGTAGGCGGGATTAGGCTTGTAGTGAGGGGAGGAAGGGGTGCTGCGTGTGTCAGGACATGGAACATTGGACTCGCAGCTTCTTTTTTGCCCTTTTATAAGAAAAAATTACTCAATTAAAATAATTCATTCCTTCCTCCTCTTCTCGTCCTCATCCTCCAGGTGTACGACATGGGCGTCATGATCCCCTGCGAGAAAATCATCGAGAAGGCCATTGAGGTCAAGGCGCAAGTAATTGGTCTCTCGGGGCTCATCACTCCCTCTTTGGACGAAATGGTGTTTGTCGCAAAGGAGATGAGCAAGGCCGGGATGACGGTGCCCCTCCTGATTGGAGGAGCAACCACGAGTAAGATGCACACGGCGGTGAAGATCGCTCCCAACTACAGCACGGTGGAACATCCGTGCATTCACGTACTGGACGCCTCAAGGAGTGTGACGGTGGTGGGGTCCTTGCTGGGGGAGGACAAGGAAGAGTATGTGCAGGATGTGCTCGACGAGTATGACGAGCTGCGGGAGGAGCACTACGCCGGATTGGAGGAGAGGCATCTCAAGACGTTCGATGCCGCGAAAAAATTGGGTTTCAACATCGATTTTGGCGCGTCCCCGCCCGTGTGTTCCCCGGTTGGGGGGACGGGCGTGAAGGTGGTGGACTACTATTCGTTGGAAGATGTTGTTCCGTTCATTGACTGGAATCCATTTTTTCAAACGTGGGAGTTAAGAGGCAAGTACCCCAACCGAGGATACCCGCGAATTTTCAACGATGAGAATGTCGGAGAGGAGGCGAAGAAGCTGTTCGCGGACGCACAGGCTCTGTTGAAGGATTTGGTGGACAATAAGCGCTTGTCCCTGAGGGGAGTGGTCGGGGTGTTCCCTGCAGCGAGGGTAGGGGAGGACGTGGAGGTGTATGCCTCGGAGGAAGCGAAGGATAGAGGGGAGGAGGCTATTGGGAAGTTCTGTATGCTGCGGCAGCAGCAGGAGAAGGAGAGCGATGATGCTTATTTTTCGTTGGCGGATTTCGTGGCGAGCAAGGAGAGTGGACATAAGGATTATCTGGGGGCTTTTGCCGTGGCGTGCTTCGGGGCGGAAGAGGAGGTGGAGCGGTACGAAGCGTTAAATGATGATTATAACAAGATTATGGTCCAGGCATTGGCGGATCGGTTCGTGGAGGCGTTTGCGGAGGCGTTACACAGGGAGATGAGGATGAAGACGTGGGGCTATGCGCCGGAAGAGGAGTTGGATCCGGAGGATTTGTTGAAGATTAAGTATGATGGGATTAGACCTGCCCCTGGGTATCCATCGCAGCCTGATCATACGGAGAAAGTGATGATGTGGGAGTTGCTCAAGGCGAGGGAGTTGGCTGGCATTGGATTGACGGAGTCTTTGTCCATGACGCCTGCAAGCTCCGTCAGTGCGCTTGTGTTTGCTCACCCCGAGAGTCAGTATTTTGCGGTGGGACGCATTGAGAAGGATCAGGTGGAAGATTACGCAGTGAGGAAGGGAATGGTGGTGGAGGAAGTGGAGAGATGGCTCGCCCCGATTTTAAATTACGATAGGGATGATTAGACGAGAACGGGATGAGGAAGGAGGGGGAGATGTAAAGGAAGGGAGGAGGAGTTATGGAGGGATTGCAAGAGAAATGATTTGTCAAATAGTCACACTTAATGGGAAATGATAACGGGGGTCAGAGAAAACAGGGAATTGGTAGTCTTCCCTCCGGCATAGAAGCTATGAGGCAGTGCAAAAGAGTGAGAGTCAGAGCTCGAACGAGAGAGGAAAAGGTTTACCATGGCAACAGAAAGCGAGAAAGCGGTAGTAAAGCAAGCGTTAGAAGGAGTAGACGATTGTGGGGTTGGAAAGTTTATAGGGTTGACTGCGTCTGATATGCGTGTCGCGTGCGTGTGTTTGTTCGAACATGTGCCATTCACTCAGGCAATGCGGACTAAGCTTCGTTATTAACAGTTTCAACGAAAGAAAAGCCACGATTTGAGTAAGGAAGAACGTAAATTAAACAGCGGAGCTTTCATGAGTGTAGTGGGCTTACGTGCCACGTAGCGTCATTCAGTGGGCCGGCGAAGCAACAGGCCAGCAGGTAACAAGTCAACAAGAGCGGATGAGAGCGTGAGGAGAGAGCAACATGAGGCAACGAGACCCTCGCAAAAAGACAGCCAGTCGAGCGCCATACGAGAATTACAATGCTATCAAACGATAGTAGGCGTTCAGTCTCTGCGTAACTAGCACTTTTATTTTCGCGTCGATGGGGGTAGCGAGAGCCCAAAGAGCGCATTATTTTTTTGTCTCATTATTTTGGTATAAATGTGGTGGTTTCACTGTGCGAATCAGCTGCGATCTTGCTTTCCCCAGTGGGCAAGATCAGCCTTCTATTTTTACCCGTATTTCTTCCTACTGATCCTAATCACCATTGACCCTCACACTCATGTTCTCATTTACATCTTGTTCAACCCCTCCACATCAGGCAATTGACACTGGTCGTAACGCTCTTTTGCCCAGCCGTTGCCGCGTTTGTTCTTTGTTCTTTCCTCGGCAGCTTGGGCCTCGGCATCAACAAGAAGAGAAAAGTACTCCAGTAAACCAAGCCTACTCATGCGGCGCGCTATCGTTCGGGCCTCCTTCGGCGGGCTTGGGGGGCTGCAGACAGATGATGGGACGACACTGTCTGCGCCTACACCCTGGTCGTCGTCAGTTCGGCGGCTGACCAAACGCCGTTATCAGTGGGTCATAGGGGTGATGGTGGGCAGCTTCATCTTCGCCGCCTCCCTGCTGACCTATACGTACACGACGCGCACGGGCTTCGCCAACATCGAGGATACCTCCGACATCCACGTTGTTTCCTTGGTGGCGCAAGCCGAGCCGGCTGCATCGTCATTGACGCCGTTGTTGGAGCCCGCCGCTCCCGCATCGCCTGTTGAAGAGGATGGGCGGCAACACAGAGAACAGCCACCAAAAACATTGCATGTTGTATTACAGCCGAAACAAGAGCCTTTGCTGGATAAATCAGTGCTGGCTGCGCAGGAAGAGAAGGCGGTTGGGGAAGGGAATGAATTAGAGGTCAAAAGTGTAGAAATGGGGAAGAAGGATAAGATGAAAGCGTCTGAGAACAGCACAACTGGAGCTTTGGAGCGGGAGGCAGAAACTACAGTCTTAAAAAAAAAAAAAAAAGAGGAGAGTAGCGATATGGATGCTGAAAGTTCACATCACGACATCGCTGTTGATGCGTTGAATGACATCTCTACGGATTGGAGAGAGGAGAAGGAGGAGGAGAAGGAGGAAGAGAAGGAGGAAAAAATTGAAGAGCAACAGGAGGAGATGGAGAATATGGAGAAGGTGGTGGAGGAAGAAGAAGAAGACGGAAACATAGATGAAGTGGATGAGCAGCCTCAGCGTAAGGAGCAGCAGCAGCAGCATGTCGAAGAGCCGCAGGAGGCTGGTTTAGATCTCGCTGCTGTCCCAGTCGATAAGCCCCATGCTGACACGGATTTGGCCCGTGGCACCCAGAACAAAAAGCAAGAAGCCCCTTACCAGCAGCAGCAGCAGCATGTGGAGCAGAAGCAGAAGCAGAAGCATGTGGAGAGCGGAGATGCCAAGGAAGAGACCAAAAACGAGGTGATGGTACCTCAAATGTTGTATTGCTTGCCGGGAGGTGGCTTCAATGATATTGTCGTCCAACTGTGGCGGTGCGTGAAATATGCCGTCAAGACCGATCGAGTGCTGATCCTCGGGTGGGAGAATTACTTGCCTGTACTACCCCCTTATGAGCAGTACTTTGATCTGAAAAACATCCCGGGCCTTAAGCTCATGTCACAATGGGAGGCGGCGTCTATCATTCGCGCTGCACAGGCACGTGGACAGGAAGTGACGCATCCATCGAAGCAAAGGTTGAGCTTGACGGCCTTGCTGGGTACGGGGGAAGAAAGGGAGGATGGCCCCCCGTTCTTCATTGATGTTGCCAGTCTACCGAATTATGTATTTCATCCCAAAAAACAGTATACGTACCATGTCCTACTGTATCACAAAAAGGGAAACCAAGGCACGCCTGAGGCTACCTTAAAACACCTCATCTTCTCCCGAGAAATCAAACAAACCTTCCTCTCCCGTTGGAGCCAGCTCCCAAAACCCTACATAGGCATGCATGTCCGAGGAACGGACCGAAAATGCGGTAATAAGATGACACTCAAAGTATTTGAAAAGACTCAAACGTTACGTGAACATTTAAAAGGAGCGCCTGTCTACCTCGCGACAGACAACCCCGAAGCAGCTGTTGAGCAGATACAGGAGTTGAAAGAGAAGCAGGGAAGGGAGATTACGTCATTCACATATTTTCCGGCCAAGAAGGAGGAGGAGAATAGGGGAGGGAAGAAGGAAAGGGAGGCAAATGTAATGCCGCTTCATTTAAACAAGGTACTGAGCGACGAGGAGAAGCACCAGACAAACATTGACGGGTTTGTGGATTTGCTGTTGTTGGCTTTCAGTGAGAAGTTCATCATGTCTTGTGGCGGGTACTCGCGTTTGGCCGGGCTGTTGCATTGGGATAAGAGTATTGCGCTCAGTACGTTGGGCTTGGAGCTGGAGGAGGGTGGTGACGACGATGTGAATGCAGTCTTGTCGGAGGCGTGGAGGGAGCAACAGAAAGCAAATACGAAAGGACAAGGAACAGTCGCATGAGGGTAAAAAGCTTGCGGTTGCCATGGTGGAACTATGTGCCGCCGATGTAGAAAGAAGCATCGATCGCAGTTGTTGCATGCCGAGGCCAGCAGCAGCAGCAACGAGAAGCACTTGAAGAAGATAGAGATTGATTAAATGATAGAAATAGAGAGCAGGACAGCAATAGGGGACGCCGGAAATATGAGAAACAACAAAATGAAATCGACCAAAATTTAAACGTGTACATATATGTATGTGTGTTTATATGTGTATTTATATATGTAAATGTATATGTATATGCATAAATGCCTTTCTTCTTCGCTCCCCTAGTTAAATGACAACACCCCTACACGTACATACTGAGGTAGTGTATTGCTACCAAGCTCAGGCGTACCTCACCCTTCTTTCATCTCAACGTCGTGTCTTCAAGCTGTCTCTGACCAACTCCGTCGTTCCTGGCGGAAACATTCTCTCATATCGCCTATGCCATGCACTACACCTCTCATCCGCCTCCAACGCCTCCCTCATCGGCGCACAATCCTGCTGTGTATTATTCGACTGCGTTATATGGTTCGCATGTAACTCACTCCTGGGATGTGCAACCGGGAAAACTCCAGGTGGTGGTGACTGTAGCTCCAACACCTCCCTCGCCACACCTCTTGCGTCGACCACACCTCCTTGCACCTTCCACATCCTTGCCATTGCCTCCACCACTTCCGTCATACCCTCCAGTGTATGGAGCGCAGAATGATGCACAAATAATGCATTTCCAGGCCCCGCAGCTTCGGCAAGCTCATTGATCCTCCGTTCGTTCTGCGCCATGGTATGGCAAGAGTGCAAGGCCTGAGCAAAGTCCGTCAAGAATATAGGCCGAAACATCTTGGCCATTGAGCAAACCATGTCATACGGGTCCCGGTACGTCACCAAGAAGAAATTGGCACTTTCGTGATAGTTTTGATTTGCTATATGAGATTTGTACACCATGCTGACCAAGCCTCGGGCTTTGGGGACGACATCCCGAATTAAGATGTCAGTGTTGGTACCCGTCACGTCCTTCTCCCACCCCGACGCGGAATTAGGGTCCACCCGCTCCATCAAAACCCGGGCCAGGTTGTAGGCTGTCGTTGAGACGGTACGCATGTTGGCCAAGCAGGCGACGATGAGAGGAGCGGCCAAGCGTGGCAAGGGAGGATCGACGGTGTCAAGCGAGGAGGATTGAGAGCTGGTGGAGGCATCGGCAGTCAAGGAAACCGCAGCCGGCGCAGCAACATCTTGACCTGCCACTGCAGCCGTCGTCGTAGCAGGACTAGGCTTCTCATAACGCGCAATTATGACAAGCTGGGCGCCAAAGATTAAACTCAATAAGACCAACACCATGCGGGATGCGGAGTAATTGACGGGCCAGTTCCTGTAGCGACCCATTGTAATTGTTTTGGTGTTTGCTTGCGTGTGATATTCTGTACCCCCTTGCGCCTCGCCTGTCGCGGGATCGGGAACGATTGTGATAGATGGGCATGAGCAAAGTAAATTGGAAGGGGCCGAAACCATACTGCTTTGATGGTGGACAACGCAAGCCTGCAACACGTAAACCGATGCAACGCCGGGTAACGGACGTTGCTGCTCCGCCGCCGGCGGGGAGTCGTCCAGAAACACCCCACAGCTCTCCGCCTCCTGGCTGTCTCTACACTTCGTTTATGCCGTTTTCTCATGCCTCTTTCCTCGGTCCTCCTTGCCCCTTCCGCTCTCAAGCACACAGATATGACGGCACCTGATCCTGCCTCGGAGCACACGGCAGGGGGTGTCCCCCAATCCGCCACATCATCACCAACCTTTGATCTAGCATCGCATGCGGCCCAGGCGTGGGAATGGTACCGGAACATGGGGAGCCCGCAGTACGTGTGTGCCCCCATGGTGGATCAGTCAGAGCTGGCTTTTCGATTGTTGTGCCGGTACGTGATGGAGAGAGGGGTCGACTTATAGGGGCGGAATAGCAGATGTGGAAGAAAGGGATAGTGGTTGAGAGGCTATACTACGTGTACGTATGTATGTGACAGAATGATGTCTGTGAGTATGTACGATGTGTATGTATGTATATTTGTGTATTATATTGATATATATTGTACAAATATATGTATATTATATTGTGTATTGTACTGTATGTATTGTGTATTATGTGTATTATGTATGTGTGTCTCGCCCTCATCCTTACCACGCAGCCCCCAAGGGTACAATAGGCACCCTAAACTCAATCAGAGTGCACTCTCAACATCCCTTGACTGCATCTCATCCTCTCCTTCCCTTCCCTTCCCCCAAACAGTCGCTACGGCACCCAACTCGCCTACTCCCCCATGGTTCACGCTGCCTGCTACCTTCGTGAAAAACGGAGCAAGCGAAACGATATTTTTTTCTGCAACACCACTCCTGAAGACTATCCCCTCATCGTCCAGCTATGTGGAAATGATCCTGAAATTCTCTTGGCTGCTGCCAAGGAAATTTGCCGCATCGACGGCGTGTGCGCGATCGACCTAAATCTCGGCTGCCCCCAAGGAATAGCTCGCAAGGGTAAATACGGCGCGTTTTTACTGCACCAGACTGATTTGGTCGTGAAAATTGTTTCTACTCTGGCTCAGGGGCTGGATAAACCCGTGACGTGTAAAATTCGTTTATTGCCTTCTTTTAAGGATACGATGTCGTTGTGCCATGCCCTGGTAGCGGCAGGTTGTTCCCTTTTGACGGTGCATGGGCGAACCAAGGATCAGAACAAACATTTGGTGGGCATGTGCGATTGGGAGATGATTAGGCGGATAAAGGAAGAGATGGTGATTCCGGTGTTCGCGAACGGTGGGATTAGTGACTTGGATGATGTGCTGAGGTGTATGGAGGCCACGGGAGTGGACGGGGTCATGAGCTCTGAAGCGCTTTTGGAAAATCCGGGGCTGTTCTCGAGGAATATGAGGTTAAGTAAGCAAGGAGAGAAAGTAAAGGAGGTGTATAGACCTGGGGGGGGGGAGAAGAGGGAAGAAAAGAAGAGAGGGAAGGAAGGCAACGATCGCCGCCGACAGCAACAGGAAGAGGAACGCAGCCTCCGCCGATCTAATCAATTGGATCTCGCTGAGGAATACTTGCAAATAGTCGATCAACACCCCCCCGAGAGGCTCAAATGCGTCCGAGCCCATGTCTTCAAAATGGCATTCACGGGCGTGCAGCTCTACGAGGATTTAAGGGATAATTTGGTGGTGGCGGAGACAGTGGAGGAAATAAAGGAAGTGGTCAGAGAGATAAGGAGGAGAGCCGTGGAGGAAGGGAGGGAGGAAGGGGTGGGAGAACGATCGTGGTATTGGCGACATTGGACAGAGGAGAAGGATGGGGGAGGAGAGAGTGGGGTGTTGGAAGTGGTGGAGCACGACGGTGTGGGGGAGGAGGGGTTCGATGGCATGGGCTGTCTTTTCGGAGGCGAGGAGGGAGATTGAAGAGGTAGAGGAGAGGGGAAAAGGAGAATGTGAAGAAAGAAAGAAAGTACAAACACGCTGCTAGGTCTATTTATTTCAGTCGTTTTTGTTCATCTTCGCTCGTCGGATTTTCCTCGTGTGTCCGCTTTTCCTTCGATATTTCGACGTTATCTCCTAGCTCATGCTGGTAGAATTTTCCTCGTGAACAAATTGCGCGCTCCACACTGCGTGCCCCTCCCCAAGCGCTGTCGCTGATGCCGCTGCTAATGCTCTACCATTGCGTGAATGTTTTTACGTACTTTTTCTGTGTGTATATTGGAAATTCTCCCCTCCATTCTCTTTCCTTTTATGGCCATCCGCCGCCGCCGCTGCTGCTACCACCCGCTCCTCTTGTATGTGTACTCTACTCTTTCTAAAGATTTTTGCGATACACTCTTCTTTCAAAAGAAAGAGCTTTCTATTTTGCAATCCTCTCGCTCAGTCACTCTCTCCCTCCTTCCCTCTTTCCCTTCACGGCCTAATGAAACCTAAAAGTGAAATGTTGCCCCCCTCCGAATGGACCCCCCGCCCCAAACGGGTTGTGGTGCTGCGCTTGTTGTGCCTGGCCAGAAACGTCCTCTCCTCGGTCGTATTTCGCGCGGATCTCCTCGTCGCTGAGCACCTGGAAAAGTGGAAAGAGGGAAAGGAGAACAGAGGGAAGTAAGTAATTGAGTATATGTGAAGGATATGCTCGTCTACGGCTCCTACTGCTGCTTTTGCTGCTGCTACTGCGACTGTCACCGCCATATTTGCCCTTGTTGCATTTCAAATAACCCCAATCAAAAATATAATCCGTGAACAAACATGAAAGAGTGACGCACCTCGTAAGCCTGAGCAATCTTCAAGAACTCCCGCTCGGCCTTCTCCTTCTCCTCGGGGCTCGCGTCCGATTGCTTGTCCGGGTGGTAAATCTTGGCCATATTGCGATACGCCTGCGGATAGGGAAGGAAAGAAGGGAGGAAGGGAGGGAGGAATGGGCACACGGATCAAGGTGGACGTACAAGAATACTTCTTTGCGGAATGAAAACAAGGCCATACGTACACGTACACACGTACACGTACACACGTACACACGTACACACACACGTACACGTACACACACACGTACACGTACACGTACACGTACACGTACACACACACACAGCTCTTATCCCACCCAAAAATACAAAGCCAGATTACCGAAAAATATACGAACTGAAAATGAGTGAATAATAGATCCATAATAAATAACTCACCTTCTTGACCTCTGCCGTTGTTGCCCGTCTGTCCACCCCCAAGACCTTGTAATAGTTCACCTCCTTACTCTGCTTCAACGCAATCTCCGCCTTCTGCAACGCCTCCGACACGCCATTATCCTCCTGAAACTGCTCGGCTGCTTTCCTCAATATCCGTACCGCCTCTTCATACTCTTCCTGCGCCTGCAACACGTCGCTCAAGACAATGTAACAGTCACTCAATCCCCCCCCCGTCAGCGCGATGGCCTGGTCCACCACCTCCCTCGCCTCCTTCCAACTCTTTCCCTTCACATGCACGCGTGCCACATCCAACATTACCGGCGCATTGAAAAATACGTGCTCTGGGTCCACACCCAAAGCCTCCCTGAAATACTTCACCCCTCCTTCGAGATCCCCCACATCCACAGCCTTCCGCCCTTTTTCCACGGCCTTCGTCATTTTCTTTACCTTCTTATGCCCGTCCTTACACCCTTTGTGCTCAGGGTCGTATTTCAAACCTTCGCGGAAATGTGTCTGGGCCATCTCGAATTCGCCTAGCTTATAGTAAGAAAATCCTCGAAGTTCCAAAGCCGGGACGCTGCTTCCGTCAAGCTTGATGGCTCGCCCTGTATCAGCCGCAGCCCCGTAGAAATCTCCTAGTTCAAAATGACACTTCGCGCGTCTCAGCAACAGCTCGGGGGACACTTCAGTGAGACTGACGGCGGCATCTAAAAGCTGTCGTGCCCTCCCCCACTCTCCCCCCTCTATCAAGAGCTCCGCCTCTTCCGTGCTCTGCTTACACTGTCTCGCCTCCGTCAGCCCTTCCTCCACCTCCTTCGCCTGTGGCTCCCCCTCCTGCTGCTCTTCCTGCTGCTGCTGATGCAGCTGCAGTTTCTCGTACTCTTCTACGGCATCGCCGCACCTCCCCAACATCTTGAACAGCTTGGCTCGCTGATGCATTTTTGGGCCATTCTTGGGGTCGAGGTTAAGAGAAGTGCTCAGGTCTTGCAGAGCTTCCTTGTACTTCTTTCCACGCAAGTAGGCACGGTAACGTTTGTAGTGATTCTTTTCGCTGTCTGGTTCAAGTTGGATGGCTTGGGAGAGGATTTTGATGGCCTCGTCTAGTTTGCTGGGGAGGGGGGAGAGTGGGAGGGCAGGAGAAAGGGGTGAGAGTTTTTTTGGTTGGAAGTGTCTGGTCAGGTGTCGGGAGAGATAAGTACGATGTTGAGGCTGAGATGTGCAACAACAAAGGTGTCTTTCCACAACTGGTGTACACATGCACCTGACAAGAAAGAAACCCCAGCCACCTCGTGTTATACTTCGTCTTATATTTCTGCTTCCCCCCTCCCTCCCGCGCTTTCTCGTCCTCCTACCCGGTAGCAAAGGCCACATCAGCCTGCGAACGGAGTTTGGCAGCGTTGGGGGCCGCCGCTGCGGCCTCTTGACCATTTGCGGGCCAAACCAAGGAAAGGAGCAGGAGGAAGGTTAGCTGCAGCCACGATGGTGATAATGCAGCAGCTACGCGAGCACGGGATGACGAGTCTCCTCGTCTTCTGATGCTCGATGCTGAGAAATTAGAAGAATCGGAGCTCATGATACTAGTCTTGAGCAGGTCTTCAACCGCGTGGGCCGCGGTTCTTGCTGGTGGTGTTAGGTGCTTGTCGGCCGCAGGGAGATCTCGTAGTCCCGGCGGCGGTGTGCAACAGTGTGGGTTCCCCTTGATCCTATATGTAGGAATGATTGGGGAAGGGGTAAGGGTGTCAGCAAATCGAATAAGGATGGGTACGGCAAGAAGAGCATTTCGGGACATGCAGACTTAGTATATTTGCTTGGCGTGGCGTGTGGCATGAAAGGGGTTCTGCGCCCATGGGGAAAACGGATGACGGGCGACTCCGATGACGGATCAAGTTTGCGGATCTTCCGCTTTTCGCCCCATTCTTCGTTTATCACCACATTTTCACGTTGAAACCGTGCCCCAATATTTCGCACTCTGTACGCGTCCTTGATCTTTCTTGTCATGCCATGCCATGCAGGCAGACTCGTGTCTGTGTCCGTCGCCAATAGAACTCGAGCGACGTTGGCCCATCACCACACTCCTCACTCTCATCCCACCCAACAAACCAAGCACAGCAAGCCAATGAAGCGACCAAGAACGAGAACATCCACCCCCAACCCCCTTCTTTTCATCCTCTTCCTTCCGTCAGCCGCCGCCCTGCGCACGTCCTTTTCCCGCGGCCACGTGCCCCGCCTCGATGCCCGCACCCTTGCCTCTCAACAGGCTTTGGATGACTTGATCATGGCTGGACCCTGCCTCCTCACGCACGCCTTTGATAAGGACCCGGGTACACGCAAGATGTCAGACGAGGCATTCAGTGACTCCTTTTTCAAGGACTTTCAAGATGTGGAGGTGATGGTTCAAATCAAGAAGAACGCCAGAGGCTCTCGGCCTCAATTCTATACAGGCACCTTGGCCGAGATACTGGACGGGATGATGGAGAAAAGCACACATGAGGAGGCTTGGTATTTGCTGAGTGAGAATATGTTGGACAATGCACTGGACTGCAAGATGAAAGAACCTCTCGTTCTACCATCCTCCTTGTTCGGGGGTTTTGATTATTTTGACCTGTTCCCTCCTAAAGTCCGCCCGAAGAAGCACTGCCTCATTCTCGGAGGGACGGGGGGCCGTTCTTTCCTACACGCCGATCCCTTTGAATGGACGGGTTTGAACTATTTGATGGAAGGTCAGAAGCTATGGACTTTTGTCCCTCCCTCTGTGCCACGTGCGGCCTTGGCGCTCGAAAGAGTCAAGCCTGATGCGTGGGGGGAGGATGTCTCTGCAGGTTGGAAGAGCGCGGTTCACGACTTGTACCACACCTTACCCTATCTTTCGTCCAGCACCGTGGCGTTGGACTTTCCTGCAGAGTTACAGGGCGTGGAGGGGGTCCAAACAGTCGTGCAGGAGGAGGGGGATCTAGTGATTATTCCTCCAGGGTGGGCGCATCAGGTGTACCATCTACAGCCGAGTTTGTGCCTAGCATGGCAAATCTGCAATGCACTTAATTTTAAAAGTGTGATTCGACATATGTTAGTGTGGAGTGTGGAGTCAAAAAAGAACGAAAAGCAGCAGCAGCGCCGTCGACGGAGGAAAGGTGACGGAGAGAGGATGGAGGAAAGGGAGAGGGAGGAAGGGGAGAAGGTGGATGTGGTGGCTTTGGTGGAGGCTATTTGGAAGGAACATGAGGGGAGGAAAGGAGAGGAAGAGAGGATGAGGGTTACGGCTACAATTGAGCGGGCTATTAAAGCGGCGATGGTGCTAAGGTATGGCCCTCAGAAGGCCAAGGAGGCATATAAAGGGTTGTGGGAAGCATTATAAGCGAGTAAATTAAATGTTAATCAGTAAACAAGTCAACAACGCTTGTATGGTACACACATAGCAGCAGGGTTAAATAAAGTAAAAACAGAGCTGAGTAGAGATGAGAAAGACCGTCCTGTTTTGTCCGATATTGTGTTTTTTTTTTCCCTAAAAGGTCCAGTCTATCGCCTCTTCGGGCGTTGCTTTTGTTGCTGCCACCGCTGGTATTGCTGCCTTTGCCTATTCGCTTGCTTGCATGCTTGCTTGCTTGGATCACGCTCATACATTCACGTGGCTTGTTTGATTTGAGGAAATAAATTCACATCGTAAGGAGACACATTGTTGGTTGTCCGGTTTGATTCACATTCGTCTTTTCTCCTTTCTTCTCTCGTTCCCTCCATCCCTCCTCCCTTGCCTAAGGATTGTCCTCTTTTCGGATGATTTTCCACTCGCCCTCCCTTGCTTCCTCCCTCGTTTCCTCCCTCCCCCCTTCCCTCCCTCCCCCGTTTTTACGACACCAAGGCCTTGATCGTATTCACCAACGCAGCAGCCACCGTTCCATGCACCGCCCTCGTCGTCACCCTCAGCGCCTTGACCTGCGAATTGATCTCTATCCTCACCAATGCCCCGACCGAAATCTTACTCCCATCCGATCCTAGCGTTCCTGTCCTCAAACTGCCCGCCGCCGACAAAGACAAGTCATTCTGATCGATCCCCTGTGCTTGCGCCAGATGCAAACCATCCAAGATCTTCGCTCGAAACGCTACTAACCCCGAAGACTCATAGTCAAAATTAAGGGGTTGTTGGATAACTTCCTGCCGCTCGCGATTTTGGCCTTCGAGGCTTCGCCAGCGAGCCATGAAATCGGGCGCGGCCAGCGTGACGGGCTCAAAGAAAGAGGTGGGGACGACGGGCAAGGGGAGGGTGTAGCTGTAGCCTTGGCCTTGTGAGGAGATGAAGGAGAGGATGAGGGAAGGGGCTTCCGAGAAATCGAAGGGTTTGAGGACTTCCACCGCCAGATGGTGTTTGACTTGCTCTCCTGCGCCTACGCTCGTGGGAGGATCCTGCGATTGGACCCTCAGGAAGGAAACGGAAACAAGCTCCGCTTTGAAATTGCTGAGTTCGCCCGTGGTTTTATTGCCGTAGAACAAGGCGACTCGTCCTTGGGAGCCTCGGTAGTCTTGCTTGATTCCTATCTGTAGCATCTCGCTTTCAAATAAAACTCCCGCGGGCGTGGTGATCAAGGCCTTGAACGCCGTTGCCAGCCTCGGGCGGATTTCCTCCGGGATTGTCTGCACTCCATCACTTCTGCTGCTGCTGCTGCCACTACAGCTCGTAGCACCCCCTGCCCCCAAAAGATCATCGCTGTCAGGACGAGAAGTTATAGAAACCTTGCCCATCTCTGCAGCCAAGGCCGCGGTTCCTCCCCTTGCCCCGCTCTCTTTTCTTCCTCCTCCCCCACCATTCGACCCTAAGTCTAACAAGTCATCGACCCCTCCTCCTCCACCTCCTTTTCCTCCTCCTCCTCCTCCTCCTCCTCCTCCTCCTCCCCCCCCACGACTAACCCCCGCCGCCGTCGGGCTCATCGTTCCCGATTTGTCCACCTCAGCAACCACCCCTCCATCTCCCATACCCCGTCCCTCCACACTCTTCTGAAACCCAGTTCTATCCTCCGCGGATTCCTGCTTCGTCCTCAGCCTAATCTCTAGCGCCGACTCCTTGTCTTCTGGCCATGCGGGCATTTCCTGAAGGACCGTGTCCATGATCTCATCCCCCTGTGTCAGCAACGACGAGTATTCGCACGCCCGCTGTTGCAACTCCAATTCGGTGCTCGGCGCATGTTTTTCAAAGACAGGCTGCACCAACGGCCGTACTTCGGGGTACAGATTCTCGAGTTTTGCATACGTACTTAATAGCAACGCCTTCGTCCTCGCCGAGGCCCCCCCAAAATGCTTCTGCAACACATCAGGGAAGGAGAGTTAAAGAAGGAAATCAATAAGGTATGAGTGCGTGCCCCTGATATGCCTCTCACTCTTCTCAAAGATTTGTTGCTGTCCCCATTTTCACTTCCTCCCTCCACCTTTCCCTCCGTCCCTCCCTCCCTTCCTTACCCCCCTTTATACCTGCAACACCGCAAATTGTGCCTCTCCCCCCATCCCCGGCTGCTCCGCAATCAGATACCCGAATTCCCCCAGCACATACCCTCCCACCAAGACCGCCGACTCATGCACTACCCTCGCCTCCAAGGCCCTGAATACGTTTTCGGCGGCGTAGCTCTGGAGCTCCTTGTGCCCCGTCACGATCTGGATTATCCGATGCCAGACGTCATCACTGACAAAGTCCCCGGCCAGGTGAATCAACTGCAACACCGAGTCCACGTACCACCTCAAATCAGTCGCGTACCTCTCAGCAAGCACCGCTATCTTCAACACCATTTCCTCTCGTATCCCCGCATCGGCCGTGGCAAGATTCGTCGACAACTCACCCACGATCGCCCGAGCATTGGAATGATCACACATGGCAAAGACCAAATCCAGCGCTTGCCTCCTCACTGAAATATCCGCATCCTTCAAACTTACAAATACCGTATTCATGTGCTTCTTAATCCCCTCATCCGCATCCTTTCCCTCCGTCAGCTGGGCAAATCTCCCTAGAGCCTCAAGCCCCAAATATCGAATGTTGGGCTCTTTGACCGAAATAAACCTCCCCAATAACGCCAACGCCTGTCCTTTCAACCCTGAATGCACCGCCTGCCCCTGTGATAACACCACATTGACCGCCTCGAACAACACGGCATGATCGGCATTGCTTTTATTGACCGTGTCCGACACGGCCGTATGTGTGAGGATCTTCTTCAACGAATCTGATAGCCTTTCCGACTGCACCCCGTCCTGAGGGGGGGGGTACAGCTGCAGAAATTTCAAGAATTTGACTTGGAGCCAGGGGGAAGGTGTGTTGTAATAAAGATAATCCTCCATGACTGCTCGAGGGGTGAGCACGAGGCGGGAAAGGAGGGCGATGACGTACGGCACACACAGCTCGTAGTCGCCTGGGGCTTTGGAAGCCAAGGCTATAAGGAGGGACATGGCGGAAAGCAATACGCCCAGGTGTCGTTCTTCAAGCAGGCGAGCCATGTGAGGGGCCCATTCTTGGTGGGTGATGTTGTCGGGGTTGGTGCGAAAGAGCTTGAGGAGGCATAAGGCTGCCTTCTTGCGAACGACCGAGTCTGTGTCTCTGGAGGTGAGAAGACGTTGCACATCGGGTGTCAGGGCTTCGGCAAACTCGGCGCCGCCGATGTTGGCAATCGAAGCAAGAGCGAGGGATTGGAAGTAGTTGTTGTATGAGAGAAGGTCGTTCCGCACCGAATTGACCACCAGAGTCATCATTTCGTTGTCGGACTTCATGAGGAGGGAGACGGCCACGTATCCGACGCTTTTCTCACTGAACTTGCCAGAGGAGATCAAGGCGATAATCTCCATGTGCCCAAAGTCCACCTCGTAGCCCAGCGTAAAGATGTAGACGAGCTTCCACACGTACTTCTTGCGTTGATATGGGCTGAGGGTGGCGGGGGAGGAAAACTTGTGCCGGATGTTGGCCAGTTCCTTGTCAATGCGCATTTGCTCTGCTTCCCGGCTTGTACAATTTCGTATGTCCGTGATGAAGTTCTGCAAGCCCCGGGCTTGGTCCCCAGAGCTGAAGCCTGGGATGTTAAGCGTGTTCATACCTGTACGTGATGGGGCAGAGGGGGAATGCGAAATGTGAGCCATGGTGATGCATGATGATGGGCGTGTTGCTTTCCCGGGGGGCTGTAGGGAAAAGAAATTAAGATGCGCCGCCAGAAGGCACTGTCCGACAGGAGTGAAAGGGGCAAAAAGGGCTTCATGGAGCTGTCCGTCTGTCCGTGTCCGTGTGTGGGTGGGTGTAGTGTCTCGTGCATGGGCATGTTGAGACGGAATGACGTTGACATGCTTGACGAGGAAGTGATGTTGCTGTTCTTCCGCCACGATTATTGCTTAAGTAGTGGTTACCGGTTTTATTGTCTTTATAGCGTGGCGCGAGGAGGGACGGAAGGAGGAGGAGGGTGAGCACGCATATGGTTCAGAAATGCAGGACGACCCATCATCATCATTGCTGTGGGTTGGAGCTTTCTTGCTTCTAACGTTTGCTCTGATGTTGCTCAGGCATACAAGACCGCACCATCAAAGCTGTAGTCAAGCTTATCGTGGCAGAGGTGCTGGTAAGCCTACACAGCCTCAGCGTTCGTTCTGGGGAGTCAGGCACGTGAGATGTGGGTTGTGGAAGACGAGAGATGGAAGCAGGGAAGAAGCCCGTTTGACGGGTGTGGGCCGTTGAGTCACGGTGGCCTGAGGAGGTCGAGTCTGTGTGCCAAAAATCAACGCCATCTTCTCCTCAAGACGAAGGCAGACTTACTGGTACAGCAAGACGTAAGAAAATAAGTAAGAGACAGAGGAATGGGAGATTTTACTGAATAAGAAAACCTATGATGAATCGTCTTCGGGCTGACAGGCTCGCTGCTTGGACTCCTGCAAAACAAGACAGAAAATAATGGGGGAGGGAAAATATTTACAGCACCTTTTGTTAGCACTGTGAAACTTGCTTCTTAGTATAAGCGCTCTGATACGGGGCCCTCAAAACACCCATAAGTGTCCAGAATGGAGAAAAACAGATGGAAAGAGTTTAAGAAACAAAACTTTAACATATGATTTTAAGCCATGCAGCGAAAGATGTTCGTTTGTCTCCCCCCATTTCTTTTCCAAGACGTCTTACAAGGAAACTGTCGTCTTTATGGAGGTAGATTGGTTCATGGTACGCGAGGGAAAAAACATCATATGAATTGTATTGTCTATGGATGGGCCGAAACTTGCAGAAATGAGAAAAGAATCGACACCCGACCTTCCAACCTGGTCACCCACGGTAGTACTATTCGGGCTCGAACGCGCTTAGCTTCGGAGAGCGGACGGGTTCCGGCGTATTCCACGTTGAGGTGGCCGATTCTACCAGAATGAGCGCCCCAGTGCATAAATTATGGCACAAATATTCTCCCCGATTCTCCTCATAGTGACCACCGCCGAAAATGAAGGAAGACTTGAGAACGTATACATTGTGGGTGTGAGTATGATGCGGGCACAAACTGTTCTCTTACCAGCCCGGGCTCCCTGTGTGTCCACGCCCGAAAATTAGGCGGACGGGACGCCAGCCAAAGCTTGTCGTCCTAGAGGAAGGAGGGGAAACTCAAGTAAGATGAGTGTGAAATGTTTGTTGTGCATTTTTCTTCTTTCTTTTTACGTGTTGCGTATTGCACATTCAGCATGGAATAAACAAGCTCGAGCACACCATGGATCCGGAAATCGTTGCGCGTGTCTATCAGCGGCTTTGAAACTGAGGAGGGTGAGAGCATATAAAGCTACCCGGAAGTATTCACTCTTTGTAAAGAGTGCAAAGGTGGTCACGAGACTAAATTCAATATGGCCCTTCACAACCACACGCCCTTACCTCACATCCCAAAGCAGTTTATGGACGGGTCTGTCACAAGCTTGTACACCATCGTATTCACCGAGAGGTCTAGTCCCATGAGCAAGCCAAGGGAAATGGTCAACCTTGCAGGGCAAAGGCCTTGCAAAAGCCTCCTCCTACCTCCCTCTATCGCATTATCCCCGCCGCACACAAACGCACCAAACGTGCTGCTACCGCTTCAGCAGCAGCATCAGCAGCAGATGCCCCACCTACGCCCGGAGCTGTCGCGGATATGCCCTCACCCTGCCCCTAGCAACGCTTTCCAAGCACTGAAAACCTCCTGCATAGTGCGTTGCAACAACGGCCGCATGCACGCCCCTTTTCTGCGCAGAGATAGATCTCTGTTGCGCCCTGTCTTGATAGCATTTTTTTATTGTTTAACAGTCCCACTGTGCATTCTGCTAGCGCCCGTGAATTTAAACAAGTTGCCATATTCATCCATCTTTCTTCATTTCAGCTTGTGCTTCATCCTACCTATAGAAACTCACATCTTGTAATTCCTCCCTTGTCGCCACCCACAGGGCCTGTCTCCCGGAAAGTAATATGGTCAACGATACAAAACCCAAAGCGTCTTTAGACGGCGCCTTTTCGCCTCCTTCCAGCTCGGCCGCTTACCCCTCTCCGGCCATGACTTCCAGCGCAGCAGTAGAGGTAGCAACAGCCTCACCAACAACGCCGTCATCTCCGCATGCCGTCACATACCCCTCCCCACCTGTTTTGATGGAAGCATTGGGCTTTGTGCTGAATCAAGACGGGTTAGTGGGTCTTTCTACCAAGAAGAGCCTGCTTACGGTCTCCAAGGATGTATGCGACACGACGAGAAGTTCCATCCTACGTCTTAGAGGGGACGAACGACTGTTTCCGATTTTGGGGAAATTCCGCCGGCTGAGTAACCTCTCTATCACGTTTGGAGATTATTCTAGTAGAGCATGGTACCAACCGGCGGGAGTGGATTTAAGTGTTGTTGCTCCATTGCTCAAAAACCTAAAAATTTCGACACTGGAAAAGCCGGAGCGGGAAAAGAGTAAAATGAAGAAGAAGAAAGGGGGAAAAGGTATTCAGAGCATGGCAGAAAAGAAAACAGGAGGTGGCGGCTTGGAGTTGATCGCGCTGGACCCTGATGAGGTTGGCGAGGGGGAACAAGTGTCAACAGTAGATGCGGCAGGCGAGGGCATGGTGCAAAATGCGGGTAAGCACGCCGAGAAAGGGCTCAGCAAAAGGAACTTAAACCCCAGAGGAGGGAAGCATGGGAAAAAGCGCAGATTTTACGCAGATGTGGGCAATGTGGGTAGCGACATCGAGCCCGCTGCTGGGGACACGGCAGCACTGAAGGTCGCGCGGGAGCCATGCACCCTTCTGACTGGCTTGCGCTCCTTGCGTTGCTTGACGACAATCAATCTGAGATTCGATGAGGAAATAGGGATTGCTGCGGAAAGATGGATAGAGGAGCAGCTACCTTCGAGCTTGGAGTACTTGACGATTAGTGGGCCAGAGGTGCTTGAACTGGGTTTCGGTCCTCTGACGCGGCTAGTGCGGGCTGGGAAGCTGCCGAAGCTAGTGTACATGCGATTTGAGAGAAAATCAAGTGCTGCTCTCTTCCCATCTGCTTCCCCAGACATGACAATCAGATTGTTCATTAATTTGCTTACCTCCTTGACCCGAGTGACGACGCCTCGCTTACACAGTCTATACTTCTGTAAGGACAACCCGACTGGGGACGAGGACGGTAGTGATTGGTTGGATCAGCTTTTTTGTTCGGATCCGAAATGGGAGACTGAGACCGAGGCCCTGTTGCATTGGGCTGCAGACGGAGAGCGCCCTCCTCACCTACACCACCTTTATGTGGAGAGTAGGACAGCTGTCCCCAAGCTTTTGCGCACGCGCGATCCGAGACTTGTGGAGCTAGGCACTCTGTTGTATGCGAGTGTGGACGGGCGCATATTTTGCGAGCTGGACCTTGACTGCGTGGTCGCTTGGGTCGATCAGCTCGATGAGTGCAATTCCTATTATGCTCGGGCCCAGGCGGTGCGCGCGCTTGATATCTACGTAAAAAGTGATGAGACCTACTACTTAGATCCAACCGAATATCCAGACCTGTATCATCGGACGCGTGTCTTGCTCTACGAGTTGGTACGAGTGGCATTGGCGGCTCCGACCGGTAAAGAAGGCGAGAACACTCCTGACCAGGCGCTGTCTTTGCTGGCGTACCACCTCTTGGCCATGGTATCTTTCGCATTAGAAAGCACTCAGAATTTTCCGCTTTTTCACGTGTCGGACGTAGACTTTGAAGCCATAGCTGTCATTGCAGTGAAAGTGATTGCCTTCCGGTTTTCTGAAGATGCGTATCTCGACGCATCGTTTGTCCTCCTACGCATCCTGCGACAAGATCTCCCTGTGCGCGGGGTGTGGGAACTCAACATGGCCGCCATGGCTGATCGAGGCTTTCGCGCCACAAAGGAGGAAAGGAAAGAAGGACTGTATGGAGACCTCGCCAGGTACACCCCCTCTGCGACGGTTGACAACGGAATGGTAAGAGCTGTGATGATGATCCGTCTTGTGCTGCACGTGATCTTTGAGCAGCCATGCAAATTTATCCTGAAATCGCTTGTCAAGCTCCGGATGGAAACGCTGCTTTTCCTCTTATCCGAGAACGTGGCATTGATGTTTGAGGCCCTGCGAGCCGAGCGTCTCCTGGCCTCCGTTGTCGCTGCCCTCTTTCAAGACGACTGCACGCCCTCTATTCTTTGGATTTGTTCCCACCTCGACATCCCTCGATGGGTACCAGGTTTCATTGTTGACGTTCTCCTTCGGCGCATCGAGGCTCCAACCTTCAAAGGCTTTGCGAAATACCTGACAAGTATGTTTGCCACCAGTAGCAAGAAAATTCCGAGCGGTTTGCCCATTGATCCGTCCAGGTATCGCGTCGACACGGGGCGCGTCCTTATTCTCGAGACCCTGCTTGCACCCGAGCGTAGCTCGGCTTTCATTACGGCGCTCGCTGCGGATGCCAAGCAAGTAGGCTCCATGACGCTTTTCAACATGCTCAAGGAGGTGGCAAGCCGTGGTCTGTTGGGTTCTGGAGGAATTGTGAGCGCGTGGGAGCGGCAGCAGCTAGGCGAAGCTGTGGATGTGCTCAAGCTTGCATCTGACGCTTCGCCTGAGGCCTTGTGTGTGCTCCGTGCGCTTAAGGGTGAACCAGTAGATCATTTGTGCGATGTACTGGAGAGAATCAAAATTGTAGCAATCAAGACGAAAAGTGGTAGAATGCGTCCTTTTAAAGCCAGCCTATTTGATGAGCTCATCGTGTCCTTGGCAGGTCTGGACGCAGTCAGCACATCGACTCAACCGGTAATCTCGACATCCTTTTTCTCCAAGAGTTGCACTGTCACTTCTTTGTATCCTTTGCCCGCCGCTGCTGCTACTGCTTGTGCTTCGTCCTCTTCATCATCTCTTTACCTAAGCTTATGCTCAAATTTGGACGCGGCACTTAATCAATTAGGAGAAAAGGAGGTGATAAATCGCCTTTTTGATTTTATTGAAAAGTGTAAAATTCAAAGGAAAAAGAATGTGTTCGGAGTGCCGCAGGGCAAGCAGCAATGGAAAGTGTCCCAGCTTCGTATTGTGGCTTTGGCGCTATCCTCCTTGACTATTTTTTCCGAGATTTTCGTGAAGATGCTCGCGGGACCTGGCATACGAGCACTTGCCGCGCGTCAGGCGGCTTCAGGCACTAATGTCTCTAAAGCAATGGACGCAACGATAGGAAAGATGACCCAAAAACATGGCTCTCGCCGAACATCTTCTCATTCTCCAGCACCGCGCTCATCCGAAGATTTTTTGGAATTGTGGATCGAGGTGATTGCGAGCGTTGAGAATGTTCCTGTCATAGCATTTGGACTGGCGCGGGCCGCGACTAGAGTACGCGATGTCCTCCGCGGATTGTGCAACCTGGCTGCGTATAGTGGGAGCAACGTCGGTCGGCTGGCACGCGCTTTGGCCATGCTGACAACGACGCGTGCGCGCTTTCCTCATGATTTGTCCAGAAAAGACATGGCGAACGCGGTGGGTGGTAGAACAGACGGAGAGGGAGGAGGAAACATAGGGAGAGGAGGAGGAGGAGGAGGAGGAGGAGGAGGAGGAGGGGGGCGAGGAGGAGGAGGAGACGTAGCAGCAGCGTCCAACTTTGAAGGCGCGCCATCGGACAAGCAAGTTCAAAATGCGGGATCTACCGCCAAAGCGGGAAGTGGTACCGCAGTTGAACATCCCTATATTCACAGAGCCTTGACTTTCGGTGTGCCTGTTGTGGAACCTGCCGCCATCGTGGAATGTCTTACCAAGGAAGGGATTAATAACGACCGCAAGTTCCATTTGACTGGTCGAACACCTCATCTGGTTATGTCCTTGATTTCCGTCCCCGCTATGACAGCTGCAGTACTGGGTTCCGAGAAGTCTTCCTTCCCAGTGGTGCGAATGTTGTTGGACTCTCATCGTACCCGAGTGACCTCTGCCAGGTGTCCCAGCTTCGGAAATAGCAGCAGCAGCAACAACAAGACTATACTCGGCGTTGGCAGTGGTGGTGGTAGTAGTAATATATCTTTTGATAGAAATATGGCTGATGCTCTGCAAAAGTATGGACGTGAAGGGGGCGTGCATGTGGGAAGGGCGGCCTTGTCGTATCTGATGAAAGAGGTGACGGCACATGAACTTATTGAGTATAAGGCAGTTCGCACTCTCCGCATGCTGACGCTCGAGGAGCCTGCCTTCGCCCTGCCCCACGTCCTTGGCACTGATAACTTCCTTTATGGGGGAGTCAGAGTGTTAGTATTTGAGTTACTCCAATGTCGGTCCACTTTTACCAAGTTATGCGTTGAGCGCTGCCTGCCAGAGTTGTTTGCCTTCTTGTATCGATCTGTGGAAGCTCAATCGGTCGTGTCGTCCCTCGAGATCGTACTGAGCATCATGGCCTCAGTGCCAGACTTTTTCTCGAGGATTGCGATTTTAATAAAGAAAGATCAGGAGGAAAAAGATGATAAAGGACGTGTGTTTGGCGCATACGTTCAAGGTCTAGTGAGGCAATGGTCCAGCGACCGTCGCGTGAATCGTGGGAACAATAAAGCCGTTATTGGACAATTCGCTGCTTTGCTCCGTGTGAGTGGAGAAGGAGGGGCAGAAGACGATCAAGGGAAAAACGAGAAAGAGGAAAGCAAACAGGAGTAGTCTTCATAATAAAAATAGTAGTAATAGTAGTGGTTGTAGTTGTAGTAGAAGTGATACAAGGAGGCTGTACCTGTCATAAAAATCCCAAAAAGGGACATATAATGTGAGCACCAAAAAAAGCCCGCCCTGCATGATGGGGTAGCTGCCGGCATCAGTCCCACTCGTTGGCGCGGGATGACCGGCCGCCAAAGGAGCGGCTTGTTCAGAGCGGGATGGCGTCATCGTCCCGTGAAAACGCCAGTGGCCTGATGCCGGCAGCAACCCCGTCATGCGGGGCGGACTTATTTTGGTGCTCACATCATGATAGAAGTAGATGCCATCATGCCGGTGGCAAGGCTCGTGGTGGTGATTAGAGCCCCAAAAGAATAAAAAGAGCAAAAAACTTACATAACTTTCTGTATAGTCCATAATGGAATATATGTACGTCGATATGCATTAGGAGGTCTATGCTTTGAGTTAAGTTCGCTGGACAGTTTCCATTGAAGTAATCCTGGATTGTATCGAGTGAGCGAAGAGCTTGATCGTGTATGACCATGGTTGGGACCTTGCGGAAGAGGAAAATTTGCATGTGTCTTAGTGAGTCACGTATTATTATAAAAGAAATTTTAGTGAGTCACGAATGGATGCTCGTATCTCCAGTCGTCTTTGCTTTCATCCACTTGCCATTCGGCGATTAAGAAAAAACTTTCGGTTTTCTTGCAGGTCACTGTCCTCGTCATGTAGGATAGGAGGACAGGAAAATGGATGAAAGAGGGAGCAGAGAAATTCCAACATGGCCCGTCATTTTTTTTGCTTTTGTGTTCACTCTACAGTTCCTGACACGACACTATAAGCATGCATCTACTTATCCTTGCTTTGTCTACCTCGTGCTTGCGTAAATGTATGTGCGTGTCATTTCTTCTTCAAACCCTTCCCCTCCCTCCTTCCCTCCTCATCTCCCTCATTCCCTGCTCTTTCCTGGTCTACGCAAAGAGCGGACGGTACTGCCCCATACTGAATGTCAGAAGCTGCTGATAATTGCCCATGTCAAAGCAATCCCCCAAATCATAGCTCATAATCTCCTCCATCCCATCATGGTTTACCCGCCCCATGACCTCTACGTAGGCGGTGTTGTACTGATTCCCGGGGGCCATCTTGACGTGCACGCGCATCGAAGTGTCCGGCCCACACGCCAACACCGCCACGGGGTGATTACCTTGCTCTACCTTTCCCACGATGCGCACCACCTGGCCCTGGAATTGGCGAATGTCCGCAGCGTCTACTCGGGGCGCGCTTAGCAGTTGCTGCTCCATTTTGGGAGAAGTTTCTGTTTGTATATGAGGGAAGAGGAGGGATACGTGAATGAAATAGGTGGTAGAGGGACGAGGACCGGCAGCGCGCGTACTTGAGGCAGTGGAGCTTGTGCCTTGCTGGATGAGGTCTTTTAGGCGGTGCATGAAGAACAAGGCACTTCGCGCTCTTCTTTACACGTCGTGCTCCAGGGTCGTAATGTCTGCTCGATGAGGACAGAGGAAGGAGAAAGCTCGCAGGGGCTTTCCAGCAACAACCAAGAGGTAGGGCAGATCAAGCTGCCTAAGTTCTATGTGTTGTCGTGGATAGGTAAGGTGTGAAAGGCTCAAGCAGAAGAAGAAGCACTTCCCCGACGACTCCGAACGTTAAGGCGGGCTGTGCCCGGCCTCTGTCTCTATAATGATATGGCTTGCTCAACCCTTTCGCAACGCAACCTACTCGCCCTCATGGTTCTTCTCATCCCCACCACACCACCTTACAGGTGTTTTAATTGTACTGTGCTGAACCGCCCCGCTGCACTCTTGGCGTTCAAGGCCTAGATTCAATTGTCAACCTCCTCCCTCCTAGTAATGAAGGGCTCCAACTCCTACTTCTTCTCTTCGGGACGTAGTGGCCGCAACCTCGGTACGTACAGTAAGTAAGGAAAAATTAACCGCTATATGTAGGACCATGTCCCCGTATGTGTGTATGGCTGCCGGGAGCGGGTCGGATATAGGTATGGTAAACATGCCGGCCGAAGTGCCCGGTACGGACCCGTGGATCATGGGAGCATCTCCTCCTTTGTGAGTCTGCTTTGGATATGCACACAAAAATATCTAGGAGAATGCATATATAATTGTGCTTGCTATTGGTCGGCAGTGGCTGGAGAGGTTGGCGTACTCATTTATAAACCCTCCCCCATCTCTCTCCTCGATGTAAAACAAAAAGCTACGGATCAACACAAAGAACCCCCCTCTCTCTACCCGCGCACGGTGGAGGACGCCGCCATCACAGCAGCAGCAGCTGCTGCTGCTCCTGTTCCTGATCTCTACCCCACCTATGAGCCACCTTCCCCAGGCCAAGCCGCAGTCCCTCTCTATCAACCTCAACAGCAATCACAGCAGGCTGTGGCCGCCTCCTCCTCCTACTTGCCCGCAGAAATGGTAGCAGGAATGCACAACAACGTCCATCAAGCAGTCTATGCTCAACATGTCACCTCTTCTACTGGTAGAGCACAACCGCAACATCAGCAACAGTACCAGCAGCAGCAGCAGCAGCAAAGCTCATTCGCGGGGAATGGCGTGCTGCCCGGAGGAGGTGAAGGGATGGGGGAAGGGAGGCCGAATGGTGGAGGGAGAGTAGAAGAATACAACTTGCATACAAATAGTGTGGGTACCTCGTGGAGAGCGGAGGGGGAAGAGAAGTGGGAAGGGGAAAGGCCTGCGTTTGTGGATTCGGATGCTCCAGTTAACAGCCTTGGGGCACAAGAATCGTTTTCGAAGGGTGGAGGGAAGGATGACACAGGGAAAATCGTGGCTGGCCCAGGAGACAGCGAGGAAGGGATACCGGCGATGCCTTACCAGGATCTGTGGGCGGCATTCTTATTCATCACGCATCTTGCGGTTATTTTTTGGATGGCTTTTGATTGGGGCTTGCCACTGTTGAAGAAGGATGTGGATGGAAGGGATAATGCCAGCCAGGTATGTTCTAAGCGCCGATGAAAAATGGATGGTTTGATCGTCTGTGTGAGACTCAAGGACCGGCAAATAGATGCAAAACTCATTCACTTTCCTCCTGTCTATATCTCACATACACACAGGCCGGCGTGTCGGCCGTCCAGAACTCTTCCTTGGTTGCCCTTGTCAGCGGCGGGACGGTCTGCACCCTTGCTGCAGCAGCACTCAGCTACTTATGCCTGAAATACATGTTAAAGCATGCCCAAAAAGTGATACATAGCTCGCTTATAATGTCGATTTTGGTACAGGTGACGGCTGCTATTGTAGGGATGGTAGCCGGGCAAATATGGTTGTTTGTGATGGGGCTAGTGTTTGCTTTGTTGAGTGTGTGTTACTACCGTCTTATCCGCAATCGCATCCCGTTTGCGTCTGCAAACTTACTGGTGGCTACTCGGGCGATTGGTGATGCATCAGGCCCGGTCATGGTGTCATTCTTGATTGTTTTCGTGCAGATCTGTTGGCAGTTCGTGTGGACTCTGGCTTTGATTGGGGCGTTGCTCCCCCAGAATGGCTTGGCTATCACACAGGGAGGGGAAACTTATGGGGAGTTTGAGTGCGAGACGCAGTTCTCCTATCTGCATGATGCCTATACTTGCGTGTGTGCACACCAGGGGGCAGCAACGGAGGGAACCACAGTAGCAGTGGGGCGCTGTAAGACCTCCTCGGGGCCGGAGGGGGTGTTGTTTTTGTTGTTGGTCTCGGCATTTTGGGGGAGTTTGGTGTTGCAGTATATTGTGCATTGCACAACATCCGGGATGGTGGCGGAGTGGTGGTTTACTGGTTAGTAGGGAGGAGGAAGAAGGGAGGAAGGGAGGGAGGTAGGGAGGGAGGGAGGGAGGACTCTTTTTCTGGAGCTCAGCTACACACACTTAAATCAATGATCTGACGCAACCTCCTCTTTCCTCTTCCTTAGGCGCGCGAAAAGGCGCTACGTGGGCGAGTTTTAAGCGAGCCACCACTACCTCCTTCGGTTCCATCTGCTTTGGAGCGCTTTTCCTCTCCATCATTCGTGCAACGCATCAATTGCTGCTACAAATGCGCAAGTCGAAGAATAATGCCTGCATATGCGTAGCGGATTGCTTATTGCGAGTCGTCGAAGGCATTGCACAGTACTTCAACCGGTATGCTTTTACATACGTCGCTATGTATGGCTCATCTTTTGTCGAGTCAGGTAAAGATGCCTTTACCCTCTTTAAGAGTAGGGGCTTGACGGCTCTGATCAACGATCAGCTTGTGTCCAACATTTTTATGTTTGTCTCGTTTGCGGGTGCGATGCTGGTGGGGTTGGTGGGATATGGCTTTGCGCAGGCGTTTGGATTAGGCGGGGGGTACAGGTCTTTGTTGGCAGGTTTGGGGTTCGTTGTGGGCTTGTTGGTGTGTTCGATTGTGTTGAGTATTGTAGACTCGGCGGTGGCGACGGTCTTTGTGTGTTGGGCGGACGCGAAGGAGGCGTTGCAGAAGAACGATGAGGGGTTGTACGGAGAGATGGAGAAGGCGTGGAGTGAGGCGATGGAGCCAGCGCAAATGTAGGTGCGATGGGCGAGGAGTAGGGAGGCTTCCATTGTTGTGAAATTGAACGAGAAAGGGGTGGAGCAAATGAAGCGGGAGAGGGAGGCCGAGGGTGTTATTATGCGGTTTGGGTCCGAGAAGACAGTCAAAAGACAGATGTATTTTGTTGGTTTTGAGTGCGAATGGGTGCGGGCATCTGCCCATGTGAATGTCGTCCGATATATAAACATATTTGTGATGATGGCAACTGAAAGAAAGGCCCCTCTTCTCATCTTGTAGAGAGGATGGGAAGAGGGGGTAGGAATGCGTGGAGAAAAATGAGCAGCAATGAAACTTAAAGGGATAAAATGAGACAAGATGGTTCATGAGAGTGACTCATTGATTGGGTGGCGCGTTGGAGTCGTGGTAATAGGCGATGAGAGGAGAAAAGGCGATGTGAGTGAGACGAAGGCATCCAAGAATAAGAGTCGGAGAATGCTCCTAAAAACATCTATGAAAAGTATCGATGCGTTTTAAGAGATTTTTTTTTGAATTTGGTAGGCAATGTGGCGATTCAACTCGGTGGCATATCTGCTTCCATCCATTTTTCTGTTTCATTCGTGTTCTGGATGCTTGTATCTGTTTCATCTAAACTGTTCCTATCCTCTTTCCTCATTTTATCCCTGCTGTCTACCAATTTCTCCTCCTACTCCATGTTATCACCGTCGCAGTTGTTGTTGTACTGCTATGAGGCTCAGATGGTATTGATATGACAAAACAAGTGGACTGCTGCTGCTCCTTCTGCTGCTAGTGCTGGACAAACAAATTTGCTCAAAGGTGACTATAATAATTCATTTTTTCTTTCGTTTTCCAATCTCCCTTTCTGGGACAGGCGTCACTTTTGTCGCATGGAAAGGCACGTGTATTTTGATATTGCCTGTTGCGTTCCACATGTCTCCCTCTCTCTTCCCCTCTCCTCGCTGCGCTGTGTGTTGTTTCTCTCTACTTAAAGATTAAAAACACAACTTTCATAATAGTCACCAAACACCAGGGTCCAACAACTAGTGTCTTTTACGCTTCTTTTTCAAGCTAGCCCCGATACATTCATGTGAGTGCCCTTTGTTGTTGTTATTATGATTGTTGTTCTCGTACATGTTGCGGCTGCTCTACCCCCTCCCCTCTCTTTCTGTTCTCTTCATTCTCATCATCGACGTGTCAATATTTTTCTCCCTCCTCTCCCAACGTTACCCCCTCCGCGTCACTTACCATTTCTCTTTTTTTTCCGTTCTTGAATCCATCCCTCTTCCCTCTCTAGAACCTCCCTGAATGTATTCTGGTAGGTACATCCTTGCCGCCTCCCGCGGGATCTGACGATGAAGCGGAAGAAGCAAAGGCCACCACCATGTTCTTGCTTTTGATCTTCGTGTCGCTATTCTATTCTTCTTGTTTCCTACTTCTCTCTCCTCCTGGCATCTTCCGCGTCTCTCTATATCTATCTATTCCCCCCCCTCAGTCCACCCCTCTCCAACTCTATGATTGTATCACTATCTATTGTCACTACTCTATTTGAATACAAACAGCCTCCCTGTTCCTCGCGTTCTCGCCCTCCCTCCCTCCTTCGGCAGCGGCTGCAGCTCCGCCTCTCGTGAAAGCTTTCGACACAACCCTTCCTCGTCTTCCTCCCTCCCTCCCTTCCTCCCCCGCCCCCCTAGAGATTGGTGGTGGACTTCAACCTCTTACTCACTCGATCGAAAACCTCCTCCTTTCTGTCCGTCGGAAGCGACTGCAACTGGTAAAACAGCTGGGCGAAATCAGGTGACACCTCTAGGAAGGACCACATGGATTGCGAGCACGACGCAACAGCAGTATCATCCTTGTAAGGATCGTCTAGGAGGCCAGCGGGGCTCTTCTTGACGCATCTGGAGGGAGGGAAAGGAGGAAAAAAGTGCAAGACGGAGAGGGGTGAGAGTGAGAAAGAGAAAGGCGTGGTGTGAGAGCACGACGCAATGATGCAATATCATCTCCTGGGGGGTCGTCAGGCGAACCGGCAGGGTTTTGCGTGAACAGCAGTAGGGAAAAGGAAGCAGGAGGAGGGGAAAGAGGGAGGGAGAGGGATAGGTCACATCACGCTGGCCCGCTTTGATAAAAAAAAAATCTCACACGAATTACCTATTCTCCCTCTCTCCCTCCCTCCCTCCCTCCCTCTCTCCCTTACCCGTGACTCAAAAAGGCCCTCGTGTTCTGATACACGCGATTGCAATGTCTGCACGCCGTAAACACACCCGAGTCGTGCCAAGAAAATATATGGGAGCGCAGAGTCTCGTAGGCTTCCAGTGCCTTGCCCCCGCGGCACCAGAGGACGTTTTGTGTGGAGTTGGGATCCGCTAGCCTGTTGGTAAGTGGTGGACAAGCATCGTTCGAGAGAATGAAGAGTGAGAGAGTACTCGGCAAATATGTTTCGAAAGAGGTGGACAATTACAGTACGAGAGAATAGTGAGTGAGTGAGGAAGTAGTAGCGAAGACGACAAGCACGAGAAACACGCGCACGCCGACCCAAATCACAAAGACATCCTTCCCCTCCCCTCTCCCCTCCTGTCCCTTCCCCCCCTCCCCTCCGTCCCCCCGTCACATACTTGCAGCACTCCCATGTCTTCCCCGCCGGGATTTGCAGCCACGCCCGGCCTTGGAACAGGCTCGTGTCGTGGTGCAAGTTCCCCCGGAGCATAAAAATCTTCTTCTGATTGTTACACAAAACGGGTTTTCGCGCCTCCATAAAGACAACCACATCTCTCGAGACGCTGTTGCAGGGGTAGTTCAACTGATGGTGTTCTCCCAATACCTGAGCTGCCGCCTTCACCGCACCACTATTACTGCTGCCGCTACTGCTGCTGCTCCCAGGACCTTCGAGACCTGAAGGCATGTCCTTCCCTTCGTTCTCCTCTGCGTCCACAGCTGAAGACGTGGCTGCAGTGGCGGCAGCAGCAGGGCCAGCACGGGCGATGGCAGGATGGGCCCGGTAGAGAGCCCAAAAAATAGCATGCAATTCGAAATTTCTAGAAAATGGAGGGAGGACGGAAGAAAGGGAGGGAGAGAGCGAGGGAGGGTGACTGTAGAAGCAGCATAAAACATGCTCGAACGCCGAGTAGGACAATTAATGAGTCCAACCCTCCTTTCGACCCTCCCTCCGTCCCTCCCTCCCTCCCGCCCACCCTACCTCAACGCATTCTTTCCCAAGAACCTCTTGGCGCAACGCTTGCACTCAATGTGGTAATTCTTCGGGCTGTAGTCCACCCGCCCATCGCTCTTCTCCCCCTCCATCAATACCGGCGAACCCAACACGACCGCCCCCAACACCTCCAGCTTCTCCTTGGTGATTCTCACCCCCCACGCCGGAATAGCAGACAACGTGGCCTCCAAGGCCCGGACGGCTTCTGGAGGAATTTTTTCTAAATTTTTTATCCTCGACTCCTGATTTTGACTCAAGACCGCACTCGTCTGGGAAGGGACTAATGCGACCTGCTGGTTGATGATGAGACGCAGCCCCTCATCTCCCTCTTCCTCTCCTACCTCCCCGTGGCTGGCGACAGAAGCAGCATTGGCGGCCGTCAAGGCGAGCCGATGGGCGTCTGCAGGGTCGGAAGCAATGATTGAGGAAGTGTCGAGCGAGTCAGTAGGGATGGACACCAGCAGCTTCTCCGCTTGGATCTTGTTGCTCTCAGCGGCACCCGCTGCTGCGTGCGCGGCATGCGCAACGACGGCGGCTGCGGAGGTTACAGTGGCAGCGGCCGCCATCTGGCCGAAAGGAGGAAGATGGGGAAGGAGAGGAGGAAGAGGGGGAGAATAAGGGACTGTGTTGGATCCAATAGTGGCGGGGGCATGCTTGACTTTCTGGTCGGGCGAGACAGAGGAGGGGGACATGGTGGGGCCTTGGTGGAGGGGGGGGAAGAAGGACATGTCGCGTGACCCGAAGGTAGGAGCGCAAGGGTGATGACGGGGAGGAAACGGGGACGGTGAAAGGAGGGAAGGAGACAGAGAAGGAGGGAGGGAAACTTCCATTGGTTGATGACGGCCTTGACCGCAGTCCATGAAGTGAGCAGCAGGGGCTGGGAGAGCTGAAGGGCAGGGGTGCAGAGGGCAGGAGACGGCGGCCTTGTCGGTGGCTGCGCAAGCTGCTGCTGCACCAACTGGTGGGCCTGCCGCAGGGGAGCTACTCGGGAATGTCGTGCCGGCGGTGGCGGCTGGAGAGGATAACGGCATGGCGGGGGAACGGAGAGAGAGCAAGCCCTCCAAGACAGAGTCGAGGGGCATGGCTCCCTTCCCCTTGTACTTGTCGCGAGCTTGAGGGGCGTCAGCAGGCGCCGCTCCAGCGACGGAAGTGGCTGCGGTCGAGGCCATCACTTTGCTGAATGAGCGGGTTGGATGGAGGGGGACAAAAAGGGAATAAGGTGGTGTGGGATAATGATATCAAGAGAAGAAGCAGATCGGAGCTATCCGGGAATGATGAGATTGACATGAGATAGAGCGTCGGGTCTATGGTCTCGGGAAAGGATAGAGAGAAGGCGATTGATAAGGGATAGAGGCTCGCTATCTACGATTGTGAGTGCTCGGTTTTCTTGCAATATTTGAAAGCTACGTACACGTTTGCGGGCGAGCTAGCTGCGACGGAAGCAGCAGCAGGAAGGGCAACGTCAATGGCTGCGGGGGCCGAAAGAATGGTTGGTGGAGTGCTCGTGGACGGCTTGTCCTCTCCCTTCTGCCCAAGGGGTAAGACGATGGCTGGTGGAGCGAACGGTGGATGGAGTAAGGACACACTAGTGGGAATTTGCTTGGCTTGGCAAGGAATGCGGAGATTTAGGAGGCCATGGCTGGCGTTCCCAGCTACCTAGTTGCCTCTGGTGGAGTATGGTTGGCGGTGTGAGATGAAAGGATGGGAGTTAAGTGTGTGGTGCGCGAGTGGGCGGCGCGCTAAATTATGTTCTCCGCCTTGTCACCTCCTGGGACAGGAGCCTCCCTCCCCCCACCACCCTTATCGGATTCGACCTCCCACCCCCCCCTCGATGTCAACACAACGATATTGTGGTAGTAGGGCATGCAAGATGACAATCAAAAGACACCACACAAAGAACCATCCGGTCCAAGAATAGAAGTATTGACCAGTGCAATACCAGATTTCACGCTCGCGGTGGCAAGACTGGTGTCAAGGCATCCCATGTTGCACCGTTGCTCGCCGTCTTGCGGCATCCTGTTCGCCGGCCCACATGTCCCCAGTCCTCACACCCTCAGCTGGGCCACGATCTGACGCAAGAATAAACCAAGAGCAGTGCCTTTTTACAAGTGAACCAGAAGACGTCTACAGATTGTTGCTACCACAAGCCATTTTAAAGCAAAAGCGGCTTTGAATTCCTTTTAGTACAACACTTAGTGTGCCGCAATAAATAAAGAAGTCCTTTTTTATGTCCAAAATCGTGTTTTCTTTCATTTTTTCGGTTTCCCATCAAATATTACCACTTCTGCTGGTCTTCTATTTTTTGTTCAGAGACGTGTGCAAGGCTTCATTTTACTTTTTGCTCTGCACGGCTCCCTCATTGTTCTATTCCTATCGCTTCCAACACACAAATGTACTATTTCTCTTCCTCCCCTACAACAATAACCGCCACGGGCTATCCGAGAAGTAGTCCTCCAACTGCGTCGGGTAAATGTCGCTGCTACTCGCCTTCCCCAACAGTGACTCATTCGCAATTGCATCAAGCAAGCTTTCGACACTTTCCACGTCTGGCGTTCCCAAAGGACCACTACTCCCACGCACCGCCCCATGGGCCGCACAGAACTCCAGCAACTGCCTCCACCCACCCACATCCTCCCATAACGCATATGGATTCCCAACAATGACCGTCAGCGCCTGTGCCCGCGTAATGGCGACATTAAACCTCTTTGGATGGCCTAAGAACCCCAATTGCTCGTTCACTTCATTCGGGTGCCTTCCCGAGAGAACAGTGGAAATGATGACAACCTTCGTCTCCTGCCCCTGGAAATCTTCCACCTGGCCCACGTTGATGGCACCGTACCCGTTCTCCCTCAACAATGACCGCAATTTCAAAACTTGCTTCCTAAAAGCACTTATAATCGCAATGTCCTGCAACCGCACCTGCACTTTCTTACTCCCCAACAGGGCCTGCACCATCTCTAACACCTTCCCACACTCCACCACATTAAAAAACGACGGAGAGTCCAATTCATGCATATGATCTCCCAAGCACCCCCAAAATAAAATTGGAAACCCCCCTCCGCCTGCCTGCGAGTACGGGGACATGCCACGAGCAGTAGCAGAGGAGGAACCCGGTAGCATTTCCCAGGATAAGCACGAATTGATCAGGCTCTCGTCTCCGTGCTGTTCTAGTGTTTGGCTATAAAACAAGCGCGAAGGTACCTCAATAATCGCTTGGTGACTCCGATAATTTCGGAACAGCATGAGCAAACATCGTCCATGCCCACTTCGGCCACCCTCTCCCCCATCCTCATTTGCTGCTGCTGTTGATGCTGCGGCCGTATGCGGCACACTATACACTGCTCTCGTTTCCATCAGGCGTTCTTGCAAGCTCTGTGCTAGTCCTAACTCCTGCACGAGTGGATTCCGGGTGATGGCTCCCAGCTGCTTTGGGTCTCCCGCTAAGACTACGCCCGTATCAGGCCCCGCGAAAGAGAGAGGGACCATCACTTCCGGCTGGAGTGCTTGGGAGGCTTCATCCACGAGGATGTGTGTGAATGAAATAAGGGGTTGACCGGGGCGTTGAAGAAGGGAGAGTATCCCCGAGGTAGCACAGGTGGAGACGATGACTTGGCGGGCGAGGATTGAGCAAGGGTCATTGGCGGGTAGGGAGAAGAGGGAGGACGACGGGTCCCAACAAGAATACCTGAGCAGGGCGGGCTTCATGGAAGCGGTCAAGCGCTAAGAAGATAGGGAGGGAATGGTCAAGGATGCAAGAGGAAAGAGTAAGATTCACAGTGACTCTTGACACTTGTGCGCGACAAACAGAATAACGACAACCCGTCCCGACTCTCTCCCGACCGCCCTCCCTCCCTCCCATCCCCCCGCACGTACTTGGTACCAATTCAACCTGAACAGTCGTGTGGGCGTCAAATACTCCGCCAGGCGCTCTGCCAAAATATCGGCAGCCACATCCGAAGGCGCGACAGCCAAGACTCTGGCCTCCGGGTGGTGTCGACAAATCTGCAAAATCGCCTCGATGACAGTGAGAGTCTTCCCCGTACCTTACAAGGGGGACGAAAAAGAAAGGGAAAGGAGAGAAGAATTAATCATTAATGTCAGAAAAAGATGGATGGGGGAAAAGGGAAAGGAGCACAGCGTTTGTGAGGTCGGAGGGCAAAGAGAGAACGGAGGAGGAGAAAAAAAGAGAGGGCAGCGGAGGCTTGCTTTTCTTCCCACTCACCTGGCGGCCCGTAGAGTATATAAGGCAACCTTCCATGTGTCCGGTTTACAATATCCATCACTGCTTGCCGCTGCTCCTTATTTATCAACGAGTTGACCCACCTCATCCCACCCTCCTCAGCCACCACCACCTTGCCGCCTTCCCTTCCTTCTACCTCCGTCTCCTCCTTCCCTCCCTCAGCTTCACCCTCCCCATCTGCACAGGGAAACAAACAGTGCCCTGCACTAGTCATTTCTCTCCCTTTCTGTGTCGCGGACTTCATGAAATGCTGTAATGCCTGATGCAAAAAGCGATAACCATAGCGATCATACGTAAACCGGACATGAAACCGACTCTCGCTAGGAAGCGTCTCTGTGGGAAAATTCGACGGCAACAACAGCTTGACCCTCTCCTCCTTCGTCTCCAGCACTGCCGCCCTAATCTCCATTATTACCTTTTCCCCTCCCGAGGCAAAGGAGGGAGGACAGGCGGGGCGCAAGAGGACTTCATCACCATAAGCAAGGGGAGGACGTTTTTCCGACGCCCCCGGCACAGTGATCGTTGCTACCAAGGGCATGTCCAACCGCCCTACGGGTCGTTCTTGGTAGATGATAGGCACGCCAAAGAGGTCGTACCTCTTGATATCTTCTGCTGTCTGCGCTTCTTCCAAGAAAAGCATCGCTTGCATATTCCCACAGTAGTCCCCCACCGTTTTCGGGTTTTGGGTAACATTAAAAAACACATACGGATCACCCCGTGATCCTGCTGGCGCCGCCTTATAGGCTGCAAGCCTCGTTTGTAAATTTTTTGACAAGAAGTGCTGAGGGAGGGCCTGCAGGACGCTCGCCATTCCTTTTGGTTGAAACGGGGGAGGCGTAGAGGGGTGCGCGAAAATCACATTGTATGGCGCGTCAAAGTATTGCTTCAGCGCCCGCGGGACAAAGGGACGGGCTTCGACATTCAATAGACTTTGTGCAGAGGCGTCCACGACAGTAGCGACCACCTTTCTGGCCACCACAAAGGAGTGATACAGCAAATCATGGGCAGGTCCTACTCCTGGTCCTTCCACTCGCAAGAGTACCCATTTTTTGACCGTGCTGCTCTCCGTACCAGGCATCGCAAGGACACTGACACACCCCTCGGTTATACCACCCACGAGGAGACTATCCGTTCCTACTGCTGGTGCTGTTGATTTTCCAGGCGATCTTTCGCGCAAAAAAGGTTCTAACCCCGTCTTGCTGCTGTAGACCCGTCCTCCTACCTCCACCTCCACCCACAACGCCGCACACTTCTCGTCCCTTGGCAAGATCAGCACCTCCCTCAACAAATACGGCCCCGGAGCCTCATTTATGATGCGCATCGAACGACTCACACAAGACGGCTGCGATCTCTTCCTCTTTTCACGCTTTCCTTCTCCAACGATCATCCTATTCAGCATCCCCTCGCCGTTATCCTGTCCCTTCTCGTCCTCGTCCTCCCCCCCTTCTTCCCCTAACATATGCTTGTGCATGCTCAAGATAATAGCAGGGGCTCCTTCATATCCCTTGGGAACGTAAGTTTCCTCTTCCACCTCCTCAATTGACCCAAAAGTTGTAATCACCCCCAAGTCCAAAGCCGCTCTAGGATCGCTATTCCAGCTCTGCGCTGCGTCCTCCTCCTGCTGCTGCTGCTGTTCATGTTGTGGTAGTCGATGTGACATCATATCATCGGCAGGGGCAGAAGCAGCTGTAAGTGTGGTGGTTGCGGTATATGGTGTTGTCTTACCCACCACGGGTACTTCCATTCGCAGGCCGTATTTCGCGACAGATAATAGGCGTGTGTTTGACTCGTTTTTTAATAATTCTCCCAAGCCTTCCTCCCATGAGCCCCGGCTTAAAAAGGTTGTTGGCGTCGGCATCATGGTCGGTGGCGGTGCCAAAAGGGCATGGGAGGTGTGGAGCTGGAAAGAAGAAGGAAGAGGAGGCCTAAAATGCATCATCGGCCTTGGGTGTCCCATCATTTCATGTCCTGGTGAGATGATACTCGGCTGTGGAGGTGGATAAACTACAGGAATGATACGCGATTGGTGATGCGGGGGAGGTCGAGGTATTCGAGGGGAAAGGGATTTTAGTACTCCCCGTGGACTAGGCGGTGTGCGCGGATGCGGCGGAGGCACAGAGCTCACTGACGGAAATGAATAATTCTGCAGAGCAGCTGAACATTCTTGTCGTCCCGTGACCACTTGGCCAAAGGGAGGGCTCACGTAATGGTAATGGTAATGCGGCATCTTACCGTAGGGCGGAGCAGGTGGACGTGGCGAAGCAGACCCGGGAGGTGTGCGTTCATTGAGCCTCTTAGAGAAGTTGTTGGACATTACTCCAGCGCCCTCCTCCGGCCGCCCCCTATAGATTACGGAAATGTGCATGTGTGTGTGTGTGTGAAAGAAGTCAATACGGCGTTTCCTGCGTGGTGTGCGCGGGCGCGTGGCCTCTCTCAATAAGAAGAACAGTGGTGCTTGGTGCTTGAGATTTTGCGATAGACTTCCTTTAAAATACTTGTCCGAGTTTTTTTAGCGACTTTTGACAAGTTTTACAGCTATGAAAGTCCCCGGACGGCCCAGGGCCATGAGGAAGGGGTGGGTGAAAGAGGAGGTCACAGGGGAGGCAACACAAACAGTGTACGCATATCCTGCGGTGGTTGACCAAGTTTGGTCCCAAACCGGAGATCATGGGGACGAGCTTCTCCACGGACCATACTCCTGTAAACCCGCAGGATGTTGCGTGCCCCATCGCCGTCCCGAGATACGAACTGTACACACGTCTAACACCAACGAAGTCCTCGGATGGCTTGCACGTGACCTCCTCCTCCTCCTGCTTTTCCTCCTCCTTCTGTCCCCTTCCTTTGCCAAAAGGTCGTTTTTGGCTCCCTATACCCTTTATGAGTTAAGCGTTTGACTCAAAACCCTTGGCTCTAACTACTCTTCGTGAAATATTTGAAAAAAAGGTGCAGGTGCTCGCTGAGCGATTTAAGGGTCAATCGGGCAGCTTCGTCGTGGTGTGGCCCCTTGGTTTAAAGAGTGGATATAATTTTTACGACAGTTTCACCACACAGAGGAAATGGTCACGTTGCGTTTGTAATTTATACATCAGCGCATCCCATTTTCTCTAATATAAAAAGTATTTCCACCCTCTCACCCATCATGCGGAAGAAGCTTGTGGAAAAGATTTAATTGCCCAGGCCAGTGCATTGAGCGCAGGCAAGAGGTGCGAGTGTCAATCAGTGGAGTCAGTGCTACTCTTACCCAAACCAGACCTGTTAAAATGGAATATGGTTTCTAAATTGCGACACTTTCCACGTTTCCAGACAATAGACTAAGTAGATTACACGTTTTTACAAGAAATAAGAAAATAGTAGGTTCAGGGGGACAAGGCTGTGCTTGGCGCGAGCAAGCGAATAACAAATCCAAATGTAAATTACAAGATGTGCTTGCGACAGCTTTCTGATCCTGACAGGATAACTCGCATTCTTTCTGGGTGGTACTTGACATTCATTGTCTACAAGCCCTTTTCTGCACTCTCGCTCCAACGTCCAAGTCGGGAAACTCCTTCCAATATTTGCCTCCTTTCATTTCTCTTCTCACTACCACCTACATTGCCTTTGCCATTTCCTTCATTTAAGTGATTGTATCCATGTATATAATGGACATTTTTATTGTGAGGACTCGTGCTCTCACCCCCTCCACCCAATCTACTAGGATATTTCGCATAGAAAACGTAGGGAGATAGTATAATGATACTGATTGTTTTTCCGAAGAGAAAAAACAAAGCTTATTATACACGACTCATGAAGCATTTGAATGTATGCACGTTTCTGACAGGGGGCCAACAATCTTTCCTCCCCTCTTCGCTCCCCCCTATTCTTATACCCTAGCCTCTCCCTCTTTCTCTCTCTCCCCAAATGATACACTTTTTGTTTCGAAAAATAAGAGAGAGACATCACTTATTGCGGTCCTGCTCCATCTCTCTTCTTCATGTCACTGCCAACACTTTTCATCGATTCCTCATACATCTCATAATCCCTCCAGATATTCTTCCTACCACCATTCATTCCTGATACGAACATGCAAGATATGATGCATATTAAGACAAGAAAAAAAAGAGAGAAAAATGGAATACCATGCAGGCATATGAAAGCATCCACAGCTCTTTGTTTTCAGCTTTTTCAAACATGTATCTAGTCATAGAAATAAAACCCGACTCTGTCACCGACAGATTTATAGGATATAATGCATGTAAACATACATTTTTCTGTTTGTCCAAACTCACAAACCTTCAGCAATATTTCAATTAACTACGACGAAGAAATACCGTCGGTGGGGTTTTCTCCACAACCTCCGGAAGAGTAACCGTCGGACGAGGCATCTCCTTGCCGGCCTTCATACCCCGCCCCCTTCCTCCCTCCCTCCCTCCGACCTGGGTCTTGCACGTCATATCGTCCTCCTGCAATAACCACATGGAGGCATTCACAAAACTCTCCACCTTGGCATCATGCCCTTCTAGCCAATTGAAATGCACGATCCTCACATCATCCTCGCTCGCGGGCGTCACCCCCCTCACCACCTCTACCATCGCCCCATTTGGGTACGTCTCCCGGGATAGCAACAGCGTCTTCACTGGAATCGCCGTGTTGACACAATTCGACTTCCCCTGCACGTATTCTAAGTCATCCCCGCACAAAACTGTGTAAAAGGATGGCTGTTCCGACAAAGCACTCTCGCGGGCGTGCGCCACAATCTGCCGAAACGCCTCCACCACTTGGGGATTACTCTTGGCAAGATAAAATCCGGAGTTAATCCGTCTTTTTCCATTTTCGGCCTCCTCCTCTGGAGGTGCATTCGACTGAATCGCAATATCCACACTCCCCTTTCCCTCCCCCATTTCCGCCAACACGCCCGGAACTACGTTTACCTTCCAAAAGATGTCCACGTCAGACCAAAAGACATTGTAGCCCAGTTCCAAAATCCTTAACACCTGCTGACTCTTCAGCTTAGTCAAGGCCCGAAAGCCTTTCGTCCCAAAGGCATGTGCGGCCGCCTGTAGATTAACATGGCCCGCCGCCTCCGGCCTTGCTGCTGCTGCCACCGCTGCTTCGACTTTCTCCTCCCCCTGACCCATGACGATTGCTTCGGCTTTGACAGCAATTTCGGCATTCACGGGAAAGCAAGGCAAGACCTGCGTTCGACAGAAGGCCATGGCCTCCGCATCGAAGGCAGCAATCACGTAGTTTGGCACCTCCAACTGCTGGAGCCGACACACCATATTAAGCAACATATCCTGATACCCATAATTGAAACCAATCAAAACGAGTGTCCCATCCCGGGCCTGTTGCGCCATCAGATTCTCAAAAGCGAATTCTTCCCCGAAACTCTCCCGGAGCATCTTAGGTGCCTTCCCACATAGTTTTACATTACCCTGTGACTCTACATCGGTCAACGTTTTGGGCACCATTGAGCTGTGTTCGCAAGGGCAGGCTCCTGGGCGGGTCCGGTACCTCAGGCACGGCTTTTCAATATAACCGCCATGACCACCACCACCAGCGCGCATATCTGCTTCCACACACCGCATCAATTGCCAGGGCGCATGCAAGGGCGTGCCGTCGCCGTTTTGGAAGGAACCAAAGTTGTAAGCCAGGTATTTGTTCAAGTCCGATTGGGGTTCTCCCGCCACTTTGGCCGACCAATAATTCACGTACTTCCCAGGTGCAGGCGCAGGATTGGAAATGACGGCATCAGCAGTCGTATTTACTGCGACAACAGATGCAGGATCAGCGTCTGGCACGGTGACAGTGTGCCGATGTTTTTGAGCGGTGGTGCCAGTAGAGGCAGGGACAGCAGCTCCGGGCTGAGCGGACCGTTGCCCTTCCGTCTCTTTCACTGAATTATTTCCAGATGGAGGAAATTGAGAAGATAGCTTGGTACTGCTACTCTCCCCAGCAACCTCCACCTGTTCCTCATTGACAACCACCTCCCCATCTGCGACTGCAGCAGCAGCAGCACCCATGGCAGCCGCCTCAAGTTGGTCATACCCGTGGGCAACATGCACGGCCAAAATCGCTGTAGTGGCATCAATGACCTCGACCACTCCATTCTTCAGTGCCGCATCAATGATCCAATTGTCAGCTTTGCCTCTGCCATATGTGAACGGTGGAATCCTCCCACCAGTGGCCGCCATGGCAGGGTCACCTACTGGGCGCCATGCAAAATAGTCAGATCCTCCATAGGTATGCAACGCACCCTCCTCCCATGTCTGCTCCATAAAAGCCTTGATCCACTCCCTGTCCGCTCCCTGGGGGATCTCCTGCGGGGTCAGATTATCGTACCTCGCCCCCACCATCAGGAAGCGATCAAAAGTAGCTTCCACGTGCTGTAAAGCCTCGAGAAAATCGTCCCCCAAAATGATATCCGAGTTGATAACCACCACCACATCGAGATCCTGCTCCTTACTCGCCCGTTCAAACAAAGCATTTTGCAATAAAAATCCCTTGGCGTTCGTCGCCCCTGGAAACGATTCCACGTTGTACTCAGCGCGGATCTCGGCCAGTTCTCCCGGATCGAGATCGTCGGCCTCTACCAGGAACACCTTCGGTGGTATCCGCAAGTCGAGCCAGGACCGCAAAGCGACTAGCTGGTGGGGGGCCTTCGAAAAAGGTTTGGGAGGGGTAAAGATCGCCCACTTGAGAGAGCGGGAAGAGGAGGAGGATTTGGTTGTGCCAAGGACGGCCTCGGTGGCGCGGTCGATGAGTGAGAAAGAGGAGGAGGAGGATAAGGAGAGGGGGGAGTAGGAGGTGGTGGAGGTGGTGGAGGAGGAGGACTCAGAGGCAACGAAGTTGGCAGGGGTTGACGGTGGTTGGTCCGCAAAATTGTCTTGGCCCATGACTGTGGCGATAAGGGCGGGAGGAATAGCCAGGGGAGAGAGAGTGGTGAGTCGGAATTCTTCAAATGTACAGGGAGTGGATGTTTGATGTATCCATTACCCTTGGCTAAGGTTAGATCAGGTGTGAATTGCTTGTATACATGCAATGTGTTGCCCATTCTCCACAGGAAGCAGTAATTCCTTCCCCCTGCGATGATCCGAGACCCGACAGCGCAAACCAGACACGCACTCCCTATACCGCCCATAGCCACCGAACCATTAAGTTTCTCCATCATTGTATTTGTATCGCCCATAATCGTGTGCAAGCGTGCTGCAAAATCCCATGCCCACCCCAAAAAATAACACCCACCGTCCCTGCTGACAGCTTACATTTGATTTGCGACGACGCCATGAATGCCACGTGCACCGCAGCTATCATGGTTATGACCTTGAAACCCCACCATACTCGCGATCCAGCACGTGAGATCATGAATCGAACGTGCTGGGCGATAGGAGAACAAGAATGAGCGGACTGTGTGCTTGCTGGTGGGGGGAGGGCAACCAGGCAAGGAGGGGCGTGTCGGGTGCTCCTTCAGAAGAAGTTGAGCGTACACTCGTCTGCGCCTGTGCGTGGGTGTGATGTAAATGAATTGAGAGTGAGCGGATATGAACACTACGTCAGAGGCAAGGCACAAGGCAGGGACGGGGGCGGCACGACATGTAACTGGGCCCTAGCCATCCCCACCAACAAACAATACCCCACCCACGCCATCCTGAAACTCCACGCGCTACCCTTGATGCGTTTCTCGAGGGCTTGGGAGGACCTGTGCATGATGCCGACAAGAGTGTTCAAGGCCTTTAAAAAACGGACTGTTAAGTCGATGTGCGTGTGCGTGCACTCATGGTATCGGCTAACAGGAGGAGAGCATGCCAAGAGCAACGGCTTCCTCTGGACACATCAGGGTAAGGCCAAAAAGTGCAGACCTGGCCATGGGGCCGGCCACAACCGCACAGCGTAACGATATATGATGAATGAAAAAGAACACCGTCGTATCGATCGTGTGCAGTGCATGTGGGTAAGAGTCGTGTGCAAAACAGTGGCTGTGTAAAACGACGAAAGAGGCCTTCAATGTGCGACTTTGTTGTAACGGCTACGACTGGGCCCATTTTGCATGTTAAAGCTACATGCACGCCATTTACAGTAAGCCATGCTGGTATGTATGGCTTGAGGTGGTGAAATTTACCGGCAAAAAAAGGCCACAGAATAGCGCACTTTTAATGTCGACCTCTTTGGCGACCTTTCCTTGCTTGCTTTCCAGAACTTCCAACGGTATCGTCGCTGTGCGTGAGATCCGAATGTGATATATTTTTTTCCCGTCATGATACAATTTCATGGATGATCTCGTTCATTCAGAGAGTATATTGCACACTTGCGTGTTATAGTGCCATCTGATGGTGGCATAGCGCGAGACTGTCATTTCGTCTCCAGTGGAACTGGCCTGACAAGACAAAACCATTTCAAAAGCCACACGGTCCTTAAACCACCTCAAATGTATCCAACTGCTGTGAAAAGTATAAACAGATTTTAATGGATGCCTGCTATTTAAAAGAAAAATGAATTGACGCGCGAGGTTTCCTCCTCCCAACAAAATGTTTTCTTTGAGCGCTAACTTTCATGACCTCTACCCGCACGAATGTCGCAGTGGCTTTTTCGGTGGCGGCGAGCAAATGGACCGACGAGCGGCAGGATCGTCTCAATGGACTCCTTCGCAAAGCTAAATTAGCGTATCGCTTTTGATGGCCATAATTATAAGAATTAATGGCATGGTATGATAAAATAAAAGGTAGTGCAGGAGGAAAACCTTTCCTTTTACTAAATAGTTCGCGCCTTTTTCCATACTACGTAGCTGGAGGAGTGATGAAAACTCGTGGTCTCTATGCCAGCATTCCCCCCTTGCGTGAAGCACACATCGCTTGGTCGAATGAATCCTTGTATTGGTAGTGTGCCTCGTCTCGTGGTTTTATTTGATCTTCAGCACTGCGCAATGATTATGCTCTTCCCAAGCCTTCCAATCCACCCACAGGCTTTTTTTTGGTGGGTGCGTGTGTGGCTCTCGAGCGACTCATGCTTCTTCCTTCATTTGCGAATGCCCCACCGTAATAAGCCAGCAATGAGGGCTGATCACCATACCACACCACGTATTGGTTCTCCAAAGAGATGTCCTCAGTGTATGCCCTCCTATATCCCCTCCGTTCACCATCCCATAGGCGCAGCAGCACATTCGCAGCCGCCCACCTCAAAACACGAGTACTGAAAGGAGCAGGGTCTCAAGCACCTCGTCTCCTTCTACGAAAACTTTCGACAAACAAAAAGCAAACAAGCAAGCAAGCAACACCTGCAACATGTCTAAAAAAGGTACCAAGCTTTCCCTTGGGGACTTCCAAAAGCTGAGCGGGGCCGTGGACAGGAACCCTCTGCCTACCGGACCATCTGGCCGTTCGTCTGAGGATGGTCATCGGGGCGAAGGCCGTCGCGGAGGAGGGAGAGGCGGCGGCGGTGGCTTCCGTGATCGCGATCGTGGAGATCGTGAAGGGGGCAGTAATTCGGATGGAAGCTGGTCAAGGGGTGGTGGCGCAGGGGGAGGTTTCGAGGACCGTGGAGGTTTTCGTGAAAGAGGAGGAGGGGGACGTTTTGGAGATGATGACCGGGGCCCACCTCGCAGGGGAGGTTTTGGGGATGATGAACGAGGCCCGCCTAGGTCAAGGGCCGATGACGGGCCGTGGACTCGAGGAGGAGGAGACGACGACTTTGATCGTGCCCCGCCCCGTCGTCGCGAGGGTATGGGTGGTGGAGGGAGGGAAGGAGGGGAAGGTGGGGCGGACGACAACACGCCGACGAATTGGCGGGGACAGGGAGGAAGAGCGGGAGGGGGGGAGGACATAGGCCCGCCTCGACGCGGGTATGATGGGCCTGCGGAGAGGCCGCGGTTGAACCTAAAGCCGAGGAGTACTGCTGGTCCAGGGGGGGAGGGAGGAGGAGGAGGAGGAGGAGGAGGAGGGAATAGCTTGTTTGGGGGTGCCAAACCTGTTGATACGGCGGCAAGAGAGGAGGAGATTTTGACGCGGAAATTGGACAAGGTGAGGGTGGGAGGGGAGGAGGGAGTGGAGGAAGGAGGGGAAGGTCCCGCTGCCGAGTCTCAGGAAGGAGGGAATGAGAGCACACCTGCTGCTCCTGCTGCTGCTCTTGGGATCGAGTCTATGACTGAGGGAGGAGAGGCTGAGACGAAGAAGGAGAAGGAGCAGCGGTGGGGAGGGGATAAGCCGGAGGGTGAGGAGGAAGGGAGGGAGGGAGCGACGGTCCGACCCGTGCCTCGACGACGACCAACGCCTGAGCCTGCCCCCCGAAATATGAGATGGAAGGAGGACGGGCCGGGGGAGGGAGGGAGAGAGGAAGGAAGACGGATGGGAGGGGGAGAGAAGGAGCTGGGCAATGGACGTGGAGGAGGGATGGACCGAGGGATGGGGGGAGGGCGGGGTGGTGGAGGAGGAGGGTTCGGTGGGGGCTATGGAAGGAAGGATGACATGGAAGCGGGAGGAAGAGATGGAGGGCGGGGTGGTGGAGGGGGAGGGTTCGGTGGGGGCTATGGAAGGAGGGACCGAGATCGTGAGGGAGGAGATGACTATAGGCGGAGGGATGGGGAGGGTTTCGGGGGGGCTAGACGAGATGGAGGCAGCAGGGAAGGAGGAAGGTTGGGAGATGACTATCCTCGACGGGGTGGATGGGAGGAAGAGCGTGGGGAGCTACGTCGGGAGGTAGGAGGAGGAGGAGGAGGAGGAGGAGGAGGAGGAGGAGGAGGAGGAGGAGGAGAAGGAGGAGGAGGAGGAGGAGGAGGAGAGGAGGGAGGCGGAGTGCCGGAACGTCGTCCATTGCGGCGGTTCGCGCCTTCGGGGGGGGAAGATTTGTCGAGGCCACGTCGGTTTGAAGAAAGGTGGGACTCACGTACCCCCCCCCCATATGGGAGTAGGGGAAGTAGCCCTGCGTTGTCTTCTGGTGGAGGAGGAGGAGGAGGAGGGGGGGGAGGAGGAGGAGGAGGAAGAGGAGGGGAAGGAGCGAACGCGGCTATCAAGGCTGTAGCTGCTGCGGCGAAGGCGGCAGAGCAGGAGGAGAAGAAGTTGAAGAAGGAGTCAGAGGCCGCGAAGCGTCAAGCAGAAGAGGAAGCCCGCCGCGCTGCGAAGGAAGAGCAGGTTTTGCGGTTGAAGAGGGAAAAGGAGGCTCAGGTAGCAGCAGCAGCAGAAGCAGCATTGATTGCCAAGGATTTGGTGGCTGGCGGGCTCAAGGGCAAGGAGCTGCTGGCGGCCGTGAAGGAGAAGGGGGCATCGGTGAAGGGCTCGGCCTTGTTGGGCGAGGTATTGTCGGTGCAAGGGTCGGACGAGGCGTTGGCAGGCTTGGGATGGATGGCCGGCAAGGAGTATGGAATGGCGTTGTTGGGCTTGTTGAGGGGAAACGTGGAGGATCAGAAGGAGGCGGTGTATGCGGTGCAGAGAGTTGTGGAGGGAAGGGGGTATCCCAAGGTGCCGAAGGATGGAGGGGATCCGTTGTTGGAGAAGCTGTTTCATGGGCTGTATGGCGCAGACGTGCTGGATGAGAATGCCTTCACAGGGTGGAGAGATGATGACAGAGAGGAAGGGAATAAGCGCAAGGCGGTTGTGCAGACCACGCCGTGGTTTCAGTGGTTAGAAACGGCGGAGGAGGAGGAGGAGGAGGAGGAGGATGATATCGAGGAGCTGAATAATATCTAAGGTGGGAGAAGGATGGAGGGAGAGAAGGAGGGAGGCGGCGAGAGGGAGGGACGGATAGAAAAGGGGGGTGCGACAGAATTCCAAAAAGCATAGGCAACTTGAAGAAATGTAAGCGTCAAGCAAGGGGTAGGGAGGATGGGAGGGTCAGAAGGAGAGTTAACAAGAGAGGATTTCACGAAGACAAACAGTCAATAAATTTTACAGCTTTTTCCATATTTTAGTTTCACCAACTTAAATGGTTTAGGCTGAAGTGATGAAATTAGTACAACTTGCAGCGGACGAAGAAAAAGACGAGGAAGATATAGAGGAAGAGGGTAATGAAGGAGATGGGAGGAGGAAAAGATACCTTTCAAAACGGTAGAAGAGAGAGGAGAACAAAGAATAGAGGGGTGGAGAGGACAAAGCGATATCAAAAAGAAGATCTATAGAAGCAGTCGACGAATTGAGCAGCATCCCGTGATCATTGCCCCTTGCTCTTCTCTCTCTCTGTGGTGTCGTCTGAATCAAGGCCGCGAGTCCCGGGCTGAGCGTAATGTTTCAGATTATGTCCTCTTTCTTTGATGTGTCTGATTCGTTTCATACGTTGATCCGCCTGTTCTGTACTGCAGCTTATTTTCATTGGAATTGGTCGGCATTGGTATCGTGTTCTTTTGCTCCTTTCAGCCGTGCGCTAGTTGGGTAAAAGGTGAGAACAAAGCATTTGAGGGAAGGTGGCTGGATCCGACAGCGGCTGGCTTATATTATACCGTTTCCGTCCTGCGGGTATGTATGCGGGGGTGCGAGAGCATGAATTGTGAGAGTGTCCCTGGTCTGTAGAGGATCGAAAAATGGGCCAGTCTAGCGCTCAAGCCGGATAGGAGCGAGAGGGAGGAGAGGGAGGGGAGGACGGATGGGTGGTAGAGGAAGCAGCAGCATTAGCAGCAGCATTAGCAGCAGCAGCAGTAGCAGAGTAGAGAGAAGGAGAAGAAAGAGGAGGTGGCGGAGGAGGAAGACTAGGGGTGGGATTCTATATGCCGGCCATCCGAGGACTGAGTTGGTGTAAAACCTGTAAACACTTCGTATCTCGAGATGGCAATGGGGCACGCAACAGCCTGCGGGTGTATAGGAGTATTGTCCTTGGAGAATATCGCTCCACGAATTCCGGTTTCGTCAACCGCGGTAGGTGATGCGGACGCTGTAAAAGTTGCCTTCCATCTGACCTCCTCTTTCCCCCTCCCCTTTCCACCTATAGCCCTGTATGGGCCATCCGAGGACTGTGGTGGTGAAAAACCTGCCAAAGCCATTTAAAACTCGGCAAAGGTAAGGGAAGAATATGCAACAATTTATTGTCGGAAGATTTTCCCTTGTGTGTAATCCTAAGAGGAGGCACGCTAGCGTAAACACTTGCGTTTGCATTTGTCTGCGGATTGGTTGTACGCGATAATTTTAGGAAAGTTGGGAAACTACAGAAAAAGCGAGGTCGATCGCTGAGATTCCTTGTCCGTGATGAAACGCACAGGCCACATCCTCACTGCAAACATAGCTACACTGACACTTCCCTTGCACTTGCAACAGAGGCTATAGGTGTATGTCCGATTTTTCCTTACACCACAAATCTACGTACACAGACACGTCGTCTGTCGCTGCCGATGCTTCTTCGCCTTCGCAGGGAACGACGTCCTCAACTTGCCCCTGTCCCCAAGTCCAGGATAAGACAGCCGGGGATAACACTGTGCATGGGTATACCCATGCTGCTTGGAATGGTACTGCTGTGCTCTTTCACTGGCGCGGTGGTCATGGACCAAAGCAACACGGTGGAGATTGACGGCCACTACGAGAATCAGACGCTTACACGCCTGGCCTTTGGCTCGTGCAACAAACAGGTGTGTTTATCTGCATGAGCGTATGTCCTTTTCTCCATCTTTCTCATCCTCTCTCCTTACCCATCCGTCCTCCCCCTCTTTCAAAAAATCAGTGGCGCACGAACCTTTTATGGAACCACATCGTTGATTTCCGGCCCCAAGCTTATCTCTGGTTAGGCGATGCAGTTTATGTCAAGGAAAAAGAGGGCGACAATGAAGCAAACCTTCGCAAAGCCTACGCCCGCCAGTTAAAAAACGAGGGTTACCAACGATTATTACACACGGGGGCTGTCATTGAGGGTGTGTATGACGACCATGACATGTCTACGAATGATGGGCATCGTGTGGTAAGTGTGGTCCTAGGGGAGGCCGGCGAAGTGTCAATTGCTGTCCTTCTTTGACTTCTTCACCCTCGCACCATTCACCACTCAACGTATCCCTCCTCCATCGCCCTGGAAACGTAACGTAACATACAGAACTACACCCCCCAACGGCAAGCGGCCTACCTCGACTTCCTCGGCCACATCCCCCCTTCCTCCCCCCGCCGTTCGCGCCTCGGCCTCTTCTCCTCCCATGTCTTCGGGGTCGCGCCACAACAAGTCAAGATTATTTTCATGGACGTTCGCTCGCTGAGCGACAATCCCGCCCTGAATCTCCCTGCGTGGATCGCTGACTTCATGTGGCCGGTCAAGCCGTATTTGCTTGCCCTGACCCGGTGGACTGCCGTCTTGCTTGGAGTCACCAAGAGGTTTCAAGGCGACATGCTGGGGGCCGAGCAGTGGGCTTGGCTAGAAGGGCAGTTGGAAAAATCGGAGGCTTCCATGCATATACTCGTCTCGTCCGTGCAGCTGTTATCGGTGAACCCGATTGTGGAAGGGTGGGGACATTACCCTGCAGCCCAAGCACGCCTGTTGGCCTTGTTGCGGAAGTACCGACCGAGAGGGTTGGTGGTCCTGTCGGGGGATGTACATTTTTCTGAGCTACTGGTGACGCAGCCGGAGGAGTGGGTGGATGAAGAGGAAGGGAGGGAGGCTTTGGAAGTGACGAGCAGTGGCATGACGCACACGTGTTTTGCGACGACTATGGGGATGTGTGAGATGGCCGTGCAGAGGTATGATCGACATCGGTTGAGTCCATCGAGTGTTTACGGAGGCTTAAATTATGGCACGGTTGAAGTGGACTGGGAGAAACAAGAAGCGTGGGTGGATGTGAGGAACAAAAGGGGGGAATCTGTATTGCAGACGCGGAGGAGGTTGGACAGGGATAGTCCTGGGGCGGCGTTGGGAGAGCCGTGGTCCATCAACAATAATAATGATTTGTACTTCTTTATTTTGGCCTTGATGTCCATTGCACTGGTGACGTATGCTGTGTTCTGGGTGGTGCGGGGGTTGGTTAGGTGGAAGGGGCGGCGTTTTGGGACGATGGTGGGAGGCGCAGGGGGCAATAAGGCGAATAAGTACTCGAAGAAAGAAGCATAAGGGGGAAGAAGGGAAGGAAAGAGGGAGAGAGATAGGAGCAAGGGCTTGTAGTGACAGAGCAGGACTTGTACAGCAACAGCAGCAGCCAGCGTGGCAGGGGCAGACAGTCAGTGTGTGTGAAAGTATGTCCGTGCGTGTGTGCGGCAGTATGGAAAAAAACAAAGCACCACGTGGGGAAAACACATGTAGGGTAGTGCGATCGAAAAGAAAGGAACCTAAGCATTATCAATCAAATGTTTCTCTTGCATTGTGAGATGGTATGTCATCGCGCGATTCGTGCTGCTGGGATAGAGCTGGGTTCGCGTAGCTTTTTCGAAGTACCTCCCAAAGTCCGAGTCTGCCGCGCGTGCTGGTGTCTGCATTCCATAAATCTTTTTGTCCTTGCTTTCCTTTTCACTCCCTTCTTTTCCCTCTACAACCATTTTTTGATGACCACGACAAGCTTTCCACGGTGTCGTAATGCAGGGATGCCACACACTTGACTCACAATAACGAGGAACACGACACCTGGTGTGCCATATTCAAACGGGCCGTTTGAGAGCTTCCCTCGCTCTCCTCAACACTACTCAAGTCCCTTTGAGAAGTGCTGTCGTTGACGAGTCGTCCCTCCTCCTGTCCCTGAATCTCACCGCACGCAATGGCTCGCATAGAGCTCTAACAGAATTTGGTCCAGGCTTCACACCGGGATGCAAATGACAGGCTTTCAAACTTGTGTGACCTCCTGCGTCCCTTCCGTGTGGTAGACATGACGGTTCCCCCAATCCTTTGGCCTCCCAACAGAGCAAGGATTTAGGCTTTAGGCAAGGCATGATTTTAGAAGGCCACTAAACTGAATTTCAGGCACACATCATATGCACACACAATATAAACATCGTTGCAAGGACGCGGCAGGCGTAGGTTTGGCCACGTTTGTGCATTTTGGTGCCAGCTTCGTTCGCTTCTTTCCTGCTCTTCCCTGAGAGTGCTGTTCGTGGGATTCGGCCCATGCGAAGGACTACAAGTCCGTCGACTGAGCAGGTAAAATTTCACCGGCCTTGCTCACTCCTGTTCGTCCACATTACTACTACACAGGTGTCTCCAGAGACTCCTACCTCGAGGGCGTTTGAATCTTGTCCACCTCAAGGACCCGTCCACGTCTTCTCCTTCACTTCTACTACCATGGATGTTGTCAGCACCAGCACCAAGGGTAGCCAACTTCCCCGCCGGTATAAGTGCAAGTACGAAGGCTGTGGCAAGGCCTTTACCAAGGTAAGTACTTCTCGTAGTGATCGGAGGAGGTGGGTGGAGGAGATAGGGGGACAGCATCAAAGGAGGGGGGTGAGAGTAGGGACGTTGTAGGATGAAAGAGACCGCTTCACTTTACACAAATGCCACGCTCCTTCACCCAGCGCTGTATCACTACTTTCACTCATCTCACGACAAGCCCGCGTCCAACCCCCTAACCTTGAAGCTCTAGTACCATCCACTCGCTCAACCCCTCTCCTTCCCTCTCTCCCTCCCCCTTTCCCACTCATACAGTCCTCCAATCTCGTCCAACACGTCAGAATTCACACGGGAGAACGCCCCTTCCCATGCAAATACCCAGGATGTGGGAAGAACTTCCGTCAGTCCGGTAACTTGACAAAGCACATGCGTTCTCACGAACACTCCCACCTCCGCTGGAAGCGCAACACTAAAGAGAAGCCCTTCCGCTGCACCCACCTCGGATGTGAGAAGTCATTCACCGCCAAGAGTTCCCTCAAGATCCACATTGCCCAGCACGCGGATCATTTATCCCTCAGCGGCAACAACCATGGCATGCCTATCGGGATAACTACCCCTACTCGTACCGGTACTGCTCAAGACTCCCTCTTCTCTACTCCTGCTGGAACTACCATCCACCACCATCAACAACAGCAGCGACAATACCACCAGCATAACCACCACCACCAGCAGCGTCAGCAGCAACATCAACAGCAGCAGCAACATGAACGTATCTCCTCCACAATATCTCCCTTTATCAAATCAAGCACCAGCAGCAGCAGCCCCACCACCACCACTACCACTACTATCATGCCTTCGGCGACCCGCCACACTTGCAACCACCCAGGATGCGGAGCCATTTTCACTTCCGCCTATGCATTGAAGCATCATGCCCTGATCGCCTGCTCGACCCTCATGGACGATCATGAGCACCTGCGTCGTCTCGTCAATGAGTCAGTGCAGCTCCTCGCCCTGCACGTCGGGGCCCGCGCTTCGCCCGCTGTGGCAAGCTTTATTGATCGCGTCCGAGACACCAATTCGAAGCACGTGGCTGGTGCAAGGCAGATGCAGCAGGAGCAACAGTTGTTGCGACAACAACAACAACAACAGCAGCAGCAGCAGCAGCAGCAGCAGCAGCAACAGCAGGTGGGAGGAGGAGCGATTCTGCCGGAGGAGGACGAAGAGGAGGACGAGGACGAGGAGGAAGACGAGGACGAGGACGAGGATGAGGATGAGGAGGAGGTAGAGGGAGAGGAGGGGGAGGACCAGCCTCAGCAGCAGCAGCGGCAGCCACAAGGCCATCGTCACCAGCATGCGAAGCATCAGCAGCGTCTCTCGTCCTCCTCCCACCAGAGCAGTATCTTACAAGAGCAGCAGCAACAACAGCAGCACGCGCAGCAGCCGCCCCACACTCGCAGTGGTCAGAATAGCATGGACTGGGAGCAAGCCGCGGTCCACCAACAGCACCAGCAGCAGCTCCTTCTTCCCATGACCTCCCTCCCCGCCCACACACACCCTAGCAGCAGCAGCGACAGCAACACCATGCCTCCGAAAAAGAAGGAACGCCTGATGCATCTACCTGCAGGGAATAGCAACCAGGGCGTCGGAGTGATCAAGGCAGATATGACTGATGATATGGGTGTAGGGTTCTCTTTCACAATGACTCCTCACGGGACATTGACGGGCTCTAGCCGTTTCAATGGGTTTGAGAACGCCGATGGAGGGAGGGAAGGAGGGCTGTTGACACCTAGCGCAAACAATTTGATGTCCCCGGGTCTGGCTTTTGATTTCCCTCTTTCCGCCACCGAGGCAGCGACGGAGGGAGGGATGATGGGGCCCCAGTCGGTGGCGATTTTCTCACCTAGCCAGGGGACATTTGTGTTTACATAAGTTTGTGTTGAAAGAGGATTAATGGTGTTTGTGAAACCGTTTTAAAAGGGTGGATGGTGTTCACAAAGCCGTTGAAGAGGATGGATAGAGGGAGGTACGGAAAGGAGGAGGGAAATAGAAAGGGCAGGAGGAGGAGGAGGGAGAATTTGTACGAAGTAAAGTGCGAGAGCGGATAAAGGAGAGAGACACAAGGAGGAAGAGGGGAAGGGCTGTGTGATAATTACATGTAAGTGAGCAAATGGAGACATGCATTGGGGGGAATGAATTGGAAACGTACATAGTGATAAAACAAGGACAGCACAAGCACACACTACTACTGTCGGCTCGAACTGACTTGCAACGGAAGGGAGGAACTCTTTCACGAAGACTTTTGCAAAGCGCGCCGCCCAGCATGTTAACATACGTACGTCGTAGAAAGAGATATCTTGGGGGCGGGGAAAAGCTATTGTATCGCACACGTTTCGTTGTTTATGTTTGTTCTGGACTGAAGGCAAAGGGTTTGCCGGCTTTCTGGATATTTTTATCGGAAGGGGGAAAAGGAGTGGATAAAAAGAGAAGACGGAGAAAGATAGATAGACATAAGAGAGGAGGGAGAGAGACAGAGAGAGATATTCGTCGAGGGTTGTGAAAATATTCAATTTAGTGTGGAGGATCGGGGAAGCTGGAAGGTAAAGCACGGGCCTGGCTTTTCATGGGGCGGGGACAAAAAAGGATTGTACATCATTATCAACGCGAGGAAAAAAATTTAAACTTAGCGAAAGGAGAATACGACGAGAGGAGAAAATGGAAGAGGTAATTGAGTTTTCAAAGTCATCCATCCACCCACCGTAAGCCTACACGCACACGCACCAACAACTACACATACCTCCTCCACATACACACCTGCCAAGGCAAGGAGAATTATAATACCGAGGGGACCGCATCTCGATAGACGACAAAGCAATGCTACAGACAAGACATGCTGAAATAGCAGCAGCAGCACGTCTGTCTACAACAACGAAAAAGAACCAAAATATGGTGTGTAGAAAGCTTGAAAACATTTCAACCTCTCCGCCAGTGCCAGTCAATGTCCAGCTACCTCGATACAGTGTGATTGTTGTTGATACACTTGCGCGCTGTTGGATCTTTTGCTTGTTTCTCTTGCCGTTCATCTCTTCGTTTGGTTTCTGTCTTCGCTCGCCGCCGAGTTGAACATTTCGCTGTCTCTCTCCATCCTACACACGCAGTTTATACACCCTTGGTTTCATCTATCTCTAATCTTTCCCTCTATGTGCATCTCACCCTCCCGCTGTCTTCTTTTTACATGCAAGCCCGCACACCCGCCTTGGGGAACACATAAAATCCATAGCTCTGCTTCGGCAGCACCAAGTCCTCGCCCTTCTTCACCACCAAGGGGTCCATGGCGGGATATACTCCCTCCGACGACACCTGAAGCGGGCTGCCATTCAAAAGGGAAAAGGTTCCGTTGAGCTTTCCCGGCATGCCTGAGGTCAAGGTATATTCCAAGCGGGGTTCTGGCAACAGATCCCTCCACTCTCCCTCCAGCTTCAAGACGCCAATCTGCGCGTCATGTTGAGCCATGAAATTAATTATCAAAACAGTAACCGCCCCAGGCTCCAACCCTTGCAGCTCGTCCTCCTTCCCTCCCTTCCTCGTACAATGCGCATACACCGTCACCTCTGGACTACTGCTCTCTACTCTCAGCACCTCCCGCCCCATCAGCCGTTTAAACAACAGATAGTTGAAAAAGTCCGGATTCGGCAGCAAAGTATCCTTGTCAAGCAATCCGTAATTCCCTCCCAAAAGCGTCTGGCGACAATAAACGGTGAAACCATTTTTCGCGAAAATCCCCAGCTCATTCAAGGACCAAAATCCGGCCGTAAATCGATTGGTCGTCCCGTTTTGCCCTGAATTATACGCTCCCCCATCCTCACCCATCCACAACTGAGGCATCTTTACCACACCCCCAACATTTTTCGCAACCAACCCTTGCATGAGCTGCGTGAGGTCTTCGGCAGTCCGGGTGGCTTTGGCCATATGTGAGGGGTTTATGATTTTTCCAGCCAAGGTAGGGTCAACACCAGCTCCCAAAGCATACATGTGTATTGCCACCCCATCCAAACTCCCCTGTGCTGCCTCAAAAAACTCAGTAAACCATGGGATGTCCAAGTCCGTATCAGGACCCACCACCAAAGGCGCCTCCTCCCCTTCCCCCCAGAGTTCCGTGACCATTCCTCTTAACGTCACAAAATCCTGTCCTACATCTCGCGCAGATAGTTGAGCCTGGATGCCATTGAAACCCCCAAGTTCATTTCCGAGCTCCCAAGCATAGATGGGGAGTCCTGCTTCTTTCGTGTAAGTCATCAGCGACTTGGCATTGCTTTGGTCCCACATCCCCTCCCACTGTTTCCCCTCGACATGCACACGGCCCTTCAACCCATTCAACCCAAACACCAATTTCGCCTCGTGGTCTTTGGCAAAATTTGCGATTTCGGACCAGCGGCTCCGATTGAGGCAGCCGCCCGTAAAGCCCCATTTGGCGGTAGGGTCGTCAGTTATGGGAGGGCAGACTACTGCAGGGTTCCCTGGCTCTTCGTACGTAATGTCATCCTGCAAGGACCCGCCCAAGCGCCAAATAAACGGCGACAGGGTATCGAAAGCTGCCTTGAACAAGGGTTGGCTCAAGTCGAGATTGGGTATGGAGGGGTTGGGCCCGTAAGGGGTGTTGCTCCAGGCACAGATCCCATAGTCGCACTTGTTGGGGGGCCACCAGTCCGTCGTTGCGCAGATGTAATCCTCACCTGTCCTGGCAATGATATTGGCTCCAAGGCTCAGGTTGATTACCTGGGCGGTCGGGGCTTTGAAAGCAGGCCCGGGGGCCAGGGCCAGCAGGCCGTCCAAGGCGCCGCGCAAGGCCATGTTGCTGTGTCGAGTTGGGCGTGTGGGGATGGGGGTTGGTTGCTGGTGAGGAACCAACGAGAAGCGCGGCAAAAATCGTGCAAGCCGTTTAGGCAGGAGACGTACGGCATAGGGAAGCTTGTACTGGACATACGGGTGAGTGAATAAGAGAGTGTGGTCGGGGGAAAAGAGGCAAAGAGTGAAAGGGAAGAGCCCACATTCGATTCATCGCCAACAACGAAGCAGGCCGCGCGGCACCGGTGTTCGCGGGCTTCCTCTGCGCTATTCCTTCCTTTTCCAACACCCAACCCACTCCCTAATGCAAACCCCTATCATCCGAATAAAGGCATTACGGAGACGACAAGCTCGAGACCTGCTGCCAAGGCCTTTCCGTTCCAACGGCAAATGAGGGAGAGGTAAAACAAGCAAGCAAGCCATCGACCTCCCACCATCCCCATCTTCCCGCGCAGCAGCAATGTGGAGTCTGTTGCAGCAGCGTCAACCACCCGCATCCACTTCTACCCTCCTCCGGCGGGCGCCCGTAAGCAGCAATACAAGTACGGGCAGCAGTACGTGGAGCAATAGTGGCTGCAGACAAGACGAAGCATCATCTTCTGGTGCTGACTTTCCCTCTCCATCGTACCATGAGACACCCGACTCGACTGCATGGAGCGAGCGGCGTGTCCGCGAGCAGGCACAAGCTGCAGAACGCTTGAAATTTCAACTTGAGTGGCAGGAGGGCGAGCGTAAGCGGACCGTGGAGCAAATGACCAAATTGCGACGCGATGCCGAGGCAGCCCGCCAAGAAACCGCACGTTTGCAAGCCGTGGTGGTCCAACGCGAGAAGGCCCTGACGGACGCCCGACGGGAAGCTACAAAAAATGAGCTCGTAGAAAACGAAAGACGACAAAGTGAAAAAGGGGAATATGAGCAAGTCGCCGCAAAGGAGCACGCGGAAAAAGAGCAGCTGGCACAGGAAAAAGCCCGACTCCAATGCCAGCTACAGGCCTGTGAGACCGAGCTCTCGAGCTTGACAAATCAGCTTCTGGAGGCCAAGGATGCCAACGCAGAAGCTGAAGCATATATTCGAGAATTAAAGGAGGAGAAAAAGCTGCGCCAGGGGTATGAGGAAGGGAGCGTGTTGCCGGAGTGGCAAAGCCTTTCCAAAGGGCTGCAGCGGGCGCAGTACACGCGTCGGGCCATGCATGGGATTTTGGCCAATTTGGAGGGAGCACTGACTGAGTTTCGACGCCACGAAGCTGCGGGAGCATTAGATGCGCGGCTGATTGAAGCCTCCGTGGCAATGAGTGCTTCTACTGCCACTGCAACTCCAACTGATCCTGCCGCTGCCAAACCTGATGGTGCCACCACCAAGAGCACGTGGGAGGGTTTAACCCAAGACATTCGACGACTACTCGGAAATGCCACGAGGCTCTATCCCTGTCTCTTGGATGAAATCGAGGCCGGCAAACGCGAGAGCGAAGTCCTAAGCACTGAGCTCGAAGACTTATTAGCCCGAGTCAATGGCGGGGTCTCTCGTTGTGTCTCCACTCCCTCTGCTCTACCTCCTGACCCTCATCGCCTGCGTCGTCCTAAAGCAGGGAAAGTAGCAGTAGCAAGAGCAGCTGCAGGAAGAGTAGGAGGAGAAGGAGGAGTGGCAGTGGAGAAAAAAATGCAGTTGGTAGAGCATGTGGCGGACGAGACAGCGCATTTGCTGCGAGGGATGGCTCGAGGGCACATACAGCGGATGCAGACTCTCCTCAAGGCAACGGAAAGCCGACAGGCTGACCTGGTCACGGAGAACAAGGAATATAAACGGCAGGCGGCAAAGAGAGTGATGGAAGCGGAGGAGGCTGGTCGGGCACGTGTGGCGGCGGAGGAGGCGATGAGGGTAATGCGGGAGGAATGGGAGAGGAGGGAGCTACGCTTGGTGGCAGCAGAGAGAAGGGTGGTGGAGCTTGAAATGTTGTTGGAAGAACAGCAACAGGTACTGGAGAGTAGTGTACACGACGCTGTCAGCTTGAGGGAGGAAGGACAGGAGCTGCGCACGGCGTTGACAAAGGGGGAAGAGAAGCAAACTCAGTTGGAAGAGCTGCTGGCGGTGCAAAATCAAGGGTTACAGCAGGCGACGGCGGAGCTGGCCGAGCGGAGAGAGGATGTACAAAGGCTTCTGGACGGCATGGAGGGGGCTGACGCCGCGGTTGAGACAAGCAGGCATCGAGAGGAAGATGCGCTTCAGCGGTTGGAGGCAGCAGGGGAGGAAATCTCTTTTTGGGCGGGGCAGGCGGGGGAGGAGGAGGGAAGGAGGGGAAGGATGGAGGAATGGATAATGCAATACCTAAAGAAGGAGAGGAGAAGGAGGACGATGGGGAGGGTGTGGCAGGCTTGGCGTTGGGAGGCGGTGCAGGAGAAAGTAAGAAAGTTACATGAAAAGTTGAGGGAGACGGAAGCACGTTTGGGCTTGTCGGAGGAGCAACACGAGGAAGCGGAGGAGAGGTGGCAAGAGGAGTGTCTGGCTCGCGAACGGCTAGCAAACCAGAGTGCAGTGCTTTTGGATCAAAGTGACCACCAGCACAAGGAACGCATGGTGTTGGTTGCATGGAGGATGCGGGCACGAGAAATGAGGGATCGACGGAGAGATTTACACAATTATTTAAAGCAGTTTGTCTTGCGAAAGCGCCTGGCAGCTGCACATGTGGTGGCCGAGGGGTTTGAAACAAAAGTGGGGGAATATGCGCGTGCGCTTGAGGAGGTGATGGGGGAGAGGAAGGGGGAGAGGGAGGCAGCGGCTTTGGAATTGGCGGAGGCAAAAGCTGTCGTCATTGAGAAGGAGGAGGAAGTAATGGGATTGAATGAGAGGTTGGAGAGAGAAAAAGGGATGGAGGAGCAGGTGAGGGCAAGGGAAGTGGAGGTGGCTGAGCTGCAGCAGCAGTTGGAAGAGTTTCGAGAAATGAAGCGGGAGCTGGATGAGGAGGTGCTTGCGATGCAGCAGCAGCAACAGTACCAGGAGGAGCAACAGCAGCAGGGCCGATATTTTCATAACGGTGCAAGTGAGGTTGATGGGGATGGAGAGGAGCTGCATCAACACCAAGCGGAGCAGCAGCAGCAACAGCAGCAGCCATTGTCGTCTTTGCCGATACCCAGTCCAGCTGCAGGCGACCTCCCGCAAGGCAGCAGCAGCAGCGGCAGCGGCAGTCGTAGCGCGGTGGCTTTCCTGGTGGTACGTGTCCGGCGAGCAGAAAAGGAGAAGCTGGAGCTGGCCTATCAACTAGGAGAGGCACGAGAAGATGTGCGACGATTGTCAGGGGAGGTGGAGGAAATGATGGCCAGGTTGGAGGGAGCGAATGAAGAGGGGTGGGACGGGAGGTCGCGGAAAAAGGGGGAGGCGATGTTGACAGATCAACTTGAGAGGGCCCATAAAACGATTGAAACGTTGGAGATGCAGGTGGGGGAGGTGAGAAGGGAGGCAGAGTTGGGGGAAAGGGAACTGGTAGGAGCGTTAGAGGACGTAGAGACGTTAGAAGAGCAATTAAAGGCGCAAAATGAAACGGTGCGGCAGTTGGAAGAAACGGGCAGGGTGCTAGAAGAAGAGCTGGGGAGGGTGAGGGCTGCTGGGAAGGTGAGAGAGGGGAGAGTGGTAAGTTTGAGTCGACGAATTGGCCTGTTGGAAAAGGAGAGGATGGAAAGTCAAACGAGGTATTTTGAAAGGCTTTCTAGGATGACGGAGGAAAGCGAGGAGGGGAAAGAGGAGGAAAGAGGGAGGGAGGGTGTGGAAGAAGGAGAGGGAGTTAACACGACGGTGCCATCGAAGGTCTCGCCATTGTTCTTGGCGGAGTTGGGGCGGTTGCAGCAAGCTTTGGAGGAATCGGAGGAGGATCGATTGACCCTGGAGCAGCAGCTGGTGGATGTGTTGAGGGAGAGGGAAGAGCTGTTCGGGCTTTGTGGTTTATTGAGGCATGAGTTGGTAGAGGCTGCTACGCCAGCTGCTGCTGCTGCTGCTGCTGCTGCTGCTGCCGCTGCTGCTCGTCATGACAATGCTGTTGCTACCGCTGCTACTACTACCACCGCTGCTACCGCCGCCTCTACTACACCCATTGCAGCGTCGTCGTCGACACGCCAACAACATCACCAACTCTTCTTCCAGCCACAAACCCCCACACTACTGCATTCCCCTCCTCCTTCCTCCCCCCCTTCTGTCACGGCTGCTGTTGCTGCTAATCGTGCTCTAGATCGAGAACGCGAGAGAGAAACAGTTGTGCGGTCCGCCCAAGATTTACATTGGGCAGTGCGACGATCGCAGGAACGGTTAGAATATTTGTTGGATGAAGGATGTCAGGTTACAGAGGGGTTGATAAAGGTGGGGAAAGAGAGAAAGGGAGCAAGGAAGGGGAGAAAGGAGAGGAGGGCGGAGGAATCGATGGTGGTGAAGGAGGAGGAGGGGGTGGAGGAGGAGGAGGGGAGGAGGCGGAGGAGGAGAAAGAAGGAAAGGAGGGATAAAGATGATCATTTCCATCATCACCGTCGCCGTATGCGACGCGACAAACATCAAGCAGAGACAAAAGCTGATGAGAACGAAAACGAGGAAGAGGAGGAGGAAAGGGCTGATGATGCGCGAGAAGAGCTTCGGGATTTGATCCAGAGCACGCAGAAAGAGGTGGATGCCGCGGCAGCTGAGAATGCTGGACCAGTAAATGATGTGTTGGTTGATTATTTGAAGACATTGAAAGTGTCCCTTGGTCGATTGGAGGGGAATCGAGAAAGGGGGAGGAAGGAGCAGGAGGAGGGAGCGGAGGAGGAAGTGAAGGAGGAATAGGGAAGATCAGTCGGAGAGATGGAAACGTGAGCCATACTCCTCCCCTCGTGTGTATGTATATGCTTGTATTTGTGTGTGTTGTGCTGCATGAGTGTATTTATAGTCCAGACGCCGGTACAAAGAATCACGACCAAGAATAAAGTCACAGCAGCCCATAAGAACGAAATCTATGAAAAAGAAGCGAAGGACAAAGGCAAAGGCCATGACGAGTACAAATACAGGCCGTTTACCCTGAAATTTGTGTAAAAAGACTGTAAATTCTTAAGAATAATGTGGCGTCACACCAAGGCAGTTTTTAAGTATCCTGCTCGTTTTACTTCATTTTTTTGGCATGTCTTTTTGTGGGGTCATGCTTCTTTAAATACACGGAGGCCACAAGCTGCATCATGCACACACTCTCTTTTCCCCTTCATTTTCTCAATCCCTGTATCTCATTTCTCTCTGGCTTGTCACGCCTCCTCACTCGGCTGCGTACACTCACGCACACATACACACATAAATACCATCCTTTTTCTCGCTTAAAACCGACCCCTTCCCCCGCCTCCCCTAAACCCTCCACCTCGCGGCGGCCCCCGTCCCCGTGATGAAAACCCTCCTCCCCTACCTCCCCCTCCAAAGCTCCTTCCTCCTCCGAACCCCCTCCCTCCTCCCCTTCCCCCGAAACCGCCACCACGCGCCGCGCCAACCCCCCCCCTTCCCCCACCTCGTCCTCCTCCTCGTCCTCCTCCTCGTCCGCCTCCTCTTCCTCCTCCACCACCACTGCTTGTAAAGCGGGCAAGGGGCAAGAGTTTATCGGTGCCAATGTAGACCTTGTCATCAGGCTTGAAAGATTTGGCAGACACGCCAGAGTCCGGTTTAACAGTGAAATACACCTGATTAATGGGCCCCAATACCTCCTCCACCTTCCCCACCCGCGTCTTGTTTTCCAAAAAAATCCCGGCGTTGAAATAAGGAATGTTTTCATTGGTCAGCTTGATGAGCATCTCGCCCTCAACCTCGTGCATGAACGACCCGGCCTCCACCACTTGCTCCGGAGGGCCCTCATCATAGCCTCGACCGGGACCATAACGTCCACCGCCGCCACCGCCTATTGGTGTAGAGGAAGCCAAAAAAAAGAGATGGGGTAGAGGAAGCCAGAAAAAGAGATGAGAAGGGGAAGGAAAGGGGGATAGAAGGAGGGGGATGAGGATAGGGGAAGAGGGATGGGGGAGGGGCAGGGGGATGGGGGTAGGTTGACAATTAAATAGCTTACCTCGTCCGCCCCGGAAACCTCCACCGCCGCGCCCCGGAGGTCCACGACCACCACCCCGATGCATGGGGGGTCGCATTGTGTGCCCTGGAAGGTGAAGGGTGGGTCAAAGGGTGTTGGTATCCTTATTTTGATGAATGAAGGAAGAGAGGGAGTGGGTGCAGAGTGGTTGGGAAGGTTTCGATGCAAGCTACCAACAAGAAACCAAAAGTAAGCGCAATGACCATCCCACGGCAGTCTCCAGATATTTGTGCCTGTATGTACCATGGTGATGAGCCCGATGCCCGTTGTGTTTACTAGGCTTAAGGGGTTTGATGCATAAGACGGCGATCACTTGCCAGTGGAGACCTTCCTCCACCAAGCAATGCACATGGCCCGCATTGCTTCTTATTCCTCCCCCTTTTGCGTGATACAAACACGCACTTGAGCGACCCTTCACCCTCCAAGAGCATTGGCGTGAGTCTACTTAAAATTCTCACGAAGTCTCACCGTTTCCAACACACGCAACAACGCACACAATTCACAGCTCGATCAGCGGCCTCTACACCAGCAGCTAAGCCTACTTGACCATGGAAGACGAGCGCATGCAGCGTCTTCACGACACGCTCGAGAAGCTCCGACCCCGAGGCAAGGTAAGATACAAGTTGGTGCCTGAGTGTGTCTCCATGTACCTTGTGTGTCCTACTTCATTCGGCGCCTCATCCTCCTCTCCCATACCCCACCCACACACATATAACCGAAATAAAGACGGGAGGCCTGGGCTTCAGTTCAGGCTTTGGGCCCAAGAAGACTGACGACGACTTACCCAAGAATGGTTTGTACGCATATTTTGTCCGCGCAGGACATAGTGGGTATAAGAAATGGGGAGAGGATGCAGAGGAGAAGGAGGAGGAGGAGAATAGGAGCAGCACCTTGGCTAATGATGGCGATAGCAGCAGCAAGAATAAAAAGAAGAAGAACAGGAAGACGGAAAAGGAGCGAAACACCAATAAGCGCAAGGATTTGGAGTTGACAGAAGCGGAGGAGAGGGAGGAAGGGGAGCCGTCTAAGAAGAGGCGGCGTAAGAGCGCCAAGGAGGAAGACGAAGAGGAAGAGGAAGAGAAGGTACCGCAAAATCCTCAAGCTGGCGATGCCACCACAACATCCACATCACCAGACAAGGCCTTTCCCTGGGTGAAGAACATCAAGAGGGTGCTGAAAGAGACGGAGGAGAAGAAACTTTGTTTGAGGAAGCTCCGGAAGCAAGTGGTAGGAGCAGCAGCAGCTGCAGCAACAGCCGCAGCACCATCGGCGTCAGTCGACAATAAAAAAAGCAAGAAGGTTTTGACGCAGGCGTTTCATTTGGTCCTTGACACGCATGACTTGTTGCATGTACAGGATGGGGTGGTTCATTATCTGAGGAAGAAAAAGGACAGGAAAGGAGGTGAGGTGGGAAAGGAGGAAGAGGAGGAGGAAGAGAACGAGGAGGAGGAGGAAGAGAGGGAGAAGAAAGGGAAGAAGGAGATGGCGAAGTATGTGAAGTCGACGACAAAGAAAAAGAAAAATTTGGTCGAGAAGAAGATAAAGAAGGGGATGAAAAGCGACACGCTGATGAAGGACGAAAAGGTGGAGCAGGATGAAGAGGCGGTGGTGGAGAAGGAGAAAAAAAACGAGAAACGCAAGGCCACGTTTGTGAAGGAGGAAGTGAAAGAGGAAGACAAAGAGGAGGGAGGATTGGTGGTTGTAGAAAAGAAGACCAAACGGGAGAAAAAGGAAGCCAAGGAGGAGAAGAAGAAGAAGGAGGAGGCAGCTGCACTTCTTGTGAAGGCGTCTAAGAAGCAGAAGAAGAAGAAGGGAAGCAAAGCCTAGAGCATGAAGTTATTTCTTAGATATTTGTAAAAAAACTAGTTTCCAAATGCTCACCACCAGGAAAGAAACAACACCAACGACTGCATGGCAGCATAAACCTTTTGTCATGTCGTGCCCATCCTTCCATCCCTCCTTTATTTCTCCCCAAACACTTTGATTTTATGTTGTATTTTGAAGCTACTCGGGAAACTTACCCTTCATCCCTCGTCTCTACGTATCTCCCCTCTTATGCCGGAGGCAAGGGCGTCAGCTCCTCCTCCTTTTTCCCATTCCCAAGCCTCTCCACAGCCCTTCGCAACGTTGCGATCACCTGGGCAGGCGCCGGACTCTTGAAAACGGAGCTCCCAGCCACTATCATATTAGCTCCCGCGTCGGCCGCTGCTTCGATAGTCGAAGGTCCGAGCCCTCCATCGACTCCAATGTCTTTTTCTGGGTATTTTTCCCGGAGAAGCGCCACCTTGGGCATCATGTCCGCCTTAAATTTCTGCCCCCCAAAGCCCGGTTCCACCGTCATGATTAAAACCATGTCCACAAGATCAACCCAGGGCAATACATCTTTCACAGGCGTGCCAGGGCGAAGGGCAATACCGACCTTCATCCCTGAGGCCAGAATTTGCTTGATTAGGGCAGCGGGGTCCTTGGTAGATTCGAGGTGGAATGTGTACTGATCTCCACCGGCATCCTTGATTTCCTCCACCCATTGCTCGGGGTTGCTCACCATCATGTGACAGTCAAAAAAAACGCCAGGACAGTGCTTTCTTAAGTGCTTGATTACTGGGGCCCCCCATGTAATGTTGGGCACGAAATGACCGTCCATCACGTCTAAGTGCAGGTAGTCTGCGCCACCCGCCACCACCTTTTGCGCCTCAGCGGCCATGCACGACAAGTCGCTGGCTAGCATGGAGGGGCCAATGAGGCACTTGCAGCTATGGCACATTCTTGAAGTATGCGAGGGGGTGTAGAGTTTGGAAGGATCGTCGTGCCCTGTATGAGGGATGAAGGAGGGGGAAAGGAGGGGGGGAGGTTGTTCAAAATGTCGACAGCATCAAGGCACTGCAGGAAAGAATGGCAGGCAAAAGTTGACTCAAATGCATACACAGTCGTATTGTAGCCTCCACGTAAAGTTAAAGAAATGAAAGCAAGGCGTGGTCGCCATCCGTCGATCTGATTGATGTGTCCGTTATCCCGCTTTTTTTCTTTGCATTCCCAACAATTCTTCTTCCAACACTTCCAGCCCAAACTCGTCATATGTAGTGCGAATTTTTGTACATCAAAACAATAACACTTTGAATTAGCAAAGTCAAACACATTAAACATTTTTATTTCAACGAAACGGTCGGTCATGCAGCTCCCTCCGCCTTCGCCGCCGCCGTTCCAACTCCTCCTCCCATGCTGCTGATGCTGCTGCCGCTGCGGCTGCTGCCAAGGCTTCTTCCTGCATCCTCCGACGCCGCATTGTCGCCACCCAGCGATGGTCTCGTCGGCGCCGGAAATGGGATTGTCCAAAGAGGGCCACCTTAAGTCGAGCTTGGGCTTTCTGCCGTTGCCGCTCCACAAGTAGGGCCTGCCGCAACCGTTTGGCTTGCAAGACCTGCCACCGACATTTCCACCAGGTGAAAATGACCGCACCGGCAGCCTTGCAGCGTACCTGGTATTTCTATGTCAGAAAATTGAAGAGGGAGGGGGTTGGGAATTGAGAAGTTTTTGTGAGATGGAGCTACCTTTAGCTACCGATACACTACTGCCCGGGCACTCTCTCACGCACCAGTCTAACCAGCTCCTTTTTAGCATTTACGATTGCCATAGCTCGCTTCCCAAAGTCTTGAACCACCATTGCGGCCTCATTGGCAACGCAAAGCTCTTTTGCTTTCTTTCTCCGCAAGTGTTGTTGTAGACGGAAGACGGCTTGGAGGCGCCGCACGGCCGAGACAAGGCAGGTGTACTTTCGTTGCCGATCGTCCCGCAGCTGTTGTCGCAGGTGGTCGGCTCTAGAATAGTGTATGACAAAGCAAGAAAGTTTGTTGTATTCTTACGATTTTAAAAATCCGGTATATGCATCGAAAAGCCTTGAAGGTGCACTGCAAACTACACGTACCGGTGCTGATACCTGGCCGCCAGGCTCTGCATCTGAATGCACTTCATCTGTCGTCGTTCGAGACGATTCTCTTGCATAGCCATGTGACGTCGCAGCCGCTCATTGTGTACGGCCACCCCGGAGAGGGTCGTATCACGGTAAAGGCCAGTAAAGGAGGAGGTGAAGTTCTTTTTGTTTATTGTAGGATTGGAGAGGAGGATTGGAGGAAATGATGACAGAGAAGGGAAAGGCACCAGGGATTGAAGAGACATGTAGGAATGAACATACCGTGACACGATGGAATTCATTTGTGTAGGGCACCAAAAAGCCTGTTGAGGCAGAATTAGAGGATGAGGACGACGATGGGGGAGGCGCCAAGGGCGCTCGTGGTGGGTGCAGCTGGGAGGGCGGGACGCGTGGTGGGAGTCGCCGCAAACGATCCCGCCGAGCGGCCCACTGTTCATCCCAGCCTAGGGACGGGGTGAATTGAGAGGGCAGGGGACGAACGTAGATCGATACCTCCAAAGAGGCGCTCCTGTACGTCAGCTGTATGGCCTGGGATGTGTGGAGAAGTGGAGGGGCCGTGGGCTGGGAAGGGCGGCGGCGACGAGGCAAATAGGAAGAACCCAAGCTCATGTCGTCAGGAACAATACCGTTAAGGCCCTGTCGTCATTTTCCTCCTCGCGTGTCTTACGACGCCAGGCAATGCATGCCTGCTTGTCTGTCTGTCTGTTAAAGTGTATATGTGCGTGTGTTTTTCTACGGTGGGAAGAGAAGAAAGCGGGCGCATTTTGTCAAGGCAGAAATAGATACCACGTGCACCAAGGAGAAGCAAGACGGCGAATACGTCCCCACACGCCGCAGGGTGGCGGAGATCCTTCCGGATACTGCTCGCGCGGTGGCGTATTTTTGTACTTTTTGAAAATTGGCGGGAGGTCGTAACGGTTGGCGATTCAGAGCAGCAGCAGGCCGCATGGCGGTGTTCTGTTCTGTTATGCTTCACTTGTATTGCTTCGTTGCCCTTGCGATATTGAGAAAGATGGCAACCGAAAAGCCTTGAATCTTATAATATGAGCTTTGCATACCATTTGCTTTCGCCATGAGAAGTTGCCTCCCACCTCCCCCTTTTTATGAGGCAACATACACACCTGTGTACACAGACATCTCTCTCCCCTGGCTTTGACAATTTGACATTCCCCTCTTGTCTAAGCACGGGCTATTGAAGTTCACAGCAATATCATGGAATCTTAAAATTTCCTCTCGGTACGTACATGCCTTTCCCGACAGGAAGCCTCTCGTCAAAACTTATCATGGCTCTGCGCAGGCTACTGCTGACACCAGGCCGGCAGCTCGCGGTGCCCTCTGTCCTGTGTGCCCTAACTACTACTGCGGCCCGAGCCTTTGGCGACCACCGCTCATCGTTTGAGGATAAAGAAGAGGCGTTGGAGAAGCAATTCATGTACAACGCGAACAAGAAGACAATGGAGCAATTTGCGGAAAAGGTGGCCGAAAAGGAAAAAACGCAAGACGTAGCAAAGCAGGAACTGTGCGAGATCCTGGGGCACACCGTTCCGGAGGATATGATGCAAAAACTACTGGCTTGGAAAGATAGGCACAGCAAACATGAGTTTTGGATGAAGTAAGGAGGTGTGTATCTCTCATGGAAGAAGTGCTGGCATCGCTTGCCTCTTTGGGGGCGACACAGACAAATAAGCGAGATATTGAAGGAGCGAGTGAGGCAAGCGGAGAACATACAAGAAACACGATTGAAAATGAAGTGGTGATTAATGTATTCGCATTCGAACAAAAAAGAGAAAACGTGCAAGACATTCGCGAGAAGAAGAAACAAAGTGTGGCGGTGCCCTCCCATCCCCATCCCCACATAAAAAAGCTTCTTCTGTCTTCGATAAAGTCGCTCAAAAATACTCAACCTTTCTCCATTAAGTAGTTTCGAATCACTTTGCGCGATCACAGACGCCTTCTTCCTTCTCTTTGGTACAAAGCTGTCCGTCTCCTTCGCCGCGCGGCATTACCGGTCACCGGGATTGATCAGCAAGTGTTGCGGAAGAAAATGGAAAGAGGACAGGTAATGGTCACTGAATAATAAAACATCACCATGATAGCTAGGAGTCGCAAACATCTTCAGTCCCGAGCTGTTTGTCATCGTCGTCGTCGCGCCTTGCATTCCCCTGTCTTGATGGCGAGGAGAGGCTTTAGAGCGCAAGCCATAAATCGTCTCCTGCCTGGCGTTTTGCTCATTCAATAACTAATTTTGTGGCTTGGTCCCCGTATAGAAAAGCTCGTATCGCCAGTCTTAAACGTCTGGCAATCAGTATGGGTTCCCTGTTGCTGCCTATCAGCTTTGCTATGTGTCAGGTCGTGTGTCAGCGTGTCAGCTTTGACCTGCCCGGGATTCGCGGGGCAAGCGGACAGACCTCCCCAAAAGGCGCTTGATTCTATTTCCAAACAGACGAACATGTTGAATCCTGTGCAAAGATGTGTAAGGTATACATTTGTCTGCGGGACCGTCTAGCCAAATGACTGATTCGCGAGGTTGGTGAGGCCAGGGCCTCGCCGCGAGGCTACCCGGGAGATCTCATCCATTGCACAAGCTCTCCCTTACTTGGCCAAGCATCCAGCCTGAAGGTACCTATATGTACAAACAGCCCACAAGACAACCGTGCCTGGTTGAAAGCACGTGGGGGCTTGACTGGGTCTGGTGTGGGCGTGGCCACAAGACCGGCCCCGGCGATTGGTCTCATGGGGAGAGTTTCTCATCTCAAGTTCTGATCGCGCTCTCACACTACAACGACCCACACACAACCTTACATGCAGATTGGACAACGATGGGGCTATAAACCCGCTAAATGGATCAGCGCTGCCATGTTGGAGAGCAAGGCTCACCAAGGCTCACCGCCAGGCCTCGTCCTGCGCTCCCCCTCCTTCATCAGTCCTCACGCCCTCCCTCATCCCTCAACCAACACCACATGCACAGGCGAGGCACAGAAAAGACCAGCTAATGTGCATATCACCAACAAGGAAGTAGCAAATATTGTAGCAGCAGCAGCAGGCGTAGCACAGCCGCAGCATCATCACCAGGAGCAGCAGAATGGTGACAGGCAGTAGCAGCAGCAGCAGCAGCAGTAGCTCAGGGGAAGGTTTGGGAAGCAGAGGCGGGTATGGTTATGAGACTGGAGAAGGAGGTGGAAGAGGTAATTATAGATTGCCAACGACCGAAGGTAAGGCGGTCGCGGGTGGCTTGGGGAGAGGAGGTAGGAGGAGGGATGGATGAACGATTGAGCACAGCATGTGGGTCCCATGTTCGGCATACCATCCTTTTGCATGTTTGCGAGCTGGACGTTTATCTGATCTGTTAAGCAGTTTCGGTGTGCATTTAGTCCCAGCGACCTGCCTCATGCTTTCCATCCACCGTTGTCGCAATTATCTCACATCTTCCCCTTCTCCCGCAGGGCATCACAATCAGACTCAAGCCAGTCAACCACCCAGCGAAACGGAAAAGGAGGAGCTTCGAAAGGGGCTCGACGAAATTGCCCGTGTCCTCAGCAAAGCCCCCAAATTGTCGCAGCCCGCTGTCCCTCCCCCTTCCTCCTCAAACAGCAGCAGCGGCAATATAGACCCAGCCCACGCAAAAAATGAACCAAACAATACCCTGGTCCCTCCTACAGCAGCAGCAGCAACAGCAGCAGCAGCAACAGCCGGAGCAGCGTCAGCAGCAGCAGAAGAAGATGACTTGCAAGAGCAATTGCACGCAGCCAAGTCCCTCCGCCACCTTCTATCCACCCATCGAGAAGTGCTCATCCACGAGGTCCACGACAAGAACTGGATTCCCTGCCTCCTGGGGTGGCTCAGGCTCTCCCATTGTCCCCCCATCCAAGTCGAGGCCCTTTGGGCATTGACTAACATCGCAGCCGGTAACACCGAGAACACCGGCATGCTTCTAAAACACAACCCCATTCCGGCCCTTGTTTCCCTCCTCGACTCTCCGAACGAAGAGGTGCTCGAGCAAGCAGTGTGGGTGATTGGAAACATAGCAGGAGAAGGGGCCTCGTCGAGGGATATCGTCCTAAGCAACCATGCTCTCCCCCCGCTCGTGCAATGCATCTTGTCCCACCAGCAAAGCCAGCAGATTCTCCGCATTGGGTCCTGGGCATTAAACAACCTCTGTGACTCCCAACCCCGGCCGGCGCTCGACATCCACATTCTCATGCCCGTGCTTCACGCCTTGCTACGCTCAGAGGACTCTGAAGTCCTCTCCCATACCTGTTGGGCCCTCTCCCACCTCTGTGACGGTCCTAGCACACACATCAAGGTGGTAGTCGAAGCCAGCCTGTGCGGGAGACTGGTGCAATTACTCCAGCATCGGTCCTGGAGGGTGATCAAGCCAGCGTTGCGAACCATTGGAAACATCGTGTGTGCGGAGGATGAGGTGGATTACACACAGTCCATTCTTGAGGCCGGGGCGGTGCCGCATTTGAAGATCTTGATTGGACATTCCAATCGGGAGATCCAGAAAGAAGCGTGCTGGACGCTGTCGAACATAGCCGCTGGGACCTGTGAACAGATTCAGACGGTGTTGGACTCGGGGGCGATTCCGCTGGTGGTGTCGTTGGCGCTGCAACCTGCGGACATGACGGACGCGGAGGTGAGGAGTGAGGCGTGCTGGGTGGTGTTGAACGCGACGAGCTGTGGATCGGATTCCCAGATCGAGTTTTTGGTGAAGGAAGGTTGTATCGGCGTGCTGAGCGATTTGCTCGGCGAGTCAAATATGGTGATGATGGCGCTGGAAGGCTTGGAAAGGATACTGCAGGTGGGGGAGGATGAAGGGCTGAGGTTAGGGACGGCGAATCCCTATGCGTGCATGTTGTCTCCGTGGAAGATTGAAGAGCTGGAGAGCCACAAGCAGCTGGGGATTGCGAAACGAGCAGGGCGGATCTGGAAGGAGCATTTTGTGACGTGCGCGATATGTAATCGAACGTTTTCGAAACAGGCGCCGGAGGTGAGGTTTTGCGGGGAGTGCAAGTGCTTCGTGTGTGGGGGTTGTAATTGTATGGTGTTCCACCTGAGCTACCAGGAGGAGTTGTGGATGGAGATGAGTGTGAAGGAGGCAAGTGCTAAGGAGGCGTTGATGGCCAGTAAGCGAAGTCGGAAGCAGAGGAAGAAGCAGAAGGAGAAGGAAAAGAAGCAGGCAGGCAAGGGAGTAGGAGCAGCAGCAGCAGCAGCAGGAGGAGGGGGGGGGGCATCAGGAGGGGAGGGGGGATCGGAGAGTGGTCAGGTGGTGGGTTGCGGGGAGGGGGAAGAAAAGAAGGGAGGAAGTGAAGGAGTAGTGCCAGGGTCGTCCGCAGGGAATGACGATGACTCGTCCTTATCTTCAGGGGAGGGAGGCTCTCCAAGAAGAGCAGCAGTCCAATCTCCGAGACAACCCCTACCACTATTATCATCAGCAGCAACAGCATCAGCAACAGCAGCAACAGCAGCAACAGCACCGCCACCAAAAGCAGGAGGAAGAGATGGAGAAGTGAAGGCAGCCGAGATCAAGGCGCTCGGGGCGACTGGAACAGCAGCTGCGGGAGGGACCAGGGCTGCTCTTGGAGAGGGAGGGAGGCGTGGTCGAGATCGAGACGAGGGGGCAGAGGAGGGAGGGGTCGAGACGGCATCTACTAGGAGAAGTGGTGATGGTGGTATGGTGCGCAAGGCACCTGGGGGAACGAAGACCAATCACTCCCCTGCCTCGTCCTCGACTTCGGTGCCCGCACCAGCAACCGTGCATGAAGAAGCAGCACCCATGAATGGTGGTGGTAGTAAGCGGCGGGGGCGGAACCGGGGGAATGCTGGCGGAGAGGAGGCGATGGTCGCTCCTGTGTCTGTGAAGAGTGAGAGCGCTGCTCCTACTTCTGCGCACGCCACTGGCAGTGGCAAGGCTGTCGGTGCTGCGGCGACTACTGACGCCAGCGCAGGGAAGTCTGAAAAGAAAATGGACGCTGGCGTCGCTGGTGCCATAGGAGGAGGGGAGGAATGTGGTGATGGCGCCAATGGCATCGATTTGGTCGATTACTTGCAGTCCACAGGCTCTATAATTGCCCTCTCCAAGTTTCTGGACCAGGAGGACGGGGGAGACCATGATGATGAGGACGGAGGAAACACTGATGGGTTGTTTGGATAGACTCAACGTGGCAAAATGAAGTACATATGGGGTGTGCGTGTTTATTTTTTAGGGGCAGGACATACATGACACCGGAGAAGTAGCAGCGGTAGGCGTATTAACCTTAGTGAGTGCATGTAGCTCTCAGCCCATCTCGAAATCTTGAGAATGCGGGCATCCAATTACTCTCCCCCCGGTATGCATAAGCAGCTGCCCACGTGACAGTCACGTTTCAGTTGTTGGCATGAAGCATAAATAAAATTACAAAAGAAATACGGCGAACAGAAACGACATGCTTTATGTGCGTGTGTTTTAGCGGGAAATTGGGAAATCGGGAGTGTTCTTTTCTAAGCTATAGCCAAACATGATGATCCCACGCTATGTGCGTACATGGACGGGGCTTCCGAAGAGAGAGACTCTACCCTCCGTCACGCGCTCTAATTTTTACTGACTGGCGCTTGCTTGACGATGTCGCCTGCTTTTGTGGTTCATGGACGCAGGGGGAAGGAGGAGGTCGGATTTGAAATCGCCTTTAAAATGAACGGCTGCTCGAACCGTTGAAGCTCCAAAAAAAGATCGTCTGCCCCTCACACACGCAGGAAGCAGGTACGAGACGCTGCCACACACGTTCTCGACGCACTTGTACCTGCAGCAACTGCACTATTGTATATTGCCATGGCTCTTTTTGCGGGCCTTTTCCGAAGCTAAGCTCCATGACCACGGGTCTTTTTGGAGAAAAGTGGCAACGTTCGCGGTGCTCTTGATTGTTCCCTGAGAGAACAAGGAGAACTCAACGTACGGTGCGACAACAACTACCGTAACCTTTGAGAAGCGAAAGGAGCTTCTGTCTTGTATCTTACTTCTTTACTGTCCCATGCACCCCTGTTTTTCACTGGCTCACGTTTGTCGCACGTTCGTGCCTGTCAACGGCAGACGCGTTGTTTCCAGTGGGAAGCCAAGACGGGGAACGCAGCGGGTCGCACAAGCCAGCAAGATCTCTTTTCCGGAGCCAGTGCGCCATCGATGCGCTGAACATTTCCCTTTGTCATATGTGTCCCTGGATACACAGGAGAACCCGCCAACCGGGACGAGGGCCTGTCCTCTATCACTGCATGCGAGGTTGCCCTCTGGCAATGCGCTGCCAAGTACACGGAGGGATGCGCGGTGCACTGGATGGCGTCGTCCCTTGCTTGAGACGCTGGCTCCTGTCGTTCTCAAACACGTCTTACCTTGCAACTCCACGCTCAGCCCAGTCACCCACTCACACCCACCTCTATCCTCCATCCACACAATCTGACAGGGATAGGCAGCTCTGCGCCCTACGTCCACCACCACCGCAAGCCACTTCTCCAGCTCGCTCTCATAGCGTGCGCACAAGGAAAGACTGCCGTCCGTGTTTCAACTTCATACCTCCGCACAACCTACACATACCACAAGCAACCATGCAGATCTTCAGGAAGACGTCCCTGGTGGTCGTCTCTCTAGCACTTCTCGGCGTGAGCACCGCCAACAAGCCGGTCCTGAACATGCATGAAGACGACTTCGACTCGATTCGCGGCCTAGCCGAGTACATTACCAGCTCCACGGGGCTGTCCAGCGCCAAGAATGCCCTAGACCAGGGCTTGGTTAGCAGCGATTTCGAGTTGGAAACTATCAACCCGGGAGGATTTTTGGGGCATGGCCGGCGGTTGGGGGCTACAAACGAGGAGTGCGGTGCCTTTTTGGCTGCTTCTCTGGCACCCCATTTGTGGGAATGCTTCGATATGGCCCAGACAGTGTTGAACTTAGTAAAGCAGGAGAACTGTCAGACGAGCTATGATTTCTCTCAGGCGAACATGCACCGAATCTGTACCAACCAGTGCCACGACGTCCTGCACAAGACGCTCAGCACCATGTCTTCCGCTGGCTGCTCCGCCTCAATGCTTAAGCAGTCATGTAATGAGTGCGCCTCGGGCGAGAAGTGCGTGGGGACCAAGTGCCGTACCGTCTGCTCTCCCTCCCTGCCTTGCCCTTGCTCTTATGCCTGCGAAGATGGGGCTTGCATCCCTCCCAAGAACTCGGAGGTGGCTATCAACGACTTGGGCGTGAACGGCTACAAAATCGCCTTGGAATATCTGTGCACGACGTCTCCCATCACCAAGGACTACTGCTTTGCCGACATTTTCGAGGTGCTCAACGCTGTGGATGCCTCGACTTTCTGCAGCAAGATGAAGCCCATCGGCTGCTGCACGGGGACAGTCTTCAACTTTGTCACCGAGTGCGCGACAAGCAATGATACCCTCTCCACTAATGTCGGCTCGATTTCTCTGAATGACTTACAGCAATTCTGCCCAGAGGTCGACTTCAAGACGCCCTGTGCAAATGCTCCTGTGCTTGAGCCGGGGGCCTGCCTCGATACTTATTACTTGTCTGGTGCCTGGTCGGTTCGTGCCTCCGCGATGGTGACTTTGGCATTGGCTTCCCTTACAACTGTGGCCGTGACGCTCATCCTTTGAATTTAAAATTGAGTAGTTCTAAGCGTAGTGTGTAGAAATGATGGAGAGTACGAAGAAAAGGCACGCGCCTGGTAAGATAATTTATGGAGATGAAAAGTTTGGCGGCGGCAAGAGAGGAATTGTGAGTAGAAAGAAACGGAAGACCCTTGTGGTTTTCTGGCTTGGATTTGTGCGATGGAGGAGGAAAAAGAGAGAGAGAGAATCGAAGAGTATGAGGGGCGGGCAGGAAGGTCTTCTGACGTGCCTTTTCTCTTTTCTGCCATGATCATTTTGAGTTTCAGTTTTCGAGTGTAGCAAATAATAAAACAACAACCAACAAAAAGACATTAAAAAACAAAAGAGGAAGAAAGAGAGAGTCTTAGAGGTGAGAGAGGAGATGAAAAGGGGGCGTCTTATAAACATATATATATATATATATGTATGTGTGTGTAGACTTCAGGATGAGCGAGGAAAATGAGGAAGTAATGGGGGAGTGAAAAAGAGTGAGAGTGAGCAGCGTCTGCGACTAGAGCATGGTGGATAGGACAAAGTGAAAGCAAATTTTCAGCACTATCAGAGCACAAGTCCTAGAATGGAGTAAGAAAGTAAGGAAGATCGTGCAAGGAGGGGGGGAAAGAGGTGGAGAAAACGAGAATCAATCAAATGTGGTGGACAGAGGAAGGTGGTCGACTGGCAAACGAAGGAAAGAAAGCAGTGAAATTGCCTTGGTTATGGAGAGATGGAAGGTGGACGGAAGGAGAGAGGAAACACATCAATCAAAAAAGAAATGTCCTTCGGAATCACATTTTGTGTTGAGTCGTGCGATAATGTATGCATGTGGCTATGTCACTTTCTTCTGCTTTTCATCATCTCTATCCACTGGCACTTGCTTAGATAAGATGGCTCTCGCTTAGTATTACTTCAGACGTCTCATATTTCCTCTCTTTTACCAGGGTGTTTCAGCAGGCACCCGCGCAAGCACACAACAGCAGCGCCGCGCCGCCTACGCGGACAAAGCGGAATTGATGGTTAATTTGAATTGTCTCTTAATTTGATTGATGGGGATTGCTATGCCTATTTAATCACATTATTGTGCTCTATAAAATAATGCTTCATCTCCCCGCCTTTCTACGCAGGCGCCGCCGAGAGCGTCGCAGCAGCCTCTACTGTCTCTGACGGAGGAGGAGAAGAGGAAGAAAGAGAAGTCTTGGACTTGGACTTCGACCCTCCTCCCCGCATGACGGCCTCCGCCGTGCTCCATCCTTTGTACCTTACAAAGAAAGGCAACGCCTGCCGGACCATATCGAAATCCGGATCCAACTGCAATATCAAACCTTCCGACACAGAAATCGTCATAATCGAAGCGGCCACATCCCCTCTCAACACGATCTTGAACTTCTGCAAATTTAAGAGAATTTCCCCCACCACATCACCCAATGCGAACTTCCCCTCGTCCTTCTTCCCATTCACATCAATCCCCTTTCCCCCCCCCCCCCCCGTTTCCCCCAACCGCAGCTTCCTTAGTCTTAAAATGATCCGTTATCTCCTCAATTTTCTTCCTAAACCCCACCTCATCCACCTCCACTTTCCCCACGTTAAATTCCAATATCTTATCCACAATCACATCCACATCTGAGTTACACAACCCCCTCAGGAAGTCCCCGAACGGATTAGCAACATCTGACTTCAAGGACGTAATCAACCCCGCGTCGATGACTGTGACCCGGCCGTCCTCCATCGACACAATCAAATTCCCCGCATGCATGTCCCCATGCACGTAGTTATCCCTTAAAAACATTTTCACGTTCATGTCGAACAATACTTTGGCCAACTGCTTTTTCTTTGCCATCACTGCCTCGGAGAAATTATCCGAAAGAGTCTTACTCGCGCTCCAGGTGTGATCCCCCCCCCCTTCGATATCCGAAAAGACAGTCGCAATTGTCGCCCCCTCCACCCAGCTCTCCACCAACACCGAGTCGGAGCATAGCTCTTTACTCACCTGCGGAAAATGCACTAACCCTGACTGTAGCTCGTGCCTGAAATTTGTCGAAAATTTGTACAAATTGTACGCCTCCCATTTCAAGTCTAGTTGCTGCCGCAAGATATGGGTGAGCTCATCTTGGGAACAGGGCATGGAATATTTCTCAGGGAAACAGGAGTCGACAAACCCGAATATCAAATCGAGATCTAAGAATGTCTCGTTCAATATATTCGGATGGCGGACTTTCACAGCCACATCTTGGATAGTGCCATGAATCGCATACTCAGGCTTCAACCGAGCACGGTACACCTGCGCAACCGTCCCAGATGCGATGGGAGTTTCTTCAAACCACTCAAAGACGTCCCCAATCTCTTTTTTGAAACTCTGCCTGATCGTCTTCTCCGTAAATTTGAATGGGTGTTCTGGCACACCATCCCTTAACCTCGCCATTGTTTTGACTACATCTCGCGAGAACATGTCCGGGCGCATACTTATCCACTGACCCAACTTCATGAAACAACATCCTGCCTTCTCCATCGCTCGAATCAGAGCCGTCAAAAACCGCTCCCGCCAAACCTCAGACTCAGGGAATACATACGCCGAGAGCACCCCCACCCCGGCGACGGGCAGAAATACATAGGCAACGTAAAAAGCCCTGCGGATTGCAAAAAGCATGCGCCACCACCACGGTTTTTCGATGTAAGGATGGACGAACTCCGGAGGAGGAGGTTCCAAAGCGACAGAGGGGTCTTCCATGGCTCGCTTCAAGGCCTCGTCTTCTTCCACAGCATAGTAATAAAATAGTCCGCCAAAAGCACCCGAGGCGCCTAACACACCTCCCATGATTTTGAGCCCCATGTACTTGTCGGACTTGCCGGCAGCAGCAGCGACAGTGCTGGTGGTGGTGGGCGGGCTTTTTGTAGGAGGGAAAGTGGTGATAGGTTTGGAGGTTGTACAGAGGCGTCCACGGACGGCTTGTCTTTGCGGGACGGGTTTTGAGTGGAAGGTCTGTACGTTTGATAATTAGTGGGCGAGGGAGCGGTAAAGGAGTTGAGGAGAAAGGAATATAAGTATGATTAGCGATGTGTAGTTACTCGACAGGAGGAGCGTGGAGTGATATGAGAAAGGCTGCAGCAAAAGGGGCACGTGTCGATGATCCTGGCAGCATTCTAGGTGTCCCACAGTCGTCTCTGAGCACATACCTTGAAAGCTCGCGGCGCCCGCTGGGCATACTGCTGGCCGAGGACCGTTGTCCGGCAAGCCAGCGGCTTCATTCGGAGAGCGGCACTAAACATGACTGGTTGCTTTAGGCCGGGCCAGGATCGTGAAGAAGGGGGTGCGTGTCGTCCGCTTGTTGTGCTGCTTCTAGACCCCACGGGAGACGAGGTGACGCAAAGGACGGCGGCGTTTGGCGCAGCAGGATCGATTCAAGGAAATCACCTGAAGTCTGTGCATGTGGGGCCAAGGATGCTGGTGAACTTGGTGGGCTGGTGTGGTGTGGTTACTAATACGTGTCGTTCGGCCTTAATCAAAAGCGCGACTAAGCTGACGGCCGCCGCCAGGCGGCCCGTCCTTGTTTCTGAAGCAATGCGCACGCATTGATGCCACTCGTTCACATCTAGACGATTCATTCAGAACCGGGACAATTCTCTTACTCTGCCGTCTACAGCCGGCCTGAGTCTAGGAAAGCCGGCCACCACTTGACTTGACACCACCAGTCCATTATCAAGACGACCTCCTCTCCCCCTCGCCCATCATCCTTCCTTCCACAACAGGAAGCACATGTCCCTAAAGCGACGAGCCGTCCTTGCAGGACACACGGACCGCGTATGGCACGTAGCATGGAGTCCGTGCGGCAAGTATTTGGCTTCTTGCGGGGGCGACAGGGCAGTTCGCGTTTGGGGGGCGCCGACCTCGCAGCAGGGCTCCAACGCTGACCCCGCTGCAGATGCCACTCAAGCACCAGCCGTACCCGTGGAGTGGCGGCTTCTCGCTACGTTGGAAGATGGACAGACGCGTACGGTACGGTGCTGTGAGTGGTCGCCGTGTGGGAGGCTGCTGGCGGCCGTGAGCTTTGATGCCACGTGCGTTATTTGGGAGCTGCAACCGGCGGGAGGCCGGGCGGCGGGGGAGATGGAATGGGAGCTGACGGCCTCGGTGGAAGGACATGAGCACGAAGCGAAATCAGTGGCATGGAATAGGGGTGGGACATTGTTGGCGACGTGCTCCCGGGATAAAAGCGTGTGGATTTGGGAGTGTTTGCAGGATAATGATTTTGAGTGCTTAAGTGTGTTGCATGGGCATGAGCAGGACGTGAAATTCGTCAGGTTCCATCCACGGGAAGATGTGTTGTTCTCGGCCAGCTATGACGATACGTTGAAGGTGTGGCAAGAGGAAGATGATGATTGGGCGTGTGTTGCTACATTAAAAGGGCATACGTCCACGGTCTGGGGGTTATCAATCGGAAGTAGGGACGATGGTTTGGTGTCATGTAGTGATGACGGGAGCTTGATCATATGGAAGGCTGCAAATGGAGAGGGGAATTATGACAAATGGCGAATTGTCTCGAAGTTGGAGGGGCAGCAGAATAAGGCGACTGTTTACAGTGTAGATTGGTCAAGGGAGAGTGGGGCGATAGCGTCGGGGGGGGCGGATGACTCGATCAGGGTTTTCGCTGAAGATTTGGAGCAGCCACAGGGATGGGCGTTGGACTCGCCGAGTTTTGTGTGTGAGGCGCATGTGGAGAAGGCGCACGAAGCGGACGTAAATTGCGTGAGGTGGAATCCGGTAAAACCTTGGCTGTTGGCGTCGGCGGGGGACGACCAGGTAGTAAGTGTGTGGGAATTCAGGAGGAGTGGGGAATAGGAACAGCAGCTGTAGTAGCTGTGGTAGTAGTAGAAGTCACCAGTAGAAAAGTGGGATAAACAAGTGAAAGCAGGCAAATCTTGATCGGAAGATGATGAATGTGAGAAATCATGCAGAGGTGGATTAATCAGGAGGAAAGATTTCAATGTGTGAATATATGGCTTTTGAGAGCAAGGAGGGAACAGGTATGGTAGGGATGCTTTACCTTTGTACATTTCTTTCTTCCTTACTTTATATCTACTTGCTTGTAGCTTTCGATCTGGTACTTTCATCGTTGCTACCACTACTTCTACCTACTACCGCCACTACTACTACTACTACCACTACTACTACTACTACTACTACCACCACTACTACTACTACTACTACCACCACTATCACTACTACTACTCCTCTTGGTCGTCCTCAACAACTTCCGCAACTTAGCATTCGATCGGTGTCGCAACAGAGGGGTGTTAGCCAAAGAAATCGCCTCCGTACTGCTCTTCACCACCCTCTCCTCAAACTTCTCCTCCGTCAAGGGTAACCACGACACCGCCCTCTCCAACTCCACTCCTGTCTCTGCTGCCCTCAGCAACCGTGGTCTAAGCCTCGTGTCTAGACTGTACGACAACAACGCCGGGGATCTCAACACGGCCTTTTTCCCCTCTTCCACTTCCGACAACCCATAAATTTCTTGAAGCGCAGCCAACTTTTCACGAACAGCCACGGGACGATACCCAAGTAGCTGTGGGTGTTTTTGAAGGATGGATGCTATTTCTGCTGAAGAACATTTTAAGTCGTCTGTGAGGACGTCAAGGCTGGCATGAAGACGAGAAGCAGTAAACGACAATATCATGGGGAAACGCCGAAGGATGGAGGCGAGAGCAGGACCGAGGGGGAGGTTGGTTGCTTGTTGCAGACTTTCAAGGAGGAGGCCGAAGCGCGGGGAGGTGACGTCAGTGGAGAGGAGGGAGGGGGACCGGAGAATGATGCGGGCGACTTCTTCACGAGTGAAATTGAACGGGCCACGGGTAAGGTATTGCAGCAGGGGGCGGCCGCTGGAGACAATATTGTAGTTCAATGCGCGGGGCATCCGTCGCAGTAGGAAGGCCATGGCATCCGTATCGAGGCCGAGGTCACGACGGAGGAAGCGGGCCTTAGGTTTCAATCCAGCTTCGAGGGATTGGAAGAAGAGGGCGGGCGCGCGGGTGAGCAGAGACCCTACGTCCTGTTGAGTGACTCCGAACTCTGCAGTGAGGTATTCGGCTTTGTCGACGAGGGTGTCGAGAGAGAGGACGAGGAGTGAAGGCATGGAGCGTACAGCCCTGTAGACCTCGCCACGGGACATGCCGACGTCGTCCTTTAGGAAGGCCAGTTTCATGAGCAGGGAGCCTGGGGAAGTTGTCAAGACCTGCGGGCAGCGCATCACCAGCTTGCGTCTCTCTTCTGTTTCGAAACCTAATTCATCTTGGAGCCACGAGAGTTTTGGTGCAAGATTATCTTCGACGCTTAGCAAAAGCATACCCGGACTCCCCCCTACCAGGGTAGCCGCCTCCGCTTGTGTCAACCCAAGAGCCGAGCGAAGCCAAGCGACCTTAGGACGGAGGCTTCGTTCCACGCTCAAGGCGAGAACTTGTGGGTTATCCAAGGAGATGCGCAACATTTTGTTTTCGTTGATACCCAGCTCATCGCGGAGGAAGAAGTAAGGGACGGCCTTGTTCATGTAGAAGCGGGCAGAAGTGGTGGAGGCGGAAGAGTTGGAGTTGGAGGAGGAGGAGGAAGGGAGAAAAGGAGCCGTTGCTACCACGGGGTCAAATATTTCAATGAAATTCTCCCATAGAGTGTCTTGGCCTTCTGGAACAGGGACTGCAGCTTTGCTTGTATTTCCATCTTTTTCCATCTCATCCTCGTCTGCCTCGTCGTCCTCAGTAGCAGTGTTCGCGACCTTGTTGCTCTTTGTAGCCATCTTAGTAGGCAGAGGGATCGGCAACGGACCCACCAACAAAGAATTTGCAAGAATATCATCACTACTATTATAATTGTCGTCATCCTTGACAAGCCGCTTCTTGACAGCAATGGCAAACCCTGCATTCCTCGAGCGCAGCTTGTGCATCATGGACGACGAGAAAAGAATGGGCGAGCCGAAGCCGAAGGCAGGCCGCGGCAATGCGACCAGGGCGTGAAAGAGGAGTATACCTTGAAGGAGCATACTCCCCGTTGTCGTGGTTGTCCTCACCGTGGTGTTGGATTAGGCGGCATGGTGCTATATGAAGATGGCGCGAAACGAAGCGCAGGGCAAGCTTATCGTACAGCTACTCGACAAGGGATAAAGTCCAAGCATTCGGTGTTCATTTCGTGCCAGTACCCTTGTTGGCCGTGCCTGGGGTGTTGTTTTGGAGGCGAGATACGGGTCTTTGGTGGTCAAAGGTGACTTTATGGCTCGTTGGCCCTTTCTCCCCTACTATAATTGCATGATGGTTCGCCATCATGCCCCAGCCTAGTGAAGCACAACACATGCAAAGATCATCCCACCCACAATCTCCTCTCTACCCATGCACGAAACAAAGAAGATTATTTTTGTTGCCTCAGCTACGCTTCAGCCAGCCATCTAGGGGAGCAAATCACACTGCCAAGGTTCTTCTTCGCCATCAACAAAAGCACAAGCGATCATGGACCTGGACATCAAGAAACTTAAAGTGGACCAGCTTCGCGAGGAGCTGGGCAAGCGCGGCTTGGACACCAAGGGCAAGAAGGACGAGCTCCAGGAACGCCTCCAAAATGCAATCGACAAAGAGATGCTGGACGCGATTGACGAGGAAGACGAGGTCGGCGTGCCTCCTCCTCCGGCTCCCACGTCTACCTCTCCGCCTCCACCATCTCCCGCTCCGGTTCCAGTCTTACCATCCACGTCCGTCAGCAAGCTCACCGCAGCTTCGGCCAAGCCCGCCGCTCATTCTCTGACGCGCATGGCACATGCTGTCCCTGCTGCGCCCGTTGTCCCTCCTGCTCCGGTTGCCCCTGCTCCCGCTGCCGGAGAAGGCATTGTCAAAAAGGGAGCGGAAACAGCCGAGACCGACGAAGAAAAGAAGAGGCGGCGTGCGGAGCGATTTGGTATTCCCATTTCAGAGGAGGAGAAGAAGAAGGCGCGCGCCGAGCGTTTTGGTCTCGTCACGCCCGCTGCTGGTAATCCAGCTTCGGGCGGCCATGGTAGGGCAGGTGGTGCGGGGAAAGCTGTTTTACCTGCAAAGGCTGCATCCAAAGCAGGTCCTTTGGAAGGAATACCTGTTTTGGATGCTGAGGAGGAGGTGCGACGGCGGGCGAGAGCGGCCAGGTTTGGGATTCCTGATCCGAAGCTGGAGGAGGAAAAAAAAGCGGAGCGGGCGAAGCGATTTGCGGATCCAGCCAAGGCGGAGGAGGAGGCCAAGTATGTATTCTGAGTTGCTTCTGGGTTAAGGATCAGGGAGGGAGAGAAAGGGGAGAAAGAGGGGGTGATGTATTGATCGTTAAAAAAATATATAAGATTGGGAGACAGGAAGAGGGGTAACTCACTATATCAGCTAACATTTTTCTCCTCCCCCTTTTTATTAATTCATTCAGGAAAAAGGCACGGATGGAGAGATTTGCAGGAACACCGTCAGCTTGAATGGGTTCCAGAAGGTGACAGAGGAACATCAGAAATTGAATGATGAGGCGCATTCGCGCACTTGTCGACAAGTAAAAACAGAAAGGGTACGTCTGTTGTGCGTGCGCGTTAGTCATCAACCAGACAAAGAAGATAAGAAGGAAAAATCTTTCTTGTGGGGTCTATCCTCGCATGTGTGTTTGAAATGAGTGTGTGTGTGGAAATTACTGAGTGGGAGGACAACGAGGGATGAAAAAGAAGTGAGATGGGCACGGGACATTGGCAAGGACGACACCGGGAATTAAGAGAAGCTGGAGATAAAATAAATGGTTTCGAAAGCGACGACGGGTTACATTGACATCTAAAGACATGATAAAAGACGGAAAGGTCATCCCAAAAGAAGAAATTGTGATGCATTTCGATGCCAACACACGGAAGGAGAGAATAGAAGATAACCATAAAACAATAATAATAATTGCGAGCCAAAACGCAGCTTTTGAGGTTTGTGCATCTCAGTAAGCTCGCTCTCTTTTGGTTGGTTTCTTGCCCATCTTGGTTCTTCCGCAGTAGTTAGAAAAACGCCAACCAACAAGAGTAAAGGGTCTGGAAAAACAACGACAAGTATGACATATAGTGAGAAACAACGCGAGGAACATGAGGATTATACTCACATACACTCATGCACCTCTAACACACATCGTTCCCTTGACCCCTACTGCACGTCAGCATGCCGAGAGCCATGTGACGAGAGCCCCATCCGCCCATCCCCACCTTGCCCTCTCTCTCCCTCCAGCCCCAACCCCCCTCCTCCGATTGCATCGTCACTTCTCATTCTTCTCGCATCCATCCATCCTTTCGACGTGATTTACGCGTGCGCCGCATTCTGGGAAACGATGTCCGGGTGGGAGGAGGCATACTTAATCCCCACCATGTCCTCAAAGCGCTTCACCTCATCCTTGCTTCCGTATGCCACCTGGGTGCGGTCCTCCGTCTTGTAAATGTTCAAGTCCAGCACCGAACCCGCGCCATAAGAAGATGCACCGCCGGCCTTCTCAATCATGTATCCAATGGGTGCCACCTCGTACAGCAAGCGGAGCTTGGCCTTGGCAGAGGGCGACTCGGGGTTGACGAACACGCCCTTGCCCTTGACCATGATCTGGTTCACGTCGGGCACCATGCCGCCCGTGTAGCGAAGCTGGTATTTGTTCTCCAACCAGTACGAGTGCATGGCGTTGTAGCCGGGGTTATCGGCAATGGCCCGCAAGTTCCCGGGGGCGAAAAGCTTGCCCTCCCCAATGCTGGTAAATGTGTTGGTCTTGATCCACTGCCCGTGGCGGGCAGTGAAGTCATCCACCAGCAAAAACTCGTGCGCACCATCCACGCCATCAATCGCAAAGGTGATGGTCGTACGGGGTCCATAGACAGCAATCCCGGATGCAGCGAGCTGTCGTCCAGTGATACCAGTCAGGCGGGAGCCGGGCCACACGCCGAAAATGGTGCCCACGGCAAAGTTAGTGTCGATAATGGAAGAGCCATCGAGGGGATCAAAAGCCACAGAGAAGCCCTCACCCCCCATCGGATCCTCCGTAGGGGTTTCCTCCGAGGAGGCCGTGGCGACCACCCCGGAGTCCTTGAGGTTTTGGAAGAGGACGTTGTTGGCCAGGATGTCAATGGCAAGCTGCTCGTCACCGAACTCGTTGAAGCACGCCATTTTGTCACAAGACGCCGTGCGGATCTTGTAGGCGATCTCTTTGCAGGCGGAGAAGATGCCCATCACGGCCTTGGCTGTTTTGAGGGTAAGGAGGGGAGGAAAATAAAGATGGTAGGGATGAGTTGGTGCGTCGGGGTGGTTAAGGATAAAATGTGCCACTTTATCGATCCCCTTCCTTTCCTCTCTCTGTACTTACAAAGCTTCTTGTCGGCGTTGTCCATCAACCAGCTCTCAACTGTGGGTTGACCCGGGGTGGAGGCAAGGCCGGGCATGACCGAGGGATCCATCTGCATGATGGTCTGCGCCCTGCTACGGGACTGGGTCTTGGCCATGGGCACAACAGGCTTGACGGGGACGAAAGCCAAGGTCGGAGCGACCAAGGCGAGGAGGATAGCACCCTTCATGGTAAATTTATAACTCTGTCTATGTTATTTTGAGATGGGAGAGAAGGGGGGGAGGGAGGGTTGATGTTTGGTTGGAGCCAAGTAAGCGGTCCCTGTGGCCAAAGGGCTGAGCATAAATTGGGCAGGGTAGGCAGGCATGACGGCGAAGTCTCTTGGTGTTGTCCCTGACGGCGCAATCACGACTTAGGGTTTGTACCATGTGCTAATGTGGATAGAAAAGAGTCGCGATAATAGATCGGGAGGAACGTCGACGTGGGCGAAGACAAGAGCCCAGCATCTGGAGTGTTTTCAGAGACCTACAACCACGAGCCAAAGTGAGTGATTGGACAGTCGAACACCACCACTGACACTCTCGCAACCCGAAATCCACGGCGCCGCCATTTAACAAGCATGCCCGTGACACAAACATGAAGGGCAAGGCATGCATGCGTGTGGCCGAAGATCTGCTGCAGAGGTGAAGCAAGGGAGGGTTGTGGACTGCAACAACGGGCAAACTGAAGCCGACCCTGTCCAAACGCGCCACGCACAAGGCAAACACGTCCCCCACGCCCTGATGTAAAGCAGGCCACTGGTACACTCACATAAACATACACAACCTTGTCACCAAGCCAGGCAGGACCTTGTAATCGGCCCTCTACAACTCCTGCAGCGATGGAAGAAGGAGGAGAGGTGGCAGCAACAGGGTACCGAGATTCTCAAACTGTCCTCGAGAGCCCAACGATGGGGGGAGGAGGTTATGGTGCTTGCAGCAGGAAGCTGGGCTGAATAAGGGCTGATTGGGATCCACGGTGCACCCTCAATGACCTGCCCTTGCCTATTTTGTGAGGTTGTGAGGAGGACTGGTTAGCCTGTGCTGTTGTGGTGCACATTGTTGCACTTTAGGTAAGGAAGCAAGTTTATCTCTTCTCCTTCATAACGAACCTTCCCGACCCCACAGGCCACGCCGATGAACATAATGACAAGAAGACGAGCCCTCGGCGTCTCTGTTCTGCCAATTTTACTGTTGATGACACTCTTAACTACCACGAATGCCTTTGTCCTTCCCGCTGCCTCGTCCCTCCCGAACCCACAAACAAGGATGGCCGCCTGCAAGAGCTCTATGGCTTCAGAAGCCATAGGCAAGGTTCTAGCAGCGTGCAGCTTACTGCTAGCTGGGGGGCCGAATCTAGCCGGCGCTATGGCCACGTCCTCTTTCTCCACAATGACAACGACGACGACGACGACGGTGGCCCTAAGCACGTCCCCGTCCGGTGCTGGTGTGGAGGTCCTGAACGACTTCTTGCGGGCCGTCAAGTCGGTCAAAAACGAGCTTACAAGCGAGAAAGCCACTGACCTTCAATTCGTGCAGAAAGCTTTTGATGTGGAGGCAGTTACAAACGCAGTCGATGGGACGCTTGACGCCCAGATGAAAGGGGCAGGCATGAACCAGGCATCGATGGTGGGCAAACGCAAGATCGTCGACAAGGTGTTAAGGCAAGTGCTCTCGGACGTGATTGTCGTAGAGGACATACTGCGGGACCTTCCCCCCGAAAAAACCGGCTTAGCAAGATTAAAGAAGGTGGGGAAACCATTGGGTAAGCTCGAGAAGGACTTACAACGACTGACGGGAGCGCTTACTTCAGAAGGAAGTGAGGATACGGCGGGGGCTGCGGGATTAGCGAAGCCATTGTTTTCTTTGTGTGCAGATGGATATTTGTTGTGTGATCCGCAGTGAGCGGAGGTAGAGGCAGAAAGATGTATGTAGGAGAAAAAATAGAGAATGGGAATGACAAGGAACAAAATAGAAATCACTTTGAGTGGTCTCTTTTGTCTTCCTCCTTCCTTCAATGGATTGGCGCTCTCCTTCTAGCTCAATCCCCTCTATTTGCAGAACTCAGGACATTTCATCTTTACATTCATTCCAACAATCTACGCATCTATTTATTTCTTCCTTCCCCAGCCCCCCTTCTCAGCTCTCACGCGTGAATCTGCAAGTCCTCTAGAACTCTCTTAAGGTCCACCTCCCGCGGATGTGTGGGCAGTTCTACCCTTTCCTCCTTCCCTTTTTCCTGTCTCATGTTTAGATGCTTTGCTATTTGACCGTTGCCGCCATCATATAGGTACATTGAGAGGTACCCCGGGGGAAACCATACCTTCTTCCTTTCCCCCCCCTCTCCCTTCTGCCACTCCTCCTCCAGCCCCGCCTCTTCCTCATAGTCCACCAAACGCGCATCACCAAACACCAGGGCATATCGTTCTCTCCCCTTCTTCCCGCTAGTACTACTACTACTACTACTGTTATCGGACGAAGGATTAAGCGCAAGACGCAACTCCTGTCGTTGCCTCCGCTCCAGGCGTCCCGTGCGAGCGAGGGCGTGAAGGAGGAAGAGCACCGAGGGAAACCATGCTGGTAAGGAGCCTCTTTCCCCCGCAACCAGGTTTCGCGTGGTATCACGCAGCGTGTGCAGCAGATGGTCGAACAAGAACCTCACCGCTGGCTCTTCTGCTGCTCTTGCTGCTTTTGTTTCTGCTGCTGTTGCTGCTGTTGCTGCTGCTCCTTCTTTCGAAGGGTGCACGATACAAGCAGCAACATATAAAGGAGCGTAGAGGGAGGACGCGAGGGAAGAATTGAGTGACGGCGATTGGAGGAGAAATATGTCCCATGCAGTGGGGGTGGAGGAATCCCAAAGCTGAAGGAGCAAGGCAAGGGCACACTCACGGAGGGAGGGGTCGCGGTGAAGGACGCACGTCTGAACTTGAAGACGAAGGCGGCGTCTGTCGTCGGTGGTGCCCCACATGTCGCCTCCTCTATCGCCCCTTCCAACTTCCCTAATAAATTCTTCTCCTTCCACTTCTGTATGTCCATCCTCTCCTTTCGCCACGTCTCCTTCTCTCTCTTCTCCTCTCGCTCCTTCACGCAACACATGCCCGCTGCTGTACAAACGACACAACAATCCAAGGGCAGCCTTTTTAATCTGCTGCCCCTCTGCTTCCTCAACACAAGGCTCGAGGCACATTTGCAAGAAGGGGAGGCTAAAAAATGGATGCGACACCCATGTGGGCGGAGGTGGCTGCTGCTGCTCCTCCTTTTGCACTTGCAGACGGTAGTGATGGAGAAGCAGCACACAATAAACGAGGACATTAGATGTGACGGCGCTGCTGTTGTTGTTGCTGTCGCTGCTGCTGCTGCTGCTGCCACATCTCCAATTACCGCTACTGTTGCTGTTATGAAAAGACCAAGCCAATTCCAGAATCGTTTCATGCTGATTCAAGAAAAACGAGCCCTGACCGTACACAACCAATTGGTTAGTCAACGACAGAAGCGCGGCCACAACTGCAGGATTCTCCAGCTGCTGTTCCTGCTGCTCTTTCTGCTCCTGCAGATGAAAGGAGATGGGCAGAGCACTGGAGACAAGCAAGAGCAAGCGACTGGCCAGCTTCACAATAGGTGCGAAACCACCCGGGTGTGTATTCCAATTCGCATGCCGAAGTGCCGCCGTCGTAACCATTATAATCTCCACTGGTAAGCCTCGTTCCTCTCTCCCTTTCTCGTCTTGTACCAAGGCAGGCAATACTATATCGTGCAAAAACCCTAACACATCCCCACTTACGTTTATGCACGAAGACCATAGCCCCGGCCATGCACTCGCGACCTTGAACGCTGCCAACGCGTGGACAAGGCGCCGAGGAAGGGATACGGGAGGAACAGCTCTCACATACTCCAATAGCGCAAGCAACACAGCACTTCCCTCCCCTCCTGCATGCTCGAAGTACAACAGGAGCGCCGTGGCCCAGACCGGGTCTTCCTTCTTCCATCCCTCTTTCCCTCCCTCTTCTGCTCGGCAGGTAAGCCATCGATGAATGATGCATTGAGCGCCCGGGCTATGACCGAGGTAGAGGAATGGGAGAAGAGCGGAAGGAAGAGAGGGCGGGAGGAAGAGCGAGCAGTAGGTATCGGCGGCGGTGGGGTCAGTGGAGGTGAGTGCGTGGAGGGCTTCTTGGAGGCCGGGTCGGAGGGCGATAGGGAGGGCGAGGAGGAGGGGGGCGGGGGCGTCTGCTGCTGAAATGTGGCTGTAGCTGTTGCTGCTGTTTTCACTGTGGTTGTTGGTGTCGTTGCTTTGAAGGGTTAGGTCAATTAAGAGCCTGATGGAGAGCGGAGAGAGGGCTCGGCCGAGGTATGCTTGCTGCTGCTCCTGCTGCTCCCCTTGCTGCACACAAGTCCCCCACATAACCAGCAAGTTATGCACACCCATGGTTGAGGCTCGACCGATAGGTCCTCCCCGTCTCCTGAAGCAGAGTGACAAGGCCAACAGCAACTCGAACCGCGACCAAAATTCGTCTTTGGCCCCTCCTTCCTTACCTTCCTCCCTCCCTCGCTCGACCTCGACATATGCCCGACTCCACCTACAAAAACGACGCATGTCTTGCATTAACAACCACGCCCACAGCTCACTCACTTTCTGGGGAAAAGAAGCACCATTAGAAGGTTTCAAATCCTGCTGTACAAAGTCTAGAAGCAAACGCGCACCTTTCTTTCCTTTCCCTACTCCTGTCTCCTCTTGCATCAACACCATAACTAGCAGGCTGAACACGTGTGCTTCCTCCTCTCCTCCCTCCCTCCCTCCCTCTTGCCCTGCACTCATATTGACCAACTCTCCTAGATGAAGCAGAGCCACTTCCAACACCCCTGCCTCGAGCAATGACTGTCGTAAACGCGCAGTCGTGGCAGCAGCGGCAGCAGCTGTAGCAGCAGCAGCAGCAGCAGCAGCAGCAGCAGCAGTAGTAGTAGTAGTAGTAATATTAGTAGTAGTAGTAGTAGTAGTAAGGAGGTCAAGGAAGAACCGACAGACTGCATATTCTTCTCCTGCTGTCCGAGGACTGGTGACATCAAACAGCGCCAGCAGATGCAACGCTGCTCTGCTCAATTGAAACGAACTTGCAAACTGCTGCTGCTGCTGCTGCTGCTGTTGGTGGTGGTGTTGACGAAGGGCGAGAATCTCAAGGACCCGGATGGAGGCGAGGGTCAGGATGAGAAGGGGGGTTGGTCTGCTCCTACTGCTGGTGCTGCTTGTCGTCATGGAGGAAGAGGGGGAGGAGGAGGGAGACGTTGTGGAGAGGAGGGCGAGTTGCAGTTGCTGTCGCAAGCCGAGGAGGTAGTTGTCGAGGGAGGAAGGGGAGGGGAAGAGAAGCTTGTTGCTGATAGCTCCCAGATATTCGGACATGAACAAAAGTAGATGCAGCACAAATCGAGACGGCTGCTGCTGCTTCATGTCTTCTGCTGCTGCTGCTGCTGCTGCTGCTGCTGCTGCTGCTGCTTCTTCTTCTTCTTGTTGCAACCTAGGAAGCATCTCTAGCAAGGACTCCATTATCTCTTCATCATAAATCACCCTCGTCTGGGCCAAACTCGCCTGCAGAATATCTAACACAAGTATCGGCGCACTCTTTCCAAATCCCTCGTTGTCTTCCTCAATCCAGTCCTCCTCCGCTTGATATATATTGGCCTCTTCCTGATCACCTTCTCCTCCTCCTCCTGCCGTCGAGGCTATTTCCAACCGCTGAAGCAATGCTACGAGTTCGTTCATCAACAACGGTCTGAAACGCTGAGGAGCAAAAAAACCAAGAGGCTCCGCTCTACTCAAAACCCACAACAAACGACACAACCGATGCGTCAAACGCACACATTGGCGTTGCTGTTGCTGCTGCTGCTGTCGCTGCAGCTGGTTGTTACGGTGGTGATTTTGGTGGTGGTGAAAAGATGAGGAAGTTAAAGCGTTCCGAAGTCCCTCCAAACAATAATCTACTGTCCCATTCTGTAGCATCGCCTCTGCCATTACCGCCCTTTCTCCTCCTCCTTCTTCTCCTCCTCGTCCTCCTCGTCCTCCTCCTTCCCCTTGGGCTGCTGCTGCAACGACTCCGACAGGCAGCCATCGAAGTAATCTCAGCAAGTAAGAAGCAGCGCCAATAGCTAGATCCATGTCGGTGCTGACCAGAAGGCCCTTGGCCAAGGTCGTCGCGATCGTCGTGTGGTACGGGCGTAGCAAAACCACTTCCCCCTTCCTTACTTCCCCCTCCCTTCCACCTCTGCGCCGCTTTCGCCTGTTGTTGTTTTGGTCGTGGATGGCAATGGTGGTAGATAAGGAGAAGGAGGAGAAGGAGGGTGGTAAAAGCAGCAGGGCTAGGGCGAGGAGGTTTTTGGCCCAAGCACCTGTCACACCCCGCCCTAACGCAGCAGCAGCAGAGGGACCCTGCGCGAGATGAGCGAGGCTTTGAATTTGGTTGAGATATCGAGGGAGGACGCTTGTCGTCTGTAGGAGGAAGGTCTTGGCGCGGGGGGCTTGGATGATGAGGAGGATGAGGTGCAGGAGTTCCACATGCTTCTCTTCGTCCCCTTCCTCGATCAGGCTATGATGACGTTGTCGCTGGTTGCTCGGAAGCGATCCGAGGCCGTTAATAAAGCATTCACCTGCAAGCATCTTAACAAAGGCCGCAAGTGACGAAGTGAAAGAGGGTAAGGTCGCGTCAAACAATCCCTCTTCCACCTCTGCCTCCCTTTCTCCGACTTCCTCGTGCCCTCCTTCCAACAAGCGATCGAGATGAGGGATAGACCCATCATCATTAGCAGCATTCAACATGGCAGATAAAAGCTGAATGAGGTGCAAGCTCTCACGCGTGCCTTGTGCGCGGCAGGCATCAAGCAAAGGGCCGTACACCGATGCTAGTACTTGGTCGTCCCACGTCACCAAGGTGAAGAGACGAATGCTGGTCTTGAGCAAGGCTGGCACCATCTCGGCTCGATCTTTGCCATCCATTGGTTGAAGAATGACATACTGAAGAAAAGAGAAGAGGATGTGATTCGCAGCGACCACAACTGGTCGCGGGCCTGCTCGCCTCTGCGTCACCATCATGATCAGTCCTTCGTCCTCGCACCCGCTGCCGCTCTCCATGAAGCTGCCGCTATTGCTGTCGTAAATGTTGCAGGCCACACTCAGGCGCTCGAGAGCTGCGTCTATGCCTCGCAAGAGGCGCCGCTTGCGAACGACGAGAAGATCCTTCTCCTTGAGGCACTCTAGAGCACACTCCAGACAGAACCGGGTCTGCGCCTCCTCATCGCACACGACCGTCTCGTGGCAGTCTCCGTCGTGGATGCTCGGGATGAGAAGCTGCTCGAGCGGAGGCTGCATCATCATTCTATAGAGAAATAGTGACGTAGGAGAAAGGGCGGTCTGTCGTGATGAGCGACCGAAAGAGGCAAGGAGGGGAGGAGGAGATGGGAAGAGAGGAGTTTCGGGAACGTACGGGAGACGAAGGGGGGAGACGACGCCCGTATGTTGAAAGTGAATCGAGTCTAGCGCATTAAAACAGATCATGAAATCGTGCGATGGAGACCCGAACAAGCAAGCCCCCAGCAAAGGCCCTCTAAGCGGAGCCTTGACAAAAAGGCTGTTCCTCACTTTCTACGGGCCCCTTCAGGGCTTTCCTAGTGGTGGTGGGATTTCTTTGAGGAAAAGGCAAAACATAGTATATGACAATTATAAAACAAGGCCTGTTTCAATTTGTGTTTTCCCTTTTAAACAAGGAGGTTGAGGAGGAGACGCTTTTGCTAGAAGCTTCCCGAGACTTTCATGCGAAGTAGAGAATACGCTCCCACTTTCTTTCCAGCCAACTCCCCGACATGTGCTCGTCGTCGTCGTAATTCCATTTCTTTTTTAATCTTCTTCTTCTTCTTTTAAATACCTTTCTTTATTCCCCAATTGTTTTTCCTTTTTCATCGTCTTCTCCAAGTCTCCATTCTTCAATTTGGATCTTTTTCTCAGATCGTCTCTCCTCCCTTTCCCCTATCCCCCTCGTCCCTCGTCCTCACTTAGTTCGGCACCGGATGCACTCGTGCCCCCTTACTATTTCCCTCCATAATCGACCTGGCCAAGCCCACCTGTTTTCCCAACACCAACGCCGTCACCCGCCCCGTCCTTCCCGCCCTTCCCGTCCTCCCAACCCTCCGAACATACTCACTGGGATCCCGCGGGAAATCAAACAGCACCACGTGCTCCACATTTGCCTTATCAAAGTCTACGCCCCGCGATGTTCTATCCGTACATACCATCACCAAGGGCCTCTCTACTCTTGAAGAGAAAATACCTAGATGTTTCTCTCGGTCCGCCGGGTTCACTGCGGAGTGATAAGCCAGGATTTGCCACCTGTTCCCTGATCGGTCGGCCCTCCGCAAGGCATTTTCCACTTTTCGACAGGTCGGGATGGAGTTGCAGAACACCAAGGAGCGCCTCACTTGGTGCTTAAGCAGGTTCTGGACAAGCATGTCCTGTGGTGATGTAGCCGAGGAAGGAAAGGATGAGTTCTTGTGGCTATTCGCGCCTTTTCGTCGACGACTCGTGGGAATACAACGAAGAAACAAACATCCTCCCTCCCCTCCCTTTTATCGTCTTCCCGCAGTCTTACCCTCTTCCGCACGAATGCCGTCTCCTCATTCCGATCCTCCTCCATTGGCCCGCTACAATCAACCAACACTTCCTCCACCTGAGGCGCGATCTTATGCAGCCCCGGACCCCACAACTTCTTAACTCCTGGAAACTCTTTGCTTATCTGATCCGCCACCGCCACGGGCAAGGTCGCTGTGACAAACAAGAATTGAGTAGCAGCAGGAGCAGCAGCACCAATCACTGAAAGATCGAACGAATCGTCCAAAAACATCACGTCCACCTCATCAAGGACTAAGGCCTGCATCCCCCCCAGCAATACCTTGCCTTCCTCCAACAGATATTGCACCCTCCCAGGGGTGCCAATCAAGACATCTACCCCACTTTTCAGCATCTCTCCCTGCGTCCGCGGGTTCTTCCCCCCCGTAACACAACACACCCGCAACGGTAAATGTTTCGTCAACGCCCTTGCAACCGTTGCCACTTGTGCAGCAAGCTCTGCCGTCGGCGCCAACACAACCACCCGTGGTGATTTAGGAGGAGCGCGCGGGGATTCGCCTGCTGCAGTTGCGGCGGCCTCCAGCTGACGCAGCCGTTGAAGGAGGGGGAGTAGGTAAGCGAGCGTCTTCCCCGACCCCGTTTGCTCGGCAAGGATGCATGAGGTGCCCGCCAATACGTGAGGATAAGCAATATTTTGAATCTTTGATGGGCGGGAGATTCCCAGAGACTGCATGGCTGCCTGCGCCTCGGCGCTCGCTCCAATTTCATCAAACGCCTTGCGACTGAAGAAGAAATCGTCCGCCAGCCTTGCCGCGGCCTCCCTCTTCCCCATCCTTCCTCTCCCTCTGCCGCCATCATCGTCGTCCTCCTCGTCCTCGTTATTGTTCTCACCGCCAAAAAACGCCTCCCCAGCAAAACGCTCCTCATAGTACTCCATCGGCTCCAGGCCATACTCCTCCTCCTCCTCGTCATCCCGCCCTTCCTCTCCCTCAAACTCGAATTCCCGCTTACCAAAGTCCTCCTCCGCCTCCCTCCTATTCCATACCGGCGTCTGCTGATCCCCCCTCGCTTGCGGCCTTCCCTCAGGCCGACGACGGGCTCCTTCCAGCCGTCGCTTCTGACGGTACTCCTCCCCACTCACTTCCTTCGGGTTCGAATTTACACTTCGTCCTTCCCTTTCTGGACGAGGGCGCGGCCCAGCACTCCCTCCATAACTTCCATAGCCCCCTCGTCGATCTGCAGGTGCTCCACCCGTGCTGCTTTTCCGACGCGAAGGCGGGTCAGGTCGTTCTTGTTTTGGTTTCCAGTTAACTCCTTCCCCATCGTCCTTCAACAGGTCCTCCAAGTCAAAATCAGGGGCTAGAAAATCATCCTTCCGCGACGGATCTCGTCCGGCTCCTCCTCTACTGTCACTTCCACTACCGCCACGCTTGGTACCAGCACTACCGCCGCCATACGAGCGCGGCGGCCCACCATCAGTCCGGCGTCGATCACCTCCCCCCGCCCTACCACCACCACCATCCCCGTCCCCACCCTCCCGGCGGGCCGCCGTTGTCAAGGCAGCCGAATTACGCAGCAGCATCAACGATGACGACGACGACTTGCTCCGGGATAGCAAGCACGCACGCCCTGTAAAGGCTACGGTCCCGTTGGCCCACAATAGGCAAGTTGCAGCGGCAGCAGTGAGGGCGCCGCCGATGCGTCTTCTTCTACATTGTTGCCCTGTCCATGCCGGCCTCGTCATTATCACAAATCTGTTTCCGGTAGACAAGCTGGGGATGAATGGGAGGAGCATGAGTTCCCGTGAGATGCAACCTAAAAGCTCGACGGAGGGGCATGGCCCCGGGAAATGAGAAGGCCATCATGATACCATCTAGTTATGGTGGCGCGAGAAGGGCCCGGCGCGGGACTGCTGGAGAGAGATGCTGCCGTATCTGTCTCTGTTGTGTGCATTTTTATCAGCCATTTGTCGCATCGCCATCAAGTGCTCCACACATACACAGGCGCAAGGCACTATTACAACCATCACAATGAAGGATCCCTTGCTCAATCCCGGCCATTTCTTTGCCTTCCTCCTGCCAGCATGTCCAATCAGGCCACGGCAGCTCTCGAACAAGATGATGACGACGACAGGCAAGCGAACACACCAACTCATTCCGACTCGTCTCCGCATACACAGGACCAAACCCCCTATTTTACCAGCTGGAAGCATGGTAGCTACCAGAAGAGATGTTTTTTGCCTGGTTCTTCTCCTCGTCGCCGTGGCCAGTGCTTTCGTGCGACAACCCGCCCTCACCTCCCCCTGCCAGCAGCAGAAGCTTCAGTGCTCGAGCTCCACGCAGCAACAACACACGACGCGCATGCGGCCACTTATGGCGAAGGGCGGTCCTGAGATGGGACGCAAGCAAGCCAAACGTGAGCTGATGGAACGACAACGGGCCATGGCGGAGTTCAACGCCGAGATCGAGACAACACCTGTGTTTCAGGTCTTCGCGGCCACGCAGAAGATGAAGGGGTTGTGGATGCCCATTGCTGCTTTTAAGGCCGATAATGTTGCAAAGGGCGTGGTAGATGCCTCCTTGCAAGAAGGCATGGCCGCCACTTTTTTCAAGGGTGTGTACAAAGCACAGGTGGAGACTGCCGTGTCCAAGGCGATTTACGATAACGAGAAGCGTCTACGAGAGCAAGGGCAGTCCATGCATGCTACTTTGAAGAACGCCCCAGCGAATCAGATTATTTGGGGATTCAAGATTTTGTACAAGCCTTTGCAGGATAAGGTGGGTATTGTTTCTGGTATTGATATGGGCGGAGGGATGAGGGAGGGATTTGGGAGGGATGAGGGAGGGGTACCGTTCGTCTGGTAGAAGACTTCATGCTGCACAGCCTTACACATCTTTTTTACGAAATTCTTTCCATGATGTACAGGTCGGCAAGACGCAACAGCCCACGATTGTGACCAAGGACATGGCTAAAAGCCTGTTTGACAAGGTAAGGCGAAGTTTGAAAAAGCCAGGAGGAGAGAACGAGGGATGCCCTGCGAAAGCCCCCTCTCACATTTTTTCCCCTGTCGAACGAATTACAGTTTAAGGACGGTGTCTCCAGCAAGGTTCAAGAAACGTTCAGCCTGCAATTGGAGGAGCCCAAGCCCGAAACACCTCCCCCTGCTGCGGGAGGAAAAAAGAAGAAGGCGAAGAAGGAGGGAAACAACTCCGCGGCAGCCGCATCCAAGACCGAGTAAGTAGGATAGAGGAACTGCAGCGACTTAAAAACAATTTTAGAAATCACACAGAGAGAGTCTGAAAGGGAGAGTAGACGTGTGCTTGGGGCAGGATAGGGTCATTCATTGCATGTTTTTCGAGGGACGGTATGTGGCATAGGAAAAGATAGGAGGGCTGGGCAAGCGAGGAAGGATTGGAAGGGTTCTTCAAAATGAAAAAAAAACATAACGACGTCAGCCTTTCTCCATGGACCACGTCAATCGGCCAGAGGATGCGACGAGTTCCCCAAAAAAAAGAAGCAACCAGCACTTAACACCAAAATTCACGTTTTTTCTCCTATTCGTAAGTGATGTTGCCTGCATTGGCGACAAACTCCTCAAAGAAAGGATGATCCCTGAAGCCCAACGATTGGCGGAGCTCCGACACATGCGGTTGAGCCCCAAGTCACGCATCAGACTCCCCACTGCCAGCAGGAGAGACTCGCCTTTGGGCCCTTCCATCTCCCCCTCCACGAGTTCGACCTCAAGTGGACTCTTCACCAAGACGGCTCCTTCCGACACCTGGGGGGAAACCTCATGCCAACCCCCCACTACGGCCCCGTTCACCCTCGCGACACCTCCCCCCCCTCCCCGAAAAACAAAACATCTACTCCCAGATGCATTGCTTCACTCGAACTTTCACGCCTCTCTCGGGTCGCACACTCCCAGAACCCTGCCTCGTCGCCACTGGTGTCAAGCAAGTTGTACATGCTGCTGCCCCGTACTCCATACCTGTGGTTGACGTAGACTACACTGCCTTAGACCGCATGATCTTCCCTGCGGTCCGCCGACTATTAGGGCTGCACCATGACACAAGCTCCATCTTCCAATGGACAAAGCTCAAAATCTGGCCATCCCACCTCCTCGCTCAGAAGCGCACTTTACCCTTTGCGGCCAAATTCACTGACTCATGGTTCTTTCTATGTGCGGTGAAACGCTTTAGAAGCGACTTTACACACTTTGCTACTTCCTTCCTCCGCCGCATGATGGACACGTTGAAACTTTTTGACAAGATATAAAATGACCTTCAAGCCCCAGAGCTTGCAGGGGATGGAGGCACTCTGAAACATGCATGTTAAGTCGGTAGCTTGAGAGACAGATTTCCTTTCCAGAGTCCGCCTCAAATTGGCCTCCTACTGCCTCTTAAAACAAACCCACTATCACCGGGTCCTTTTATCCCCAGTGACTATACCTGGACACACCCGTCTACTGTACATCCGAAAGACTGGTCTCCACGCAGCCATCGGACTACACTTTAAGCTATTCAGCCACCGCAACCGCAAAGGAATGTGGAGCGTCCAGCTTGCCTCCGGTGCCACACCCCCAAGGCCGAATTTGGTGTCCACCTCACCACATGCCTTGCCATCCCTCAGCTGCAAAGCACTGACCTTCTCACTTGTCTGGTCCTTATTGATGCAGAAGCCTACCGCCAAAAGCCCCCACAAAGCCCCCACCCCACAGGCTTCCCAGAACCAGCCCGGGCAAAGGCCCTAGACTACCGACCTGCAATAAATAAATTTAATTATTACTGACCCGATAAGTAGGATTGCCATCCCACGTGATCACATCATCCCCTGGAAAATTTACCACTTTAAGTGCGTTCACCAGACGGGAGGTTAGTGAATGATGGCCCAAGCTTTCTCCCCCCACCCCCCCACAAACCATAGAGGCACAGTCTTCCCCACTCGACTTGCAAATGGTTATTGGTGACCCGTTAAGACATTTCGATAAATTAAGAGGCTTTACCATGGTCAATGTCGAACTCACGAAAGAACCAATCAATCAATCAATCAATCAATCATCGCGCGGCATTATTTGACTTTTTGTACACGCCCTGACGTGCCCACGCCACCTCCCACCGTACCGACAGTACATCGAGGATAAAGGTAAGACAAACGTCATGGAAGGCATGCGGCACCGCCACCTTCATACAACAAACAACGAGGCAACAGTGCCCGCGATGTCGTCGACATCCTCCTCCTCCTCCTCCTCCTCCTCATCCTCAGCAGCCGCAGCGGCCAATGAGGAGGAAGCCGTACGGGCTAAATCCATGGGGGTCCAAGCTTTGCAACGGAGTGAGTATGAGCGCGCTGTCCGGCTACTGGGCATCAGCAACCGCCTTTCGCCCAACGCTGACACCCGAGGTCTCCTCAATTCTGCTTTGGCAGGCCAAGCCCGCATGGACAGTGGCCGTGCCTCAGCGCACCGTGCCGCTGCTGCGACTGCCCCACCATGGTCAGATCAACATTCATTTGGTCGCTTCATGATCAAGGTTGACGCGGCGATGGACTGGGCGTGGGAGTATTTGCCCACGTCAGCAAAAGGCGCGATCACATGCTACATTCATCCATCGAGTCGCAAACCTCTGGCATACATTTCAATCCTTATTCTGGGTATGTGCTTGTACAGGTTTGTGTTGCGTGGCCCGCCATTGGCATTTGGACGGCTACCGGGTGATATTTATTATAATAGGGGGAATGTGGTGGTGTCTGCCCCGTTGCTCTCGTGTTTCTTGGCCTCGGTAGCTTTCAGTCAGGTGGCCCGCCTTTTCCAACGACAGGCCAGACGATGATGCTGGTGGTGGTGTTGATGGCAACGGATGGAAAGAAGGGAAGAAGAGAGTAAGGGAGAAACGACAGGCGGGATGCTATGGGACGTTTTCATATAATAGATGTAAATGACTGGAGACGTCAAGAGACTCGACGCTTGAGTGGGGAAGAAGAGTAACATGTAGAAAATGACGACAGGACCCGTTTGAACAAGTATCAGAACTTGGTTGAAAAAGTTTCATTACATCAAGACTTTTCCTTTTGGGAGTGAATTATTTTTTTTCCTCTCCTTGTTACCGTTCTGCAAGTTACTCGCTTGGCCTGTACACAGCGCCCACTAACGCGCTCTTCATATTTATCTTCCTTTGACCAGAATCTCTGGTTGTCTTACGCCATCGTTTCCTCCTGTCTTACTCGTCTCTTGAAAGTCAAAATTTTCCAGTTGTCTTTACTTACAAGCCATCCTTCCTACCCCTGCTCCTCCTGCTCCTGGTCAGGCACCGCAACTTCCACTAAGCTCGACGTGGGCTCCGCCTTCCGAATCGCTGCCTCCAACAACCCGAATCTCGTCATACAGAGCACCTCCGGAAATGCTACCAATAGATCTCCCTCACCCCCCCCTACCTCCCCTGCCACCACCTCCACAGACAAATCATCATAAAACTCCCATTCCGCCCCAGGACACGACAGCACACGCCTCCTCCCCTCAGACCAGAGGGACGCCCTCCCTCCCTTCCTCCTCACCCTCTCCAACCTAACCACCCCCGCCGCCATACAGGCCCGCAGCAACAACAACACCTCCGAGAAGGAAAACATGGGCAAGTATTCCGACCTTATTTCCACCCATGCCAGGCCTGGACGGGCATGCAGGGCAGTGACCAATGAACGCAGCGCCCGTAACAGCATTACGCGATCCAGCCGTCCATCAGGTACCGTCAACCAGGGAAGGGCCAGACGCCGTGATGCAGAGAAATCCACAACACCAGCAGCAGCTGTATCTTCATCGGTAGTGGTGGTGGTGGTGGAGGCGCATGGCCCTGCTTCTCCTCCTGCTCCTACCGCAGCTGTTACTTGTGGGGGCGCAATTAACATCCAGGGAGTCGCCTTGGCAGGGGCCACAAAGCGGGGCCCGAAAAAAGAAGGCACGCGTAAGACAGCCCCGCACGCCGCAGCCGCCGACAGACACTCACGGACCATCGCTTTGATACCTGAGGAGGGGATGGAGGAAGGAAGTGAGGAACCCCTCTTCCCCTGGTCCTCCTCGTCCCCCTCCTCCATCTCCTGGCCCGCTTCTATCAATGCCATCTCACTACACACAGCACAGAATGATACGCCTTCCGCCGGTGCCTGCTCCACCACCTCCACAACATCATGGTATCCTATAGGCCTCCCTCCCTCCCCCCCATTCTCGCTCCCTCCCTCCTCCCCCCACGTCTCTTGTCCGTACGTCAAGATATTGACAGCCGCTTGCATCTCTTGAGGCAAGTCCTGCTTTATCTTCAACGCCTGCGGCTTGAGCGAAAGCACATTCACCCTCCCCAATGGCTCCGTCACAAACCCCCTCCCAAATAATGGCGGCCCATTCCGCCTCGCTGCAATTGTCACCGCAAAAAAGTCACCCCCTCCCTCTCTTCCTCTCGCCTTCCCCTCCCCTCCTTTCAAAATCGACCTTCCAAAGCCCTCCACCAATCGACACACAGCTCCTGCAGGCAACGCCACCAGATCCTCCTCATTATATTCCTGCGGATACGCTGGCCCCAAAGACCTGAAGAAATCGTGGGGATAAAGCGCAGCTCCCTTCACAACGGCATCCTCAAATCGTCTCGCCAAGCTCAAGGTGCCCCTCTGCCTGATCGCGCCCCTCCTTCCTCCCGCCCTCTTTCCCTCAAACGTCCACGAACTCTGACTCGCCCCCTCCCCCTCACTCTCCCCTCCTCCTTCCCGTCCACATTCGTCCCCTGCCAAACCCCGCCCTCCTTCCTCCCCTTCCTCCCTCCCTCCCTCCCCTTCTGCTCCCGAGGCCACATGTGCATTCTCAATTAACCACCCATCATCCCACAAGGCCCTAAAACTCGCTCTAATCGTCTCGGCAGGCAGACCGTCTAAAGCCCTCCTCCGTGCCTCCACCATTCCCGCCGACGAATCGCCCGCGGCCAACAACGTCTGTTTTACCTTAATCAAAGCAGCAGAAAACAAGGGAGTCTCCTCCTCCTGCTTCGCGTAATACACCATACGACCGGCCTTGCGATTCAAATGATCCGGATCCTCTCTCTCGGCCGCTCGAAGACGGGCCAGGACGCGAGTGGAGGTCTCCTGGGAACGCAAGAGCATTTCCAACCGACGCAAACACGCCATTCGTGGCCTCCGCGTCTTCTTCACCACCTCCACCCAGTGCATCCGGAAGCGACGACTCCATATCTGTGGCGCATGCGCGACAAGCGGCTTGTTCTCTTTTCCCTTTTCTTCTGCTCCACCTCTGTCCAGCTCTGCAAGTTCCATTGGTGCTCCTCTTCCTCCTCCTCCCCCTCGAGCCCCACCAGCAGGAAGCAGCTCCTCAATCTCCAACAATATCTCGGGGGTGTTTCTCGCCCCCGATCCGTACACAGCCCTTTGTCTCACGTACGCCTCCATCAGAGCCTCGTCAAACTCTTCGTCCGTCAACGGAGGTCCTGCAGCAGCAGCAGCAGCCGCCGCGTCACCACCGGCTCCCCCTTCAGACACGACTGAAGCGGTGCGCCGTTTACGCTCGCGCACCATTCCGCTGCTGCCCTCCCCCCCTCCCACCTTCCCTTCCTCCGCCCCCCCCTGCTCCTCTTCAACCTCCCCCTTCCCTCCGTCCTTCCTACTCCGTTTCTTTGGCAGCAGCTGCTGCGGCTGCTTCAGCATTCGAGGGATCGAAGGAGCACCGGCCACAAGTGGCGGTAGGGGCAATACGCACGACACTGGCGATGCCGACGAGGAGGAGGAGGAAACCGCAGGCATGAACCTAGGGATCGGGGGGGGTACAATCACCCCCTCTTCCCTGCCCCCCTCTTCCCCCACCTCCTCGTCCTCTTCATAGAGCTCGTCGGCCAAGGCTGCTGCTTCCCGTGCCCGATCATCCGCCGTCTTGGATGTCGCGGTGCCATCTACCCTCGACCCCCCCCTCCGCGACCTCTTGACATCCAAAACGTCTTCCTCCCCCTCCTTTCCCCCTCGTTGGGCACCCCTCCTAACCCCAGTAACACGCATTTGGTCCTTCCTCCCTCCCGCCCTCCTCGTCTGCCGATAGTTCTTCCCCATCCATGTGCTGGGCTGTGAAATACGCGGCAGCAGCCGTAGCAGTGCGTCGGGCAACCGCAAAACAATCCCTCTACCCTCTCCTCCTCCTCCTTCGCCTCCTGCTATAGGTGATGTTTCTGCTGTGTTTGCTGATCCTGCTTGGAGCTCCCGGAGCATTTGTCGGGAGGGGGCTTGGTGGAGAGCGAGGGTTTTCAGGGTCTGCCAATATCTCTTCAGATCCAGCAGACCGGCCTCGGGGTGGGTGAAATCGAAGTGGAACTCCCAAAGAGACTGTTTTTCACGTGTTGAAGCACTTGGTGAGGCTACTGCTGGTGCTACTGGCGGTGCTAATTGTGGTGCTGAGGCTGGTGGTGGTGGTGCCCCGAGCTCTCCTTGTGCTTGTTCCTCCTGTACTTGCTGCTTGAGTGGGACGCTCACAGGAGGGACGTGCTGCAGTAGCCGCAGCACGGGAAGGGTGGCCGCGAGCCTCACCCAGAACGTCCCAAGCGGCACTTGCCAAGGAAGAGAGATGGATGAGTCCGCTTTTACCCCCTCTACAACGACGGCAGCAGCAGTAGCGGCAGTAGCAGCAGCCCCGGCCTCATCGCTATCCTGTTGTTTCTCCCCTTGGTGCTCCTCTACAAGTGCTCCTGCGTCACCCTTCCCGCCGTCCTTCCGTTCGCCCTTCTTCGTCAGGTCAATCTGCAATTTCCTCGTGAACGTTTCTTTGCTCACCACTGCCCACTGACTCCCCGCCTTCCCTCTCTCACTTCCGCCCGACCCCCCCTCCTCATCCCCAACTAATTCAAGCACCAGCAAGTAGCCCATCAAATCCCTCACCATTTTCCTCCACCCTCCTCCTCCTCCTCCTCCTCCGCCTCCCCCTCCTCCCCCTCCGCCTCCCTCTCTCGGATAGAGCGACACAAGTAAGGAATGCGGCAAGGTCTTCATGCTCGTACCGACTGCCACATGCTCCTTCAGCAACCTCACACTCTTCTCCGACCAGGCCGACCGCGGCAATCCAAATAAACGCACGTACTTTCCCACGGGCATGTTGTCAATTACATCCGTTAAGCTTACTGCTACAGCACCGCCGCTGCCACCACCATGACCGGCAGCAGCAGCAGTAGTCGTAAAAGTAGAAACTGCAGCAGTAGCAACAGTAGCGGCAGTATCTATTTCTGATGTAGCCGCTGTTGCTGCTGTGGCAACTGCTGCTGCTGCCTCTGGAGGGCGGGAGGCAAGAGCATGCTGCCAGAGAAGGTCATGAAAATACTCCACACGTTGCATCCCCTTTCGAAACACCCTCAATTCTTTCTCGACCTTGAGCAATGCCTTACTATCGATAGGCTCGGACTCCTCTTCCTCCGCCTCCTCCTCTTCCTCTTCCTCTTGATCATTCTCCTCCTCCTCCTCCTCCTCCTCCTCCTTCTCCTCCTCCTCCTCCTCCTCGCCCCCGCTGCACTTGCGCCTCATTTCCTTTTCGGCCCCCTCCTCCTCCTCCTCGTCCTGGTCCTGGTCCTCGTCCTCGTCGTCCTCTCCCTCGTAGTCCTCTTCCTCTTCCTCTTCTTCCTCACTCGTCTCCTCCTCCTCCTCTTCCGCTTCCTCGCTACCACTCTCCTCCTTTTTCCTCCTCCCTCCCCTCCCTTGTCTCCTTTTCCCACCTCCTTTCAGAATCTGTAGCCCCTTCCTCCTTCCCATCCTCCCTCCTACAGTAGGCGCTCTCACATTGCCCACCTGCTGTCGTCGGCTCTGAAGGATGAGGGCTTGGACTTCCGCTCCCTGGGGGTCAAGTTCCGGCATTGCCACCACCAGGACGGGGTGACGGTCGGGGACGTTGACTGCAACCAAGCGAATCCGACCCTGTTCGTTCATTGGTCACGTGTGTGTTTGTCACTTTGTCGATTGGAAAATCTCTTCTTCGGGTTGCCAAGAGGGGGAAAGGGAGAGAGGTATAGGGGGGGGCAGGGGGGGGGGGGGGGGGCCGGATTGGTTTGGAGACATGGGAAGGGAGGAGGAAGAGGAATAGAAATAGGAAGTGGAGAACAGAGCTCAACCGACGACCAAAACACTCACCTGTTCTTCCAAATCCCCCAACAAGCGTCGCACCGATTTACGATCCATCTGCCGGGCGTGTGCCCCGTCATGTGCGCGTAAATATCGCGCAATATCAATCTCCATCAGGCATCCTGCCCGCTGTACTTCTCGAAACGTCAACTCCATCCTTCGTCGGCGAAGTCCAGTAAAGGTCTTGTGCCATTGCTGCAGACCTCCGGCCTTAGGGACAGAGGCAGGGGCAGGGGGGGGAAGCAGATGAGGGGATGGAGCAACAGTAGCAACAGCACCAGCCTCCCCCCCCACGCCTTCACGGGCAACAAGGATCACCTCCTTCCCCTCCTCCGGCCACTCCTCCCCTCTCTTCCCTCCCTCCACCCGCTTCCCCTGCACCAGTTCCAACACCGACATCTCTCGCCGTGGCCCTCTACCCCCTTCTGCCCCACTTTCGACCATGTCCTCCCCACGTTTTACATCCCCATTCATCGTGGCCACCTTTCCTTCCCCTTCTTCCCCCTCCTCCCTCTCCCTCCCTCCCGCCACACCCTGTAGCTGTAACCCTCCCTCCACCCCGCCCTCCCTCCTCTCCTCCTCAGGCAGCACTGAAGGGCCGAACAAACGGTAAGCCGCCGTCCGTCCATGCGTAACCTTCAACGCCCTCACGCCATACATCGGCTTATTCACAATCATTGTCAAGAGCCGATTCGCGCGCTTATTCCCCATGCCCAGCATCCGCTCCACGTCCGGCACTGACATACCCTTTTGTCCTCTCAACAACGTCAAACGATAGATCTGTCTCACCTCGTCCAGCTCCATAACGTTGCCCACACACAGCGGTCGCCCCCATGGACCTATCAGCCCCAGCCCTTCCTCCCCCACGCCCTCTAGTCCTCCTTCCCTCCCTCCCTCCTCCTCCTCTTCAACCCTCACAACCTCACCACCGCTGTTTGTCGTCCCCATCCCACCAAGGGTGGGCGGACGAGCAACCACCAACCAATAACCAGGTAATGCAGCAGCCTTTCTCCTCCTCTTCCTATCCCCTTTCCTCCCACTTCTCGAAGTACCTTCAACTTGTATCTCGCACTCGTCCTCGTCCTCCTCCCCTTCCTCCTCCTTCCCTCTCTCTTCTTCGTCCTCCTCCTCCACCCACCAAACCCTCAAGGCCGAGCGATCGTCGAATTCCCTATATTGCATTGCTTGCACAAGCGCCCGTGCAGTCGGTCCGTCCATTCTCATCAAACGGGCCACGTCATCCAACCCCACCCTCACCTCCCCCGCCATCTTGGCCATGACTAGCCCCTCCTCTCTCGCCCCATCGGCAACTCCAGCAGCAGTTGCAGCAGCACCAGCCTTCATGACAGTGAAATGATCACAAATTGTCTGTGCAATATTTTTTCCCTGTTCCGCATAGAGTGTGGCACGGGCAGCATCCACTACCTCGTCGCCTGTCTTGGCCCTCTCTACCAACTCCCCCCCCACCGGGCCATGGTACCGCGTCAACCTCGAGAACAACACCCGCTTATTCCCTCCCTCCTTCCCTCCTCCCCCGCCCCTATTCGTCCCTCTCGTCGCGGGTGGGTTCGCCACAAGCCGCGCCATCTTTCTCACATGCCCTCGCCCTACAAAACGGTCGATCAGAAAGGCAGCAGCACTCACTCCCCTAGTGCCTCCCAACCCCCTCCGTTTCATCTCTTCGTCAACCTCAGCGGTGGACAAGCCCGAATACCCGGATTGGGCCAAAATCTCGAGCACGTCGACTCCAAAGGGTTCTTCTGGGAGATCGGAGGGATGCACGACGCCTAGGGCGCGGAGACGATGGTCTTCCGGGGCTGTGTGAGGGAGGGAAGGAGGGAAGGGGGGACGGGGAGGGAATGAAGGGATGAGTCAAGGGAGGTAAAAGACGGGAATTGAGCAAAAGCGGTAAACGTACCGATAATAATGATCTCATCAATCCCCTCGTTGGATAGGGCGTCCATCTCCGCGTTTGTCAATGGGACGTGCTGTTTCGGCGGAAGTCAGGAAAAGGAGAGAAACGACTGTCAGACTAACCTTATTTTCATTGCAATGAATCTGCTATAAAAACGAGCCTATCCATCTGTGTGGCAGTCGGGAAGAAATAAGTTCATGTACCTGCTGCTCTTCGGTTTTCAGGTTCCTCTTTCTATCATCTGGGCCCCTACTGATGGTCACGGCGTCGCTGCTGGCATCGCCTTCTTGCCTGCAAAACAAGTACTCCGGCTGCCGACGCAAGGAGCGCCACAAGTAAGCCCTAAGACCAGCATCGTGTTCGACTTCACACACGTCCCAGACTTCCTTGGCTAGGCAGCCGTTTCGTCCTGTCAGATGTGTAAGCGGAGGATCAGAGGCAGTGCGCAGTGTGCGCGTGAGGGGACAGCTAGGCTGGGGAATAGGGGGCAGCATTTCGGCTGCTGCGTACTTTCTTTTGCAGCTCTGGACAGGCTCACACGCAAGAAATAAAGTTGCCATTCTATGATGAAGGCACTTTGTGAATGTAAGTCATACGCCCTCTCACAAATTACATCTTGGTGTGCAGGCATAGTTGGAGGAGACGGGCAGACCAGCCTCGTCGAATGAGGACGTACCTCGGCGTGCGACATAATCCAGAGCCGTCGTCAACAGCACCTGCGGAGGGACTCGGCTCACCATGGCCACGATAGCTGTTGATGGCTCAACCATGGCTGTATATGTGTGGGGATGGGGTGTATATGTTATATGTGTTGATTTCAGGTGTAGAAGTGGGAGCGACGATGGAACAAGTTGGAAGTGATCATGCCACGCCATGAATTCTGCTCTCCGAGGGAGTCCCCAGCCGGTTACCCCTTCCTGCCCTATTACAGGCACCAGACGTACACCATGCATGCCCACAACCTCGCGTTGAAGCTTCTGTTCATAGGGTGAGTGCCCATACTTGTGGGCCAATGTCGTCTTAACAAGGCCAGGGATAGCCAGAGCCTGGATGATATCCTGGGTTCGAGGCAAGCAGCCGCAAGAACAACACGTACACCAAAGGGCCCATTGGGCCGCTGGACAGAAAGTAACATAAGCAAGATGAGGCGAGTACGATGCGTCTACGCGTCGCTTTGCTACCCCTAATGGCTGCGGTATTCCAGACATTGGTTGGGCCTTTCCTTCTTCTTAATTTTGCTTCATTACGCGTGCGCTGCGCTCTTTGTACAAGCCCTCAATCCCCTCACTTGCGTCCCTTTCCTTCTCCAGGCATCAAATGTGCCTGTGACCGTGAGTGAAGCCGGCCAAAATGCGAGTTAATATCACACGCCGCTGTTTACACACCCAATGCTACTAGAACCTCTGTCATCCCTTTCCTCTCTACTCATCAAAATCTTCGTCATCCGAGTCCTCTTCAAGAGTCAAACTGGACCCCTGTACTCCCTTCCCTCGCTACTCCTCCCCGAAATCTTCGTCATCCGAGTCCTCCTCATAAGTCAAACTGTGCGCCGATCCACCCTCAGCACACAACATCACGCACTGATCTGCAAATTCTTCCAAAGCACTCTCATCACCCGCCAATGCATTCTCCACCAACAACTCATATGCCATCTCGACCTGGCTCACCTCCTCCTGCTTCGTCGATCGGATCACCGAAAATATAAGTTTTTGTTTCTGCAACACCGTTAACCTTCCCTCTGAACACAACTGCCTTATGGCTTCTACTGTCTTCCTCGTCAAACCCTCCTCTCCCTCCCTACCCCCCTCCCTACCCCTCTCCCCTCCACTCCTCCTCCTCGACCCGTCCAAGGACCCGGAAAACAACTCCCCCCCACCCCCTCCCCCCCTCCCTCCCCTGGACCCCAACTGCAGGGGAATGATTTCCTGTCTCCCATTCTTAGACAAATCGTTGATCAAAGCCTTCAACAGGGCCTCCTTCGTCTCCTGACCCGACCTCCCTCCCATCCCTGCCCCTCCTCCTAATGCACCACCGGCCCCCGTGGCACTCCCCAATATGATGCGGTACCCCTCAGGAGTCACGATCGTTCGATACTCCCTCCCATCCGCCGTGAAGCCCGATTCACCGGATAACATACCGCCCAATCCCATGGCTCCTCCCGCAGCTCCTCCCCCGGCGTCTCCTCCTCCCAGGAGACCTCCGAGCGCCCCTGCCCCCAACTGTTGTGGTGGCGACTGCTGCGACCGCCCGCCGAGACTCTGCTGCTGTCCAGGGGAGCGCGTACCGTCCGTGACTAATGTAAAGGAGAGATGAAAGGGGGGAGGAGGGAAGGAAGAGAAAAAAATCGATTTAGTCGAATGATGGATAGGACACCAGGATAGAGACGCAAAAACACGCACATCCCTCCCTCCCTCTCCCTCCCTCCCTCCTTCCCTCTCCACGCTCACGTTTCATCTGCCCGTTCGGGTTAACCTCAATCTGGCTGCCATCCCCCGCGTGGACGTGGACAATGCTCCACTCCCCATTGCTTTTGGTCATGATCTTGGTAGCGAACATGACCTTCTTCTCTTTCGAGATAGGGTTCTCCCATACCTCCTTATTGGTCACGAACGCGTTAATGCCCCGAAGGAAGACTCGCTCATCTTCCACCGTCACGTCCATCCGGGCCTTGTGTTTATTGGTGGCCCATACGTTGCGAAAGCGCGAGTCGAAGTGTTTGTCGATCTCGTCGCGACTGCAGGGGGGGAGGGAGGGAGGAAGGGATGAGGGAGGGAAGGAAGGGTGAGTATGGGCCCGACAAAAGGCATTGGCCAAACGATGCAATAGACCAGAGCGTTGTCAATCGCCCCATTTCCTCTCTACCTCTTTCTCATCCTAAACGCTTACCCCGTTATGATCTTATCCTCATTCGCATACATCTGCACCGTGCCCTCGCCCTTCCACAGCGACAAAATGCTTTTCACGTCCCTTCCATTCAGTCCCTCATAATACTTGTGGTTTAACCCCAACACCATTGCCTCATCTCCCTCCAAAGTCTCCCGGGAGGGGACGGCCAAACGCACATCGACAGGGGGAAATGCCGGGGGATCGTCTGGAGAGGGGATTTCTTGAAAGCCATCGACAAGACGTTGTAAGGCCTTGATTTGACGTGTGGTGACTCGGAGGGCTTCTTCTACACGGGTGCCTTCTGGTTCGTCTCCGGCTTGGGGGCCGACGTCGCTGTTCATCACGTATAGGGCTGTGGGGCTGCCTCGGGTCATGCCTGAGACGGAGGACGGGGGGCGAAGGGCGCAAGGGTGATGATTCGAAGGGTACGAAGAGAGCATGGTGAGGGTCGAGAGTGGCAGCGGTAAGTGGATGCCTTCTCCATGTCCATGTTATCTTTCATTCGGGATAGGAGGCTATCATTCCCCGTGTGCGCCCACCGTGACCATCTTCTACGTACGCATGCGATCGCCCCTGTCCTTTCCGGGCAAAATTTCTCATCCTTCCTTCTTCCACACGTACCTCGCCCTCCTCCTATGTTTGGTCTCAACGAATAAAACGCGCTCATGTCGCTGCCGCCGCTGACGGGTCCCAAGTAAGCCGAAGCCGTGGGGAGGCTCGCCACGCACCCTAGGATGAGCAATGCGGCCGCTGTCCTCCTGCTCTGGCAGCGCAACCAGATGGACGCTCTCCACTCCATGCGTACGAGTAAGTCGAGGGCGAACTGTGTACCTAGAAATAGGTGGAGATTGGGGTGGGTACTGCGTGTGTGGGTTTGTGTATGAGGAAGTGACTCAATCTCTTGCTTGCTTCTGTTGTGCTTGCACCATCACAATGATGGGCGAGGCCGGGCTCCGACAAAGGAGAAAAGGTTCTCATCATCAGACAACTCACGCAAACAATAAAATCGCAGCACCACCGCGTCCACCCCTCATCTACGTGCCCTGAGAATAAGAACTCACTCGGCCTCCTTGCGGCTTCTGGAAAGGGAACTGAACTGAGGTGGTTCCATCGGGGCGACCCTCAATCATCGAAAACACCATCGCCGATTCCTATATCACAGGAGCGCAGCGCCGAACGACGAAGAAGCAGAGACAATTTCTCACGACTTCACCTGCACAACATTCATCCACCACGTAGGCAAGTCCATCAGTCTTCATTCGATACCATGTCATTCGAGATGGATCTGGCACTGCCCGTGCTCAAGGAGCCTGTTGACCAGATGCGTGAGGGTATCAAGGCCGGCGGCTTTCAAAGCGAGGCGACCGCGCCGCATCCGGTGCAAGCTTTCCAGGCTACGGTACGTTTGTATGCATCGAGAGGAGGAGGGACATACGCAGGAAGGGGATAGGCAAGCTCGTCTTTGGCGCCGTGGTGGTGATTTGCTCTCGGGGTGGGAGTCCATGATGCTTCTGTATTGGTGCTGTACTCATTCGGCGGGCCATGTGCCTGCTGCGAGCCCAGCCTTCTTCACTTTACATCGCCCGCCCCGATGTTGAGCAAATATGCGCACCTATACAAGCGTTGCTCTACAGGATAGCCTTCCAATTATATTTGTGCTCGGTCCCTCTGTTCTTCTCCCGTTACCGCAACCCTTCCCCTTCATCGTCTGTGCTTCCCTCCCTCTTTTTCCTCTTACCGCATCCTCACCCACCATGCCATCCCCTTTCCTCTAACTAACAGCGCAAAGAGCGGGAATTTAGCGCTCGCCTTGACACGATCGCTCGCCTGTATGGCGTGGCGGCTGCGATGCGCATGAAGACCGAAGCGGACATTTTGAGCCAGATTTGCCGTGCCCCTGGCTTGCCTTCGTCGTTTGTGGGGTTGGAAACTGTGTTGGGTACTGACGAGACGGTTGAATTCGAGGATGTATTGAATGACCCGCAAGAGCGACCGGATCTGCCGATGGTGTCGGTGCATGAGAAGATGGAGGCCAGGTTGGGGTTGTAGGGCAGGAGGGAGGAAGGGAGGAAGATCAAGGGGGAGTTGATCGCGGTGGGTTGGGGCGATCGAGGAAGCGGGAAAGTGGGCAAAAATGGGAAGGTGGAAGGAGTAGGGGAAGAAAAGGGAAAATGTTGTCATCCAAGCTCCTTCTAAGCACCAACATAAATGTGTTTTCTTTTCTCACCTCCCTTTCCCTAATCGTATTAAAATACATGCACTCCCGCTCCTGTCATTTTCAAGATTACGTCCACCAACTAATCGTGTGCGTATCTACAAACACCAGTTCACACTTATTTTCCATCCCCTTTGCCTTACACCGAACCGTACTGTCCGTACCCCCCACCTCCCTCCACCTCGGCCTCTCTCTCTTCCGCTTTCTCCGCAGCCAACTCCGCTTCCTCGTTCCCCTCATGCACCGGCGCATAAACGAGTCCGCGCCCCGAAGCTCTTCGTGTATGACGCTCATTTCTTTTGGCATTTATCCGTTGCATTTGTGCTTGGGGCTGTCCTAGTCCTCCCGCCAGATCCAAATCCGCCGGCTCACGAGCGTGGTGGTTACGATGATGGTGGTGATGCCTATGCAGAGACACATTCTTCTCCTTCTCCTTCCCTCCCTGCTGCTGTTGCAACTGCAGCTGCTCCCCCGCTACCGGCAGATCACTCCCCTCGATCTTGGGGGAGCCCCAGTGGGCCCCCCCGGCGGGCAACGGTGGCATGCCCAAGTCCGAAACTAACCTCGTCACCACCTCGTCGACGCTCAAGCTCTCATATGCTTCTCCTCCTATTTTCTCCCATAACTTGGAGGCGCGCAATCGGTCACGAAAAACACCTTTGGCTTGGACAAAGGCTAGCTTGACGCCCATTTCTGTGGCAAGCTTGTAAAGGTGCTCGACGGCTTCGACCCCACTCAAATCTAGGTGGGAAACACCACTCGCATCAATCACAATTGCTTTAGGTGGATGTCCTGAAGAGGACAACGTGAGGCCTAGCTCACCTCCGTGACTACTGTGACCGTCCTCCCTCCCTTCGATTGGTTCGTGGTCGTCACCGGCCATGAGGAGGTTCTCGAACTGTGTCTTCATTTCTTCCTTGTTCCCGAAGAAGAGGGAGGCGGTCAGGCGAACGACTTTGATGTCCTGGGATTCAAGGGGATGATTCATTGGGTCGACGCTTTGCGACCTAGGAGGATTCGGAGAAGAAAAGGGGATGGAGTGGGGGGAGGGGATTGATTACGAGAGGCGAGACAACAGGACGTGAATGTATTCACTGAGGAAGAATTCAAAAATGGCAAAATATAAATGAAAACTCACCTGACTATATACCGCCCTCCTCCACTCATAATAGGCACCAACGTCGACGTATGGATCTCGCTGAGCTCTTGCAGCAGCACGCAGATGCTCACGACAATGCCCGTTACTAGGCCCACCTCGATGTTTACCATGGCAGTGAACAAGAACGTGGTCATCGTCACGACAAAATCAGGCTTGGAGATCTGCAGCCAGGAGGAAGGAATGGAGGTTAGGAGGGAAGCAGGAAGGCGATGAGGGTGTTGCCCATTCCGCAACATGTCAAGCATCAGCTCCCGAAACTTTCTATCCCTCTGCCTCCCTCTGCCTCCCTCCACCTCTTCTACCTCTTTCTCACCTTGTAGGCCCTTTTGAAAGGCTTCAAATCAAAAAGCGAAATGAGCGAAACCTGAATCACGGCCCCCAAGCAACACATGGGCAAATAGTACAGATAGGGCGTAAAAAAAAGGAGGCAAAAGAAGACGGCCAGACTCGCCGATATATTACTTAGGGGGGATCGGGCCCCATTTTGGGCATTCAGGGAGGTTCGGCCGAAGGAGCCAGAGCTGGGAAAGCAGAGGAAGAAGCCTGCCACGAAATTGGCGGCGCCGAGAGCCACCTGGTATTGACGAAATGGAGAGAAAGGAAGGAAGTGAGATGGGGCGGAAGAAACCAATATATATATATATATAAATGTAAATATGTAAATGAACAAATGATTCGTGAAACGAACGAATGAAATGAGGCAGACACTTACCGCTTCCTGGTTCGCGTCCAAATCTGCCTGTCCGCTTTTCACCGCATAATTCCTTGCCAGGCTCCAACTACTCATGAAGGCCAGGCATGTCACTGGCATACACGCCAGCACCAAATTCCCTACACTTGCCAAATCCGTTACGGCCTCCCTCGGCAACACCAGTTTCGGCAGGCCCGCAGGTACATGTCCTACGATCGGAAGATAGTGGCCCTGCTGTGTGAGGATATACGACGCAATGGTAGCCAAGACAACGGCCAGGAGAGTGGAAGAAACGTTCAAAAGTTTGAGCCATTTAATCTTCTTGTGACGTCGAGAATAGTGCTGGATGCTGACGAGGAAAAGTACGGTGCTGCTCCCCACTAGGAGGGTCAGAGGATTGGTTTGCCGAAGATTTGTAAAGAGGTCATGCAACATGTCCCAGTTATAACTTGAATCTTTCGAAAAAGGGAACCCGACCAAATGCTGCAGCTGGTCGACGCCGATGACAACGGCAGCAGCAGTCGTAAATCCCGCGAGGACGGGCGAGCTAATGAATTTGACCAAAGAGCCCAATCGGCAGATGCCGACGATGAGAAGTAAGATGCCTGAGACCACACAGGCTGCCGCGGCGACGACGACCCGAAGGGCGGGGTCGTGGCTCATGCGCAACGAGACGGCGATTTGAGGAATGAACATACTGACAAGGGCGACGGGGCCGGCAGAGAGGTGTCGGGAGGTCCCGAGAAAGCCGTAGATTAGAGGTGGGATGCATGAGGTGTAGAGGCCCATTTGTGGGGGCAAAGAGGCAAGCACTGCGTAGGCTAGGCCTTGCGGAATGGCAACAACGCTGACGACGACCCCGGCCATCATGTCCTTCCAGACGTTTTTCTTGAAGTAGCTCCTGTAGCGGAGCCAGGGGAGGTAAGGCGTGTGTAACAAAGGCTTGGTAGCATAGCGCAAGGAGGTGGGTAAGGCTTCAGGGGGCTTCACGAAGATGGAAGGTTGTTTGCGGAGGGCGGCAATGCCGCAGTCCTCCGTGTCCGCGCATAACAACAAGCCCCCACCGTCGTCGTCGTCATCCTCGTAATCTAAAGGATAGTGCTCGCCGCAGCCATCCGGTGTGACATTGCCGTTACGATACGTCGACAACTCACTGCTCAAGGGCAAGGGCAAGCTGCTACTACGCGGCAAGGGAGGCTTGACTACTAGCAGAGGAGCACCTTCTCCTACTGGACCGGTCCGTGCCGTATCGACTGATAAGTTCGGCTTTCGCCTGCCATTGCTGTTGTTGCCGCCTTCCAGCCCTTGTATCGGCTTCATGACTTACGAAAATATGCAAGTTTGCCGCGGGCTCGCTGGATTGAATCTGTTCCGAATGGCAAACACCTCCTTGGCCCCGGGCCTACTGTACTATGGTAGGAAGGAAAGGCAGCAGGTGATGAGAGACAACAGGGCCAGAACCAGGTGACTTGCATCGTTGTCGTCATAAAGTATCTGCGAGTGATGCTTAATGGTGCTCAAGCCCGACGTATGGACGCATGTAGCCGTGGCCGCCGTCGTACGTTGTGTCCATTTGTGCACGTTAAGTTAATTCTCAAGAGATATCGATGCATCGCATGATTAACCATTCACTGTATCGACATATGCTAATATTTTACCAAACGTGCGCATCTATGCCCATCTACTTGTCAAAGGGGGCGGAGGGGCTCCATCATACATGCCTTTTGGGGATGTTCATGAAAAATTCCACCCCAACCTCCTGGTTAGTAATGTTGCCCCACCATCCGGGTATCTGCAAGGGGCCACACAACGCGCAAAAATTGACTTCGGCGAATCAGAAGATTTAAGCCTCTGAGAGGTCAGGGGGTATCTGCGACCCAATTCCACATCGAACTTCGAGACTCGGACGCCCGAGTATGAAAACGTCCTCAACCTCCCCTCAAGAGCATCTAGAGCAGCGTGCTGAGGATAGGAGGGGAAGTCCGGGGGCCAGAGGCGCCCCGAGTTTGGCTCAGCTGTAGAGCCAGAAGGCAAAGCAAAGACGGTACTTGGAATAGCCCTCTTGTTGCCGTTTCATTCTTTGAGAACTATATGCCAAAGGGAGTCTTAATGGGCGGTAGCTTTATCCCGCCCCAGATAAACCCCCTCCCACGTCTATCATGCGTCGCCCAATCTGCTGGATAAAATCCCATTGCGACGCCCCGGAGGAGAGAGCGCGACAGGCGCTGCAGCGCAATACACATTCTCCCAATCGGAAAAGGATAGGCGGTGGCTCCGCTGATCCTCCCGGCTCTACTCTTCTACTCTTATCGAGTTGATACGACAAACATAATATTTTAACACGACTTTAAACTCGAACAAATCTGCTATATACCCTTTATCTTAACGTGCTGCACACGGGAACCTTTGAGCACTTAAACGCACATTTTTATGGCAACAAGTACTACAAGCTGGGTGGGCCACCGTGAGATGGAGGGTAAGAATTCAAGGATGCGTTTCGTCGCCCTTTATCTCTCTCACTTTACGGCTCTGCGATGATCTTATGCAATTTGCAACGAGTACATGCGGGTTGCAAGTTGAAACTTGCGCGCCGGATTTGCTGCTTACGCCCGGATGGCGTGCAATTGGAACGATTTGGAGCATAACTTCAGTGCCGTTGGAGGAGTGTACGCTTAAGTGTCTTTCCCCCCTTCCTAGTACTTGTACTGTCTTCGAATCATTAGAAGCACAGCACCGACACCAAACGTTATGACTGGCTGCCTCTGTAAGTTGCAACAAAAGAATGCCACGCAGATATTTGTTTGAACCCTTGAATCCTGTCAGTTCAGAGGAGGACCTGAAAGCACAGAGGCACTTTGATTCATTGAGCGATGGGCATAGGAAAAATATTCAGGGTGTATATTTCTACGTCCACAAGGACTCAGTTGAGGCCCTTTGACATTGCTACCAGATCATGCGGTGTACCGGCACCATGGGTCCTCCTCGCGGCCTACCAAGCAAGGAAAAATCAAAGACAGGTAGGGCTGTTTGAGATGCAGATCCGAGGGTCAGGACGCAAAGACCAAAAACGGAGATCTACTCCCACTCCTGTTTAGCGCTTTTCGATACTGTTCAAGTGTTGAAACCTTCAGCAATAAAATGTAGGAGGCGACTGCAATGTAGGTTCTGGGGCTGGAAGCGGAGGAGGCGGAAGAGTCATCATGTGGCAATAAGGCAGGCATGGAAAAATGGGCGACTAGAAGGAAAATACCAGTGGAGAGTAGATAAACCGGGAGGTCTTCTTGAAGGCAGTTAAAAAAAAACAAAAAACCTACCCCTAACTGAGAATCGAAAAAGATACGCGTTTTGGGCTGATGTATGCTTGGATTATGTACGGGAAAGAGATGAGGTTTAACATTATGGAAATCAAATACCAGGAATAGAGCTAAAACATCTGTGTACCAAAATGCGTGCAAGCTCTGGAAAAACGTTTTCTTTATTTTCATCGAGTATGAGGACGACTCCAACTATGCGAGACATTGGATGGTGGGAGAGAGAGGATAATTGCACAGGGGGCTCAAGACGAAGTTTCATTTAAGCGTTTCTATGAAAATAGCCTGCAAAATGAAACTGTGGTGACCCAACAGTTTTGTGAGAGTCGGTCGGCACATGGGCCAGCCTCGCTAACTTTGGCGAGCCGCGATTGTTTTTCTGTTGCTTTCATGTGTCCCTGCCGAAGCCCAAATACAGCACAGCATATCACATCCAAGCCAAGGAATGGACCAAACAAAGAAATTTTGACAATCTCGAAACAGAAGGGGGAGTAGTTGCATTTTTCCACCCGAACTTCTGGCTTCGCGGGCTTTCTGGTGATCATCTCTCGCCCTTGGGAGGACGGCCTTGTCTTCTGTGCTCCCCTCTCCCTTGTGCGAAATGCCGAGCTTTATGTACACATCTGACACATAAATACCTGGCACAATTATGCGAGGAGGCTACAAACAGAGGCGTAGGCTCAAAATTTCCAGACAACGCGGCTCACAGGCACCCACTGAATGCTCGCTCACTCTCCTTCCTTAAGTCCATGGCCTTCTTGACATTCCAAACCCTCACAACCTCTATACTCAAACCTATGCCCCATACTTACACACCCTTAAATACAGAGAACCACAGCCACCTGGCAATGGCGACGCTGGAGCTGGAGGGCGCGACGGTGGAGGCCTTGGAGGCGTTGGGTCTGGGCCAGCTAGACACCCTCGAGACGGCCAACACTGTGATCGGCGGCGACCTCATGGACTTGCTCGATACCACGGAGCTGCCCCCGGCCACGGTACGTCAGCCTGTACTTTGCATAGTAAGGCCGAAGTGAATGTAGAGGTAGTTGAGCTGGTCGTATGTGTTAGCGGGACGGAAGGAAGGTGCGACGCTTTCTCTTTTGCTGCGTCAACCGTCACTATCACGAGCGTGCCTGCCCTCATTTGCGGCCCAATTTCTTTGTCCGCAGTCTGCATATTTTTCATTCTATCGCATTTGCTGTGCCATAAGGGGACAAAAACCACCCTGTGAGCTGTTCCCTCCTTTTAACTCCACATCGCTCACCCACCCTCTCCCACTCTCCACCTTTCTCGCACCTATTCCTCCTTAAAAACAGGCTTGGCGGACCTTCAATGAGTTTTTAGAGGAATGGAAGAAGGTCAACGATGGGGGGGAGTTCTGGTCCTTGGTCTCAAAGTCCTGGGGAGGGGATACGGGCACGGGCCACCGTGCCCTCCTCGCCTTGCTTCACCTGGCTTTCCGCACCAAAGGTACGTGCGTTCGGAAGCGAGGGGAACTAAGCAAATGCAGAGCAGAAACTGCGATACAAAAGAGAGGAGAGAAGCCACGGTGATGAACCCAGCTGACAACATATCTCTTATATGTACAAAAACACGGAAATGTTTCGCGTCCTCTTCTACATCACCTCCACAGACAAAGGCGAAGAACCCTGGCTCGCAGCCAAGACCTACGTCTGGCTGATGGACCTGCCAGGAGCCTCTGCCTACGGTGTCTTCAATGGAGCCATGTTCCGTTCACTCCTCGCCTTGGTCAAGTCGTGGGTGGAAAGCGCTGCAGCAGGAGGAGCGACAGTGGCAGGGGCCGGAGACACCTCCTCCACCTCGTCCTCGTCTTCGTCGCAGCAGCACCAACAGCCAACAGCAGCGGCGTCAACTACAGGGAGGAGCAGGCGTGCTGCTGCCGCGAGGAGCCGGACAGTGTCACAGCAGCAGGCAGAGCGCGAGGAGGAGGTGGAAGATGACGATGATGACACGGAGGATGAGGGGCGGGGTGGGCGGCGGGGCAAGGCCCGGACGGGCAAACGGTGCGTGCTTGGGAAAGATGGGACACTCTCCATGAATTTGATCACCATGTCTTCACTATCTCTGTCATAAAACAGTCGTGCAATTATCGTCTCTCTCATTCTCCTCCCTTCTCTTCCTCACTTCCCCCCTCCCCTACCACAATCTCATCACCTCTCTACCAGTACTACCAGCAACAAAAATTCAACCGCCGCCCTCATCAACCGAGGCCTTGAGTCCCTCCTCCTCGCTCTCCATGGCTCCCTCACCACGGGTAGCCTCGCGGCCAGCCTCTGCGCCCACGACGACGTTCAAGGAGAGCTGACCGATCTGGTCCTTGCCGTGTACTCCCTTGCCCACCCCGCTGCCGGTTCCTTAGCGCAAGCTACCCGGGGCGTGCTTATGGCGCTGATTACGGTTGCAGGTGGCCCGGGGGGGAATCCAATTGTGTTGCGGGCATTGATGCCCCTATTGACAATGAAGCCGAGTAGAAATGGGCTGCCAACAGACGCGAAAACGAGGACGGGTGCCCATCAGAGGGCAGTGCAACTGTTGACGGTCCTGATCAAGGAGGGGGAGGAGCAGAAGAAGAGGGGGTCAGATGAGGTGGCGGTGGAGGAGGGGGAGGGAGGTGAGGAAAGGAGGGAGGACGGGGAAGACGGAGGTGATCCGATGGAGGTGGATGTGGGCGACGGAGCGGTGGAGGAGGAGGAGCAGGCGCTGGTCGAGGAGGGGAAAAAGGAGAAGGGCAAGCAAGCAGGAAAGAAGAAGGGGAAAAAGAGCAAGCGAGGGGCAACCGAGGACGATGAAGGCGACGAAGAGGATGCCAACAATACCGCAAAGTCGACCCACGCAGACGAAACCGACCCCTCCCAGCGGCGAGAAGGAAGCAAGGCAGCCACAGCCAAACAACGCATGGAGGTCCCCAAGGACTTGCACATGACCGTCCTTGCCGTCCTTGAACACATGTGCACCGAGGCGCCCGACCGGGCCGACGTCCGCTCTCGCCTCGTTGACTCCGTCCTCACCCTCCTCGAGTCCCTTCAGCAATCCGCGCCCGAGCTGGGGCCGCGCTTTATCCTTTTCCTTGCCAAGCTCATTCGTTCTGTAAAGGTCTCCCATCGCGCGTTTGGGGTGGAGATTGCTGCTTCCTTTGTGAATGCTCCTTGGGCCTGGCCCTCGGAGAATGAAATTGCCTTTGCAGAGGAAGAAAGGGAGGAAGGGAAACGGAAAGAGGAGGGGAAGACAGCGAGGGACGTATGGACGTCATTAGTGGCGTTGGTAGAGTCGTTTGCGTCCCGGGTGGTGGATAAAGCCCCTACGGTCCGCGCTCGTGCCATGGTGTGTCTATCTGAGATGCTTTTATCAGTCCAGGAAGAGGCGGCTCCTCCCGGACTCCGCGAAGCTATCCTAGGCCTCGCCTTTCCCAACAGCCCTCACAACACCCTTGGAGCAGCAGCGGCAGAAGCGGATGGAGCGGAGGGAGGCAATGATGCTGTGGTTCCAACTCCTCAGGATCTGGTCGGTCTAGTGAGGAGCCGTTGTCAGGATGATAAGGCTGTGGTGAGGAAAGCCGCGTTGCAGGCGTTGGAGATCCTGTTGACGACGGGTGCGAGTCGGGGTGGAGGTAAGGTGGGAATGGTGGACGTGGAACTATTTGCTGTGCGGTGTAATGATGTATCGGTGTTGACGAGAAAGCAGGCGATGGCGTCCTTGTCGAGTCTGTTACTGGCCGATCCGGGGAACGCGTTGTTGCAGTCGACGTGGGTGAAAGCTGTGTTGCCCCTGGTAGCAGACCCAGAGCAGAGCATTCTAAATCGATTGGTGGATCTGGTGCATGAGGTGATCTTAGACCGTATCATTAACTGGCATCGACAGAGGAAGGAGGGAGCAGCAGGGCCAGCCAGTGGCAAACCTCAGCGTTCTCGTCGTGGTGCGGCACATGAGGAAGCTATGGAGGAAGAGGTCAAAAGTGAGGAATCCGCCGCTCGAGCTCATGCGGCGCTCCGGGCAAGGACGTCAACGGTGTGGGAGTTGTTGTCGATAGTGGCTTCACGGGATCTGAACAAATGCTTGCAGAACGCCATCGGCCTCGTCGTTCAAGCGCAGAACAGTCAGGTTTCGGCCCCCCGTCGGCTGAAGGAGTTGATGGACGCCTTGCAAACTGCTGCCCTTGCCTCCATCGACTCTTCCTCTACCACCACCACTGCTGCTACTACTGGGGCTGTTGCGGTGGTGGAAGATCCGACGGCTCTCCGCCGCGGGGCCTGGGCACTGCTTGAGGCCATCCTGGCCAGCGATCGTGCTGCGAGTGCCTTGCTTCCCAGCGGGAGCAGCAGCAGCAGCAGTGGGGGGGGCAAGGTGATGCCCTCGGACCCAGCATTTGTGATTACCTGCTGGCGACGGGCGTTCGAAGGGTTGGGAGGAGAAGAGGAGGCGGAGGCCTTGGAGGAGGATTCGCGTAAGATCCTGCGGGTCCTCGCGAGGATTGCTCCGGACGTGCCAGCGGAAGTGGGCATGGGACTCGCCGAGGAACTGTTGGGTTATTTAAGAGGGCTACACCCGGGGTTGTCCCCCGAGAATTGTGGGGCGGCTTTGGAAACGATCTCGGCGTTGTCATTGGCCAAGGCCCAGACACTGGAGGAGGGGGCGGTGATTATTAGAAAGGCGGCAGGTGAGGTGCTTGAAGCGTGCGAGAAGGTTCTGAGGAGGTTTGTGGTTGGACCGGAGGAAGGGGGGAAGGAGAGAGGAGGGGAGGGAGGGAGGAAGGAGGAGGGGAGGCATATCTCTGCGGAGGAGCGAAGGAAACTGGAACGAGCGACGTTTTTGGTAGGGGCGGTAGCAATCTTGGGTTTTAGTCCGAACGAGGAGGAGAGCAAGAGTGTCGCTGCTGTTGCTGCTGCCTCGGCTGCCGAGAAGGGGAGAAAGAAAAAGAAAGCGGAGGCCCCTGCTGCAGGCACCCCCGGCGGAGGGCCTTTGATTCGAGTGCCAGTCCCGGCTGCGACTGTCTCCCTTATTCGTGTGTTGTTGCTGCCGGAGATACTTCCGATGGAAGAGGCCAAGAAGATTCACGAGGAGGGAGGGAGAGAGGGGAGGATAAGTCCGGAGGGGACGGTAGCAGTGCCCGTGCCGGACTCCGTGAGGGCGCATGCCTTTTTGGCGTTGGGGAAGGCGTGCTTGAGGGACAAGGGGCTTGCGAAGGAGAATGTGAATGTCTTTGTCCGTGAATTGTCGGTTGGAAGCTCGGCGGCGATCAAGTCGAATGCACTGTTGATTCTGGGGGATTTGTGCGTGAGATATACGAGCTTGGTCGAGAGGCATGTGCCTTCCATGGCGCGATGTCTGCAGGACGAGAGTGCGTTAATTCGTCGCCACGCCCTGGCATTGATTTCGCAGTTGTTGCTCCAGGACTACTTGAAGTGGAGAGGCTTGTTGTTGCATCGTTACCTGGCAGTCCTGGTGGATGGGGATATGAGGGTGGCTGAGGTTGCGGATTACATGATTTTCAACCCATTGTTGCGGAAGTGCCCGTCGCTGTTCGTCAATCACTTTGTGGAGACTCTGGTGGTGTTGAATGGGTGTGTCGACCACGATGCATACAAGGCGGCTTTATCACAGGGGGCAGAAAGCGGGACGGCCGTGACGATGGAGGGAGTGGACCTGGGTGGGGAGGGAGGGACAGCCAAGAAAAGGATGCACATCTACCGTGCGATGCTGCAGCACATGAGTGATGAGCAGCGGATTCAGGTGACGGCGAAGTTGACGCAAGACATTTTGGGGGCGGCGACGGACGAAGATGGGGAGGCGGGTGGAATAAAGATTCAGAGCTATCATCGGGCGAGTCGGTTTGCGCAGGGCCAGAGGAGAGAGGCGGCGTTGAAGAAGTTGAAGAGGGATGAGAACCTGGTGAGGGACGCGTTGGCAGTCCTGCGGTGCCCGGACATCAAAGTGGCGGGTGGACGATGGGGAGGAGGAGGAGGAGGCGAGGGAGGAGGCAGTACGCAGGATGAAGATGCCGAAGCTCTGATGGCCGAGGACGGGTCAGGGGGAGGGGCAGAAGCAGCGGCAGCGGCCAAGGGACGGTTGCTGTCGAAGGTTTCGCGCAAGCATTTGCTGGAGCATGTCGTCCCTGAATTGGTCTCGTTGAAGGCATGTTTGGAGAGGGCCCACTCCCCCCTCATTCGCAATGTGATGGAATATTTCTTGGAGCTCATGCGGCACAATAAGGAAGAGGTGAAGGATGCCCTGAGTGCGAACCCCACCCTCTTCCACGAGATTGAATTTGACTTGCAACAATTTGAGAAGGAGCTCAAGGCCCAAGCAGAGGCGAGGGCAGCGATGCCTCCTCCCTCCCTCTCTCCCAAGAGCCCAGCGGACGCCTTGCCCCGTCGGAGCGTGGGCAGCAGCAGCAGCAGCAGCAGTTACAGTGGGAGCAATAGAGTTTCCAGTAGCCGTCGTCAGTCCAGCTTTGGTGTGGGTCGGACGCCGTTGCAGGCCAGGATGAGTAACAGCAACAGCAACAGCAGCACGAGCAACAGTGGCAACAGCGGTAGAAGGACGACCCCTCGTTTGTCGGATTGTTCTGCTCCGCGTTTGCGTCGTTCGAGTGTCGGGGCGAACCTGAGCCGGACACCTTCAGAGGCCATCAAAGCTGCCCTCCAGCCTGGTGGCTCGGGCATTGCTTCTCAGTCCTTCACTCCAGCGGTGGCGAAGAGAGGCGAGGGGTCGGTCTCGGGGGGAGGGGGGGAAGGAGGACGGGTGGAGAGAGAGGGCGAGAGGCACGTAAATGTGGAGCTACCGGCGGCAATGAAGACGTGGAATGTGACTGTGGGGAGGTCGCCATTGGATAGTAAGGAGAACAGGGGGGAGGAGGAGGAGGAGGAAGGGGGGGAGGAACAGGTGGACGCGGGAATGGTGGATGTATGAGACTATTGAGATGGTGTGAAAGAGAGAGCAGAGGAGAAGGGAGGGAGTAACAGAGAGAGAGGTACGAGCTACAGAGTAAGGGACCAGCAGTAAAATGTGCGTGTGCGTCGATGTATGCGAGAGAAGTTAAGAGGACGCGTAAATGCCCTTCAGAGATAAAGGGAAAAGGACGGAACACGAGGCGAGGAACTGATGATGGACAGCGTGGACTGTGTGTGTGCGCGCTAGTGGTGGAACAGTTCGAGATAAACAAAAAACCAACAGCGGGAGGGAGGAGAGGGGGGGGGGGGGGGGGGGGGGGGGGTACTGGCACGAGACGGCCCTCCGCCCGTAAGACAGGGAAGACAAAAAGACCTCAGACCAAACGAGCGAGCGCGTAGTCAAGCGATGAGGAAACCAGAACGATAGAAGAAAAATATGAGAAACAAAGCACACAAGATATCCCTCACGTCACCAACACATCACACTTATGCATAATTATTTTCCATAGCTATCAGTTTACCTGCTTCGCTCTGTGCATTCACGTATCTTCTGTCTTTTCCTTGCATTTGCCTACAACGTGCTCCTGCTGCTTTCTCGTTCTGTCGCATCAGCAGAAACTGCCGCTTGTATGTCCGCCTTCCCTACCTCTTCCTCGCCCGGCTTCTCGGCCAACCCCTCTGTAGGAGCCTCAGCAGTCTTCTCCTTCTCTCCTGACGCTGCTGCCCCAGCTACTCCTGCGACGCCCTGGCCGTAGAAACCCCTGTTTGTTTCATGGAGGCTCTTGTCTTTCAGCAGAGAAGGATGTGGACCGACATACTCCCCTAGTTGTGCTTGAGCATTTGCCTTTGCCAACTCGCCTGCTATTGCCACTGCTGCGGTGTAGTTTTCTTCCTTTCCCATCCACGCAGCCAGCACTGAGGCTTGCAACGACCGACCAAAGGAGAAGCTTAAGATCCAGGGACAAGTCGTGAGGGAGGGACGGAAGGAGGAGGGAGCTCGCTTGGCGAGCTGGTTGATTAGGGTCAGATTTTGCGTGGCTTGTTCTTCAGTTTGTCCCCCTGGTGAAGAGAATAGTTGGGCGGAAGAGGAAGCAAGAAAGTGCAGTGTGAGCGTTGATCAAGCAGTATTTATAATGACAGGGAAAGCCAGGGAAAAGACACGATATGAGAGCAAAGAGGCGATAGAGGCTCCAAAAACAAAGTGGAGCAGATGGTGCCTGCACACCCACCCACCTGACAAAAACATAATGCCGGGGACAGCAGGTGGGACGCGTCTCCGCAGGACTTCCAGCGTTCGCCGCGCTGCCTCTTCTGGGGTAGGCCGCTCTTCTGGGGTGCTATCGACTCCTGGCATGACCATTTGGGGCTTGAGCAACGTGCTGTTGATGGCAAGAATAGGAGGGGAGGGTAAGCGATGATAGGAAAGATAAGAGGGAGTTCTCCCCTCCGTCCTATCCATCCCTATCCCCCTCCCCTCCCTCACATACCCTTCCAAAAACACCTTTGCTTGCGCCATGGTGTAATAAACCTCGCTCAACGCCGCCTCGGTCACCCTCGCAAACGTCTCCGCAGTATGGCTTCCCTCAATCAAAATTTCCGGCTCCACAATGGGCACAAGCCCACACGCCTGGCACACTGCCGCGTACCTCGCGAGCTCTGCACTGTTGATCTGCATGCATGCGCGGGTGGGCAACTGTGCCGTCTCATCGATTCGGATGACAGCCCGCCATTTCGCAAAGCGCGCGCCTTGCGCATAAAACCCTTGGCAACGTTTCATCAGGTCGTCCATGCCTGTGGTATGCGTCTCCCGCGGAGAGTACCCCAAGGGTTCCAAGCCGGTGTCAACCTTAACGCCGGGCAGGACGCCCTTGCTTTGCAACAATGCGGGAAAGAGACGGCCTTCTGGGTCCTTGATTGCTTTCTGTCCAAGTGTCTCGGAGAAGAGGATGGCACCACTCAGGTACTCCCCCATTTCAGGGTGACCAAACAACACCTCACGGTAAGCCCGTCTCGTCTCTTCATCATTGACCAACCCGGCGGCCACTAGGCGCTTGCCCAGAGTGGGCACGCTTTCGTCGGCGGCCAGCAGACCCCGCCCGGGACGGGCCATTTGATTCGCGATTGTCTCGAGGGCGTCCTTTTGCTCCTGTGTCAATTGTGTAGCCAGCTTGGCGGCCTCCACGAGGTGCGTGTGATAGGCCTCAAGGCCATGCGAGGAGATGGATACCGGAGCGGGAGCCGTCACAGGAGGAGAGGGAGCTGTGGCCGAATTGGAATCGGACTCGGAGGAGGAGGACATGATGATACTGTGCGGGCTAGAGGAGGGTTGGGTTATGGAATTAGGGCGGCGATGGCAGCAATTCTGACAAACTTTGCGTACGGCTGACAATAATAAAGATCGAGCAATGCGAGGTGATGGGGGCGTTAAAATGGCCGTGGTTATGGCAAGGTGGTGGTGTGAGAGGAGACGTCAAAGCAACACAGGAGGAAGAGGAAGGCATGGCGGCGTTGCTAGACGCGCTGCCTATACTATGTTGGGTTTCATCACTCTCTATTCACCACCACGCCGCACAACCATGCCACACAGGCACTGGTCGCAAGACCTGATACTTCGTCGATTGACCCCCTTCTCTGGACAATTTGGGCTGCCGTATCTCTCACTCATCCTTTCTCTGTGCTGATCCCGACCCTGCAGTCGTCAAGGCATGTCATCCTTAGCCGCGGCGCAAGCCGACGGGTATTACCGTCCCCCAGACTGGGATGGCAAGGCTTCCTTGAACAAGATCACCGGCTCCAAAGGTGTGTGGTACTATGTGTGATGTGGTGGTTCCAGGGTCTGAGTATCAGATTTGTCCCTCGGGACTGACCCTATCCCTCCACCAATTTTAAATCCCCTCCTACAGGCCACAACCAGTTCACACAAAAGGGTGTGGTCCGCTTCGAGCTTCCATACAACAGCTGGTGTTTGAAATGTGAATCCCACATCGGCAAGGGCGTGCGCTTCAATGCCACAAAAGTGCAGGTGCGCTCGTGTGAAAGGTTGACAATGGTTACTCCGCGTGTGAGTGTATGTGTGAGATGTTCCTTGTATATCTTCTATTTCCCGCGCATCCCTTGCAATGCATATGTTGTGTCCCTCTGCCGCAATTTTTAGGCCTCACGGGTGCTTTCCCTATTCTCCCTCCCTCGCCCCCCATCCCTCCTCCCTCTCTTGAAGGCCGGCAACTACTTCTCCACGAAAATTTGGGAATTCCGCATGAAATGTGCCACGTGCAAGAATCTTCTCATCATCAGGACGGACCCGAAGAATTGCGATTACGAGTTTGTGGAGGGGATCCGGAGGCGCGAGCAAGAATATGACGCAGAGTCTATTGGCTTGCCTGTGTTGTCGGTAGAGCCTTCTGGAGCTGCCGGAGGTGTAGAAGGGAAAGGAAAAGCAGGTGTTCCTATATCAGCCAATGCGCCTCATGCGGGTGTGTCGGTCGATCCGTTGGAGGTCTTGGAGAGAAGTAAGGACCACAAGCGACAGATGAATGCAGCAGCAGCCCGATTGCAGGAATTGATGGACGCAAACAACAGGCTAGAGGCAGATACAAGTGGAGTGAATCGGCTCATGCGGACGAAATTCCGCCAAGAGAAGAAAGTGTTGCAGGAATTGGAGGCCGAGAGTGCGGCGAAGGGTTTTCGGTTTCGAATGTTGCCTGCCAGTGAGGAGGATGGGAAGGAGGGGCCGGCTGTGTTGCTCGCGGGAGGGTCGGGCGGACTGACCCGTGCTCGGCGAGAAGGGTTTAGGAAAGGGGCCAAGGCAAAATTCACTAGTATTATGAGCTCATCGATTTTCGATGGGGATGGCAGTTCGCATAAGAAACGCGACACTCAGTCGTCGTCGTCATCGTCCGCGTTGGTGGTATCGGGGCGGCGGGGGAGCAGCAGTAGGAGTAGCAGCAGTAGAGACCTGCAGAGCAAGGCGGTGGTGGCTGCTGACGCGAAGAAAGCTTTAGCTGTCAAGCGCGCCAAGTTGGGCATTAATCCGGCAAATTTTAGTGTGCCCTCTACTGGTAGTTCGTCGTCTGTCTTGTCGACAGTGGTTGCGCGAAAGAAAGGCTAAGATACACCTGGGGGCTGGAAACCTTGTACATTTTTGTAAGAACACATGTATTATTAAATGTATTAAAGCTCTAAAAAGTCAAAGAAACAAAGGCACACGCATGTGTTATATATATATATCCTGGAAAATAACATACCATCATGGGCTCGCGCGCAACCCAGCTTCAACAAGGCCTCGCCAGCCTCACTTTGCACTTGATGCTGTTGCTTCCAAGTTCGTCCCGCTGCATTAAGGTCGGACAAAATCCAACTCCGGCAAACAGACACTTCGCCTGTAAGCTATGAGGTGACCTCTTCATGGTCTACCTGGGGCGCTGTGATGGGGAGGCCAGTGGTCGGGTTCTCCATACGACCTACACCGCGGCTTTCGTCCAAGATGGGTATCACTCACGAACACCATACCTCACACCCACACACAGGCGCCATGCCGCAGCCGCTGCCGCTGCCGCAGTCGCAGCCACCTTTGCCGATGCAGTGCCAGCAGAAGCAGCAGAAACAGCAGCAGCAACAGCAGCCAGTGACCTCTTCACGGACCGGCAGTCCAAATCCGCAGCGGCGCGCCCCTAACCGAGCCGCTGCCGGTACTGCTAGCACGAAGAAGAGGGGACGCCAAAATCCGTCGATGCGCAGGAATTTGCTGCCCGCGGACTTCTTAAAGGATTACGAACTACCCCATGGTGGCGATTTGGGCAGGGGGGCGTTTGCCGTGGTGCGGCGGTGCATCGAAAAGAAGACGGGCTTGGAGTGGGCTTCCAAGATCATTGACCTGCGCCCCATCAAGATGAAGGGCGCTTCGGAGATGCGACTCGACCGTGTCATGCGCGAGGTGACTATCTTGAAGAGCGTGGCGCACCCGAACATTGTCAAGCTGCACACGGTGTATGAGAACTCGAACACCCTGGTCATCGTTATGGAGTTGATCAGGGGCAAGGAGCTCTTCTTTGAGATCTTGGAGCGTAATCACTACTCCGAAGCAGACGCCCGTCCCATTTTCCTGCAGCTTGCCGAGGCTTTACGGTACCTCCACAGCCATAATATTGTTCACCGAGACGTCAAGCCGGAAAACGTCCTTTTGGCCGTACCCTCCCCCGAATTCCCCTCATTGTTGACGGCAGAAGGAGCCTCTGCAGCCGGGGCGAGAAAAGCGGGAGGAAGAGGTGGAGCACGACGAGGCGATGACGGAGGAGAAAAACAGGAGGTTGTGGTCAAGTTACTGGATTTTGGTTTGTCAAAGCTGATTGATCCTTCGGGGGTTGGGAGTGTCGCGGAGACTTTCGTCGGGACCCGGGCGTATCTCGCCCCCGAGGTGGAGTTATTGGCGCATGGGCAGGGGAAGGCTTCAGGGTTCCCGGCGGATTGTTGGTCGTTGGGAGCGGTCTTGCATGTGATGCTGGTTGCAAAATTTCCGGAGTTTGATGTGGTGCACCGCGTGGATGAGGACGGGACATTAACGCCGTTTAGTGGAGTCTTGAAGGTGGAGGGTCTTGGGCTCTGGGACCACCTGTCCCTTGCTGCCAAGGACATGATTAAAAGATTGATGACGCCCAATGCCGCGAAGCGATTGACGATAGCCCAGGCCTTGCAGCATCCCTGGGCAAAGGGGATGGATGACTTACCTGCAGATTTTTATTTTACGGCCCAGGGGCAACCCCAGCAGTTCCAGCAGCGGTTTCCCACGGGGGAGAAGCACACCCATCATTCCCACATGCAGCAGCAGTATTATGCCCGGCAGGAAAGGGAGGAGCAGCAACATCGGGAGGCGCGACATGAGGAGGAAAAGAAAGCGTATCAAGTGCATCCGCAGCAGCAACATCAACAACAAGCCCTGCAGCAGCAGCAGCAGCAGCAGCAGCAGCAGCAGCAGCAACACCCACAACAACCAAAGGATATGGCCGGGGTCCCCACCATTGCTCTGGGCCGGACTATGGGCCGTGATTCCTGCATGAGCGAAGACCGTGCTGCATTTGGTGGTATCAGCACTTATCCCGGCCGCACAGACATCCGGTCTCTCAGCAGAGCACCTGGTGACCCCCCTCCATTCGGCACTGGAGCAGGGAAAATGGACCATTCTCTTCCCCAAGGTCCAGGCAGAGGCCATCATTCAAACAGTGCAACTAGTGGCGGAGGTGGTGGGCACAGCGGGAACAGTAGTAGTAGCAGCAATAGCAGTCTCACCAGTACGATGCCTTCTTCTCTTCCTCCCCGCCCCCCCCACGTGGCGCCCGACCCCATTGCCACTGCTCCTGTCGAAGTAAGGCTTGGCCTCCTTGTCAAGGTTCAACGATGGATCGCGCAGAGCCTGGGCGTGGCTTTTGATTTAATTGTATCAAAAAATGGGCTTGTTGCATCCGAGATCGCCTGCTGTGTGCGCACCGGGGCAGTGGTCTGTAGACATGAGCTGCATCTCACGGTGAAACTCTTGCGGAAAGTGCACGAGGTAGCCGTGTTGGTCCTGTCCATCTTTCCTGATTTGACTCTGGCCTTGAAGGAGGGAGAGCTGGCATTGGCCCAGTCGTTCTTTCTGTCGATTCGGCAGTGGTTGAGTGAGATACGGAGGGAGGTCCAAGACGTCCAAAGGAGCAATGAGCAGGCGACCGTGCAAATGTCGAGAATCATTAAGAAGGCCGCAAAAGAGTTAGTTGGGTCACACAAACTGGTCCAGTACAGGGAGAGGGAACGGAGGAGCAAGCAGTGCCGGTCTTCCCCCGGGGGAGGGGAAGGAGGCGAGGGAGGATGCTCGGAGAGTTGTCAGCAGCATGGGAAGGAGGGAAAGGAGGAGATGGTGTGCAAGGGAGAGGACGGGACGGGAGGAAAGAAGAAGCAGTGTAGGGAGGAGAGCAGGACGGGGAAAGATCGCCACGCCTTAGGGGGAGGGTGTGGCTCGAGCCAGCAGCTTAAGGGAGATGCGAAGGGGAATCATGATGACTGTGGAAGAGTGAAGCAGTCTCTGCGAGAGCAGCAGCGACAGCAGCGACCGCATAAAGAGGAGCAGCACGACCAAGAGAAGGAAGGGCACTTGACGGATGAGCAGATTTTGGAGTCATTGCTGCCATCGGTGCATTGTGACGAGACATATGCGATTGAAGGAGAATACGATGCGAAAGTGGACGAGCTTGCTTACGTGTTGAACGATTTGTTGCCTGCTGAGGCTGTGGAGCCTTTGAGGGTGATCGGGGAGACACCGGGGGCCATGAGGCAGTTGGAGGATAAGCAGATTAGTCAGGTTATTGTATGTTTGCAACGTCTAGACCGTATATTGAACAGGCTGGACTCATTTTGGGAACGGTGTGAGTTGGATTTGGATTTGATCATCCGGAGGGGCGAGCACATCCGGAATTTGATTTCGACCGCTCATAGCCCCGATACTGTGGCGAGGTTGAATGGCAGGTTGTCAGAGTATGCGGTCTTTTGGGGGAGGGTTTCATTGGCATGTGAGCGATATTTAAATGGGGTGTCAGAAACGACGGTGGCGACGCTCTATGACTTCATCGTGAACGAGGAAGATGCGACGTTGCCCAATCCAGATGGAGGGGGGATAACGGCGTGGAGGAGTGCGACGAATACGGATCACAGCACGGCGAGCCATACGAGCTTCGATATGGATCAATCGTTTGAGGGGGAGTCGACGGCGGGGGAGTTGAGTGGAGGGGAGGATTTTGGAGATGGGTAAGAGAGAGGGGGTATAGAAGGGAGGAATTGGTCGGTAGGGGGAAGAGGCTGTCATGTCTATCTTTTCATTTAAACCGTGACTAATAATTTTGGCTAAGCTCGGTGTCTTCCTATTACATTTTTGGTTCTGTAAATATATCAGAAGCGGGGCGTTGGATTATAGGGAATAGACGGTTTTTACGTCTGTGTAGAGAATCAAACAATGTTGGTGAAATTGGAGACGTATGATAGAAACTTGGTGGAGATACACAGCTTTAAATGTGAACAGATTGAAGAAGAATTTAGAAGATGTTCGTGAGGGGACACATGTGGGTATCATTTATCTAATTTTAGTGGATCCATTAAAAAAAAAAAAGATTACGATTTCGCTTGTTGGTGGTCCTGCTTGAGATTTAAAAGCTTGTCCAAATATTTTTGCTAAGCTTGTGTCTCGCTTTATCCCTTTGAGGATGTTGAAGAAGTAGAGGCGTGTTTTCGTCGGTCTATGCCCTTTTGTTTGTCGCCTATTCGCCTTTCTTCGTTTTGCTCATGAAGAAGGCATGATTCTCCCAATGAATTTAGTAGATGGCGTACGTCAACTTTCGTGTCTGTTGTTTTTCCTCGTCCTGAAAGCCTGTCCCGCTGGGCCATAGAAAGTTCGACTACCACCACCAGCAGGGCTTGAAGGATGATGACGACCTTGAATCTCGTGGGAAAGCTGCACAATTGTGTTAGCTTTATTTCTGTCTATTACCCTCGAGAGATCACAACTGAGCATTCGCCACCTTGCCTTTTTGCGTGTCTCACCGGGAGCATGATTCCCACAACTCATAATCATCCGCCAGTCGAGGGTCAAAGAGGCATGCATTGCTCGTGTAGCTAGTCTTTCGCGACTCTTTATCGGAAATCATGCAGCATCGGTATCGATACTCAACTCACCGTCGATTTGCGACGTATTTTACGTCCCCAGCAGAGCCGCTGCAAGTAACCGCCACAAATTCAAAACCGGCGGGTTCGTGCGCGCTGGTCACACACTGCAAGCATACAGTGTCCCGGTCATCGAGGCACCGTACAAATGCTTAATTTGTAGTTGGCTCCAGCAGGCAGGCTTTCGGAAACAACTAGGGAACCAAAGCTCAAGGGAACTCATCATCGCGTCTCGGCGAACACAATCAGTCAGGGTCAATCGAGACACAAGCCACCGCAGCGAGAGGAAGATGAAAGACGACCCGTTGTCCTTCAAGGTGTAAGTACCCGTGTTTTGTCAGTTCGCTTGTTTGACCATCCGAGGTCCGCTTGTCTTCCCTCAACAACTGTACCAGAGCCACTTGCTTGCCTCGTCCCCACCACATCACTCATGCCTCATTCCCCCCTCCCTTCTTGCCCCCTTCAGACTGAATGTCTTCAATGACTTCCTTCACCTCCCCATCGTTGACGACTTGATATGGCACCTCTACCACATTATTCGCCTTCTCCTTTGCCCTCTTGGGGCCATTGGCGTGCTGCTATCCTTCCTTATCAAGCTCTGTTCAGGCGCCTTCATCACGCGCTTCGAGGCCCCGAAAGGACGTGCTATTCTTGTGACAGGCTGTGACTCGGGGTTTGGATGCGATTTTTCTTTATCACTGGTCAAGAAAGGATGGAAGGTCTATGCCGGCTGCTTAACCCCGCAAGGCGTGGCTGCGCTTCAGACCAGGGCGGCCGGCAGTGCGGGAACCATGATAGCATTGCCGATGGACGTGACAAAGCAGGCGGACATTGACCGTATGGTAAAAAAGATCAAGGAGGAGTGCCCGAAGAAACTTTTTGCGGTGGTGAATAACGCTGGGGTGGGTCAGGGAGGTCTTGTGGATTGGACGCCTTTGGAGTCCTATCGCAAGACGCTGGAAGTGAACCTGTTTGCCATGATCGCAGTCTGCAAGGCTTGCCTGCCGTTGTTGAAGGAATCGAAAGGTCGGATTGTTAATGTTACGAGCATTGCCGGTATCTTTTATGGCGCTCCCTGTATGAGTGCCTATGCAGCCTCCAAACACGGTACGCCGGAGACCAGCATAAAAACAACCACGCCGCTGCTGCTGTCTTTCCTGATTTATTTTATTAATATAATTTTTCTTCATCTCTTTCCACAATTGCCATAGCTGCCGAGGCCTTCACGACATCGCTTCGCTTCGAGATGGAAGGATGGGGAATCAAGGTGAGAAAAGGACGAGGAAGCAAGGAAAGTTAACAAAATCAGGGGGAATGGAAGGGGAGACATATGTAAGCCCGGAAAAAGCCCGTTTCATTCACCCACCCCGCTTTCCCTTAATTCACCCACTAGGTTATCACTATTAACCCCTCTTTTCACCGTACGCAAATTGCGACGGGCGCCGCGGCCACGCTCAAGACCTCATACGACGCCCTGGACGACGTCACCAAGGCAGAATATGGGCCGGAGTACCTGGCGGCCGTGCAGAGACTGACATCGGACCACACGGACGGTTGCTGGGACCCAAGTCACGTAGTGAATGCCTTGATGAAGGCCACCACTGCGGTAATGCCACGCACTCAGTATATCGTTGGGGCGGACGCTACCTTTTACTTACTGCCTCTCATGAATCTACCTACCCCGGTTGTTGAAAAACTAATGACTGTGTCTCTCCTTAAGGAGTTGGTTCCTGCGAGGGAGAAGGCGGCACTTGCTCTGCAGAAGAATGCGAAGGGGAAAGAGGGAAAGAAGACGAAGTAGATAAATCAGTGGCGATGAGCAAGAGAGAGGATGTTGGAGGTGGGAAAGGAATTTAAAATGGGCCCTCCTTGTTCTTGCCCTTTTTTCTCGTTGATGGCCAAAGAGGGGAAAGGGATCAATCAATAATCAAACATTCGGTAAATATTGTACCCATTCTTCCTCCCTTTTCTACTGCACATGCACAAAGAGGCAGCACTCCATTGACACTTTTATACAGAAATGTAGCCTTGCATATACGTACGTACATACATGTAGTCCCATCCCAAAGGGACTTCGAGCTATCAACGAGTGAGAGGAATACACACTTTCGCGAGATTTCTGAAGCCCGAATAAGCTGAAAGCCAACCCAGGAATGAGAAAGTAACAACTGCGAACAAAACCAGCAGAGAGGGACAAAGGAAAGAAAAAACAGATACCGAAAATAAGGAAGATATGCGTGTATGACTTTGCCTTTACCATCTTCCCTATTTACATGCTTTTTTATTACACATCTCGATGTGTGTTAATCCCCATCTGGTCTTTCTCCACCCTCTTCTCTACATTTCCTTTTCCCCTTTACTTTCTCGTGCCGTGGGCGCCCAAAAACAGCCCACAGCACAATGCGTTCCTGCTCTTCTCTTGCCTCCGCCTCTGCCATCTCTCCTCCTGATCTTCTGCTCATCTCCCCTCCTCCACCACCCTCCCGCCCTAAGTGAGCCCGTAATGTCTGTTTGACATCTGCATGCATCTCCTCCCTCAACCCCCGATATGATCCCCGCCAACTCCGCACCGCTGCCTGCTGCAACATGCCTTCCACCATTCCTACCAACGCCTCTTCTACCACCACCCCCAGAGCCACCAACGCAGATTCATCCAATTGCCCGAGCACACAAAAAGGGTCACTGTGGTTACCGTCTAATTTTTGTCGCTGCTGATGCTGCTGCTGCTGATCGCTAGCACCACCATCAGTCCCGGCATCCGCCGCCGTCGTCCTCCTTCTCCCTCCAGTATTTCCACTCATCGTTATGCGCATCTTTTCCGTGGCTGCTTTCTGCAAGTACACCAACAATTCATGGGCGGGCAAACAAGGGGTGGAGTTAACCTCGTGTTCCTCTCGGTCCACTGTGTCCTCGATAACAGCTTGACTTGTGCGGTTGAGAGTGCGGCTCTCCCAGCCCGAGCGCAACTCCTCCTCCCGCCGCAAGCCCCGAAAGACGGAAGCAGGAAGAGATTGTCCGTCATCCCCTTCCTCCTTTTTCCTCCTTTTCTTTCCCATCTCGCCCTTACACTTTCTTGCCATACTTTCTTTGTCCTCCTTTACCTGCTTCTGGTCCTGCTGTTGCTTTCGCTGTTGCACCAAAAGCATGGCCTTGAAGAACGCCCGCTCCTTTTCCACTCGAGGAGCCAGCTGATTAGGTGCTGCTCCCAAGCTTAGGTCGCACCCACAGTGCTGTGCAATACACAGAGTACACACGCGGCAGATGGCGGACTCCACACACACCTGGGCAAAAGCACAGCCCAACCGCTGCTGATTTCGAAGAGAGGGGTCTGTGGCTGTGCGTTTGTCATATAAAGGCAAACACCACTCAATTGCTGGCTTAGTGCTATTGCCGCTGCTATTATTACTGCTGCTGTTTCGGGTAGTGGCTACCAAAGGATTGGAAGCTGCGAGGCGCCGATTGAGGGCATGGGCACGTGGCACAGCCATAGACTCCAACGATGACAATAGATTTTCTAACGCGACCTTGGCGGGAGTACGAGCAGTAGGAATGGCCGCAGAGCCACCAGTAGAGCAACCAGCTTCAGCTGAAAGAGGAGGGAGGGGCATGCCGTGCAATTCTTGAGCCAGGGCATCACGGACTACCTCACTAGAAAGGACCGACAGGAGCTCTTGGACCACAAGAGGGTGGATTGCGACAAAGGTGGGTGACGCAATCTGTGGACGCCCCTTACCCCTAAGCATGTCCACATGTACCCCTCCGGGCAAGCAAGCCACGCTGCTGCTGTTGCTGTTGCTGTTGCTATTGCTGTCGCTACTGCTGCTGTCTCCTCTTCCGGCAGCCGCAGCAGCAGCAGCAGCACGGCCGTTGACGACGTTTCCTTGGATCAAAAGGGATTTGAGCATTGACACGAGGGGTGCAGTGAGCTCCCGCACGGCCAAACACACCGGACCAGGTTGCAACCACTTTACATGTAGGGGTATCCCTAAGGACCAGGGCATCATTTCCATTGCCGTCGACTCTCCCTTCTCCGAGTCCTCATCTTCGTCCCCTTGTTGCTGCTTCTGCTGTATCGCTGACTTCTTTCGCTTTCTCTCCTCGGTTCGCCGTCGAACTGGAGGTAACCAAGCAGCGGCCTGACGTTCATTATATTTGACTAGAGCGCAACAGGCTACTGCTTGTCTAATAACTTGTTGGGCTGTTGGAGGGCTTAGATTGCTGATGAGCTCCTCCAGCTCCGGCAGCACCAGCACTTCAGCTAGCCCGTCCATGACTGTTTTGGTGGAAGAGGAAAGGGAAGAAGGAGGGAGGAAAAAACATTCTCCCACAGAAGAGGTGGTGGTGCACGTGGTGGTGGTGTCGGAGGAGGAGGCGGCGGAGGGAAAACGGGTATGCACACCGAGCAGGAGCGGGGACGTCTGTGGACGACCAGAGTGTTGGGAGACCATGAGGTTGTGGATGACACGCCGAACGCCCAAGGCCAGAGCAGTGCGACGCTGGTGCTCACTCTGTGCCCCACTCGGTCCCTGCTGCCGTTGTTGTTCTTGGCGCCCGTGCCCCCGTCTATCCTTTCCACGCCACCCTACCGGTCCGATGTGTCCCCCTGCCTCGAAGTATTGCCCTCCTGCCAATGATTTTACCACTTGCAACCGACGATACCAGACACTCTCCTCCTCCTTCTGCTTCTTATCAACCTCGCCTCGTCTTCCATCTCTACCTTCACCTAGCAGCGCTGGCCCTCCATTCTTCCTCTTGCCTTTCATCTTGCTCTCCCACAACAAGAGCTCGTCACACATCTCCTCCTCCAAACGCCTGACAACCGCCAGGCGCCTTTTCTGAAACTCCCTCGCTCCCATCACAAACTCCACATGCTGCCGCAATGAGTCTTCTCTATAATACACACATCCTTTTCGCACACGCATCATATGAGGAGGCGGCGCAGCTGGTAACAAATGGGGAGGTAGAAAGAAGGTGGCTTCTGCTGCCGTCCTCGAGAACCAGCGGGTGTGAGCTTTAGCAGCAGGAAGGAGGTCACGAAGCGGCACGGGAGCATTAACGAACACCTCCTCCTCCTTCCTTTCCTTTTGTGTGTCCTCGTCCTCGTCCTCGCCCTCTGTCGCTGCCTCTTGCAACTGTCGCAGCACCCGTTTCTTTTCTTCTAGTTCTTCCATCGCACATTCCACCTTCACTCTGTATCTCAAGAAACCTTCGAGCCCTCCGTGCTTCCCCACCGCCCGCTGCAAGAATCTTCTATTCCTCTTTCCCCCTCTCTCGACCCCTTCCTCCTCCCCCCCCTCCTCCATACCCAACATCACCCTCACAAACCCCTCGCCTTCCTCCTCGCCTTCCTCCTCCCCCTCCTCTTCCTCATTCCCCATCTCCTCCCTCAACCTCTCCCTCCTCTCCACCGTCTTATAAGCCACCTCTTGCAAAGCTTTTGAGTCCAACCCCTTCCTCCGCAGTGCAAACGGCCATCCGTGCATGACACAGGCATTCGAAAACACCTGTAAATCTCGTTCATTAAACAAATCGCCGGCCACGCCCGTATGGCTCGGGTCGAGGCCAGGGAGACGGGGAAGGAGGGCGAGCTCCGCAGTGCTGAGATTGAACAATTCTTGGGCCATCACACGCGTTACCCTACGGAAATAAGGAAGCGAGCGATGGGAAGAGAGGGGGGCATCAGGTAGATTAAAAAAAAAAAAAAAAGTGTGAGCACCTCTTAATCCCACTCTTATGGGAAACAAGGTTTCCCTCCTTCCCTCCCTTCCCCCTCACTCACCACTTCACGCCCACCAAATCCGAAACCGATGACATGCTTCGACTCGCATTATACGTATCCGTCGTCGTCTGATGCCAGCCGAATGCACTCCCTTCCACACAGTCCACCAACCGTTCGTCACCCTCCCCGCCCTCCGCCCCTTCCTCTACTGCTTCTTGATACCTCTCCTTCACCCACTCAACCCACAATCCTCTCTTGCGGGCCTTTCTCCTATACTCATTGTATCGTCCCTTCTGCAATTTCTTTGCCAACGCTACCACCGCACTCTCTTTCACCAGCACCCCGAAATCAAATGCTGCCCCTGCCTCTCTCCCTCCCTCCCCTTCCTCCATCGGCACGACGTATCTCCTCAACGGTATTTGTTTCAGCTCCATCCAATTGAGCTTGAATCCGGCCAAAGCTGCAGGGACGGTCCACCACCTTGTCCGTCCGTCCCCCCCTCCCTCCCTCCCGTCCTCGATTTGAATGTTAACCAGGGCAGAAGGGGAGTAAGCGATGTTCTTCCGGGAGGCCCAAAAAGCTTGCCTGGCGCGAGCGAGGCGTTGAGGGAAGGAAAGAGGGAGGAGGGGAGAGGCATGTCTGACGTTGGCCTGCGTGGATATTGTGGAAGGAGAGGTTGGTGTGTCGGGTGTAGGGCCAGAGAGGAGAGGGCGTGCATGCATACATAGAACACACATACACACACACTCTACAAATCCCAAGATTCAATCACGTACCAGCAATTCATCCGCCTCTAAGCGTTGTCTTAGAAACCCACTCCGTCCATATTTTGCAATAGCCGCCTCAAGTAGCTGAACCTCGGGAAAGAGTGGGCCTTGCAGCTCACCACTCCGAAATCGAAAAACGTCTGCTTCCAATGAAGAGCCTTCGATGGGAACTGGCCCTCTTTTAGCCATGGGTTCTGCATCATTATGCATTGCGAGAAGTTCTGTTTGCAATGTGAGGTGGTGTGCGTGGTTTGGCGGGAACATTTGTGGGTGGACTCGAAGGCAGTGTCGAGGGTCTCAAGAGGGGATAGGAGGGGATGGCATTATTTACGTATACGCGTACCTCGCTCGGTCAAAAAAAAATTGGCCTGTGCGGCGTCCAAACTCCACCTTATATGTGCATAGAAATGATCAGAAGAGGAGAGAAGAAACATGTTGTGAGGAATGACCCGAGAACTAGCTGGGGACGTCGACAAATCCTTCTCTCCTTCCCAAACGTACCAGCGCGTCGGGTGCGGGCGTAAGAGTGCAAAAAGCACCAAGGCATCGTTGCCAGCGGGATTCTTGCCGCCTTCAACGGCCCTTTTTCTGAGTACGGTCCTGCGGGCTTGCATGGATACCCGGTGTGGCTGCAAAAATTGGGCTTCCATGGCGGCCTCGAATTGCTCCCCCGTCATGAGGTTAGGCATGGCCACGTCGTGCTCGTATTCGACAACCGCCGGGCCCGTGTATTCTTGGTCCTGCTCCTCCGCATCCTCCCTCTTTTTCTGCTCCTCCTCCAGGAAGACTTCGTGGACGAGAATTTCGTCCTCACCCTGGTCGTTTACCTCCTCTCCCCCTTGCAGCTCCTCACCCCTCCCACCGCCAAGATCCGCCAGGGTTGATAATACTTCCTCCTCTCCGTCCTCCGAGAGCATCAGGATATCCTTCAGCAGCCCCCTGTCGTTGTAATAGTGGAGATGCAGTCTAGACGTGAGATCGAGGACGTAAAGTGAGCATCCTAGCATCCTCCTGCCGCTTGCCAAACGGCACTCGCTCGCTGTCTTCTTTATTTCTCATTTCTCGCTCCGTCTCCAAAGTTGTCGAGACATTTACACACAATCTCTCCATCCACATTTCGACAGATGGTGGTGCAAGATGACTACATCACAATCAAGGCGTACAAACCCCCGCCACAACAAGTTGTATCAGGCAAGAAGCGCTGGCACGAGGCCTTGGCCGAAGCTGCCCAACACCAGCCGCGCGGCTCCGGCTACCTGAACGACGAGCAGCGGGAATGCATGATGCGCTGTATGGCGGCATCCCGGCGCACCTTTCGAGATGTAGCTATGTCGGTGTACGGAGGCGTGTTCTCGGATGTAGCACAATTTCTGGACGGCGGACGACGACGACGATCCGTTTGGCAGCGGGCAAGAGAGAAGCTGGCCTCGTCGTCTGTCGCCAATGCAGCCGGCAAAGCTAAGGTTTATAGACAGCCCCACTCTTTCTCCTCGGCATTTCAACAAGAAACATTGTTCGATCGCAACCATACAGGGGATACCTCGACGCTCTTGCCTTGTGCGGTGATCTACCCCAACATGCACCCTACTGACCGACCAGAGCTCCTAAAGTTTCTCCTCTCCGCCGTGCAACAACACCAAGCAGAACAACCATTAGCGAGAGGCGGTGGGTTACCTCTCTTAGGGTGTACCATCCGTTCCACGCGACATACAACATTGGCGAGCATTCTCCGGGACTTGTACTTGCAGATTATGGCAGCCGTGGCCTCTATGCCGGTCAAGGCACGAGGGCAACGGAAGGGCGCGCAGCGTTTCCGTGTCGCGGCGGCCCCGCAAGGAACTTTGGGGGAGGTAATCTTGGCGTATCGGATGTTGGTGGATGAGTTGTTGACTTTGCAGCAGAGCTCTTCGTCAGGAGCAGGAGTAGGAGCACGAGCAGGAGGAACAGCGGCGGCAGCAGCACCTGTGGGAGTGAAGCCATGCCCGTCGTTGCTCTTGATGTTTGAGGATGTGGAAGCGCTGAACAATCGACTATTGGAAGACTTGCTTCGTCTGTTGGCGGAGGCCTCGGAATCCTTGCCTGCTCGGCTGGTTTTTCTGGTGTCGCCTGCTTTTTCCCTGGCACAGAATTTGGGGAATGGCGCGACGGCTACACTGGAACCGTCCACTTTCATCTTGCCTCCCGCTCATGTGTGCTTCGAAAAGGTACGTGACTGGTGCTCGAGGAAATATTGGTGTCTTGGATGTGATTCCGCGCATCGACACGTGAATTTGGATTTTACGCATTACAGCCATTCGCTTACTCTCTCTTCCACTCCCCCTCCCTCTCCCCCTCCCCTCTCCCCTTCCCTCCCTCACTCCGCCCTTCTAGCTGCTCCAGCACCTCTTTCTGGACGTGAATCTGCCTGTGATGGTCTCCGGTCAGGTCCTCCGGTTTTTCCGGGTCACGTTTTCGGATCTGCATTCGAGCATCATCACATTTATCCGACATCTTGACTTTATGTTGCGGGTTCACTTCACTCAATTGATGTCATTGTTGTGCATGATGCCTTATGACCTTGTTTCGGAAGAAGAGGCGCCGTTAATGGGTGTAGCTGCTGCTGTTAGTCCTGCTGGAGGAGGGGCGGAGAGAGGGGAGGAATCCGTAGGGGAGGGCTCGCACTTGCAGGAGGACGGTAGAAGAGGAGGAGGAGGAGGAGGGGGAAAGGAGAAAACGAATGGCAACGGTAGCCACGTGACTCAAAGTCAAGCGCAGGTCTTAGTACTGACAAAAGCCGAAGGAGGAATCAATGACTCCCACAATCTGATGGTGCTCCGACACCTGGAGACGCTCACCAAGAATCCAGCTCTTCGCGCTCTGCTTGCCAAGCTCATGTCGCCCTCCGCCCTCTCTTCTGCTACTGCTACTGCTGGTGCAGCTGGTGCTGGTGCTACTGCTGCTGCGGGTGCTGGTAGCGGCAACAGTGGCAGCAGTGGAGAGAGTGTTGGTGGTGATTCGGCGTTCTCGATGGGAAGGGCAGATGATCGAACTCGGCATTTTCAGTGTTTGCGTATTTTGGTGCACCATCAGGTATGTGGAGAGTGTCCGCTGGGTAGGGGAGCGGGGAACAGAAGAGAAGTTGGAAGAAGGAGCGGGAAATACCTTGTCCCATTTTTAATGAGCTGCGCCTCCGGATAGAGCCAACTAGACTCATCCTATCTCCCTTCATTCCTTCCTCTCGCTTTCTCACCCTCCTTTTTCTTCCTCTTTTCCCTGCACACCATCAGCTGGCTGGCCGCTTCGAACTCCGTCTCGGCTGCCACCTAATCCATCAAGTCCTCCAAAGGTGTCACAGCAGTAGCAGCAGCAGCAACAGCACCAATGATGATAGGACTATTCGTAGCAGTAGCAATAGCAATAATAGCAAGAGCAAAAGCAATGGGGCCAGTCCCCCTCCTATAGACATGTTGATTCTGCTCGAGATTCTGTTGGACCACGAGAGGCCGCAGCGGTGGGAGAAAATTGAAGCTTCGTTGTGGGATGGGATGGCGGCATTATCTTTGGAAGGAGTGGAGAGCTTAGTATTGGCGTGGTGAGTTTAAGAATACGGGGGAGGAGCGGGGAAAAGCAGAAGGCCTTAAATGGATATGCCACAAACCTCCCCCTTCCGTTCCCCTTCCCGCCATGCTGAAGCTCATCCTCCGCCTCCCTTAAACGCAAATAAATTTTACATACCGGCATCTTACCATCTCTTGTCTATATATTCCTCCCTTTTCTCGCCTTTTTTTTTCAGGTTGGAGCTCCTTCGGGGCTTGGTCGACCAAATGCCTCCCTACGTCCGTCGCTTTTCCAAAGCAATCAACGACTGGATCGTCCGAGTCCGTGATCTCTGGTTGCTACTCAAGGCTCTCGGCAAAGAAGTAGCAAAGCAAGCCAAGCGACAGCAGCAGCAGCAGCAGCAGCAGCAACAGCGACGAAAGAGTCTGAAGGTAGCCGCAGCTGCCACTGCTTCTGCTGTCACGGTGGCCGCTGCTGCTGGTCAGATTGACGGTGGAGGAGGGGAAGGACAAGATGCAGAGGCGGCAACAAAAGCGGCAGCAGAGGGAGCAGCGGCAGCCGCGGCAGTCGCAATGGCAGCAACAGCGGCGGAAGAGGAAGAAAAAGAGGAGGAAGCACATCGACTCATGTATCGGACAAAACAGCAGGGGATTACGATAGACGCCCAATCTTTTTTGGCTGATATTATTTCACATTGCACTCAGACCTTGGCGCAAAGCTCGTCGTTTTTTAAAGATGCCTTTTGGTACCGCGACAGCCAGGCCATCCAAGAGGTGTTCTTCGCACAACCTCGGGCGTCGGCTGTGAGGGCTTTGAATGACAGTCAGAGTTACTTGAGATGTGCATGCTGTCGTCCCGGGGAGCTTGATCCCTCCATACCGGATATATGCATTGTATATGGTCTGTATGAAGCGCACCAAGGACGGACGATTAATTTACGAGCGTGGTTCGCGTCGTTTGTGGATGTCATTTGTGGGCAGGAAGAGAAGGAGGAGGGGGAAGAAGAGGAGGAGAGGGGGAGAGGCATCCTGCGGGGGCGGAAAAAGTTTAAAAAGGAGAGAGGGATGGTGATGGGGCGGAATTTGAAGGCGCTATGGGCGAGATTCTTGCACGCCGTGGACGAGTTGGAACATTTGGGGTTCACGCGGCCGTATGGCAAGAAGACGGGGGACCGATCCAAACTGATTTTTGCCTACACTTTGTTGAGCCGCAAGCAAGGGGAGCAAGAGCAGCAGGAGGAGTTGTTGCAAGAAGTTTAGGCTGAGGAAGCAGATGAGTAAATGACTGAATATTGTATGATAGGACTGACATAGCACGCTGAACACAAGGTAAAAAGCAAGTTACTAGCACTGAAAGCGCATGAGCTAAAGCTACCCGGCGTTTATTTCTACCTCCCCTGCTCTGCTTTTCAACTCGAGAAAACACAACCACCAAAACCATCACTGATAGTAACGTACTCAACACAAGCACAGAGACTACAAACACGAGAACCTGCTGGGGCCACTGCTGTGTCCCACCAAGGTCATGAGGAGGAGACCTGCGCTCCTCCTTGCGTTCTGCATCGGACTGCTTCTTCGTCAGCATGAGGCCGTGACGACGATGATGACTGCGATGGCCTCTACCTCTCGACCAGTCCAGGATAAAAGGATAAGGCAGCACACCTGCGTGTTCGTGAAATCCTTGTCCTTTTCCTGTGTGCGCCCTGCCGGTGGGTCTCTCCACCTCTGCTCCACCACTCCTCCCGAGGCCGATACCGCCCCTCCATTTCTCATGACAGAAAGCGACTTGGAGAAGACCACCAACCCAAGACCACCAGCATTATCGTCTTCGAGCACCTCGTTTCCTGCTGGAATTCCCGCCCAAATCATGGAACGCGTCGGATTTAAAGACGTCGAGATCCGGTTGCCTGAGACATTCAGTCCGCTCGAACGCGTGGCCCTCTCCGCCGAAGGGGATTTGCAGCGAATAATTAGTTCGTATTACAACGCTGCTGTGAGTGTGAGCATCAAACGCTGCAAGGAAATTGAACCAGGGCTTTTCGATCGTGAAGTGGACTTGTCTGTGATGGGTCGTGTGTTCTGCACGGCCACAAGTAGCCTGAGTCCAAAGACGCCGGAATGTGCGCATTTATTGCGGGAGAAGAGTGTGGGCCTTGGGCAGCTCTTTCGGTATCTACGTGTGTACCCAACGTTTCGTTTATTGGACGTGGGAAGGGAGGAGGGGGGGACAGGAAAGGAGGAAGGAGGAGGGGGGGTTTGGCGGTTGTATGAATTAGATTGTCCTGCGGTTATTAATTGTCGGATTCTTGAGAGGTTCGCGGGAGATACTTTTCATAGGCGGCGACGACGTTGGTCGGTGGAGGTGGGGAAGGATGGGGTGGAAGAAGAGGGATAGGATGTAGAGGAATGAGTGGGACGGAAACTTGTATAGGCGTGATGCTGAGGTCAAAATTCGCTTTGGACGGGCATGCGGGCGAGCGCGCGAAGGGATTTTGGTGTCCCTCAATTCGCTGGGGGTAACATGCACATGACGTGACTTGAGATGGCCCGGGTTATGTTAGGCGAATGTGAACGGTACATCAATCTCCGTGATTTTTTCTTGAGTGATAAGGAGGCACTCTCTCACTGTCAAGGGGGGGTTACCTCAAACTTGTCATGTATGTACTTTGAAGATATCGAGGAGGGGGAGGAAGCTAGCAAAGCTCTTAGAGGAGTTATAGTCTAAGTTAAAGGGATGCATCTTAAGTGTAAGTTGGACTAAACGCATCTTTGAACAGGCTGGTGCATGAAGCACACGAGCGTGAAGGCTATTATAGAGGAATGTCACAGAAACAAAAGTAAAAACAGAAAGCGACAAGAAAAGAAAGGAGGAGATAAGATACTATTCGATTGTTGTTGGTGGTGCTCCCACAAACTCTTCATGCTTGAATGCCTTACAACCTCACTTCATACCTGCATGCCTTACAACCTCATACCATGTCGTGTGTGTGTGTGAGTGGTCACTGATGGAGTTTCTTGATTATTCCCGAGTGAAACTGTGGGGCCTCGGTGTCGAATGTTTGGCGTGATGAATTCATAAATTTTGGTTTTAATTGATGTGTGGTGGCTATTGACACGGCATCTTGGCCATGTACACGATATGCTATATAACACATTCCCTTTACAAACCCTCTTCTTCCTCCCTTCCTCTCGCATTATCCCGTTATCTGAAACCTCGATGTTTCACAAGCCCTCCACCTTTGACAGTTTTGGCCACGTCCACAGCTAACACGCTACAGGGTGCCTCCAGCGGGCCGCCCACCCCTCCCTCGTCCTGATTCAGAGACATATTCTGCTCGATCGTCAAAGAGGCGCCCTCTTTGAAAAAGAAACGCCAGTGTTCGTCGACATTGTTGTAGGCCTCGAGTTGCGCCTGAAAGTGGCCCGGAGAGAAGAGAGGGAGGATGGAGAAACGGTGCGTGGATGTGAGCATGGGCTGAAAATGATATATACAATGTGCGAGGAGGAAAAGTCACAAGCACCACTCAACCACTGAGGCTGGGACTTCGCGAGTCAATAACTAGGGAGGAGTCTATACGAGTCTCTTATAAGGCATAGACACGTCAACCTTCTCCTTGTCGCATCTTTATAAACTCACCCTTCCCTTGACCCGACATCCCATATTCCGCGCTTCCTCCGTGGCTTGCAGGATAGCCTAAACGATGGAGAAAGGGATCGTATGAAAGCCTACGTGAGATCCACGACATATTGTTGCATTGAATTATCTTTATACTTCTTATACTTTATTCTTACATGAAATCAAGCCCACCGAGCACAGCCACAATCATCAACAACACCGCCAACAAGGACCAGCATCTGCTCATCTCTCCCTCTTTTGTCCCTTCCTTGACTCCCACATTCAAATGCCACCAGAACCACAACTCTTTCCATATCCTTATCCTTATACCTTGTCAAATACCTCCATCGTTTCGGCCACCACGTGCTCGGGCAGCTCCTGTTTCTCCGAAAACTCTTCCAATGCCTCCGCTAATGCTTGGGCCACAGTTGTCTTTCTATAGAGAAACGCCAGATCCTCGCTCGCTTGTGTAGGTAGCTCCAGCTTGGCCAAGGCGGCGGCCAGCTTGCGCTCTTCCTTGGAGGGTTTCTTTGTCTTGGACATCTTGGCCTGGGGCTTGGCTTCGTCTTCATCGAGGGAAAGGAGGCCGCTCATGATGACGCCAGAGACTATGTTGCCGACACAGATGGAAAGCAACCGCCTGAAAAAACGTGCCCTTGCCCTTTGTGGAAAGGGGTGCAGGGTCGTTGGAGTGGTGGTTGTAGTGTGGCATGTGTTGTTACCAATTCAAGAACGCAGAGACTAACGGTGTACGGTCCAAGGAAAGGAAGGAGGTCATCTTGTGGATTCAGTCGGCGACGCGCTGTACTCCTTCTCTGCACAATTTATTCATTGCCCGATTCATTTTCAGATGAGTCCCATTCAGACACAACATCAGATTGGAAATTGCACCCCTTACTATGGTGCTACTCTGTCGTTTGCATGTGCATCGCTTGTCCTTTCCCGCAGCAAGACAATGACCAAAGAAAGCGGACACTTGCCTTCAGGCGTCGTCAACCCCCGAGTTAATATTACACCTGACCGCCCAACACAGCAATCAAGCCCACAAATGGCAGCGAGGGAAGGCACCAAAGAGGAGCGGCAACCCTTGCGGTCGGGCACCGAGGTTAAGCCTGTCTACTTCGTGCCATCGCGCTCGGGCAGCATGGGGGCCGCCAATGATGTAAGAAAGATGGGAAGGCGGGGTTGGAAGAGGAGACCGGGAGGAGGATAGCCCGGCGCATACACTGGCATGCGTACACTACTGTTGACCCCATCTCATCCACATACAGGGCCACGTGAATGGGCACGACATGTCTACCTCCTCTTTGTCTGGCTTGGGCACAAATGGTACGTGGGTGTGGAGCAGGAGGGCAATTGAATCTATGAATGTGCTGTGCGCCCTGGTCGGTCGCCAATTCACTTCCCTCCTTCCACCGTCACTTTCTAAAAAAACTGAAAATCAAATAATTTCTTTAACTCTCCACCAGCGCTTCTTGGGGGCTGGTGGCCATTCTCGTCGAGGGGCGGGGGCGGAGGTGGCTACGGTAGCTTGGGAGGCACACCTGGTGCACGAAAGATCCGCAAGGTGCCCGTCAAGGTCGAGCCCAAGGTACGCTGCTCTTAGTTAGAACATTCTTTTCAAGTGTAGCTGCTCGACACAGTACTCACAACCCTCCCCACCCTCTCTCCTCCTTCTCCTTCCTAGGTCTTCTTCGCCAACGAACGTACTTTCCTCGCGTGGCTTAACATGGCCGTGACCCTCTCCTCCATCTCCATCGCCATCCTTGCCTTTGCCGACCACAACGAGTTCTCACAGATTTATGGCTTCATCATACTGCCGGTGGCTATATGTTTTTGTGTGTACGCGTTGCAGACCTACGTGAGGAGGTAAAAGCCAAAAGATTGTCTCTCTCCCCGATGTCTCTCTGTCCGAGTGTGATTATTTTTCAACCTTTGTTTTTTTTTAAAACTTCAAAATTTTGACGGAGGTGATGTTTTTATTGGTGGCAAGCCCTGCAGACTCGTGTCGAGGGGTGGATATGAAGCGAAGGAGGAGAAAGAGGAAGGGAGAGAGAGAAGAGGACCGGTTGATAGGATCAAGCTATTGCGGGTTTCATGTGTCTTGTCCATGGGTCTCCCCTTCCCTCCTACTCCGTCCTGACCGCTATTCCATCCTGGCCGAAATGATAACCAATGCCCTCTACCTCTTCCCGCCTCTTCCTCTTACAGGTCCTCCATGCTCCGCAATCGTCTCCCCGGGCCCTACGAAGATCGGATCGGCCCAATAGTTCTGACGGTGCTCCTGGTGCTCTCCATCTTAATCAACATGATCCTAAAAATCGTGGATATTTACTCGCCGTCTTCGTCGGGGGGAAAGGGCACAGGAGCGGGTGGAGGCAGGGTGAGGCCAATTAATTAATAGCGGAGGGTGGCTGGGAGGGAGGGAGAAAGGGAGGGAGGAACGGAGGGAGGAAGGGATGGGTTGGATAAAAGTCAATGAGGAATATGGGGTATCTTGTACGTACGCGAAGGAAGAGAAGGGGAAAATGGAGGAGGAGGAAAAAGAGGAAAAGGAGGGGGAGGGAAACCGGATGAAGGTAAGATAAATTGTCAAACGCCGGAGGAGGTTGAGAGGGGGTGCTGGTTGCTGAAGAAAAGGTTTGGATTAATATATTGGGGGCGTGGCACATGTGTACGTATGTTGAGGGGGGGGGCGCATGGGACGTGATGTCGAAGGGAGTAGAAATGAAGAAAAGGCAGGCTTAGGGAGAAGATATACACAATTCTACCGGAATACTTCAAAAAACAAATCCCTGGATTTGGGTGTCGCAGAGACAAGGGAAAGAGGGATGAAGAGGGTGGTTTGATGATGATGAAAAAGAAAGAAGGAGAGCAAACGAGGTAAGCAGGTACACTTGTCCCGACCTCACAAAATACATTCACCCATTCTGGTGGCGAAGCGAATAGAGCAGCCGTAGGCGTTATGAGTCGTTTTCCCCCAGGACTTCTGACGCTCATGATTCTTTTGGGGTTTGGGGGTTGTTTTATCCCTGTTGTTACTAAGAGGACGAGGGAGTCAAACGTGGTAAAAATGAAGGAAAAAAAAAAACACCGAATGCGGCGCACACAACACTATCTCCCCGCTGATGGACCGTCTAGGAGGGGACACACACCGCAGGCGAGTTACGACACACCACGACAACATTTACAGGATTACATCACGCAATGTTAAGCGGACGGAGTAGAGAGAGATATAGCTCTTCGACTCTGACTTCTTCTAGTCTCTCAGGTCGTCTGCATCGCCTGTCTGACCCGCCTGCTTGTCGCTTGTGTGTCCTGTCGCCAACATGCGCGTTGGCCTCCCCCTTTTCGCTTTCCCTTTCTTTATCTCTCTATCGTTCTCGACCCGTGTGTGCGGCTGTCCATATAATTGATCATCTCACCCCCCAACCTAGATATATATCACCTTTCACCTCCCTATAAGAATCATCACTTATTTCCCCTGTATCTCCCTTTCCCTTTTCCCCTTTCGTTCGCTCCCCTTTTGATCATTCTACACATTTCCCCATTCTTTGGTTACTCGTTTGCTGCTGCGTCTCTGGTAAGACGGTTGTGATGCAATGGTTGCTTTCTTTCGTCCTTTGTCTCGATAACTCTGGCGTTCTTTCCTCCCACAAATTGTCCTCGTCGCTCCTTCGCTCCTTCGCTCCTTCACTCCTTGAATGTGTCTTTTCAAATCATTCGTCCACTCTTCTCTTTCACTATCAATTTCCCCTTTAAACCCCTTTGACTGACCATAATATTTGTTCTTGTTGTTATGGTAAGCGTTGTGCGAATCCCCTGGGTAACACAAAACGTCTTCCTCAAAAACTCCTCATTCCCCCACTTGCATATATATCCCCATCCAACGCTCCCGCCCTGTGTGTTCAACGCTTAAGCAGGAGCTGCATTTGCGGCCCCATCAAAATGAAGGGGGCTGGGACTTCATTTTGGGGGTACTCCTGTGCATCAATACTCCCTCGTTTATCGCTAATCTTGGTGTGCTCGCTCTCCCTTTCTCTCGCACACTCCCTTTCACGTTCTATCCCTCTTAGACATGGACGCATTTGAGACGATAACACGCCCTGGCATGTTCGTGGTGATCATTTTGGTGTTGTGGTCATCGTTGTTGTTTTGGTTTTGTTATTGTTGATTTTTCAGTTTTTGATGTCGTAGACCACAACATCTACACACAAATATATCCCCATACACGCGCGCACACACACATACACACACATATACACTTACATAAAACGACTTGAGGGACACGATCACGACTGATTAGAGCCCCCCGCTCCCTCTTTTCTTATAGAATTGCTTCCTGGTGCCGACATAAAGATCTAGACTCTCGCTCTGCTGCTGCGTGCTGTCACACCTGCTCCTTGTCTGCACTCTTAATGTGTTGCTACGAGCATCAGAGGCAGTGGCTGTGCAAACGAGAGCCATCTAAAATGGCTCGCCTGCCTGACCACCACGCAAACACACATAAAACCACCCAAATTCTCTCTCTATTTCTCCTCTCGGTCCAAAGCCACAGTTCCCTATTCTAATAGGTCTGCATTCGCTGATTGCCAAACTCCTCTCAGGAAGACCTGACCACCGCGCCTTCTCCTCTGTATTCACCCATTTGCATGGTCCACAAACCCTTACTTAGCTTCTCTCTCATCCCTTTATCTTTCCTCGGTTCATCCTATGTAAATAATATACAGAAATCAAGGATACCGTTTTCTATCAACAAAAAAATCCCCATCTCTTGCTCCCTTCCACCCTTCCTTCCTGCCTTCCTTCCTTCCTTCCTCCCTTCCTCCTTTACTATTCTTCCCCGCTATCAGACTACTACTACTGCAGCCGCAGCTGCTGCTGCTCTGTTTACGCTCGCTCGGATGATAAAAAAGTAAATGCAATAATAAGTATATCTATAGTCTCTCAATGGCTAGGGTTTGGCTTGCTCAATATCGAAACACACACAGGGAGTGAGGGGAAAAAGGGGGGAAAGCACTCAAGACGACGAATGGGGAGGAAATGATGGGGAGGTCATCATTTCATTACCCCTTTTCAAAACTATCGTTTCCTTCTCTGCATTTCCCTTCCCCCTTCCCTTCCCCCTCTCCCTCTCTCGGCTTAGACTGACACATGCGCCGCTGCCGGGAGAACACCAACGGCACCCGCGGGAGCAGGAGTGGAGAAAGCCCCTGAAGAAGACCCGAGTGTTGGAGAAGCCTTTTCTACTTGAGGACTGGGGTCGAGACAACGAAGGAGGTAGCCGATGGGGGGCCACATCTGCCACATGATGAAAACAATCCAAAACAGGGAGACGGCCACGGCGGCCATCGATTTGGGGGAGTGGTCTGGGGCTTGGAAGGCGCGGTACATGTTCAAAACCCCGAAGCCCAAGGACATGGAGCCGAGGAAGTAGTAGATGACGTAGGGAATGCACCAGTTGAAGCTTTTCCGGAATTCGCTCGCCTCGGCGTCCTTGCTCGTCACCTTGAACCCCAACTTAAACCCTACCACCACCGTGATCACAGCGCGCGCATAGCAGAACAGCATAAACACGGACTCTTGCAACGACCGACGCAAGTAAATCGACGGCACGTCGCGGTACGAAATGCGCATGCAGCACAGTTGCAAAAACATGTACGGCAGGAAGAACACAAAATACTCAATCGTGTCAAATGTCGCAATCTGCACTCTTGACTGGCCGAGCAGGTAAATGATGGGGCAATAGATCAGGTACACCATCGGGATCGACAAGCACGTGTTGAATCCAGCCCAAAAGTACAAAAACTTCTGCGTCGGCGACAGGCCCCGCTTGAACAAGGCGTTGTTCCGCACAAAAATCTCCAATCCACCCGCCGCCCATCGAAAGCGCTGTTTCATAAAGTCATGCACACTTTCAGGTGAGAGACCCTTGGCCAAATATTCGTGGATGTACTTTGTCTTGAAACCGTGCGAGTGCAGCGTCATCGACGTCAGGAAATCCTCCGTAATGCTTCCGTAAGTAAATCCCCCCACAGACAACAAGGCCTTGCGGGAGAAGGTCACATTGGTGCCACAGCATGGCGTCGAATCCACCGCGTCCCACCCATGCAGGACGGGACCGTAGAAATATCGGTACTGCTGACCAAGAGGGTCGTCCTCAGGGACATTCACGAAGGCCTGCGGTGTCTGGACCATGGCGATGCGCTCATCCACCACCAGGGCATCTGCCTCCAGCTTGTAAAAATGCGGCAAAACACACTGCAAATACTCGGGGCGACAAATCATGTCACAGTCGAAAATCACAATGAAATCCCCGCTCGTGCCCTCGTTCATCAAGGCATTGTTGATATTCCCAGCCTTGGCGTGGTGAGGGACACCGGGAATCTTCTTCCGGGCGATGTACCGCAACGTCGCCTTACTCCCTCCCATATCTGCCCGCAACTGTGCAATCAACGCGCGCATGGCCGATGAATTCCCATCATCGCAGACAATGACTGCAAGCTTCTCCTTGGGGTAGTCCATAGCCAAGGCTGCTAGCGTCGTCTGCCGCACAATCTCCACCGGCTCATTATAGCAAGGAATCATCACATCCACGGTGGGCAGCTCGCGCCGTTCCAATTTCAGGTCCACGAGGCGGAGTTTGGGCCGCTTGCATTGGTTCCACACCAAGAAGTAGGTGATGAAAGAACCGCCAAGCACGATCATCGTCTCGGCAATAATAAAGGGCAAGGATACGTAGAGCGTAGAGGGGGTAATTAGAAAGTAGTACCAACGCCAGGTCAAGTAGCAAAGTTGTGCCAGCTGCGCAGCCACAACGAAGGACCGGTCGTGGATTTTCTGCTTGAGGGTGGAGTAAATGGCAGCGTTGAAATTCACGTCCAGGTCGGGCTGGGAGATGGAGCCGGTGGCGGACGAGGTCTCGCTGTGGTGGTGGTCTTCCATGGACCCCATCTCCACGATCATGGCGCCGGCCGGTCGGGGAGGCATACCTGCAGCCTTGGTTGCGACTGAGGAGGCGATGGGCTCAGCGACGGAGTATCCTGCGGGAACGGCATTGCTCCCGGCCGGAGGGAAGATGGCTCCCGCGGGGGCGCCCGCCGCGGGCGGGTCGGCCCTCATGCCGCTGCTACGGAAGCTGCTGCTGCTGGTGTGCATCTTTGAGATAGGAGTGGAGAGGGCGGCTGTTCGTGTGTCCAAGCGACGGCTGCTGCTGCTGCTACTGCTGCTGCTGCTGCTGATGCCGCTGTTGCTGCCACTGTTATATGGGCGACAGGGAGCGAAGGCGGGGAGAAGGACAGAACACCTCGGAAGGGCCTGTGTGCATGTATATGATGTGTGTATGAGCACGGTATGTGAGTGCTTGCAAAAATCATGGTGTAGTATCGAACCGGCGCTCATTCACAAAATGAAGCAGTTGGCTTCCCCGGCTGGCGCAGACCATGGATATTTAGTCCTTCTACCACAACCATCGAATGCTGTCCGAGGTATCATCACGTGTTGTACAAGCTTTGTGTGCTATTGTCAGGTGTGTGGGGGCAAAGCTTGCTTTGGTGCTGCGATAATGGCAGTATTAGAGAAGCCGATCTCTGCTCCTCGCGCGTTGGGAGACAAGTAACAGCTACACCAGAGCTCCCGAGCTGGCTTTGCCGACTGTTGTCCCTGCCGTCTGGCGTATGGCGTTGGTACGGTCCTGTTGATCAGTGTGAAGAAGGGCTATGTAACATTTCTCACTGTAAATGTGCCTGCATCCTGGAGACGTAAAAAGGCATGTAAGAGCTGTGCCCGGGACATGGAAATGTGGACACAAGATCGTCGAAGCTGTGGCCTGTCCAAGCCATTCTGCCTTGGCCGCCTATCCAGCACACAAACATACATGCGGTGCTCTAAGGACCAGGCTTCAAATCCTGTGTGGGACACGTGGTCCGTGCTATGAGGTGCATGGAGGGAAGAAAAGCATCCAAGAAAGAGGTGCGTGGGTCGCATTACGCGAGCCAGAAGAATGTGCCACTGCCACCTCTTGTTCTCCGAGACAGGTGGATGTTCACGATCATTCAGACTGACAGCACATGCGTGTGTGCGGTGCGCATCGCCCAAGAATTCCACTCGACCTTTGACAGGCCTTTTCGGTGGTAAGGGTATTGGCAAGCAGGTCAACGGGAAGTGGATGATTTAAGAAGGAATTAAGGATATGCCGTGGAATTTGATCTCACGTGGCCTTTTCCTTCTCTCATACAGAAATCACCGAGTCATCTGCTAGCGATGGCAACGGGCACAGCCCACTCACTTCACAGTCTGTGTGCATGCTAAACACGCCTATGAGGAGCTGTAAAGCAGATAGACTTCTCTTTCTAGCGCTTAACATCAGGGTAGACGACTTCAGCTCTTCCTCGTCTAGGAACAGGATTGCCAGGAGTTGCCCTCATCGGTTAATGCCGGCCGCAGGCACACCCAGACAACCCGCTCGCTCGCCAGCTTATGAGTTGTTGCTTACTCACTCATCCCTTCCCCCCTACTTTAGGGCACGTGTCCTTCCATACATGCCTGGCCGTCTTCTCTACATCTTTCTAACTCACACCGCTGCTGTCGTCTTCGCTTGCTGCATGCTATCTTTGCCTGCTCGTGGAAGCGCCCGCTGCACGGCCACTGCTGCTGCCTTCCTTGGCGCATCGTCCTCCTCCCTCGCGCTCCCTCATTTCCGCCAAGATCACGGCCAGGACTCCCGTCGGTTCCTCTCATCCAGCACACCCATGCAGGCCGTCGCGGACCTTCGGAAAGAATATTCGGCTTCGGGCCTGGAGGAGCATGAAGTGCCCTCCGAACCTATGACCCTCTTTCGACGTTGGCTCGACGAGGCCGTCGCCGCGAAAGTCGTCGAACCCAACGCCATGTGTTTGTCCACAGTCAGCGCGGATGGGAAACCGTCGGGCCGGTATGTGTTGCTCAAGGGACTGGATGACCGAGGCTTTGTCTGGTACACCAACTACCAATCGCGCAAAGGACAAGAGCTGGCAGCGGCAGCTTTTCATGTGGACGGCGTCGATGGTACGCCCCCTCCCATCCTTACGGTGCTATATCCTGTCTAACCTTTGTCCCCTCACTGTGTATCTGACTTTTAACATCCAGTCGATAAAATCCTTTAATCTCACATCATTTTCTCCTCTCGCGAAAACAGCGCCAGCAGCAGGGCCACCAGCTTGCTTGACTTTTTGGTGGGGAGATTTAGAACGATCCGTGAGGATAGAGGGCACCGTGGAGCGCGTGGCCGAGGCCGAGAGCCAAGCGTACTTCAATAGCCGCCCCCGTGGGAGCCGGATCGGAGCGTGGGCCTCAAACCAAAGCCGTCCCATCGGATCCCGCGCCGCCTTGGAAGCGCAATACGAAGATGTGTGCGCGCGGTTTGGGGGCGAAAAAGAGGAAGATAACGAGGGGCAGGTCCAGCCGGTCCCAAAGCCTGAGCATTGGGGTGGTTTCCGATTGGTGCCGGAGAGAGTGGAGTTTTGGAAGGGAAGGCAGTCGCGCTTGCACGATCGATTGGCATATGCGTTGTTGCAGGAGGAGGGGAAAGCGGGTGGGAGGAAGTGGGCGCTGGAGAGGTTGCAGCCCTGAGCGAGAGCTGGAAGAAGAAGAAGATGGGGTGGACGGCAGGCCTTTTGGGGGCCTAGATCCAGGTAACTTTTTGTGCTTCCTGCCTGGTTGCTCAACCCTCTTTGTTTGTTGTTTGAAATTTGAGGGGACAGGAAAGGGGAGGGGAATGGGAGAAGCACCGAGAAGGCGGTAGGATATGTAATGGCGTTGTGTGTAAAGAGCTAGAAACCAAGATGAATCGTGACGAAAATGGCATGAGAGAAAAGTGAGTTCGCGTCTACCTCAGTTATCATTGCCGTATAGATTTTCGGCTATGTGGGCTTTAAGTTACGTTCGTTCGGTCGACTTCACCTCTCCTCCTTTCTCTTTTTCTTCCTGGTCTTTTCGTGCTGGAGAGGATGACGTATTTCGAAAGAAATTTGTATACACACTGTACGTGGAGAAGCGTTTTCCTGTTGTCCTCCCCCGTCCTCCCCGCCAGAGGTCGCCTTTCCCCTACTCATTCTCCTGAGCCGAGTGAGCCCTCAAGCTCTGTCTTTCTTGCCCGCCTGCACTACCCCTCCCACGCTCCATCTTCCCCTTGGCGTATGCACAACTCACAGTACTGACCTATGTCTTCCACTAACTACTAAATTTTTCTTCATTGGCTAAGACTTGATTCCTTTATTTCAAATGCATCCTCGGGAGGGCATTTTTTAAAAAGAAAGGAGGGCGCCAGTATAGTATAGAAACAGGCCGCTACACAATATTCTGCGCGCACACTCATTCCGCCACCTCCCTCCTCCCCTCCTTCCCTTTCTCCACCCATGTCTGCTCCTTCACATCCTTACCAGCTCCCGGTGCCCCTCCCAACCCCTGCTGCTGCTGCAACAACAAGCTATCATTCTTCTTGTACACAATATCTGACAAGAATGCATGCACATCCCCCAACACCATCGTCCTTGCTTCCGGGATCTCCAAGAATAGCTCGTGGAACAACCCCGGGTAAAACTTCAACGTCTTCACCGTCGATCCCGCGTGATCAAACAAAATTTGAGTCCCCTCCGGCAAGGTGATCGTGTCTGCCGCCCCATGCATCGCTAGGAAGGGCATGGTGAAATGCGGCAGTCGCTCCTTCATTTCTCGGCATTTTAAGAGAATCTGATTTCCGGTCCTGTTAAGCAGTGGCCCCCTGTTGTGCAAGGGATCGTCTTTAATCACGTCTATTTCAACCAAATCCCGCGTCAGTTCCGATTCAATAACAGGCGCCAAAGGCCCGCGCGGGTCGATCTTGGCCATGAATCCTCCAATGGCCCCGGACGCCCACTCGCTTTTGGTCAATGCGAAGAGGCAACGGAGACCGAACGGGGAAGCGGCGGAGGGCCCGGGGACAAGGGCACACCCGGAGAAGATAATGCCGTCGAGGAAAGAAGGGGATTCGATGGAGAGTTCGTAGGCGGCGTGGAAGCCGACGATGGTGCCCATGGAGTGGGCTTGGTGGGGGGGAAGGGGGGGAAGGCGGAGATTAGCACGCAGTCATGAATTACACGACAGAAAAGGCCTTGAAGATCCCTCCAAAGACGCTAGATCCATAGATCACAATGCACCAGCATTATTCCCCTTCCTTTTACTGTCACTTTTCCCTCGCTGACCCGTCGAAACTTGGCAAGCTCCCTGCCCATATTCAGAGAAACGTACCGACAATAAAGAAAGGCACTTCTGGGTGGGATTGTCGCTGAGCGCGGATGAGCTGCTTCAAGTCTTTGATAAGGTAATTCAGATTTTCCACGTCGCCTTTAAAGCCCCCGCTCAATCCGTGGCCCCACTGATCGTGGCCGAAGACTGGGACAAACGAGGGAGGTAGTATGGATAAGGGGGGTTGAGGAGGTTGGAAGGGAAGATAAAGTCATGCATTTTAGGAGAGAAAGGTACAAAAATTACAATTATGCAGATGCTAGCATAAATCTTCTCCCTTTCCTACCATTGTCGTTACCTGCATAGCCCTGGCGGGTGAGAGAGTGGGCCATGTCATCGTACCTGCCCACGTGCTCGTTGACGCCGTGCACCAAGAAGATGCAGGCCGCGGGCTTCACACGATCTTTGGGAATCCAGGAGCTATGGGACGGATTGGTTGTATGGCAGATTACGGGTGAGAGGAAAGGAGGGAGAAGGTATTTCGCTAGAGGCTGTCACTCTTAGCCCCTCTATCCCTCCCTGCTTTCAACGCACCGCGTGAAGAGCCGCCCCCCGTGGGCATCCGACGTGACATAGGCCCCGTGCTGATTATCCCAAGCCGTCTCCATGCGGTGGCGACTGAGACACTGCTGCAGCGGGTTGTCCATTGCAAAAGCCGGGGGAGGGTTGACGAGAGGCAAAGCGTGAGTCTTGACGAGGAGTGTGGACGTGGGGCGTGGGAGTGTCCTATGGAAACTGAAAGCAAATGAGGCAGACGACAACAAAAGGATCAAGATGGCGGCCCTCCAGTGCATAGAGCGGCAGCAAATCTCCTGCGTTGTGCATATGAAGTACGGCAGGTGTGGGGCGTGTCATGTGTGTGAATAGGTAGGGAAAGAGGCGCATGCAAGTTAAACGCCCAAGCATGGCTCCGACTCGGAAGAGATCGACCATCCGGCCCGCGCGATGACTTCCTGTCGATGCGAAGCTGGCCTTTTTCCATGCCCTCATGCATGGACCCTCACAAGATGCACACAGACCGAGATCCATAGAATAGAACGTCCTACGACATCGCACGCATCGAACGCAAGTTTGGCGAGAAGTGCTTGAGCCTATCCCGATACGCCCTTGGGGGCTCTACGCTTCGTTGCGCGTTTGTGAGTGGCTTTGGACAGAGGCGGAGCACGTGTCATCCTGGCCAACAAGTGGATGCTTAGTAAGCAACGCTTTCCCTCGTTTACAACCGTGCACCTCCATCCCTAAGCTCGCCTTGGTCTTGGTCGCCACATTGCTTCGAGATGTTCATGCAGTAGCGAGCCACCCACGCGGCGCGGCGCTAAGGTGCTCGCTTGTTGCCTTCGTGATGGCATTTGTGGGGCCTGGAAGCATGCCTACCTTGCTTTTTACTTACGCGTACTTGAAACACTGCTGACCTCTCCCTCTCACTCCCCTTCATGGCCCCACAATACCCAGCCCTCTGCACTGCTCGGCCGCCTTCCCAGTGCTATCGTTGCCCGTTACCCACACGTGCTCCTCCCATTTCAAGTGCTGTCTTTCCAGCGTCAGCCCAGCGGGTTCTCTCACCACCCCGAAGGCAGTATGGTTGTCCGGCAGAAGCGCAGCGAGGTGTGCAAGAGCAATGGCACGAGCGATAGCAGCAAACGCCCCAGGGCATTGAAAGAAGAGGAAGAGGAGACGGGGCGGCAGCAGGACAACCTGCATCCCCGTCACCAACAGCCACATACCTCCACCATCACCTCCTCTTCCTCAACTTTTATCTCTTCTTCCTCGTCGTCCTTCTCTTCTTCCGTAAAATTGAGGTCCCAAAGCCCCGAAACGACTGTCCCCAGACATCAACAAGGGCGTCTCTCCTCCTTCGCCTCCTCTTCCTCTTTTCCCGACTCCTCCTCCTCCTCCTCCTCCTCCTCCTCCTCCGCGGCTTCCTCCTCGGAAGACGAAGGCGAGACGGACGAGGGAGAGAGGGAACAGATCGATTACCGGCCCAAACTTGAACTCCTACAAGAAGGAGACCGGGGGACGTTGACTGGAATGCCGGTCCGTCTCTACGCCGACGGTATTTTTGATTTGTTTCACTTTGGCCATGCTAAGGCCTTGGAGCAGGCAAAAAAGCTGTATCCTCACACACATTTGATGGTGGGGTGTTGCAGTGATTCCGTTACTCACCAGTACAAAGGGATTACGGTCATGTCGGAAGACGAGCGGTATGAGAGCTTGAGGCATTGCAAGTGGGTGGATGAGGTGGTGGAGGACGCACCGTGGGTTGTCAATGACGAGTTTTTGGCAAAGCATAATATAGATTATGTGTGCCATGATGCGTTGCCGTACGCGGATACGTCGGGGCAGGCGGATGACGGGGACGTGTATTCGCACTTGAAGCGGAACGGGAAGTTCTTGGAGACGCAGAGGACGGACGGCATCTCCACGTCGGACATAATTAACCGAGGTACGTAGTGTAAGAAGGGAGGGGAGGAAGAGGGGAGCGTGATGTTCATCTTAATGTATATTCCTGATTTTGATCCCTCCTCCCCTTCTTCCCTCCCTCCTTCCTCGCCGTCCTTCAGTGATCGTGCACTACGACGACTACGTCCTCCGGCAGCTCCAACGGGGCTACAGCGCCAAGGAGATGAATGTACCCCAATGGAAGGAGACGACTCTGCTAACCAGAAAATACTTGCATGACGTTGCCACTACCACCACCAAGACCATAGGGGATTTTCAGCACTCCTTCATTAGCCTTTTTAATCGGAATTCCGACATTCGCTGTACGTTGAGGAAGAGGAGGAAGGAGACCTGGCATCGGATGAGCTCGCTTTTCCGCACACCTTTTATAGCCGCCGAAGTTGAGGGCATGCAGAGCGTTGGCCCGGTGAGCAAGAAAATGAAGCGGTAAAAGGAGTAAGGTGTGAACGAGGAGAAGGAAACAATGTGTTCGCGTATTTCCAATTTTTTGTGACTTCTTTTGCCCTACCTTTCTGCGACGAAGAGCCAAAGTGCAGGGGAAGAAAAACTTCAAAAGGAGTCCTGTTCAACCAAAAGCTGGAGGGAGGGAAGGAGGGAGGGCGGGAGGGCGAGAAGGAAACAGGGAGAATACGCGGGACGTGTGTAAGTGAGGTGGAAATAGAAGAACGAGTAGTAGTAATAGCAGCAGCCGCAGCATACGCAATAGCAGCAGCCGAGAAAGAAGAGGGAAGAGAATTGGGAGAAGGTGTGGTGGGCACAAAAATCGCAAGCAGCAATGAAGGCGTACCATGAGTAGAGAAGATCTATTTTGCACTGTCTTTTTTCTATATTTATCTTAGTACATTTCAATTATCTTCTTTATTTTCTAGGTACAATTCATTAGTATGTATGTTACGTGCCGTCCTTTTTTGTGCTTTATTTGGCGCGGGATGTACGTACGAGTGGGGAGAATATAAGGATGGAGGGAGGGAGGGGGACGAGAAGGAGGAACGGACGAAAGGTACGAATTATTTAATGTGTGCGCTAAAGTTTTGTTTTTTTGCGTACGGCGTGTTTTGACTGTCACGAGGAGCACCAGGACGAGAACGAAAACGAGGACGAGACAGAGGAGGCTGCTCTAGGCTGCGCAGTTCCAGGCTAGATGGGACAGTGGTTGTTTAACGTTTCTCAGGAACAAGAGATGGGAGGGGATGGGGATGGCGAAAAGAATGGGAGGAAGGAGTACTGCAAAAAAAGGAGGACGGGAGGCGAATTGAATGACCTGATGGAGTAGACCCAAAAAATGTGCCATCTGCTTGCTTTTACATTACTCACGCGTTCCGATCCCTCCTGACCCTCCCTGCCGTCAGAAAACGAATGGCCATGAGGAACTCGTTTATCTCCATTTTTAACACACAGTGCTTTTCCGATGATATCCTCCTGTCCTTGCCAGACTGTTGTTCATCTAGTTTATAATTTTACGTCTCGTCTCTCCCTCCCTCTACAAGACAATTTTTTAAACTAGCATATTTACGTATGATTTCACCTTTGTCGTTACCTGTCGTCATCACCGTTTGTCAGTTTTCATGCAAATTCCTATATTCTGCTACTGCGGCCAACACTACTACAACTCGCCCCCCTCCCCCTCTGTCTGCACTGGTTCTTTAATATACCCTCCCCCTCCATCCGACCCAACGCATTGCTCCACTCCTTTGGGAGTCAGCACACAGTCTCCCACCTTTTGCATCACGAACGAGTAGTCAAAAATTGTAACTGCCTGTGGGAGAGAGTAAGGGAGGGGAGGAGGTACATAAGCGCGGGGAAAAGAGGAAAGAAAAAGAAAGAGAAATATAGAGGAGGGAGAGATCGACAAGAGGGGAGACAGAGGGAAAGGGAGGGAGAGAGAAACACAAACCTTATTGTTCGTCTCAAAAAACAAGGCTCCTTCCGCAGTGTTGGGATTGGGTGTCAAATAAAGCGCCACGCGTTGCTTGCCCTCTATCCTCCCCTCTTTCACCAACTCATACTGCGACAATGTTTCTGAATCTGTCACCGTTACTCTTCTTCCCGGTCCCACCGTGACCGTGCGGACGTACTCAGAACAGACAAATAAGTCATCAGGTCGCACCCGTTCGCTCTGCAGGTTATTAAACAACAATTGCTGTCTCCTAGAAGGTAATGGCTTCATATCTGGACCCATCGTCGCGAAAGCCACGTCCATTTTCAAAGGATTTCTTGCCAAGTCGTAATCAATTTCACCCACGGCTGGGTACCCGTAGAACGCATCGAGGACGGAACGTGTGTTGTAAACGCGATCAGGGACAACTTCCGATTTAGGCACTTCCCCCAAAGTGACACGCAAAGTGTTCTCGGTCGTGTCCGGCAGGGTGGAGTAGAACCGGAGTAGGAACGACGTTGGCTTTTCCATTTCTACGGCGTTGAGGGAGCGGAGAACTTGGGGGGGCACAAAGCGCTCTCCAAGGGGGAGATCGATGCTCTTCAGGCAGAGGGTGGCATTCCAGGTCCCGAACAAAAACGGCGGTGGGAACAGAATTTTGGCACCACCAAAACCAGAAAGGCCCGGACTGGTCAGATCTGTGGTGAGGAACTTTTGAAGAAGCTTGCTTTGGGGTTGGATAGGAGGAGGGGGGACCTGGCTACCGACTTCGGCTGTGTCGACTGCCGCTGAGGGCTGTGGTATAAATATCGAGGGGCCAAAAAATGCAGCGGCAGTCGCAGCGGCAGCTCCTGTCGTGCGTTGAAGGGCATCTTTGCGGTGGTGCTGCTGCTGATGGAATGGCTGATGGGGTGGTCGGTATGCGTGGCCGGGCCCAGCGAGGAGTACCAGTGATGCGATAAAAAGGAGGAAGGCGGCGGGTAGCGGCATGCTTTTAAGTTTTAGTTTGTGAGGAGAGGGACCCACTGGCGACGGGGAGATGAGGGATAGGGCACGACGTGGAGGTCTTGTGGATGCAGTCTGTACAGGTTTATTGGGCGGATTTGAGTAAGTGAACGCAGTGCTTTTGCATTTTTTTGTGAGCATCTCATTTTACGGGTCTTCCGGATCTTGTCCGAGTCACTGGCAGCATGTAAAATAATGTTGTGGTGTTTGTCGGGTCAACTTGTCAGACCAGTCTGGGTTATAGGGTCCTACGAAGCCCCTTCTTCGCTTGGAGAGTGTATATTTCGTGCTTTGGTGCATTACCGTCTCTCCACAGCAAGGGGGCTTTCTTGTCCCAGCCTTTGGGCTTCGTTTGATGATTATTATCATTGCGTGCACTTGTTAACAACACACACACCCTTACAAATTAAAACTTAAAAACATGCCGCCACCCGCCGCCTTCCTCCTTTTTATCGCAGCACTGGTACTCCTCGCTGGGCCCGACCACGCATACCGACCACTCCATCAACCATTCCATCAGCAGCAGCACCACCGCTCTTTGTGCCCCTAAGGGAGGCTTGACCTTTTTCACAGCCCACAGTGCGCTTGGGGACCAAAGCTTGATGGAGGGCCTTCAGGCGCTCCTTGGCGGAGCTTTAAGTGTGGGGCTTCCTTTTGGAGGGTTCGCTACGCGAGGTGCCAATGTGCCCCTTCCACTAGCAACTGCCTCCACAGAGGGTGTTCCCAGAGGGCAGCACCTACACTCATATAGAAGTATCGCATGCAACCTGACGTCCTCTAGGACTTACAAGGGGGGAGTCCCTCAACAATAAAATGTTGCCTATTCACCCCTTATTCTTGTCCGAGTTTTCCAGCGACTTTGACAGGTTTTTATCAGGCAAAGTTCCCGGACGTCCGCCAGTCAAAGTCGCTAGTAAAACTCGGACAAGGAATAAGGGGTGAATATGCAACAATTTCTTTTTGGAAGGCTCCTCCTCGTATGCAAGTCCTAGAGGACACAGGTTGCATGCGATAGTTCTAGAGGGATGTAGGAAGGAAGGAACTATATACTATACTACGGTACTCGGATAGATAGTAGTATAGGACACTGTCACTGGCATCACCGCTTTGTTCCCCCCCTGGAGGACGTGATGCTCTTTGCTGTTGGTTACAAAGCAAACCTGGGGTATGACAGGGGTTGAGACTTTCTCTCGAGTGTCTTTTAGAAAGGAGACCCACACTAAAGAGTAGAGGGGGTCTATCCACCGCGAAAACCTTGACGGTAAAATTCACGCCCACTTCCCACAATTTGTTCTTTTCTCGCACTTTGAGGCTCGTTATTTGGTGTGTGTACAACCACGACAGACAATCAACCTCTAAATCTGTCTTTCCACCTATAAATGTACAGGTTTTCAAGGGTGGATGCTCCACATGCTCGCAAGGGGGGAGATTTGACGGGCCAACAGTCTGATCCCCCCATCATCAACCAACGAGTAATGGGTGATGGGCTACCCTCCCGCAAGCGCCTTGCGGCCACTTTTACAGCGGACGTCTTGTCCCTCTCGGAAAGGGTAGTTAAAATAAAAAGCCAAGAGCTTCCATCGTGACACCACCGACATAATAAAAAAAACTTCATACGCACATGGAGTATATACATATATAGGCGATATATTTAGGCGAGTGGGGGAGCTCGATGCAGATCACATGACTCAGCGACTGTCTTCTAGATGCTTGCTGATTACATGTACGAGGAGTGGAGGAAGGCACGTGTTGGGGCCTTTTACCGCCCCTCTCCTCCCGCAAGGTGGAAGGAGATGCCAGCTCAGGTAAGTTTTTTTTTATTCTTAATTTTTCCTTATTATTATTTTTAATGGTTATTCATTTGTTTGCCATTTAATTTTTACGGCCGCCCACTCCTTACTCATGCCCTCCCCTGGTTTTTACATAGACAGCTCAGTGAAACGCTCTTTTATGTGGCTGGTGGGCTCCTTGACAAGATCTGGAAGGCGGCACGCCGAAAGGAAGGGGAGGAAGGGGATTGCGCGAGGCGGCGTCATCGCAAGCATTAGATTGGGGAGAATCACTCCCGGAGGCTTGGCCCTTTCTTCGAGAGGGTGGCTGCTACAAGCCAGAAAGGAGTCATGTTTTCCTCTCCGTTATGGTATGCGTATTTTACTTGTATGGAGGTGGTTTTGATGAACCTCATTTCTATTGATTTTTTAATCCACGTGGGGCAGGATGTTGAGAAGGGTGGGATGTGGACTGCAGCGCTTGAGAAGATCTGCATGGATGAGGGGGTGACAAATGCATGGAAAGCTCGCATGCAGAAGATATTAGCATACCGTGTAGACGTACCTGCAGATGCGGTTGAAGGATGGTGCCGGCTCCATCCTTGCATCTCTCCTCCTGCGTCTCGGAAATTCGATCCGCCCCGGCCTCCGCACTATCGGCAAGATAGCGAAAGAGCGTGCGGAGAAGGAGAAGAGGGCGAGTCGAATGTCCATCTCGAGGTTTTTACCCGTAGAGGGCACGGCCGTCGAGTACGCATGTTTACTCACGAGTCACTATGCCACCTTGGTGGCAAATATTCTCACGATGGATCTGGCAAATGTGCGTGGAGTAGCATCTGAATTAGGTTTGCATTTAGCCACAGGTACGATACATGAGGGATGGCGGGAAAGGCGTCCCGAAGATAAAACCACCTTGGAGGATTTGATAGACCTTGAGAGCACCGTGCCGTGTGCGCCACTTCTCAAGGGGGGCCTAAAGCCGTCCTTTCAAATTAAAAATTTAGGGGATTTTGATGGAAAGATTGGAGGGAGGGTGCGAGTGTATCTTCGACGGGGCCGGATCACTTGATCCCATCAGTTGCAAACGCTGGATTGTTGCCTTCCAGAGACGGCTTCAGAAAACAAGGGGTGCGAGCAGTTAGCTCGAAATCAATGCAGAGGATACCGCATTGCATGGTAGTTGTAGTCGAAATATTGAGTGGGAACCTTTTGGGGTGGGCATGCGCCAAACGGAATTCGACAGCTGCGCCAAAGAGGGGGGGCGAATGGAATGCGGGTGCAATGGCGCGGGACGGAAATGGAACTGCTTATCGCCATGCCGTACAAAAGACAAGCGGTCGCGCCTGTGCTAGCTACTGGACACGACTCCTGAACTTTCAGCTGTATACTCGTCATACGTTGAACCACAGCTGAAGTGCGTGTATTTAATTTTGAACGATGAGGGTAAAACGCTGACGTTGGTCCGCTTCCAGCGGAGTAGTATCGAGGATGTCGCCTTCTCACACGCATGTCTGTGGGGACTGTTATGGAGTGAAGGTCCATTCCACGGCGGATTCGGGCTCTCAATGCGGCTCTCGTGGGCAGTGTCGTCGAGAAAACCGTGGACGCACACGAGGAACTGGAGGCCGTGGAAGCTGAGGAAGCAAGATGCCGCTCCCTCCACCTATGTCGAGGTTATCATTGGTCGACTGGCCTTTTAGTAATTACAAGCTTCGAGATATCTACTGCGATGCCCGTTTAGACTGTCGGAGTCGTCAAACGCTTGCTGTAGACTTTGTCAAGAAGATGACAGGATTGTCGCCAAAAACGGCATCATACATGATGATGAGCCTTGCGTGCGCTCGACCGCTGCCTCTTATGCCTCGGTTGTTGGGGGTCTGCAGGTGGTGCGAGATTTTGCGGAATCTGATCTCGACAAGACTTCATTTGGGCAAATACACGTGGCCGGCTATGCGTATGCACATGGGCACAAAATGATTCGATAAATGGAAAAGGAGAAGGCGCAGTATCTGCAATGCAGAAAATTTTGGATGATAAGCATTTAAGATTGTATGCTAATTCGAAGGAATTTGCTGGCCTTAAAAATGGCCAGTTACATGGAGAAATGGCGAGATGATCTGTTGAAAATAGATGACGTGACGAAAACCAATTTGAAAGAGCATTTCTTCACTAGTAAGGCGTGCGAGGACTTCGTCATGGGTATGCGGGGAATGGTGGGGTTTGTGCGAATGTGTTGTACGGAAAAGGGTTATGTACTACCGCACATGCTTTCTTAGGACCATATAGAAGATCTGTTTGGTATTATGAAAGGGCTTCCGCGGAAAGGAACGCTGACGGCCGAGAAAAGGGAAGAGGTGTCTCGGACTACTTTTATCTAAAAAAGTTTGACGATGTTCAAATCATCGGCCGGTTTTAACGTGGCCGGACGGCCCCTGATGGACACACACACCGGATACACATGACGAAGTCCTCGTACGCCTTACTAGTAAAGAAATGCTCGCTCAAATTGGTTTTCGTCACGTCATCTATTTTCAACAGATCATCTCGCCATTTCTCCATGTAACTGACCATTTTTAAGGCCAGCAAATTCCTTCGAATTAGCATACAATCTTAAATGCTTATTATCCAAAATTTTGCGCACCTTCTTTTCTCCGAACGTGTGATATGCCGACACATCTCAGAAGAGGGTTAGATCAATCTGATTCTTCGAATTCACCCCAAGAGATCTCACACACCGCTGACTCTTATCCGAGGAAGAATGGCCAACAGCCTATCCGGAAAGCAAACCGTTCTCAACTCAAATTGAATAACACATTCTATTTGTTCATCTCTTTCATCTTGTGGACGATTTCCTCTTGATCTCCTTAAAACGCAATCCCTCACTTTGATGTAACCTTCTTGTTACCACACGTTGCAAGTATTTATGAACTCTCAAACCCAGGCGTTTCGCTCACAAAGAAACCAAGCCCGCATCAGCCAACAACATCCTGCACCACTTATCTATTCAACCTCGCCTGCCTCATTTCCCCTCAACAACACGGTCGTATAAATCTCTGCGTGCCGATCACTACCACTTGTCTACCGACACTGCTTAATTGTCACAGGTCGCAGACTTCCCTCTCTCCTGATTTTTACCACATGTTTCGCTGAACATATTACATAACTCAGATAAAGCCTCGTTTCCTGGATACATTTGCCGCTGCTGATATTTCTTCTGCCACTATCTACTGATAATATCGCTCACTAGCCTCCACTGCTAGTGCTGCTACAATTACTTTTCCCCTTCTCCCCTCACACTAAAACATAATTCTCTATCCCTGCACTCGACATGAAAAGACTCCTTCCACTGCAATTTTGCTCGACTTATTCAAAACTTCATACCGCAAAAAATACGGCGCTGCCCCCTTCCCTCCTCCCGCGCCTCCCACCACTCCTCCTTCCCCGGGGTCCGTGGTCGGGATGACCTTGAACCCAACCTTTTGGGGCAACACGACTGGCCGCACAAACTTTGCCGTTACTTCCACGGGATAAGTTAAAGTCTTATTCCTTCTTGCGACCACAGTCTGGCACTCAGCAGCAGCACGAACGATGAAGTACATGCCATGCATGATCACCCCCGGAAAACCAAAGGCCCTCGCCGCCAGGTTGGAAGTGTGAATGGGGTTGTGGTCTTTGGCAACGGCGGCGTAACGTTGGCCCATATTGGGGGGGAGGGTCCAGATTGTATCGAGGACGGGAGGTGTGGAGGTGGGGGGTTGAAGCTCGCGCGCGGGTTTGACGCTGTGCGGAGGGAGGCAGGGAGGGAGAAAGGGTGAGATGATGCAGGAAAGCGTTGAGACACATACACATAAGCATACGCTTTGAAATATGTACCATTTTAAAATTCGATATAGCTCATGATCCTGCCCTGTAACCTGTTCTCTTTCCCTCCCTCTCACACCTTCCTAAGACTTCCAACCTAATGTATTTACCTAGGAGTCATAATCGCCATCCGCTTATGCAGTACCAAAAACGTACTCGCATTTTTCCAGACTAACGCCCCCACCTTATCGTGCAACGTGGAAATGAAAGTGACTTCTGTCCCCTTCTTCGCAGGCGTCACCACCGGGTCAACCTTGATTAAGGCCGCGTATTCTTCCTCCACGCTCAACGGGCGGTAAATCGTCGTTCGGTTCGACACATGCACAGAGCCCACCGCGGGGAAGGGGTACTCGGGCTTGGTGAAAAGTAGGCAGTTGGGATAGACCATCAACACGGCCGGGTAGATGAAGGGGAGGTGCATGGGAGGGGAGGAGGGGTCGGAGGTTGGGAGCTCGCAGACACGAACCATGTCAGCAACGTGCTGCTTACTGGGCACGAGAGGTAGTTGTGCGGACAAGACACGATCACAGAGTTGAAAACCTTGTTTTTGCACCTCCTTTTGCCATTTCTTTCCTTTGCACAAACCGCCGGTGAATAGCTTGTAGCTAAGGACTCGGGTATGGGCATTGGTGGGGTAGAAGGTCTCGGCGCCGCCCTTACTCATGTGGTCTTCGATGACGCGCGCAAACAGGACGAGTGTCAAAAGCCCCACAATTACAGTGGCAATGATGGGGATGAGGTGGGCGGGGAGGACGGCTCGGACCCTCTCGAGCATGGCGGTGAGCGGATTAGGGGCCATGGTGCCTGTGGTGATAGAAGTAGGGGTGTAAATTGCGGTGGGGAGTTTAAGAAACAGACGATCGGCCACTGAGGAACATGCCTATTTCCCAGGATTATTATTGGTTATGCAACCGTGACATTGGATGATTGTGAGATCTCCTGCCAGTTTATTATACTAGGCGTGGGATTCTTGATTCTTGATTCCTATTTCTGATGGGAAGTTGGAGGTCGGGCCATGAAGTTTCCAGGCAGCATCCGCTGCGACGCCCGCCAAGAAGCTGACGAAGAGAGCTTACTCAAGGGATAAGAGATGACTCTACAACATATGAACATACGTGGCGGGGATGCTGTCGCCGGTAGGAAGGAGATGGAAGAAGCTTCCTTCATCAACAAGTACTTACTGTCCCGGCGATTCAAGTCAAAACATACCGTCAGAGCTTGCCCACCGATCATAGCGGGGCAGTGAACAAGCGAATCTACATGTTCTCCGTGTGATGGTGTGCGATTTGTATTGATACACCATCTCTTCTGGTGTGAAAAAAGCACATGTCGGTCCGTTCCTCACTGTCTAAAACAAAACAACAAAGGTCAGTGGGACAAGTTCCTCCGACATGTTGTCATGTAAGGTTATCCTTTTCTGTGTGAGGGATGGGTGGCGCCACAAAGAAACTGACCAATTATCAAACAATTTGGCTTATAGAAGAGAAAGAAAGTAGAGGTTAAAGTGGCTTATGTTTCATTGCCTCGGTCCCAAGCCTGCGATCCCTAGAGTGTCTTTGTCTTCTGAATTCAGCATCTCCCTGTTGATTTGGATATTTAAATGTGGAAACAACTACTTCACCCCCTTCGGCCCGATTATGTAGAGGAGAATGAACACACAGATATCGCTTGTTTTGTCCTTATATTCATGTCCACTATGTAGAGATTGTGACGAGTGTCTTTTATTTCATCTCGCTGACTAGACATATGGATAATAGACAGAAAGGAAAACCAAATCTGTTACCGATCCGACCTTAGCTCAGTTGGTAGAGCGCCTGACTGTAGAGGGACTCATTTTCATTGGGTCATACGTTCAATAATCGGGCGGTCACCGGCTCAAATCCGGTAGGTCGGATATGTGATTCTTTTTTGATATTTCTTGCATTCGATTCGAAGTCATGTTCCCTTTTAAGTATTTCTTGTATTCGATTCGAAGTCAGATGAAAACTGTCGACCCGAAATATTTATTCTTTTCTTTATGCCCGTGACACAATGACGCACTGTGTTTGATGCACTGACGTACGAGTGTGTGTCGAAATATATCACAGTGAATCAGATTGCCAAAAAGACATGAAGTATTGCAAGTAACTCTCTGAGCCTCTGATGTGTGTCGGCAAGAGGAGTCGAATACAAAGGCCCATGTCCGAGTAAGCTCTACCCTTCCTCATTTATTGCCTCTTAAAAGGACCTATTTCCTCCTAAAAGGCATTCAACATCGGTTCTCATGATAAATGCGATATGTCTGACATGCTTCGTTTGTCATCTACTGAGGACTTCGTGGGTCGTGAAGTCGTCTGCCCTGTTTCAAGAATCGCTGGTAAAAGGATTGCGGCCCTTTCCTTATACGACTTTCCTTATTGCGGTGCATCTTTTTGTCTTTGTATGCATATGTGTGCATTGACATGAGTAGTGTTGGAAGTTACGGGCTCTTTCTTTGAAATACCAGATAGAGAACTGTGGTTCTGGATTCATTTTGAGAAGCACTCCCCTGCTGGCAGTGAGGCCGCTCGGCCATATGTATGTCTCACCCCCCCCGCCGGAGGTTTTAACACTAAGGTGTGCATCACATTATGGTAATGCATTCACGCTCCTCGGCGTCATTCATTCGACCCCTACATCTACTATGTGTGCACCACAATAACGTCCTTCACGCTCGCACACCACACGCCAGCTGCATCAACGTCACGGTCCTCGTACCTCCTCCCTCAATTATGTCTCACATGTGGGCCTTCCTTCTGGCGCTGGGTAGCGTCGTCCTGAGCACAAATGCCTTCGTGACATCTTCGTATCAGGTAAGCCGCGTCCTCTTGTGATAGTCGGTCGCACAAGACATTTATCCTCACCCTATGGTCCATGCCCCCATATTATATATGTACAGACGCCAACGAGGAGCTTGCACACGGCGGAGAGCAAGAACACAAAAACGGTGACGACGATGCAAGCAGAGTCCATGTCACGTGCGGATGCCTTATTGACTGTAGGTACGGCCTTCTTCGGTGCGGCAGCCGTCGTGACGGGGACCTCTGGCCCGGCGCATGCCGTCACCGCAGACCAGCCTGCCAGCGGCATCCATGTTGGAAAAACTATTGGGAGCAAAAAAGAGGCACTCGCCATCATCCGAAAACACAAAAACCTCTTATATCTGGCTACAGGTGAGTAAATGGCATTTCAGATGTGAGTGTGCGGTACACGTCTGGTGACTGCCTCGCATCATCCATGACCTGAACCCACATTTGTAGTGCCCTTCCCTTCTTTCGTGCACCCCTTTTCTCTAAGCAAATGTGTTCACTGTCGCGAAGCCTTCACTCTCGTTCATGCAATTATCCCTCCAATCTTTGATTTTGCCTTTGATGCCGCCACCCCCTATTTTGCCACTTTCAATTCATCGGTCCAATCGCATGTCCCCCCCCCCCACTCCCGAATGACTAGATGCCAATGGCGACATCGCCTATAAGAACGACGAGGATGCGACCAAGAGAGGTTTTCAAGGCTTGAAGGAGCTGGGCGATGCGGCAGGAATAGAGATGAAGCACTACCCTCTCAAGGTGGACTCTCTAACGGCATCCGATGCGGACAACTTGGTGGAGATCCTGACTGGGTTACCGCGACCCACGTACATCATGTGCAAGTAAGTGAAGCGTAGAAAGAAAGGGGTGGAATCGATTGTGGGATCTTCCATGTAATTATCCGTCTTATGTGCCCGCGATCTCTGGTACAGGTCGGGAGCCCGTGCCAGTGCCTTGAAGGCCCTCTACCTCGCCCGTTTGGCGGATTTGAAGGAGGAAAAGGATCTGAAAAAAAACATTGGAACCGACTTGGAACGCCTCTGGCTCAAAATTCCGGCTGCTAAGGACTGGGTTCTTTCCAATAGCGCAGTGCGATGAAGAGGAGGAGGAGGGGCGTATGCGGGAAGAGGAGGGCAGCTGGGGTAGAATGTGTGAAGAAAAGGGTAGTTGAAGAGGAAGAAATCGGCCCCGCCCAAGTTCATGGATTTGACGCGAACGCATTAACGGAGGAGAATAGTGCCCTTTTCAGTTCTAAAGGCTCTTTTTCCCTCTGTTGTCCTGTTTCAATTTCCTATGTGGCAGCAATCAGAGTAGGGGGAGAGGATGGATGACGGGGTTATGGTGCATGAAAGACACGAAAGGATCGGAAAATCTCTGATGGTAGGAAAAATACCATCATTGAAATATTTAATTTTTAAAAATAAGCACAAGGAAATCAAACACGCAAATCGGAAACGAATGAAAAACTACAAAGCGGCCGTCGAGGCTCGTGATCTATGTGGGAGGTACGGTCGCCTCCGGCAGGAGTCTCGGCGTTTTTTTGGGTGGGCTCACAGAATCTTCGCGTGTTGCCAGTGCTCTAGAAGAACAGTCCACTCATTTTACTCAACCCCAACACCTCTTTATCATACAAAATCGCAGCATCTGTTTCGTCGTAACCCGCGCCACGTGCAGTGTTATCTGCTCCACTATGTCTCCACCCACTGCCGCCGCCCATCATCTTCCGGCCTGCATGCTTGCAGGTGTGGCGGACCACCACGGCGACCGCTTTGACATGCGAGAGGTCCCCGTCGAGACGCCGGGGCCTGGCCAGGTCCTCGTCAAGATTGTCACGAGCGGTGTCTGCCATGTAGGTGGAGGATTTGGCGTGAAGATAGAGAGAGGGGGAAAGGCGGGGATTCAGACAGCACGTGAGTGTTGAATCCTGGAAGGCCGATGGCACGTGGATGTTGAATGATAGGCTCAACCATATGAATGAACACACCGTTTCATGCGAGGTCCTTTGCTGAGAAATGGCAACCCCTCAACGCCTACTTCCTCATCCCAATCGCAATTACCCTTTCCCATTCCCCACGACCAGACCGACGTCCACGCCGTCGATGGCGACTGGCCTGCGCCCACGAAGCTCCCTCTCATTCCCGGACACGAAGGTGCCGGCATAATTGTTGCCGTCGGCCCCGATGTAAGCAGTACCATTGCTGCCGTTGGAGACCGCGTGGGCATCCCCTGGCTTCATTCCAGCTGCGGCACCTGCGAGCATTGCTTGTCGGGTCACGAGAATTTATGTCCCAAGCAAGACAACACGGGTTATTCGGTCGACGGTTGCTTTGCTCAGTATACGCTGGCTCCGGCAGCGCACGTGGCGAAGATTCCCGATGCCGTTAGTTTCGAACAGGTATGTGGGAGGTCAAGGGAGGGAAGGATTTGAGGAGGGACAGCTTTACTTGAAGTGAGAAGTCGTTAATGAAGTACCCAGGCACAATTTTGCTTTAAATACTGATCTAATCCTTCTTCAAATGCATTTCTTGATAATTCACGTTTCTTTTGGCATGTCTTTTTCTCCTGAAAAGGCCGCCCCCATCCTCTGCGCCGGCGTTACAACCTACTCAGGCATCAAAGCCACCGAGGCTCGCCCCGGCCAGTTCCTCACAGTCATTGGCGCCGCCGGTGGATTGGGGCACCTGGCCGTGCAATTTGGTGTGGCCATGGGTTTGCGTGTTTTGGCACTGGATTGTGGAGAGGATAAATTGAAATTTTGCACAGACACATTGGGTGCGGAGGCGGCGTTCGAGGCAATGGACCCGGAGGTGGCAGCGCACGTAAGAAGGAGGGAAGGAGGAGGGGAAGCGAGGGATGCCGCAACTATATTGTTTCATATTCTTCTCACAATTTCCCCATATGTGTTCTACTTTCCTTGGAATCAGACAGATCCCGTTACTCATCGGACCCCTCTTATCCCCCCCCTCCTTCCCTCCCTTGTTGCCTCGCTCAGGTGACCAAGGCCACTAACGGCGGATCGCACGGCGTCCTCTGCCTCGCTCCCTCCATCGGCGCCTTCAAATCCGCCGTGGGGCTTTGTCGTCGAGGGGGCACAATTGTTATGGTTGGATTGCCCAAAGGTGATATGCCTCTCAACATTTTTGACGTTGTCATTCGGGGGATTACAGTGCGAGGGAGTATTGTGGGGACCCGAAAGGATTTGGCGGAGGCTTTGGATTTTGCGGCGCAGGGGAAGGTGAATTGTCATGTGGATGTGCATCCGTTTAAGGAGCTGAATCAGATGTTTGATGATTTGCGCTCAGGGAAGGTATTGGGACGGATTGTGTTGAACGTGAGTGGGGACTAGAGAGAGGGAGGGAGGACGGCGCTTGCGTGTGAGGGTCGAGCTCTATGTGTATGTGAGTGTATCCATCTGATTTTGGTAGTGAGATTGACAGATTTACATTATATGGTACGGTTTGCTACTACTGTGCTCACAAAGGCAAGCCGGCGACATTTCGTGCTGTCTTCTTGTTTCGAGACGGCCGCACCACATGAGTGCGAGGAATAAAGAGACGAAAGGTTTAGGGAAATAGTGATTGCATGACTCAGACCTTGCAGCTGATACGTGTAGGGAGACGTCATGGGGTTCGAAGCCATGCGGAGAAGAACAATAGTGGCATATTGGGGGTACTTTGGACGGGACGGAGAGACCTGGAAGGGAACAAGTATATGTATATATTTATGTGGAGGAATACAGAGACAACTTATTTGACACTTTACGGGAAATCTATGCTCGGAGCTTATGGACATTTCCATTCTTATGCATTGCACTCTGTCAATTTAATGTACAATTTTTACCTCTCCTTCATTGAGAAGCTGTTCGATCCCAGCAGCCCTTACCCTCATGGGCTTCAAAATCATGATGCAAGTTGATGTAATCTTCAATCAATAGCCTTCGAGAATCATAGTTCTTTAAAGCGTTTCACCATTAAGAAGAAGGTCGAGGAAAGGTATGAGGAGACTTAGTTAGCATAAATATAGCATTTCTCCTGCAAAAAAGAATGATAATCCATTACATCAGGGCATTTAATTGTGAGCCAATAGTGGTTACCGCTTTCAAATGGCTTTACGCGCGCATGGAAGATTGACAGTCAGGTCAGGACAGCGTCCTTCCACCCAGAAATACAGGCAAAATGCACAGCAGCGGGAGACCGTGGAAGTCGCCAGAGTCGTTACATACATACATATATTATAGCTTTCTTCTTCCTCGTCCTCTTCTCCCTTCTACTTGCCCAAAGCTAAAACATCAGCCGCCACCATCATGCCTAACTGGTAGCTCTTTCCATTGTTCTTTCCTTTTTGATCCCGCAAGATTTCGCTGTCGAGGTCCTTTTTCACTATTTTGTTCTTTCTATAACCCCCCCCGCAAAAGCCATGTCCTCTTCCAAGCCATGCATGCCGGACACGCACTACCATTTCTCATTCGCCTGTGCCTTAATGTGCCTGCATCTGCGCCGCGGCCCTCTTCAGTAAGCTCGTAGCTATAAGCACCATCGATGTGTCTTTGAAGATGGACGAATACAAAGTAAGGATTGAATTGCGTGTAGTGTGGGGTCACGACACAACCAAATCATGGAGGACTGCGGAGGGGCAGCGCGAAAAAGAAGAGAATGTCCTGCCGAAAATGTGAGTGTCGGATGTAAGCAGGCAACTACACATTGCATATTGACACTTAAAGAGCTATGTAAACTGAAAATGAGGTGGTAAAGGAGAAAAGAGGTAAAATTTAGTCTGACCCCGGTTGAAAAATGGGCAATGGGCCAGTTGTATGGGCCCTACGATCGTTACTCGCCGATACGCCGTTACGCATATTGAGTTTACCATGTGATTGCCTCGTTCATTTTCCTTTTTCTTGCAAAAAAAGTAAGGGAGAACAAAGAGAACGCAGATAAACACAAAGCACAAACAAATTTGTATGTGCAAGGCATAAGGTGCCAATTTGAGTGTTCCTTCATTGTTTCTGCTTGTGGGGCACCGTGCAAAGCCATTCGTCCATGCATTGATTCGTGCGTGCTCAACAGAAAAATCTCACCTGGCCCTCACCCACAAATACACACTCATACACAGCTTTTTCAAGCGGTACCTATGGCTTTCCATCTCGAGGACATCCTCACTGCGTTTACGGAGAAGTACAGGAAGAACAAGGTGTTGACGAGTTGCCTTGCGGAAGCCACAGGCACCTTCCTGCTCGTATTTTTCGGCTTAGGCTTCACGGCAAACGCTGTTCTCGTTAACGCGCCCATAGACCTCTTTGGTGGAGCTTTCCTATGGGGCTTGGCCTTGACTCTGGGCATCTACGTGACCGCCTCCATCTCTACTGGTACGTGCCCGGACAGGGAATGGGAAAAAGAATAGTTGGCCAAGTGGGCCACTTGTGTTCTTGCCCGAAGGCCTGGCAGGACTCCTTCATATTGCGCCTTGATTTGACGGCATACAAGAAGCATATGAGCAAGCTTACTTCCTGTGTATCTGCCTTATGTGTGATGTAGAGAGAGCGGGCATTGGTCGCTATGCTTCTACACGCCGCCACACAATATGCGTTCATGAACATTATCCTTACCGCCCACATCCCTCAAACCTCTCCCTTTCCCTTCACCCATCCTACACACATAGCGCATCTGAACCCGGCTGTTTCAATTGCTCTGGCAATTTTTCGCTCCAAGGAGTTCACACCTCGGATGTGCGTGTGTTACATCGTCAGTCAAACCATCGGGGCCTTCATAGGCGCCCTCCTTGTCTTTGGGCTCTTCAACGACTTTCTCGTCGCATATGAGCAAGAGAACAATATCGTGCGGGGATCTGTGGCTAGCATTGGGCAAGAGATGATTTATGGGGAGTTCTTTCCCAATCCCGCAATCATTCCCCACACTGTTGGGAACAGCGCTCTTCTCCCGGGAGGCTCGATCGAGCACGCATTTGCCATGGAATTTGTTGGTACGTTTTTGTTGATGTTTTTGATCCTGGCAATCGTGGATCGTAACCAGAACACTTTGAAGCATAAGGAATTGGCGCCACTCATTATTGGCTTATCCTTGGTGAGCATCGTTTCTGTTGTGGCCCCGTCGACGGAGGCATGCATCAACCCCGCAAGGGACTTCGGTGCGAGGCTCGTGGCGGTGATGATGGGATATGGAAAAGTAGCGCTTCCGGGGCCGAGGAACGAAATGTGGGTCTATATCTTTGCGCCGATATTGGGGGCGTTGGTGGGAGCGTTGTTCCATGATCTTTTGATTGCTCCGGGCCTGCGAAGGACTGCGAAACCGTATGTGACGTATCAGTCGAAGGTCCATGATTTGCAATTGCAGAGGTCGCTGCGGTGAGTGTGTATTTGTCTTCCCCCCGACGGGTGGAGGGGAAAAGACGAAGGAGGTTGAAGGGGGGGGGGGTCATACGTATTCGCTTACATTTCCACCCCCTATTTCTCACAATCATCTCCTGCCCCCTTGATTCACTCAAATAGCGACATCTTCAGCAACCAGGGGTCCAAAGACGAAATCAGCAGCCCCTCTTCTGGTGGTGGTCTCACCCTCGAGCAACAGACGAAGCTGCTTGCCATTCTGGCTGGTGCTGCCTTTCAAGGCGGCAAGCAGGAGGAAGCGGCGGAGGCAGAGGCACGCCCTGCCTAAAGAGATGAAATGTGTGCCATGTTGACAAAACGATTAGCACAGAAGACCATCAAACCGTATAAATAATAAGTTTAAAGGAAAGCAGAGAGAAGAGGAGACCAATAATGCAAGGGAAATGGGTAAAAATGAGTGACTGGGAAAGTAAAATGAGAATGGTGTGATATAGGGATGAGGGCGAGAGAGGTGCCCTTCTGCTCTGTTGATGGGAACAATTACGTGGGCGAATAACTATAAACTACGATGGATTTTGGAGAAAGGCTAGCTTCTTTTCTAGAGGAAGGGAATGCACGCTTTTGCCGTTTCAAAAAAAAAATCATCAAATGCATTCAAGGAAAGGACGTGTGTATGCGACTTGCATGTGTGCGATTATAAAGAATGATGCCGGAGGAAATAGAGGTTAACTACTCACGATAAATAACTGTATCAATAACTGAATTATTCTTAATTTGGCAGCTTTATGTATAGGGAGCCAGAGGAGGACGGGAAAAATGAGGTGGGAGGAAGAGGATGAAAGTCAAAGACAGTCGAGAAGGGTGTAAAAAACAAACATTTACCCACAGCGAGATAGCAGAAGAAATAAGACAAGACAAATCGTTCGCCAAGATACCAAAGGCCGACACTTTTTGGAATGCAGATTTTCGCTGCTCATGATCTAAAAGAAAGGCTGGCTCTTGTTTCGCCGTTTCCCACTTCTTGCCCTAATTATTTCTGTGACATCAAGTTTTGTACACTGCGTTATTATTGACTGATTGTGTGCTTTCCAGTCTAATAGGGCAAAAGTCTGCGATCATCTCTCTCTGGCATCTTTTCATGTTGCCATTCCGCCATCTGATCGTTTCATTCCGTTTGGCTCTCTCCTGCTGATCATGGCATCAAAGAGGACAGAAAAGGTCCATCACCCGCATCAAACTTAAAGGCGTCCAGCGAAAGGGACATTTTCCCGTCTCCCTCCTCTACCCGTCCTCCCTCTCCTCCTCTTTCTCCTGTTGTTGCTGCTGCTGGCGACTGCTTTTGATTATCTCGAGGTCGGCGGCGACGGAAATTAACGGTGGACTGGGAGGTGACAGCAGCAGTAGGCCCAATGACAGTCTTATTTAAAGCTGTCGTTGTGGCCAAGCTTTTCCCCAGCCCCCTCTTCAATCCCAAATTATCAGAAGCATTATCATCATCACTTTGATACAAAAAGGGCTCAAACGAAATTAAGGTCGTGCTAATACCATGACTAGACTCATGCATGGTAGTCGTTCTTGCTGCTACCGCTGCTGATGCTGCGTTAACCACAGCCATCTCCCTCACACCGTCATCATCACCCGTCTCGTCCAAGTCAGCTTGGTTAAGCGGACGTGCTGCGGCTACTGCTGCTCCTTCTGCTGAAGATGCTGTTGCTGCTGCTGATTCTCCATATGGCGTCCCCGGCGTGGGCGGCTGCAACGAATCAGAGCCATACCCTCCGTCTGCTCCTCCCTTGCTGCCGCTTAACCTTATTTTTGGTCTCCTGCTTCCTCCTTCCTCCACTTCCTCCCTTTCTTCCTCTTCCTCGGCAGCGGATGTGGCACCACCAGCACAGGCACCACCACCACAGGCAAAACGCCGCAATGTGAAAGCCGTGGGCCGACCGCCTAATGTTCGTTGCCGTTTCCAATATGACGATACCAAGGATGATGATGACAATGATGATAATAATGACGATGGTGATGGTGATAAGGATGAGGGCGACGACAAGGAAGGCAAACCCCCGCTAGATCTATTTTCCTTCTTTGTGTGCGCCTTGTTTTCGCCTTTCCCTCCAAACCAGGTCGACAGGTGCGGCAAGCGAGACAAAATGCCAGTGGTTGATGCTACTGCGGCTCCTCCTGTCCCAGTTGCCTTGTCAGGTGCGTCCTCATGACGTTCTGGTGGTAGGGGCATCGATGACACAGAAGCACTTCCCTCAGCACCAGAGCTGCGGCCGCTGCCACCACTGTTGGTGCTTACACTCTTCCTCTTCCGAAGCATTGCAGGCAAAGTCCTGAAGCTACCACTACTGCTGCTGCTTTTCATCGCTGCAGCTACTGATACTGTCGCGGCCGCTTTGTTGTTCAAATAACTTGTGAGTCGATTGTTTTGATGCAAAGGCACAGGCGCCAAACTCTTGCGAAGCCCGGGACGGTAGATGACATTCCTCCTTACAGCTCCACTAAAGCGTGAAGAATCAGTCGTAGTGACACCACCATTCGCTTCCCCTTCCTCTTCCTCTTCCCCGTCCCTGTTCTCGCCCTCCTGCGGCCGGTGTCTTGCTGCCGTCAGGAACGCGGAGATCTTCGGCTGCGAAGCTGAAGCTGATGCAGCGGCAGCACAAGCAGCAACTGTAGTGGAAGCAGCACAAGTAGCAGCAAAGTGAGTGGTAGAAAGGGAGGGAGGAAATGGTGCCAGAGTGATTGGATCGATGATGCCGTCGGCAATCTCCGCAGCCAAGGCATCCTCCATCCACGGACCCAAATAGTCCATTGTAGAGGCAGCAGCAGCAAGAACAGAAGCAGGGGGATGAGTAGGGATAGGGGCGTTGCCAAGTGGCAGGGGGTGGACATGAGTCAAGACCCGCGCTACGGGGTCAAACACTCGTTGATGCCTAAACGTTTTCAAGGCCTCAAGGAAACGTGCCTCGTAGTCAGCAGGTATCTTATGCTTAGCCTCAAATCGCATCGCTCTTATCGCCTTGGTCGCTGTTTTGTGTCGATGCACCAAGCGATAAGCCGATCGTAAGCCCAGCCCAGCCACACTAGAAAGGTAATCACACCCTGACAGTATGCACATCACCAAAAACGCCTCCCCGTCCCACGTCCGCAAGTCCCCAAGTCCTGGAATAGGCGCCCTGAAAATATCCGCGTGCAGAACTTGTTGCGCCATGCCTGTGGCCTCCTCCAGCTTGAACAATACGCGGGGACAGCCTGTGGCCAGCAGATCCGAGTCCTCAGTAAAGACCGCGTCTAGTTGCCCCGTGCGACAGAGGTAAGCTAGCTGGGCATCTGCCTCATAAGGAGCCACCACACACGTCACATTCTGCAATCCCGATGCTTCGATGGTGTTCATCCATTCCTTGGCCATGGCGGGAGTCACCTCCACCGCTTTGGTAAAGTAGGGAAAGGCGTCAGCTGCCCTCCCTTCCGCCACCAATTGCAGAGCTTTTCGTCGATTCTCTTCCCGGCGGGCACGGCGTTCATCTTCCGTGCCACGTTTCGCTGGCAAGGGGCCACCGTCAAATACAATGCACACCTGGCCAATGCCATTGGAGAGCAATAGATTTAAACGTTTGAAGCAGGCGTGCAAGTAACGCTTCGTGTCCTTGCCCTGGCAAAGCTCCGCCGCGCAGCCAAAGACGCCTCGATGCAGCCACACATACGCGTCGACCCCCACGCGCAACCCTTGCAACTCACGAATGTGGACGGGGGTAGTTATGGGCTTGAGTGCGCCGAGAAGGCCTTGGATTCCCATGTATCAGAGGTGGTGGTAGTTTGAGTTGGCAAACGTGGAGTGGGGGAAGACAGGCGGGCGGTGTAAAGTGGTGATGCGGGCGCTTGCTTAGACCATCAACCAGGGCTCTGCGAACCTTAAGATTTAAGGCAATGCATCTATTTCCTCATTAGTTGAGGCTCGTGCGCATATTGTGGTGTTGAGCAGAGATGGACGCTCACCTTCGACCTCGTTGCGGCGATGATCATGCGTCGCTAAAGGCCCTTCGTCTAGGAACGTCAACGACCCGCGTTTCGGGGCGTCCCGCTCTCTGCCGACACGTCAAAGGTCTGCTTCGTAACCATGTGCGTGTGATTTGTGTGAGTCTGGTGCCACTTTCGGTTTGGTCGGTCAGGAGACGGACGGAAGAAAAAGAGCGCGAGGCATCATCATCTTGAAACTTGAAACAGCCTTCAGTGAGTTTCAAAACGCAAAACGGCTCAACCTTCCCCGGGGGCGTGGAACCAAGAGGTAGCAAACGCGTAACGGGGACGACGGACCTACTGAGCTGGAATCAACAAATAATTATTCGGGCGAGGCCGAGGGAGCTGGGATCTTTATCATGCTGTGGCACTTGTTTGCGGCGCACACAGCGGTAACAACTTCACATCCATGGGCCGGTCGCCTTCGTGTTTGTTCTTTGCCCCCCCCCCTGCCTGCCCTTCCACACGACCAAGAGGACCCCCCGAGGCTTAACCCTACCAAACCCACACAGGCAACTCAAACCTCACCTGTCAACCCCATGCACACCTACCCTTCTCACAGCAAGGAGCATGCAGGCCTTTGCAGGCCCATGCTGGAGCCAGACCCCTGGCGGTTGCGCCACAACACCTCGCATCGCCTCCTTCGGTGTCCACCTCGTCGTCTGTTTCGCGCTCCTATTTGCAGCTCCAAGACTGGTCACATCATCGTCGTCAATATCACCACCAAGTGGCAGCAGCAGCAACGGCAGCATAACTGCACCGTGTAGCCTGGAGAACTTCGAGGCATTTTGCGAGGAGTTCCACAAGGACTACACCGCCAACCCAAAAGAGCTAGCCCGGCGCTTCCAGGCCTGGAGCAAGTCCTGTATTTATTTGGAAAATTATAAAGTGGAGCATCCTGACGCCTCTTTTCACATGGCTTACAATCACCTGAGTGACCGCTTGCCAGAGGAACACGAGGCCATGTTCGGGTACAAGGTGAAGCCGCGGGCAGGGCGTGTCACGCCTTCTTCTCTCTCTGACAGTATCAACAACATTACCCACCGAGGCCTGCAAGGTTTCCACAAACACGAGCGGTCCGAAGAGGATGCAAAAGAAGAAGCAGCCGACGGCACGTATCCCGTCCCTCCCGAGTGGGCGAAGGAGCTCATGCCCCGAGACTTACCCGCTGCTGTGGACTGGCGGGTGGCCAAACTAAACCCTGATAATGTTGTTGCCGTGACACCTGTCAAAAATCAAGCTGCCTGTGGTGCTTGTTGGGCGTTTACGACAGCCGCGGCGGTGGAGGGAGCGGTGGCGGTCACAACGAAAGTTCTAAATGAATTGAGTAATCAGCAATTGATTGATTGTGTGAAGCAGAATGAGGGGTGTAACGGCGGAGATTTTGACTACGCATTCAAGTGGGTCGCGCAGAAAGGCTTGGCGTCTTCATCAGATTACACATTTACTCAAAGCCAGGGAAAATGTCGGGCGAATGAATTCGCGGTCGCCTCGCAGATCAAAGATGCATATGAGACGGCTCCGTGCAGTAAGAATGGGTTAATGAGCATCGTGGCACGCCGGCCTGTGGCTGTTGCCATTGATGGATCTTGTGAGGCATTTGTTCAGTATCGGGGAGGGATATACACGGAGAATTGTGGGACTGATCTGAATCATGCGGTGACGATTGTGGGGTATGGAACGGATGAAAAGTCGGGAACTGATTACTGGGTACGTGTGGGAGGGGAAGGGGGAGGGTTGGCGTTCGCAGCATGGAGGCTTCTCTTCATGCTTCCAAGCGTGAGGAATGGTTGTTTCTGTTTATTACTTTGTCATGCACTTTCAATTGTCGAGCCCTTATTCCGCCTTATTTAAAAAAAATACAGATCATCAAAAACAGTTGGGGTAGGCGCTGGGGTTCCTCTGGCTACGGACTGATCGCCCGCGGGATAGGGAAATGCGGCGTGAGCAATATGGAGGAGTATGGTTATTATGCTGCTGGAGGTATTGCTTTTGTGAATGGGACGGGTTTTTTCAGTGATGATGCCTTGGCACAAGACCCGAATGTCGGTTTCTTCGATCAGATTTTACAGTGGAAATACCTAAGTGTTGTCTTGGGCATTGCGATCGCTCTATTGGCGTTCCCGATTATCATGTCATTCTTACGCGCGTTACACCGATGCTGTTGCGGGGCACCAGCAGGAGGAAAAGGAAGAGGGAGGGGAGGGCGGCAAATGGGCTCTCCCAACGGTGCAGCACCTGCGATGGTGGTGCCGATCGGTAGTGGTGGAGGGGGAGGACGAACGCCTCCCTCGCGTTCTCCTGGAGGGGATCGAGGCCCTCCTCCTCGGTCTCCTCCAAAAATTTCATCCCGAAATTCTCCACTACCACCGCCGCCGCCGCCGACAGTGCCAGGCACAGAAATGGCAAGTGAGTGGGCTTGTCCGGCGTGTACGTTCTTCAATGCCCCGCATATGAGTGTGTGTCAGATTTGTGGGCATCGAAATTAGGAGGGAAACGAAAACAAAAGAAGGAGAGGAAAGGGTCACAGTGGATAATAGTTGTAGAGGTAACTAGAGAAGTTGGAGTATGAGAAGAATGAATCGTTTGTCTTCTTCCTTGTGGGACGAGGAATGGACCAAGACGGACAATCTTTGGGTGAAGAAGGAAAAGGCGGCATGGAGGAACATGAATGAATACCTGGATGGCAGGGAAATAAGTAAAATGAATATGCAAAATAACCTACGGGCTTGAGATAGAAATAAGTAACAGGCAAAAAATGCATAAACTCAAAAGACCGGGGTAACGGCTCTCATGTCTCAAAGGAAGTCTTGAATCATGCAATGTTTCTTTGCCTTTCTATCGCTCTATATGTAACATGCTTTTAATGTCTTGATTCTCTACCAAAGACTAGTCCTAGCCCCCTTCCTCCACCTCTTCTTCCTCCCCCTCCGTCACAATCTCAATCTCTCCCGTCGCCAAGGCCATAATACCTTGAAACAAGAGAAAGAATCCGACAACCCCACCAACCACCGTCAACCAAATCACATTCTCCTTGTGCCTCGCCCGTTCCTCTTCCAATTCCTCCGCCTTCTTCCCCCCTTCCGGGCCAGCAGCCGTTGTGCCTGCTTGTTTCTTTCCAACCCCACCGACGCCGCCTTTTGGCCCTTCACCTTCTTCTAAGAATTTGTGAAGCATTGGCTCGGGGACTAAGGGGGCCTCAGCGCACAATTTAGCGGCTTTAACTTGATTGAATGGGTTGCGGCTGTTGACGTAGTCGGCGCGTTTGTAATACTCCTTTACATTGGACGCCACCACAAAACCTTGCTGTTGCTGCTGCTCTGCAGAAGAGGCTACTGTTGCACTTCCAATCTCAAAAAACTCCTCGGCAATACGTCTGAAAAAACGCATGAGATTTCCAAACGTACTCACTATCACCAAAACATTCACATCGGCCAACGCTTCTACTAGGTGCCCGAATAAACACGCATCAAAACTCGTAGGTTCTCGTCCAAAGAAGAAATCCCCCGTACTTGCCCCCAGCCAGTTATCCAACTCACGATATACGACACGCGCTCTCGCCAACAGCTCCCCCAGACCCACCCCTCCCTCCACCAGCCCCCTCCAGCGTTGCTCCGCCATACCACGCCGCCGCTCAGCACTCGCCCACGTCGGACCAAGCGGAAAGCGGGTGGCCCTCAAAATGACATTGCGAACATTCTGGACAAAATTCCTCTCGTCCCGATACCGGGAGGCACCTAGCGCAGGGGCCAACTTTTCGGAGACTAAGGCATGCAAAGCAGAGACTTGTGCTCGCTTTGCGCCAGAGAGTTTGCTGTCTAGGTCGAGGCTGGAGGGGTAATGCTCGCGAAGATATGCCAACGCATCGTCTTCAGGTATAATAAATTGCCCATCTATCAATACGGGGAGGCGACCGGCCGTCTCGAGGAATGGGTATTCGAGATTTCGCACCACGTAGGGGGCGCGAACGAAACGCAGGTAGAGTTGCAGAGCAAATGCTGGGCGAAATTGGAGGAGGATGAGCGGTTGTTTTCCCTCGGCGTGGGCTTTGATGGGGTTGGGGTCGACAGCGTGTCCAGGGCAAAGGGAGGAGGTATGTGCGCCTAGGGGGTTCTTGGAGAAGTCGCTTTCGAAGAAGTCAGCGGAGGAGAACATGGCGTGGGGGCTACAACGTGTGGGTGAGTGGGAGTGGATATCGGTGGTGATTGTAAGGAGCGGTGATGCTTGTCATGGTTGCACAAGGCTTGTGACTTACACTGTGGTGACAAGGCAGCAAGCATCTGAATTAAAAAAATATGCGCGAAGCGAGCGGTTGGCACGGCGCAACGTCTTCTACTTGCATGTTCTTTCGAGACCTCGACAACACACTATGTATCCAAGCCCAAAACTTCGCAAAGGAGCATCACAAGCTGCAGCATAAGAAGATACTAACCGCGAGAAGGAGCGAGACGAGAAGGAGAAGCGGGCCGGTTGCAATATAAGAGAGGCTCCGTCATCCATATGTGCGCTCGACGCGCACCTTCTGTGGTTCATTAAAAGAGACTCCCGTAGCGGGCATCCAATCAATAAGAGTGCAGTGAAAGTACATCGTTTCCAAAACATTTGTTGATGTTCCCGACTCTCTACCACCACGCACAGTGCCTGGTCAAGATGGAAAGCTCGAAGACATCTTGCAGCGCAGGCGGCAGGGACCAACGACACATCCACTTGGCCTTGGCTGCGTGGGGCTTTTCATCGTGGATCTTATTCAATGGTACGTCGTCAATGGCAGGAGGAGATGTGAAGTCTTAATATTATCGTCGATGGGACAGTTGTTTGTCTTGGTGTGAGAAATGCCCGCTGTCCGCTTGGCTACCACCGAATATCAATGCTCTTTCCGAAAACAGGCTTGTGGGGCCAGTTGCCGCTCTTTATCCGCACATTGCCGGAGGTGAGCAGTAGGGAGGATACTGCAGAGGGGAATGACAGGCTGCTCGAGAAGGAAGCGTAATTATCTACGTGCCGATATCATCACCACCTCTTCTTATCTAAACCTTCACATCTACAGGGCAACAAACTGGGAGTTCTCATTTTGGCTGCAGAGCAGCTTGCCTACATCTTTCCATTACTGTTCATGTACAAGAAACGCCGTTTCAACAATAGCCGCCGTTCCCAAGAGGTAAGAATGAGGTGATGATATTACAATCAAACAGGGGAAGCTTTGACAACTTAGAAGATTAAATAAGCGAACAAGAGGGACAATCATGCTCAGCTGATATCCCCCTCCCTCTGAGGCTCACATGCGTACCCTATAATCTTATTGTCGCCCTTTCCTTTTTCCCCATTCACCCGCAGATGGACATCTGGATCGTCCTTCTCTCCGGCCTGGCCGTCTCTCTTCTCCTCTCCCGCTACTGGCACGCGCAAGCCGTGATTGACAAGCACCTACACAGTATCGGCCTCCTGAGCCTCGCCTTTCTCACAGGTGCGGTGTGCAGTAGCACCGGCGTCGTCTTCACCCCCTACCTTGCAACTCTTCCCAAGAGCTACACGTCAGCCCATGTACGCAAGGCGGGAAGGAGGGAGAGGAGAAAATGGAGGCAAGAGCTTCATAAGTTTTTGTACTCATCCCCCCCCCCCCGTGCACTCATTTCATCATACCTTCGTTGTCAAATACAGACAGCAGGTGCGGGTTTGAGCGGCTTGGCGGTAGCCCTGTTGACTCTTGCCGCAGACGCAGGCTCGCTTCACCCGAGGTTGAGCATCGAGAGGTACTTTAATGTGCTGTCCCTGGTATTCCTGGGGAGTTGTTGCGCATTTTATTATGTCCGGACGCATATCAACATGGAGGAAATGTACGAAGCGATCGGCCATGCTTCCTCTTCCTCCCCCTCTCCGTCCATATCCTCGCCAAGGCCAACAGCGGCAGCGGCAACGGCGGCGGCTGCGCAGGAGAATGGAGAGGGAGGAGGAGGGGGAGGGGGGGACTATGGGTCCCTTTGTGATACCCAGCATCACGGACACAACGACGACCAACCGCTCATTGCCCGTGTAGTCGTCGACGATGACAGAGTCGCTGCAGCGGCAGCAACAGGAAGAGCGACCGGCGAATCATCTCGAACGAAAGAGTCATACGCAGCAGTCTTTACCTTGCAATGCCTGCTTTCTGCCCTTGCGTATGGCATGGTTCCCTCCATCCTCCCTCTTGCCTGCAGCGGCTATCGCGACCCTTCCCGCACTTTGATGCTCTCCACTGTTGGTTTTATGTGCGCTGATCCCTTGGGAAAGCTGGCCACAAGCTTCTTACCCACCGGGCGGATTTTTGGACTGGGGCTCTTCACGATGGCGGTGGCGGGGTGGTTGCTTTATTGTGCCGTGCGATCGCCGAAGCCGCCGTTAAGTGAATTGCCTTTTGGGGGATGGGTGGTGATAGTGGCGAATTCCGTGTTCAGTTTCGCATTTTCTTTTACGAGCATTTCGATTTTCTTTGACCGGCGAAGGAAATTGGAGAAGGAGGGAGAGGAGGAAGAAGCCACGAAGGCCGCAGCTGCTGTTTCCGGTGCGGGGGCAAGGGACGGGAGGGAGGTAGGAGAAGGAGGAGAGAAGAGAGGAGGTGAGGGTGCGTATGAGTGGTTTGCGTGGTCGGCGTTTATGATTCAAACGGGGGCCTTTTTGGGAACTGCCGTGTCTTTAGTAGTTGTGTTGATGCTGTCCTGACGGGAAAGATAATCGAAGTGGAATTGAGATTTGAGTGTACGTATGTGTGGATAAATGGATGTATGTACATGTGAAGGACTCAGAGGTCGCAGTCCTTGGCGTTAGTAGTAGTTGTTGTTGGAGTAGGGGGTAAGCAATAGATTCTCGCAACACTTTTCCTTGGGAAAAAAGAGAAGACGTGGCGTTTCCTGTGCGTGGATCCAACAAGATGAAAAAAGGTTGAATGGTGTATCTGACGTTGGTGTCCTCTCTCGCATCGCCCTTCTTTCGTTTCCTATTTCTTTTCGCCCAGGCTCCTCGACACTGAGAAAGTCTCCCTCCCCTTCCCCCTCTTCCTTCTTTTGTGCCATGAGGGATGCATTTCTGGCCCGTATATACAAAATATAAATACGACTATCGATCTCCTGTTTCTCTCCCTGGCTTTCTCTTTCTCTCTTTCGCTGGTTCGCTGGTTCTATCTTAAAACCCGCCCACATCCGCTCACATTCTCTCACACCCACACCATTCCATACGCTTGCCCCCTCTTGCTTTCCCCCCCCCCCCCTTTCATTTCTCTGGTTCTCTTCCCTCTATGTAATGACCTTCACACGCTATCCCTTCCTTATCTCGTCCACTCTTTCCCTCGCGCACGTTCCTCGCATTTCACACTTTTTATCTTATCCTCCCTCCTTCCCGTCTTCCTCCGCTCCCTCTCACAATCATACATACGTAGGCATTTATAACCACTAAGCTCCCCTCTCTCATGTGACGACATATATACAAGTTCTTGTCTCAATCCCTCCCTCCTCGCCTCCCTCCTTCCCTCCCTCCTTCCCTCCCTCCCCTTGGAGCCAGATCTGGTGCAACTCCAGTCACTACCGTACCTAACCCACTCCTCCTCCTCCTCCTCCTCCTCCTCTTTATCCTTCCTCGCCACCAATCGCACGGCACCTGCTGCTCCCGCTAAGTTGTGCATCGGCAGGGCATGCTCCCTTCTTTCCATCCCTGGCCCTAGGCTGCTGCCACTTCACCCACCTCCTCTTCTCCTCCTCCCCCCCCCGCTAGAGACCCAGATGCTGCTGCTGCTGCTGCCTCTTCATCTCGCTGCTGCTGCTGCTGCTGCTGCTGCTGCTGCTGCTGCTGCTGCTGCTGCTGTAGGTACGTTTCGAGGATGTCTTGGCCACGGAGTAACAGGACTCTGTGTGAGAGAAAGAGGGGGAGGGAAGGAAGGAAGGAAGGAATGAGGGTGGGAGGGAAGGAGAGGCGAGCATGAAAAGCACGGGGAAGTAGATACAAAAATTGAAATTGTTGTTTCTGGGAAACTAAGGAGGAGCAGGACGCCCTCACGCACAAGCATGATCTCACACATGACTCGCCTGCCCTCCCTCCCTTTCTCCCTCCCTCCACCCCTTATTCTGCCTCACCCCCCTCCTCCTTTACATCCATCAGAACCCCAGCGTCCGCATCCACGCTCTCCTTCAGCACCTATTGCCAAACCCTCTCTCCCTCCTTTCCTCCCTCCCTCCCTCCCTCCCCTGGCTCTTTACTTACGTCAACTCCCCAACCGCCTTCCCCCCCTCCCCTCCCTCTCCCGCTACCGCCACGTCGAGAACCACGGCATTAACCTCCTCGTCGTCCGGCACCACATACATGCTCTCCTTCAGTGCATACTCCAAGATGGACCTCAGCCCCCTCGCCCCCGTTTTTTTCTCCAGGGCCATAGCGGCTATGCGTCGAAGGGCCGGTGGAGTGACGTGGAAGGAGACATCTTCCATGGCAAACAAGTACGCGTATTGCTTCATCAGCGCGTGCTTGGGCTGGGTGACCACCTGAACCATCTGTTCCAATGTCAGGCCTTGAGTGTGCAGCTGCGAAGGAGGGAGGGAGGAAGGGAGGGAGGAAGGGAGGGAGGGAGGGAGGGGAAGACAGAGTGATCAGTGTACAAACTTCACGATGCGAGAAGCATGTGGGGGGGGCAGCTGGCGGGGGTGATTAAGTAGTGGACACTCTCCCTCCGTCCCTCCATCCCTCCGTCCCTCCGTCCCTCTCTCTCTCTCCCTCTCTCTCTCTCTCTCTCTACATATATATATATATACTCACTATCTGCGGCAACCTCCCCACCAGTTCTGGAATCACTCCAAACTGGACCAAATCGTCTGGCTCCACCTTATCGAACAAGGCCCCCTGGTACTCCTTCCTTCCCTCCCTCCCTCCCTCCCTGCCCCCCCCCAACTCCGCCCCGAACCCAATCGAGGCCTTGCTGACCCTCCGGGCAATCACCTCTTCCAACCCCGCGAACGCCCCCCCACAAATGAAGAGAATGTCGGTTGTATCAATCTGGATATGCTCCCCTTTGGGATTCTTCCTCCCTCCCGCTTTGGGAACGTTCACCACATTCCCTTCGAGCATCTTCAGCAAGGCTTGCTGGACGCCCTCCCCAGACACGTCTCTCACCGAACCGCTATCCCTCTTGCTCAATTTGTCGATTTCGTCGATGTAAATAATCCCGCGTTCCGTCAGTTCGATGTCTTGTCCCGCCGCCTGATAGAGCTTGTACAACATGCTTTCCACATCCTCGCCCACATACCCTGCAGAGGTCAGACAAGTGGCATCCGCAATGACAAGGGGCACATCCAGCAGCTTGGCCAGTGTTTTGGCCAGAAGGGTTTTACCACTCCCCGTGGGACCCAGCATAAGAATATTTGATTTTTCGAGCTCCACGGGCTCGACGGAGGGCGCAGGACGGGAGTGGCGGCGGGCGTGTTGGTTGAGGCGAATTTTGATCCCTTTTCGTGCCGCTGGTGGAGGAATGGAATTGGAAGAGGAGAGGGATGGAGCGGTTGGAGTGTTGTTACTGCTGCTACTGTTAAGCGAGCTTGGATTGCCACTGGCGGCGTTGAGGATCTCTTCCCGCAGGAAGCGATGGACAGAACCGGATGCCGTGTCCATGTCCCCTGGCTCAGATAGAACCAAGTTGCTGGTGGTACCATTGTGAAAGATGGTCATTGTGTCGGTATCTCGTACTGATGTCGAGACAGACGAGGCAGATGAGGAAGAAAAGGAGGAGGAACCTTTGCGGAGCTCGGCAGCGGCGGCTGCTGCCTCTGTGGCTTGCCGCGCTTGTTCCTTGCTGTAAAGCCTCAAGTAGTGATTGTGAACTGACACACTCAGCCCAGTCTTGACCCCCTCTTGGCCAATAACATGTTCCTCCAGCCCTTGATAGATTTCCTTCGGCGAAAGCACGCGAAAATCGGTCGGGGTGGTGGTGGGGTTGGATGAGGGCGGGGAGGAGGAAGAGGAGGGGGTGCTGCTGCTTAAGCATTTGATGCCGGTCGAGCGCGTCAAGACAGTTCCTCGTGTGCGGCGGCGGGCGGTAGCAGCGGCAGCGGCGACGCTGGCACTTGGCCTCCACATCCTTGCTTGTGGAATGTAGGCTTCGTGTGATATTTAGTGCCTGTGTACGGGGAACAGGCGGGGAAAGGCAAAAACTATCAGAATCGATGTTGCTTTGACTACTTGTCCTTGGAAAGTGTCCCACGCACTCTGGCTAGGGAGCGGCTCCAGCGTCAAGCGCCGTCTCGTATGTGTTAAAAAATCTGTCTTCAGCTCATGTAGGGCGTATCCGGGAGAGGGCCAAGTTCTGAGTCAAGACATTCCTTCGGAAACAAAGATGAAGGCACGCGTGATGTGAGCGAGCGCAGCGATGACTCTGGTACTCGGAGGACTCAGGAGGAATTGACGTCGTGGCGTGGCCGTTGTACTGTTCTGTCTGCATGACCAGTATCAAAGACCAGTCCAGACTCATCCTTTGCGCGCAACCTAACTCTGCCTAAATTCACAGGAAGCTTGCCCGCGGGGAGCCACGGGCCAGAAATGCCGCAATCCTGAAACGCACTCCTTGCTGCGAGTCTCCTCCACCCAACCATTGAAGCGGACACGGCAGATAGCCACAAGGACAACCATGATGCCAGCGACAAGAAACGACCTACTGCTAGGCGTGATGCTGCTCCTTGTGGCTGCTGTCGAGGCCTTCCAACTGCGGCCACCACGCGTGTCGGCGAACGCAATTACTATGGGCAGGCCATGCAGTAGCAGTAGCAGCAGCGGCTCCTTCCTTTACACCCAGCCCACCACTCCTCCACCAACACAAACCTTCCGCCTCCACGCTGCTGCCGATGGAAAGGATGTTGTGGAGTTGGTCCGTGGTTCAGTCGTTTTTTCTGACGTTGTCAAGCAGCATGTAGACTTGGAGGATAAGGGAGACGGCCAATGGATGGGATGCTGTCCTTTTCACGACGATAATAGCCCCAGCATGAGCGTCAGTGACGAGAAAGGTGTATATCACTGCTTTTCGTGTGGGGCAAGTGGCGACGTGTTTAAATTTGTGTCGGAGAAGGAGGGAATGTCTTTCCTGGAAGCAGTTGAATACCTAGCGGAGGAAGGAGGTATTGACATTGTCAAGGAAGGATGGAAAGGAGGAGGCGGCGGGGCATCCGGCGCCATCAAGGAAGGTCACATGCGTTTGCACAAGGCATTGGAAGCCGCGAGTGAGTATTACGCATCGATGCTTGGGGAAGTGCCGGGTGGGCTGGCCCGCACGCACCTGCTGGAACGAGAGATAAGCGCCCGATTAGCAAATGAGTTCACCCTGGGCTACTCCCCGGCGACGGCAGGAGGGTTGCTGCAGCACTTAAGGCCGTTGAAGTTGACGGAGGATGAATTGGTAAAAAGCGGTTTGTTTGCTTCGTGGAGCGTGGAGGCCATGAAGGCGAATCGGGCGCCTTCCGATCGGATGGGGGGGAGGTTGGTCATTCCTATTCGTAACGCCCGAGGGCAGATGGTCGGATTCAGTGGGAGATTGTTACATGAAGGGGAGAGGAGTGCGAAGTATATTAATACGCCAGAGACGCCGATTTTCAAGAAGAAGAATGTATTGTATGGGCTGGAGAGGGCAAGGGCGAGAATGAGGAAGGACGGGGTGGCTGTGGTGGTGGAAGGATACTTTGACGTGATGGCTTTGCATGGCGCGGATGTGAAAAATGCCGTGGCTTGTATGGGGACTGCGATAAGTGTTGATCATGTTAAGGCTTTGAGAAATGCTCTGCCGTCGTCAGGTGGAACTGTTGTGTTGGTCCTGGATGGGGACGCAGCAGGGAGAAAAGCTGCGGAGCGAACCTGTCTGCAGGTGTTGTTACCTCTGGAAGTAGAAGGGAAAATGGCCGGCCTACACGTCAAGGTCGCTGAACTTCCCCAAGGAGAAGAAGCCAAGGACCCTGCGGATTTAGTGAGGATGTATGAGACGAAGTGGGGGAAGGGGCAGGCAGGGGTCGTATTTCATCAAGAGGTCTTGGGGCCTGCGGTTCTTTGGAAGGAGTGGTATGCGCGTCGTTTGATGGCAGGGGAGGGAGATACAGCGAGGAGAAGCAGCAGCAGCAGCAGCAGCAGCAGCGATAGCACGATTGCTAGAGCAGACGCTGCGCAGTTTTCAAAGAGGAGTGAGGCGCTGACTGATTTTTTGGCGCGTCTGCCCCCCACGCAGCAGGCGGACAGGACATTCCTGAGTTCCTTGTTGGCCAAAGAAGCTTTCCCTGAGAACGAGGCACTTAGAGAAAGAGTGACGAATGACTTGCTCCAGCAATGTGATGAGAAACACCGTTTGTTCATGAAGAGGGAGCTGGAACGACAGCAGCAGCAGCAGGTCGTCAAGCAGCAGCAGCAAAGTCAACCACCGCTACAGTCAAGGCAGTTGCAGCAGCAACCCTCGCGCTCACAACCGTCACGCCCACAGCAGCAGCAACAACGGTCAGGGATGCTCCGACCGCTACAGCTGCAGCAGCAGATAAGTCCTTATCCTCCCGAATGGACTCGGCAAGCTGGTGTCCGTCATTCCCCTTCCCCTTCTTCCTCATTTTCTTCGTTCTCGTCCTCGTCCCCGTCATCGTCCTTTCCAACCTCTCAACCAGCACCGGTGCACGGTACCGGCTTCAAAAATGACGAATTAAGACCTCGATCCCTGCAAGCACCAGCAGCACCGAAAGCAGCCACAGCATCCCCTTACTCGTCCCTCCCGTCCTCCTCCTCCTCCTCCTTTTCCTCTTCCTTTTCCTCGCCCTCGACCTCCTCCTCCTTCGGCGACGAGGATAACAAAGCCATCCTCATCTACGAGCAGTCTGTTCTCGAGCTTCTCATTGCTGACCCCCGGGCACTTGCGCGTGTAAGGGATTTCCTGTGGGCTGGCAGCAGCAGCAGCGGCGGCGGCAGCAGCAGTACCAGCAACATCAACAGCAATCCTGCCGTCCACTCCTACCAGCAGCACCCTCAACGACCACAGGAGCTCATTCTCTCCACGCACGCCCACCAAGTGCTGTTTGACTGGCTCATGAACATTGAGGACCGCCGAGTCTTCGCAAATTCCGCCTCCTCTTCGTCCTTCCCTCCCTCCCCCGCTGCCTTCTCCGGGGGTAGCCATGGTATTGGTCTGCTTAAACAGCAATTCGAACGGGAGGCCCCGGCGTACCGTGAGCTACTCGTCTACTTTGATCGAAGTGTTGCCCGGGTGACTCCCCATACAGCGGAGAACCTGCAAGCAATCCTGAGGAGTGCCTTGAAGTTTTTGGTAGAGGTCACTGTGGCTCGACGGGTGGAAGAAGAGACGCAGAGATGGCAGGGGCGGTTGTCGCACTTGGATCGATTAACGGCGACCAATCAGTATGGCAGCGAACAGCAGCATCAGTCGCAGGAACAGGAACAACAGCTGCAGCAGTATCAGCAGTATCAGCAGTACCTGCAGCAGCAGTACGAGCAGAGCGAGCGAAGACCTTCCCCTTTCGTTCAATCCACGTATCCGCAGCAGGGAATGTCGTTCTACCCTTCCTGGCAGCAGCAGCAGCAGCAGCAGCAGCAGCAGCAGCAGCAGCAGCAATACTACCGACAGTATCAGCAGCCGCAGCCGCAGCAGCAGCCGCAGCAGCAACCGCAGCAGCAACAACAGCAACATCGGCAGGCACAACCCGTGGGGGGAATGCTATCACCAAGAGCCTACGAGACCCAGCCACGGCCGCGGTGGCCTTCAGAAATGCGAGAAGGAGATAGAGCAGGCACAGGGGGGCCGGGGATCCCCTCATACCAACAGCAGCAATTACAACAGCAGCAGCCCCAGCAGCTGCCACCTCAAGCGCAGGCCCAGCAGCAGTACCGAGGATCCCCCCCTCAGAACCGATTATGACGACCTCATCTCCGTGGTCCGAGGTAGAATTTAAGCATCAAGAAGACAAGCACGTAAACTTTTTCGTATTCTTGTAACTAACGACTTAAACGAGGAGATAAGTCTACGCATCATGGAAAGTAATGAAATGAACACACGTATAAATTCTTTTGGCTCTCTATGGCACGGTTCCCAGCTTTCCGACAACAAGCATCACGTCCTAACGGGAAGGGCGCCCACGTCTTGAACACTTGAACCATCTCGGCCTGTGCGTCTCCGACACATTCATGCCCGTCCTGGAAAAATCCGACATGCACCGATAAGTCTCAACAGCCCCGTCCCTCATATGGCATGTCCTAATAACTCCAAACGAATGCTTTCAATGCCTCTTCCCACTCTCTTGACACCTATACATATGAAACCCAAAAATACATATCATGACTTGGAGCATTTTACCACCATACTCACGCCCACTCGTGATATCCACTGCTGCAGCCCAGGCGCTGGACCTGAAGCGCTTAATTATTGGCATGTTTTAGGCTTGAGTGTTCGATTTGACGCCGCATGACGCGCTCGGTGAATGGGTGCATCTATTTTTCTCAGGTTTTCCTCCCCGCTCATACAGTCCATAAGAAAGTTGTGCTTTTCACGACATCCTGCGCCAAAAAGGAATAGTATGGGCTGTGGCGAGGCATGGCGTTTTATACTAGACTAAGTCATGTCTGCCATGGGAATCCCACGCTCGCATTCATGGGGAAAAGTCTCATGACTACGCGTGGTAGGCTTGGCTTGTCCAATCCGTGAGAGGGCGACGCAAGCGTGAAGTGTTGAGTTGATCGGACTCTGGCTTTCCAGGTACTGTCATCGATTGCGGCCGATCACGTTTCAGTCAGTACAATTTTGCACACAAATAATGGCTCCTATATAGCTGATATTCCTATTTGGTCCATCTTGTCGCCCTCGACTGGAATGTTGTGACAAGAAACTTCGTGGTCTTCATCAAATACCCTGAACTTGCCTTAAGGAGGCACAACGGAAGGCCCCTTGAACTCTCTATCGCTCCTATGACCGGACACAAGGAATTACTATTGCACTCAGCTTGAACAAGGCACGATCTGGGGCATGCACCTTTACTTTCCCCTGCTTGTGCTTCAGGCGTTTCCCAGGACGTCTGGATGCAATCGTTTCGTTCTTCTTATTTCGGATCCCTTGCCCCCAGTACAAATTGTGTTGTTTTGATTAGTTTGGCTCCTGACAGGTGTTCTCCCTTCTCATTTCCCAATACATAAACTCACAGGCTCAAGGGGCAAGGCAACACCCGCAAGGCGCCTCCCTCGGGGCCCTGTCTAGCGGCAGATTTCTTGGGTATATCAAGGACGCCCGACATGCATTCTCACGCGCGCACATGGAAACTGCGGCTACCTTTCGGCCTCCTGCTCCTGGGCCTGGCCAGCGCATTTTTGTTCCGGGGCAGCACCCCTTCCAGCATAAAGCACAGCCGATTGCCCACCAGCAGCGGCAAGTTCTCCCCCGCTTTCTCCCTGCTATCGCGTAAGTGATTCGTCTTCCCCTCACCTTCGGTCGCGATTTTCGCCTCGTCCTCTGTGATTGGTCTTCTCTCTGTAAACCGTACTTCCGCGCCCTTGCATTCGACACGACACTAGTACAGCACCAGCCGCAGCGCCAGCAGCAGGATCACTGCCTTGATTACTGCTGTCGAAATCTTTAGCACAATCGTGGTTTTCTATACCCTCACATCCCTTCCTCTTTTCTTTGTCCTCATACAGACCCCTCGGTCAGCCCCTTCCCTGCCTCCCAAACCAGGGGCAGTAGCATCTCCACCCGCCTCTACAGCAGCAGAAGAGGTGGCAACAGTGGACCTTACATGACACGGCGACAAGCTTTGCCTGAAGATCATGAAGGAGACACACAAGGCAAATATGGGGGCTATGCGAGTGATAGTGAGGAGGAAGCAAGCTGGTCCTGGCCGGAAAGCGCCGAGTATTACGAATACGTGTACGAGCGGCAGTACGAAGCGGGAATCGGATTTCCGCCGTTGGTGACCCGCGAGAACCGGACATGGAAGGAAAAAAGTCGACGAGGGTTTCACCTGCACATTGGTGCGGGCCGGCTTGGGCTGGGCCTTGTCATACCGGCCGTTTCTAGAAGCAAAACCCCGATGGGGGTATTGCAGCGTCCGTCGGATGCGTGGGCACCACTGATGGACACGAAGCGAATGGATATTATGGTGAATGGCGAAACTGTTTTAAAGGACATGATAGTGGTGAGGGACCTGACTGAATTGCCTGACTGGGACGAACGCCGCCCGAACCTGTTCGCACTCTCAGAAGACCCGATTTTGTTGCAGATTCTTGTGAGGACTGCCACGTCATTTAGCATGAGCCTGGGCCCATTCATGAAGGATGTTATCCCCCTGTTGTCTACGCTACCATTACAGGAAGAGGCGGACAACCCCGCTGACTTCATTGCCCCTATTTTATACGCGGCTGAGAACGATCATAAAATGGTGGAGGAGGTGGCTGACGCTCTAGCGGGACGCGTGGATGTGTGTACGGTGATGGTGGATAGAATATGTACTGATCGCAAAATCGGAGAATTGAGGGTCGAAGTGGCTTGTGAGCCATATGAGGGTGAGATGGTGGTGATGCCCGATAGCGCAGACAGCACCCACCATAAGATTACTAGGGATCCGCGGCAATTGCCCCCTCCCTTCTCGGGCGAGCATGTCCGCCTACCCTCCAAGCAGGAACAAGCCGAGTACTTCACGCAGAGGAAGTTTTTGTTGGTAAATGGGAGCCATACTACCTTGGCGTTTCTGACCCTTTGCTTGAGACAGCCCATGCAAGCGGCAAGCGCTGCGGGTGGAGATGGTTCTGCGGATGCGGGTGGGGATAAAGTCTCCAATGCTTACACCCCTCCAGGGGATCACGAGCTGATCAATTGGGCGAATTGTGGAGAGGAGCTACACAAAGAGATATGGGCGTGGGCCGTGGCGAGGCTATTGATTTTGCTGACTGCTTTCCCGACGACGGTTTTGATGGAGGCCCACGACGTGACGACCGAAGATGCTTTGTGCGATGTCTTGTTGGCTTACTCGAGGGAGACACTGACGAGGTTCGAGAGTACTAAGGATACTACCTCCAGGGTGTTGCAGGGGGGGGTAGCAAATCGGTGGGAGACACGGTTGAAAACAGTTGATAGGTTCTTGAAGCCGAAAACTAAGTTGAGGAAAATGAAGGCCAAATTGGTGGAGAGAGCGGGGTTGACTTTCCCGTACATCAAGCAGGTGGTATCGAGGTTGTGTGATGAGTCGCAACGGTTTACTGGTCTGAAACTAGAGGAGGAGGAGGAGGTGATGAAGGAGAATATGACGGTGTAGAGGGAGAGAGTAGGCGTTTGGGAAAGTAGGATAGGGTAAGAACAAAAATGAAGGCAAAGAGTGAGACGGTGAAGTGGAAGAGTGGAGAAATGAGACGCCAAAATGATGGAAAATCGACAAGGGAAGATGGCGGAAGGGAGGGATAAAAGGATGATAGGAGGCAGAAATGAATCAGAATCAACAGTCAAAAGCTGCGGCAACACATTATTTTTGCATGCATAGTTTTACATGCGTTTGGCGGTAGAAAATGGAATGCGGTAGAGGTAGAGGAACAGAGGGGAAACGACCAATGAGGGATAGATAAGTGTGAGAGATAGAGACATACAATAGTACATCCCTATATTTACCTATTTAACTGTCAATCATTCCATTGATAAATAAAACTTCCTGAAGGAGGTGACGAGTAAACAGTGTTGGTCCCCTACTCCGACCAATAATTGTTGTGTTTTTGTGGTGGTCCTCCTTGGACGTAAAGGGAGGGAGGGGTGAAAAGGACATATACACGGCGATCTGCTTCGATTTCATTCCCGGTCTCGAACAGGGTGTCGAGAGAGGGAATCCAATGGAATCAAAGGGAGATAAATGTGTATGCTGTGTTCGAAATGAGTTTTGGAGTTGCGGGTGAAAGGGACAAGAAAAGGGCCGGACCATGGATGGTCGAAGTGAAATTGTCCATTTTTGTAGCGAAAAGAAAAAAAATCTTTCACGGAATGCCGGCGATGAGATAATGCACAGGTTGTTTGTATCCTGATCGCTCATTCGTCATGATATTAATTGCTAACTCACATATGCACATTCTTAGCGGAACGAAGCTACGAATCATCATCCAGTCGAGCATACGCTTGACTCTCCGCCTCTGACGGCGACTAATCCTCCCCCGCCAATATCGCTGATGACGATAGTAGCACGAGGTCCGCCGGCTTGAACAGCCGCCGGACCCACCAGGAGTTCGGGCACCATGCCCCACGTAGACGGCCCGTTCGTAGGTCAAAACGAGTACCGAAGACAGGGTCCTGCACTGACAAAATTGCCGGATCCACTTCCGCGTGTAACAAGGAGTGGTTAGTGGGTGGGCAGGTATCTTGTAGCACGAAGGTGCGACCATCTGCGATGCTGATGGTGATTGTGGCCCGATCGCTTTGAGTGAGAGCGTGCCTCGTCAAACGGTAGAAGGGAGTGGCCTGGAGAGCCATGCAGGCAGAGGCATGGGGAACATTTGCAAGCAGGATAGGACATGGCATAAATGCCCTTGCAATAACCACCAGCTCGAGGAGTAGGAGCAGGAGCAGCTTTGGGATGCAGCGCTGAAGTCTAGCTGCTGCCATTAGAGGTCCAACATTTGGCAGCGCAGCGTCAGACATGGGTTGACGACGGGTCTGTCAGTGCTTCTGATCAGGAGTGTTGTCGGAATTGTTGTTGTTAATTTTGTTAAGGTCATTGTTGTAAGCACGCGAGGTACCTAGAGTACAAGTGATGCCTCGCCTTCGGCCTCTCCTTCAGGCGGCGATTCTCAGACCTCTCCTCCTCCCACCAGTACCAATCACCCACCCATCCCGTCCCACACCCCACCATAGACTGGCAGGAGCGATGGACTCATCAGTCACGCCCCCTAAAAAAGATCTCGACACTTGGTTGTCCACGTGGCCGAACGTGCATGGCCAATTTCGCTTTCTCGTCACGAGGTGAGAAGAGGTTTGCAATGAAGGAGGGGAGGCGGGATAGACTTGCCTTACCAGCATATACTCATGCCCCCGCCCCCGTACACATGCACCCCATACCGGTGGCGATGATAGATTGCAGCGGCGCAAGGTGGTAGGCTCCCTGCAATGCGCCAAGATGACGATCGAATTGCTCAAGTAAGTGGTGCAAGGGGTGGGAAGGGAAGAAGCTGGCGTAGTAAATGAGGCCGGCAGCCGAAGTCTTGCCGCCAAGTGCTCCGCTTCGAACTCCTCATCCTCACCATGAACAAGGCTGGTTATGAGCAAGTGCACGCCCTGTCACCCACCACCGCTTGCAATGCCTGCTTGACACATGGGCTCGCATTACTTCCCTCCTTACCCCCCCGTCTCATTATCCGCCCCGCCCCTGAGACAAGAAACGATGCCTGGCACTCCTCCGCACGGAATATCCTCAAAACCTAACTTAATACCCCTTCATGTTTTTTTGCTAACTAACATTCGCCATCTCGAACACCGAACTCTAAATAATACACATAGGACCGTGATGGGCACCTGCCGATGGTCAACCGCCGCGGAGCTCATGCGCATCGTCAAACGTGTGGGTAAAGCCCTCATCGACGCCCAGCCTCTTGAACTTGTTATTGGAAACATTGTCCGTCGTATCCTTTTTCTCATCCGAGACGAGCATGCCAACAAATTACGGGAGGATCGGGCGCGACATGGTTTAGCGACCACCTCTCTCTCTGAGGATGGGGAGGCGGCGGACGAGCTGAATGTGGCTGTGCCTCAGCTACGGATGGCGGTGATGGAAGCCATCGGGGAATTGCAATTGGAATTAGATAATGCCTATGGGGAGATATGCGAGCTGGCACTGGAACATATTCATGCGAACGAGGTGATCTTGACGGTTGGGAGGTCGAGGACGGTGGAGAAATTTTTGAAAGAAGCGGCGGAGAGACGGAGGATATTCGAGGTGATTGTTGCCGAGTCCGCCCCAACGCTCGCGGGCAGGGAGATGGCCAAGAGCTTGGCGGCGGGCGGGATTGAAACGACGGTGATAAGCGACTGTGCAGTTTATGCGATCATGGCCCGAGTGAATCAGGTGTTGTTGCCTTGTCGAGCGATGATAGCGAATGGAGGGTTAATTGCTCCGTGTGGGGGGCATATGGCGGCGTTGGCAGCCAAGGAGCTGTCGGTCCCGGTGGTGTGTGTGACGGGCTTGTTCAAGCTGAGTCCGGTTTACCGACATGACCAGGATGCGTTCAATGATTTGAAGTCGCCCAGTTCCTTGATACCATACCCAGAGGCTGCAGCAATGGCGGAGGGAACGGTGGACATTCTGAACCCGGCCTATGATTATGTGCCACCGGAGTTGGTCGATTTGTACATTACCAATACGGGGGGACATCAAACGAGCTATGTCTATCGGTTGTTGGGGGAGTATTATCACCATGATGACTCGAATTTGGATTAGATTAGATTGGAGAGCACGTAAACCACTTGTTCACAAAGAAGCAACGCGAGAATATAGTTAAATACAGCTGTGCTAAGTTATTTCTTTCCATCCCTTTTTTCTTCCGCTTGCTTGTTGGGGAAATACAAAAGAGGAATGGAAAGAGAGAGGGAGGGAAGTCGGGAGTTGATGATGAGCTGCGAGAGGGCACGACGACAATATATATGAGAAATTGGAATGCTGCTGTGCACGTCGCCCTTGTCAACTTTGCCTCATTGATCATATATTTGTTCCTTTTTCTCAAATACAATTTTCATTTATTTAACCTTTCTGTTATTGTCTCCTTTATCTCCATTCCCCGCGTATTGCTCTCTTCCTTTTGCCGTGTGTCATTCAAAACGGATCAGAACATAACTCTCCCTCTATTCCTATCCCCCTCTCTCACACCCTTTTTTCTATGGCATGGGTAGCCCCACCGATGCCCTTACCAACTGCTGCTTCAATAATTCAATCTCTTTCCTTGCCTCCGTCAAACCGGCATCTTTCTCCATGATCTGCCCCCTCAATTCCCTCACCAACTCTTCCAAAGGCGGAATGACCAATGTCTTAAGGTTATCCAACTCATCGTAGTAGTTCAAGAAATTTCGCTGCAAACTATCAGCGCCTAGAGCCTCTGAATCTCCTCCTTCTCCCCCCTCCGTCTTCTCTTCCTCTTCACCTTCTTCCTCGTCCCCCTCCTCCTTCTCCTCCTCCTTCTCCCCAGCACCCGTCACTATATCCACTACCCCCTTCTCGATATCAGCTACCGTGCTGGCACCCATGCTACGCATGAGGCCCGGTTCGACGTGCTCCTCCAAATATTCTCTCAAGTCACTCGTAGGGACACGCAGCTCCCGGGCGAGCAACTCCACCATTTGTGGGGTGATCTTCCACTCTGTTGTATGAATGAATGGGGATAAAGGAGGAGAGGAATTGAAAATTAACCAGCGCGGCACAAACGGCTAGAAGAGCACGAAATAAAAATAGAATTTGTGATTGAATCGGATCACATTAGAATAAGCCTCGCACCCTCCCTTCCTTTCCCCATGCTCCTTGTCTTTACCGCCATTTCCCCTCCCTACCTTCATGTATTTGAATATGAGTCTTGAGAGCCTGGACCGCCTCATCCAGCTCCCTCTGTCGTCGCGATAAACCCTTGTTATACATCTTGATGAAACGATGCTGCAGTAATTCAGCTGCTGTCGGCCGGTCAGGCAGATCTCTCAAGCATTGCGACAAGAAATTCTGGAAAGAAGAAGAGAGGCCTTGGAGCACCTCGGTGCTGAAGATGCCTTTGGCTTCGGCTGCGGCCCGGCAGGATCGTTTGTTGTCCACGGCTTAAGGGGGAAAAAGGGGGGGAGGACGGGGAAAGGAACGACATGCGGGGGGACAAGATAAATGGAGGAGGGGATGCAAAATCATAAAACGCAAGTAGAGAGAGCAAACGCCATCTCCTCTTTCCCACTCTTCTCCTTCCCTCTTTTCCCCAAGCTTTTTGGTCCGACCCTTACCGTCCTTCCAGGCATCCGCCACCTCAATCTCCACCTGCGAGCGCGTGCTGCACGAATGCAGCGGCTCCTTCCCGCAGAGGAGGGAGATGATGCTCAGCCCCAGTCCCCACACATCGCCCTTTCCCTCGGGATCCCGTCGCTCTGTGAGGTTTCGGTGAAATATATAGATGTACCAAAATGGAGAGAAAGGGCAGAAGCGGTGAGTGAAGCCTGTTGACAACGTGCATCCAAATAAGCAGCAGTATATCTCAAGCCATGTTCAAGCATTATTATCTACATGTATGTATGTAGATATGGATGTACGTATCTATATCTATATCTATATCTATATCTACATTTCTCTCTATCTATATCTCCCTTCTACAAAAGTACGTACTCGTGGGCCCCCACAGCTCCGGCGGCCAGTATCTGGCCGAGCCCACCGCTACGGCAGCTGAGTAGCTCTCGCCCAAGGCGTCTGCCGCCGAATTCACATCGACAGTCAACCCAAAATCAGCAAGTTTCGCGAAATGCGTGAGAGTGAGGAGAATGTTTCCAGGCTTGACGTCTTGGTGAAGATATTGTCGTTCGTGCAGATAGTTGAGGCCCTGTGACAGATGGAGGTGAAGGAGGAAGGGAGGAAGAGGTGAGCGAGTTCACGCTTGTCGAGAGGGCGTCGTTCCCCAGAAAGCCCTACAAACGCCCCCCTCATCGCATCTTTCGTTTTTCTAATCTCCGTCCTCCTTCTCCCAATGGCGTTCTTGCATTCTACCTACCTTGAGGACGTTGTGGCAGACCTCGCGGAGAAAGCCCTCATCCCGGCAGCCGTCACGGGGGTGCTGCTGCATCATCTGCTCTAGGGAGCCACCCTCCATATACTCCAATACCTGAATAACATCAAAATGGAAGATACGAAAGTGTTGTGTGGAGGAAATTATGACAAATGAGAATGATCATTTCGAAGCAGGGCATGACAGCCATGCAGTCCCTCACATCATCTCTGGCCTTCGACTCCCTTCCCTCCATTTTTTCCCTCCCTTCATCTCCGGACTTGGACCCTTCCATCGGCGTAAAAAACATTTCCTCCCTCCCTTCCTCCCACTCCTGCTCCCCTTGCCACTCACCAAGCACAAATTCGTCGGGTTCTTCTCCACATACGCATCGTACAAAGTCAACAAAAACGGGCAATGGCCTCCGGGCCCTTCCTCCTGCGTAGCTCGTGCGCTTTTTGCTTCGTCTGTGATTTTCCTCACATTGCTATACAAGTTCCGGAGCTCTCTGGCGAAACTGTTGCTGAATTCGTTCGCCCGTCCAAAGTCCTTGGGGATCTTTTTAATGGCTACACGACGCATGGTTGGGAAATGGATGGCTTTGTACACGTGGCCGTATGCACCCGCGCCGAGCAAGCTGCTGCCAGGTGTGCCAAGGAGGGCGAAGTTGCTTCCCTTCCCATTCAGGGAGCGGAAGCCCTTTTCTCCCTATTTAAAGAAAAAGACATCGTCAGAAAAGTAAGAAATAGTAAATGATTAGCACTGTAGACATATGCTGAAATTCTATGTATCAATGCTCGTCCGGCGCAACGGGCATCGCCCTCCCAGCTCCCACACAATGTCCTCCTCCCAGCCGAATAATCCGACCCACGATGCCGTCGTACTTACAACTTCCAATTCTTCTTCCTCATCCAGTGGAATGTACACCTTGTTCAAAGAACGATGGAAGCGGGCCAATGTCGTGAGGGGCTCCACCGGGGAAATAAAGGGAAAGCGGGACGCGGCTGACGACGAGGACGACGAGGTGGTCGACGAGGAGGCAGAGCACGAGGACGAGGCGGTGGCATGCGATTTGGAGCCCAGGAACTCAATACTCGTTAGCGGGTCTGGGCGTTTTCGTAAGAGGGCTATACCTGGGGAGGGGGTCGCGGATAAGTCGGTAGAGGAGGAGCTGGCTGACGACGATGCCAGGTGCAACCATACTTTGCGCTGCCCTGAACGGTTTTCTCGGCTGACGGAGGTGGGCGACTCCGCATTGTACACCTCCTCCGCAATGGTTACATGAGGTGAACCCGGCATGGGCTGGAGGGCGATGGAGGCCCCGTGGTACCCAAATTCACAAAGGTACGCAACCCTGCATCGACACATACGCGGACGGTTGGGTAGAGAGAAACCAGTGAGTTGTCAGATGAGTTTCGAAATTATGCAGGCCAGAGGATGGTAGACAAACATGATATCGATGCGTGTATCTAGATTGGTTTGAAGGCAAGAGCTGTGCGTAATGTTGCATTGGTGGAGTAAGTAAGAACGAGCAAAAGCAAAACTGGCAAGTTGCAACGCCTTCCTGAAGCATTCGATGGGCCGAACAAAAAAATCCGCGACAACGTTCCGCGAGCATGTTCTTCTGAGTGCTTCCGCTCGCTTAAAGAAAAGCAACGGGTTCAACACAAACAAACAAAATTTGTACAAAGCGATTGAATGCATCTTTACGACATGGGAGGAGAGGTAAGACATCCCGAATCCAAATGCCGACCTGTAAAAGGAAGGAAAACAAGGCGCGTGGGGTGGAGTTTTTTTGGCGGAAGAGCAAAATGGAGAGCAATATACACGACTCTGATGCGCGAACATTTCAAGGATTTCACAATTGCTGCAGTAATTCAGTCAAGTGTCTTCATCTATCGAACGCCAGTATGCTTGCTGCTGGCTATATCTACTTCCAGTAGCCTCGTCAAAAACAAAATGAACCGTCCTTCCCCTAAGTTTCCCAATTACCCACGTGCCTGCAGTTGTTACAACTAGTCCCGCGACAAATCAGCAGGGGAACGATGGACAGCTATTCTTGATATGAACAATACAAAGATGTACAAGCATACATTTGTTTATATCTTATTATGAAAGTGAGCAAAACCAATTATCGCCGCCGTCAAGAACCCTGACTTCGGAACGGGAAGTTGAATAATGGAAAGACCATGAAGAGTGAAAGGCGCTGGCGAAGGGCTGGTCTTGGTCTTAAAGCAGGTAATGAACTTTTACCTTAACTGAGTCCCCGATTGAAAGAATGCATTCTAAGGTTGTGAGATAGAGCAACGAGTCCAGCAACCTCCTTAGTGAGCAAGAGGCAAGGTTGAATTCGGCACTGTAGAAAGGAAGACGAAGATGCATTATCGCGGCAATACGTGGCACCGTCGAAAGGCAGCGGCTGTATTGTTTTCAGATACTTTATCTCTTTTTGGGGCCTGCTGGTATTGATGGCCGTCTCATCACACGATGGACGACTATTCTGCAAAAATGGCCTGTACGACTGATTATTGCGATAGTCGTCAATAGTCGTCTTTAGTCATGTGATTAGTCGTAGTCGTGCATGATTTCCATTGAGGAAGACTACGACGACTGATGGTCGTGCATAATTTCCATTGAGGACGACTACGACGACTATAAGTCGTGCGTAATCGAAGGACAGGACGACGAATGATTAACTAGAATATACCGGTAGTCGTCCAACGTGTGCGACATGAGACGTCTCATGCGTGTGGCGGCAAAATAAAAATGTCTTGTGCGAAAAATTCGTGGCCGTAGTATCTAGACAGACAGTGATCAAGAGTCATTTCACTTACTGTACGAGTCTTCTTGCAGCCATTTTGGTGCTTATCCACGTGAAAAAATGTAGGAGGCCCTCGAAGCAAGAAGCTCGACTTAAATGGCACGGCGCTCCTCGCTCATTTCCGCATCATCGATGCATATTTCATACAACCACACGTATACACACGACGCAACCAGCATAAAGTATAGTTCACAAGTAATTGAGCCCACCTTTCGTTTTCATTTCATTCATATATCTGGTTCCTTCCCCGCGCACCAAATGACAGATCAGCTTTAGCATCATCGTTACGTACAGGCCCTCCCCCCTTTCGCCTCGCGATGCTGCGTGCCACCGCCACAACCGGGCGGCGGCGGCTTGGGAGCTGCAGTGACCCTGTCCTCCTCCGCTTGAGTCTCAGCCATTACGACGACTACGAGCAAGATGTTCCGCGGCGGCTGCCATTGCGGAGCAAGCGGCGGCTTCGGCAAACAGCAGGGCAAACAGCATGTAACCAGCATCATCTCCTCCCCCTATGTCAACCACTCCTGCGGCATGCTTTCGCCTACCACGCATGTGCCGCACCCTCTCTATCAACTTCCGCTGCCGGAACACATCGAACAATGCGAAATACTATGTTTGATCGGGCTTCCTTGATCCACCTTCTACAAACACAAGTCTCCTCCTCTTCCCTCGGCAGCGAGCTTAGGCCCCCACCAAGCAGAATCAGCGCCGGGAGTAAGAGAAGCAGCAGCAGCACCAGCGGCAGCAAGAAGGACAAGAAAGAAATTTCCTCCACCTTTCCCCAAACATCCAGACAGGTCAAGGAGAAATCCGAGCACGTCGTCAAGCTCGCCTTGGGGGGAAACGTAGTCATAACCATTGCCAAATTCTTAGCCTGGCTGCACAGTGGTTCTTCCGCCATGCTCTCTGAAAGCATACACTCCCTGGTTGACTGCGGTAATCAAACCCTATTGCTCATCGGCATCCGCACTGCTGCCACCGCTCCGGATAGACACCACCAATATGGGTATGGCAAGTCAATATATTTTTGGTCCCTTGTCTCGGCACTAGGAACCTTCTGGCTGGGCGCCGGTGTGTCCCTACGCAACAGCTTCTCGGATTTGTTAAATCCCACGGTGCAACTGGAGGAGATCACCTGGGACGTGTGGGGGGTGCTCGGGATCTCGTTCGCGATCGATGGGAGCGTCTTGTACCAGACCTTTCAACTGTTGAGGGATTCCAAGCCGAGGCATTTGACGCTTTGGGAGCATGTCCGAAGGATCCGGGATCCGACCACCCTAGCGGTCTTGCTTGAAGATTCCGGGGCGTGCCTTGGTGTGGTGATGGCGATTGTGGGCATCGGTCTGTCGCAGGCTTTTGCGAACCCGATGTTCGACAGCATTGCTGGGTGCTGCATCTCCGGCCTTTTGGCAGCCATGGGCTTAGCGCTGGCTAGACTGAATGAAAGGTATCTGTTGGGACAAGCTGTGGAACCTGAGATAGTCGAAGGGATTCGTAAGTTGCTGATGGCGAGGCCGGGTATTGACAATGTGCAGAGCGTGCAGAGTCAGTGGATTGGGCCCTACACGTTTGCCTACAAGGCGGAGGTGGATTTTGATGGGACGTACTTGGCGGCGAAGCTTATGGAAAGATACGAAGATGAGTTTTTGGGGTCAGCACGGCTGAAAGAGGACTTGCCGGTTTTGTTGGCGTTTTATGCAGAGGATGTGGTGAGGACGTTGGAGAGGGAGGTGAGAGAGGTTGAGCGGGAGATAAGGGCCTTGCACCCCGAGGCGCAATTCATAGAGTTAGAGCCGGCTTCGAAGGATGCAACAGCGTTTGCAATTGATGGGCATCGGGAGAAGATGTTGAGGGAATTGGAGCACGTGACGTTGAACCAGTTGTTGATTGCCATCGCGAAGAACGTGGTGAAGCAACAGCAGAAGAAGGATGGAGGGGAGGAGACGAAGAAGGACAATAGCAAGAAGTAAGCATAGGGCTACAGATGCGTGTAACAAAAAGCGAGGACAAATAAACTACCAAAATTTTGACTTCAAAAAGGGTCTTTTAAATGTCAACTGTTTGGTGTTGGCGTTTGAAATTTTGTCCGAACCCGCGCCGTTTCAGAGGAGAGCCCAGTGAGGACCGGCATTTGCGCGGCACCTCGAGGGATGTTCTAGGCGTATGTGTGATGGGATGTGTGCTGTCTCCAGTGAATAGTGCAGTAGATATCATGCTGACACCGTCGATTCTTTTTGTTGAAATCTTCTCGACATTCTCCTCACCTGACCCACCTTCCATCCCTCCATCCCTCCACATGCGAAGGCCCATCCCCGTAAGCCACGCACTCCACCAAGCAGGCGGCCAAGGCGTACCATGCCCGACAGATTCTTCGACTCGGGCCCTTTTGATGACCCATTTTGCCCGCCCCCTGTGCCTACATCCACGCCTGTAACCAATCCGTTCGCCCAGGTAAAAAGTGTAGATGTACGTGTGCGTAGTTTTTCCCCGTCTACCCCCTTGCTCCCTCGCTCATACTCCACTTCTTACCCGCGTCTTTCGCCCCCACCCGCACGCAGCCCGAAGAATTCCCCTTCTGTTCCCTCGACACAGCCGCGCTGTCGGGCAAAATGGTTTTCATGGCCACTTCTCGTTCGTCATCCCCGCCCACCCCGGTCGGAAATCCCTTCGAGGAACCCGACGTCTTTGCCGCCTCGTCCAAGTCCCTCCCGGCCCCCATGACTACAAATCCGTTGCCTTTTCAAATGGTACACCAGGCGAGAGCCCCGGTTGCCATGGTGGTGGCGCAAATGCCACTGGCGATTGCTACTTCCCCGACGTCTCAGCAAGCGCGTGCGGATCATAATCAACCTACGCATGTGACCAAGCCCGTGTATGATGATGTCAGAGCCTTTGAGTACGTCTTGGTTTGCCTTTTGGGGGGGTTGTAAAGGCGAGAATGTACCGTCTGATTTGAGGGTGCACGTGTCCGCTCATCGTTGGAAGTTTATTATCACCGTTCCCTCCCATGCCATCTTCTATTTTCTCCCTCCTCCCTCCACAGTCCATACTCCCCTTCGGCCACGAAGACCGCGGGTACCACTCCAACTGGTCAGCTTACCTCCAGAGCAGACGCAGCATTGATTACCTTCAAGACGTCGCCTTTGCCCTCACCAACATCACGAAAACAGCAGCAGCAGGAGCAGCAGCAGCCAGAACGTCAGCTCGACGACAGCTGGAATATTGAATGGAGTCCTGAGGTAGCCATAACAAGCTGCAGTGAAGGGTCAGAGACAGAGACACCCGCATCTGCGGCGAATGGCAGTTCACCCTACTTGCCGGGCAAGACAAGTGCGGAAACCAGGAGTATGGCTGCTTTCACATCTACCTCGCCTGCCGCGCTTGAGCTGCCGGAGGGAGTGCTCTTGGCACGGGTCTCCACCCGCAGTTTATTCGTGCGAGGTCAGTACTCTCCACAATATTTGCCGTATTTAATTATCTGTTCGCAAGTTTCTAAAGTATTAATGTAGGATCTTTTGTATTCCCCAATTTCTAATCAACACCAACATATCTCATCTCCCTTTCGTCCCTTTCCACCCTTCTCTTTTTCCTTTGCAACCTTGCTCACTTCCTCTCAGAGTGGAAATCTGTGTATTGGGTGATTGTCAATAAACGGCTGTGGATCTACCGCTCCAAGTATGACTACATCCCCACAGACTATGTCAAGGTGAGGAGGAAGGGAGGGAGGGAGAAAGGGCGTGGAGGGAGAAGAATATTCGGTGAAAACGCCTTTTATGGTTGTATACCACGTGTGGCAGTGGAGGATGAAGCAAATAGGGAGTGAAAGAAAGCGACGAATTTCCGCAAAGTCTTCCAAGTTGCACACGTGCCCATAGTTTTATGATGCCCCTCCTTCCTTCCTTCCTCCCCTCCTCCCTCCTTTCTTTCCTCTCGCATAACCCCACCAGGACCCCTTCAGCGAGCGTATTAAGAAATGCATCCGTCTCCACGACCGTCTGTTGATTACAAGATTGAAAAACAAGCTCTATCCAGGAGAGGAGCGCCCGTTGTACACATTCAGCCTGAAGGACATGGACGAGCAGGGTGGGATATCGTGAGTTTGAGAAGAGGGATGTCAGGAGGAATTGGGTGAAGGCCCCAAGAGCAGAACTGAAGAAAGAATACGAGGCCCCTCTCCTCATTCTAAACTTCCGCCCTCCTTCCCCCTCTTCTTCCATTATTCTCCTTATTCCCAGGCTGGTGGCCAAATTTGCCGGCTACAACCATGACGACGTTCGCGCGCTCCGGGAGGAGATCGACAAGCGTGTTTTTAAAGCCCGCCATGGCGTAAAGCAAGGCACCACTTGAGAGAAATGTTTTAAACGCGTCACGCCCTTATAGCATACAGCTGACGGATCCATATGAGGGAGCGAATGATCTGTAACGACGGTGTACAAAAACAGAATTTTGCCAGAAATATCACACAACAAGTGTTGGGCGATGCAGAGGGGAGGAACAATTAGAGAGAAAAGCACTTCAAGTGAGTGGGGTTGCAGGTGCACCAGAAGAGGATGCCATAGGTACGATACTGACAAGACAACAACATTTTGCGTTGGAAATATATGACCATACAATTACAAAGGACATAAAGACACATTTATCATCGCAAAGTTTGAAGGCGAGGGGGGGGGGTATGTGAGCTGCTGTTTGATTTGTTCTGCATACAGAGCATAAAGCGTCACTTCGTGGCTAGCATGTACAGGTCTCTTTATTTAAGCACATAGATCTAGCAATCAATGTATCTTCCTAGTCTTCGGGACATTCAAATTATAAGTAGATAAAATGGGCGACCAGTCGCTTCGCATCACCCCTATACACATCGTTGCGCACACACTTTTCCTCACTCTCAGGCGCAGGGATTATGTAAAAAGACAAAATAAGAAACCAAGCAAGAAATCAAACGCACGTGACGCTTCTATGCTTCCATTTTAAGGTAAAGCGACAAACAATATGGTCGACCTCCTTGGTTGCGTTGTCTACTTGCGTGCCTTTCGTTCTTTTGATTGTCTTTGAGCTTGAATTTCCTTGTTTTCTCCATCTCCATCTAATTTTCTTAGTCTCTATCCCTTCCTCTTCCATTTTCGTAATCATTACATGCCTTCCCTCCTTATAAATCCGGAGGTCACCATTTCCTACCCCCAAAAAGCATCCTCCACAGCCCCCCACGCACAGGGTATCGCTTGCATTGTTCACGAGTTATCTTACACACAGTCTAGCCGTCTATTACCCTACTTCCTTCCTTCCGTCAACCCCCCCCCCTCTTCTTTCCCTCCTCTGCTTCATTTGCAGTCCCTTAACTGATCTATACACCCGTCGCCCTTTCCCTTCATTCATTCATTCATCCTCATCTTACGAGATCTTAGTCTTATCCCCCCGTGTCTTCGCATACGTGTTTATCGCGCCCACAATCTCATCTTCTTCCGCCACCCTGGCCTTTCTCTCCACCTCCAACCGCTGGTACCTTTCTGAGGGCACGGACAGAGGGTCTAACCCAAGGCAGACCTGAGGCGAGGCCTTCTCAGGCCCAAACGAGAACGCGTATACCTTGTCCGTGTCAAAATTGGGAATGAATATCTTCGCCCAGCCATCCCCCTCCTCCTCTCCTTCCTCCCCCCCTTCATCTTCCCCTCCCACTGCCAAGGGCAAATGCCCGACTGCTAGCGACCCGACGGTCCCTCCACAATTTATCTGTGCCATTGGCTCATACCTCACATCGATTTCCTCCTCCCCTCCCCCTCCCTCCCCCGCATGAGCCCCCACAGGTCGATAGATGTAAGCAGCATGCGAACAATCGCCCGCAAGCAGGATGTACGGTCGCTGCCCGGCTTGTCCTCTCAAAGAGCGGTGCGGATAAAAGACATAAGGGAATCCAGGGGCTCCTGGATTAATCTGGCCCCAGCTCTTGACGTGGAAACCCGTGGCCAGGGTGCTCCTTTTCCACGGCACGCGTTCACGCCATTTAGAGGGGATTTCGTACGCAAACAACGACCCGCCTTTCAACCCCTCCTCCTCCGCTCCCATTCCGCTCCCACTACCACTGTTGCTACTCCCAAGCACTGCCGCCCGCGCCGCCATACCCTGCAAGCCTGGCCCCGCAAATTTCTCACTAGCAGCAAGTAAGTCTGCTCCCGCAACCGCCGTGGTCACCCCGCTCCCCTCCACTTCCTCTTTTCTCCCTCCTTCCACCAACCCCTCATACTGACACTCATGACTCGACACCAATACGTGCGAGGGTTTCCCGTACCCCTTCAAGTCGGCCAACACCACGCTGTACGCCGGACCCAGCGCATGGTCCAACACCTCACTTGTCAGCACCCTCGGCTTCCGTCCCGTTTTCCAATCACCCTTCCTCAACCGATGCAACGTCAGTCTCCGGCTGAAAAACTCGGCAGCAAACACTTCGAGAACGTCGTCCTCGGGGTCCAAGTCCACCACATCGAACATCACGTCCGGGCCCTTGACGAGCACCACCTCCTCCCAGGGCGTGTTCCATTCCGCCAGAGGGAAAGGCCCCTCCGGCTGCATCAGCAACACCAGCTCACCCTCCGTCTGCGCGAAAAACGGTTTCGTCGCCCGCGCAGTCAGGAGGCACGGTCGCCCCCCTGGCCCCAAAAGATCGACCCACGTTGCCTTGTGATAGAACCACCCCGGTTTGTGCCGTGTTAAGCTCGTGACTTTCTCCGAGGGTTTGCCGGGGTCCTGCACGACGTACAGCCCACCGTCCGACCGCCCGGGCATCAAAAAACCGTCCGCCACCAGGAGGGCCTCGTCACTACAGCCCGTGATGGTGTGCGGAGGTAGGTTGTAAACTTCGTTGGGCCAGCGGAAGGAGAAACCGAGTTTCATTTCTTCCGGGATGGGGTTGGAAGAGGAGGAGGAGGAGGAGGGGGAGGAGGAGGAGAGGGACGGCGGGGGTTGCTGGTCTTGGAGGAGGAGGGTGGAGGGAGGCGGGGGGTGAAGTTGGGCGGAGGCTTGGGCATGAGGCCGTTGCGGCTGCTGTCGCTGCTGCTGTGGTGGTGATGAGAGCGCCACTGGCTTCGAGGAAGGCGAGGTCGAGCGAGGGAGGGAGGGCGACGACATCTTCTGACATGTGGACCCAACCGACGACCGGCCCTTCCCAAATATATTGATCCCACTGATGGACCCTCGTCGAGTGAGACTGAACTGCGTCACCCACAGCAACGGCGTGGTCCCCGCCTTGGTCGGGGCGATGTGTAAGTATGCGGGCTTGTCAATGCAAAACTCTCCCATCAGACTCAAGCTCAGCGGCGCCCGGGGATCTACCACTACATCTCCACCCTCACCTTTCGCCGTTTTGCTACTTCTATATGTCTGCTGAAACCGTGAGGGAGGGGAAGGCAACACCACCCCGGACTTCAGGTGTCCCGAAACCTCAGTCCCATTCACATACACCAAAGACTTCTGCTCCGGCGCTGCTGCACGTGTCACCAGGTGCACAGAATTGAATGCGGTGGAAGATGAAGCAACGATCACAGGCCCGGCATCGGGGGTAGAAAACAGGAATGGGGTCGGTTTCGTGTAGGTAGAGTCAAGACTGGATCGTCTCCGGGGCGTGAACATGGGAGGCGAGAAGAAGGACGCCAGAGGGGTGCTCTGCTGCTTTAATACAGTGACAACCGATGAATGATACAGCCTCCGCCACACGGTCCACCGCCAAAAGCGACGACGCGCGATATCAACAAGGGAGGAACCTCCCGACAAATGCTGCTCGTCCGGGCCTGCTCCCCCACTATCCCCCCCCGGGGTCAGGTAGGTGCTCGTGGAGAGCGGATTGCTCCCCCCTCCTTCAGATGGCGCGGGAGTGGCGGGTTGAAAGAAAAGGTGATGACGAAATGTGGGGAGTTTGTGGAGGAGGTTGAATGCTTCGGTAAATGGTGGGAAGGGGACGAGGAGGAGGAGAAGGAGAGAGGGGAGGAGTACGGAGGAAAAGAGGAACTTGGTTCGACGGCGAGGGAAACCACATGAGTGGGGTGGTGGATGAGGTATCCTGTCTTCGTCCCTGTTCCTGCTGCTGCCGCTACTGCTTCTATCACCGGTCAAATTCGCATCGCTGCCGATGGAGCTGTTGCAAGTCGATGACCATGGTCGTTGCCTCCGTCTATAGTGCTCCATGCTGGTGCTAGTGCTGGTGCTACTGCTGCTGGCGCTTATGTTGGCTTCGCCACCGCCACTCTCCACATCTGGCGGTAACCTAGCCATCCGTTTGAGCTTAGTGGGAGGAGAAAAGAAGAGAACGGTTAGGCCGTGGGTTTGAAGATTATCACACGCGCGGTTTCACCAAGTGACATGCCTCGCGTCTCACTCACAGCGCAAGTACCGGACCGACGGAGACCCGCGCGTTCCTGCTTCTTATATCTTCCCTCTCTCTACCATATCGCTGTCATTCCGCCCTCTATCAGCCCCTAGAATCCGTACCTGTTGTGCCTATCGAATGCCCCCTTATATGCTGCTTGTCATTGGCGGGCTCGATGGTTCGACGTGGTCGTCGTCGTATGCTGTTGTAGGAATCTTAACGACACCAACGGCACCTAAATGACACGTGCTAGTCTCTGTATGATGCGTGCAGTGTGTATGTAGACAGGGCAAATGAGACAAGAGGGATGAATGAGCAGAATGGACAGGAACCGCAAGACACCACCTCACTCCCAGTGTCTGACTCCGTCCTCGACCCTGTCACAGCTCCACAGCATCCTGCACACGATGCACAGTGCATGCCCTTCTGCTTCGAGTCAAGTGCCGGGCCACCAGGCAGAAGTCGAAAGGCCATTTTGAACTTCCTGCCTCTTTCTAGTGAGTCATATTGAGGCTTGCTTAGGCGTGGAAGCGAGCACACAATGTGTTGATATCCCCAAGCTTCTTGAACCGAGCCGAGTCCAGCCTCCCCAACCCTTACCAAGCACTCTAAAATAGACGCTTGCTATTTACTCACGCACACTGGTCACGACCAGGAGCTTGTTCCGGGTCGGTGTCCAAGGAAAGGTGAGGGGGAGAAAGATGCCTCAGCAAGCTACAGCAACAGCACGTTGCGGGAACGAGAAGACAGGCAGCGTGGCCTCGATTGACGTTCTCGCCGAATCTCGGAGCCAGTGGATCGGCACGGTCTCGCATTTTTGGGGGCCGCTAGTGTTGTAACCAGTGCACGTTTGCCAGCCTTGAATTATTAGGCAATGTAACCGGTAAGTTAAAAACTGGTCCGGGCTGGCATAATTGGCGCCTTAAAAACGGGGAGACATAAATAAATTAGTAATAAAACTAAAATAAAATAAAAATAAAAAATACCAGGCTAGTTCATACATAAATCAAATGCATCTGCATAGTTGCTGAAGCGCACATGAGAGTAGTGAACCGATCGACCGCACTTGCAGCAGACAAGAAACGGTGCGCGTTCGACCTCACTCCCAATATAAACACTCGAATGGTATGTAATGCGTCTCTTTCCTTTCACCAAGCGTTCACGACCGAGATATCTCCATCCCTTAAATCACCCTTCCATTTATCTCTTTCCTCCACTTCAAAGACATTCTAGGTCGCACCATATCATGACCATCCCATTGTTGCCTCTCCACCCATGCTTGCTCCCTCCCTCGCTTCCCCTTTCCGTCTTCTCCATTTCCTGTCCTATTATTTCCCACTTTCACCCGCCAACTCCGCGGCATACCTATCAAACAAGGGCGAGCCTTTCCTGAAATCAAAGTCACCCGAGTAACTCTGCCCGGGCTCGTCCAACCTAAAAGGGTTAGGCTTGTCCAAACCCGCCTCGTGGAAATACACAGCCCATGCCGACTTAAGCGCCCCCGCATCCTTCTTGGCAACAGCAGCGCGGACATCGTCGTAAGCCTTCGCCACCACCTTCTGCTGCACGCGGTTCAGGGCAAACGCGCCAGAATTGTAAAGGGTGGCCGCACCATCCTCCTTCTTCATCGCGTCGAAGTCTCCCTTGGCGACCGCGTCCTTGAGCGCCATCACGCGAGGCCCGTATATCCCTTGTGCACGGTGGACGGTAGTGGCGGAGACACTGCCGTCAGCGTGTACGGGTTGGATCATGGGGCCGGCATAGATGCCGAGGACCACCGCCGGAGCCAAGGCCAATTTTTGGAGCGCTTTGCCAATGTTAATTTTCTCGCTGCGGAAGGAAGGTAGGGAAGAGGAAATGATCAGTAAGTGCAGAGGAACGAAGAGGAAGAATGCTGCATTATAAAATGAATGTGTCCCAACTTTGACGTTTGAGTATGTACATATGTGAGTGTACACATGCATACACGCAAATTAAGGCTCGTACTAACACCGCCAACTGAAAAGATCCTCTGCTCGGACCGGAGGAAACATCACTGTGACTCTCGCCACTTCGCGTGACACAAGCCCACGCACCGACACTCATCTACAAATCTCTCGCGTTGCCAAGTACTTACCTGGGTTTGGGGCCCTGGGGCACGAAGGCCACGGCAGATCCAGCAATTGCCACCAGGGCAGTCATGGAGAGGACACGCATGATGGCTAGACGAGGTATGCGGGGTGTCGAGGAGCATGTGGAAGGAGGAAAGAAGTGAGCGATATTTGAAAGTATGCGAATTAAAGGCCTAGAGAAGCCTGCAAGTCCCGGCACGTGCATGTGGTGTCAGATCGCTATGAGGGTATTGATGCACGTTGACGACACCACAATGACAAATCCTTCCGATTGAAGACACGGTTATGACGCGATTTGATCGGGAGGTTTTAGGAGCCCACTCATGACTGAATGATATCCTAACCACAAATCACATGAGCTTGCCCTAGAGAGGCAATGGAAAGTCTCCGCTGAATCAGCTTAAAGTTTCTGGCGCCGGCAAGCGACAGCCGTGCGATGGACTCGCCCTTCAACCAGTTCCGAGAACCTCAGATTGGACAAACTTCCTGTTAAAAAAAATGCTTTCTTGTAAGTTCATACTCTTCTGTCAATCTTTATGGATTATGATATTGATAAGTCGTGTACGGTTCTGTGGGTTAGGGTTATGTATGTGACTTTGTACTTGATCTCACGACCCAGCAGACATGGACGGTACGGCATGCCCACCTGATTGATCTATTCGATTTTTTGGTGCAACAAGTCAAGTACCGTGCCAAAAACGTGACTAACTTTTGTGCATGACCACTGAACAAGATGACTGACTTGATAATTTGAGCAGGCTCGTATCCATTCAACGTATAAACTGGTCAAAAGCCAAGCTTTCCTCCTTCGAGCTTCGCTACGTCACGAAAGCCGCACTGCTGCTAATGCTAAAAAATATGTGCACCTAGCGAGAAATAAAAATAGAGGCTTATTTTCCCTTTATTTGCTTTCTTTTGAAGGTTATCATACATCATCTTGTTGCAGCACACACATTCCCCGCCTTTTTTTTCATACAAACACAAAGCTCCTCTCATCCCCAGTCTCCTACTTCCCCTGCTTCCGTCTCGGCGGCAGATTGTTCCGAATAAACGTCGAAGACAAAAGACTACTCACCGTCCTCCTTGTTACCACTACTACCAACGGCTTAAATCCTTTCTCCACCCGTAATTCATTGATTTTGGCCGCGCCTGCAATCGTTTCTGAACTCACTACAATGGCATCGAATTTCTCATTATGCACAGGAGGGCCAAACGGGTCTTTCAATACCACGATGTCCAGAGGCAGGTTGGGAAACACCGAGTGAAGGAATGCTCGTACTGCTTCTATCCTATCGGCCAAGGGCTCGATTTGCGCCGCGTTTTTTTTGTTGGCCAGCATCTCCGTGCTGGTGATCCCGATGGTAAGTTCCGTTTGGCAGACACACGCCGCGAGTGTTAATAGCTTTTTATGTCCATTATGCAGGCGATCGAAGGTTCCACCGACGGCCACACGCGGAAAGTGTGGAATATGGGAGTCTTCGTCTTCCAAGTAATAAAAGGAAGTGGAGAGAGCTGTGTGGACGCTGTCGTCAAGCCATTCGATCTGCACAGGGGGGAGACCCTGAGGGAATGAGGAAGGAAAGAGTGAACATATGTGTAATCATACAATGACATGGTATAAAAATCAGCATTCTTTCCCCTTTCGTCTTTCATTCCTTTCGACTCCTACTCACCAATGCTTCTCGCCTCGCATTCGAGAGCTGTTCCGAGTTGGCGTTCTTATGTTGGATGAAGACCACTTGGAGCTCAGGCTTCAGCAACGCTTCTTCCCACGAAGTGGGAATATTTTTTTGTCTTGGCGAAGACTTTGATAGTAGCGATGATGTTGCTGACAGTTCAGCGGCATCTTTCTCCTTGCTACCTTTTTCTTTCTTGCTCTTCTTGCCTGACACAGCAGCAGGAGCAGCAGCAGGAGAGAGCGAATTAGAGGCAGCAGAAGTAGAGGCAGCAGAAGGCAACGGAGTAGAAGACGAAGAGAGGGACAACTGCTCCGTGGTATTGTACAGAATCCGCACATCCAAGGGCAGATTTTTGTGCAGATAACACACATCCCACAGCTGCCCATAGAGCTCCGAAAGGTACACACGCAACTCGGGGGTGGTCGGACTGAGCGGGGCACTTTCCGAGGGAGGTAAATAAGAAGCAGAAGCAGAAGCCGACACAGCGGTGGGGTCCTCACGAAGGTATATGTACAGCGTGTCACTCACGGATTGAACGGCTTTCTCAATACATATGTCGTTGGCGAGCAAAAGGTTTGTGTAGCCTTGACTACTGCCGCCACCGCCAGTGTGTTTGCTGGGAACAGTCAAATCGAGAAGTCCCACTTGGTAAGGCAAAGCTGTTGGATGGACGTTGGAATTTGATGACTGCTTGGCCGCCAGGGTCGGTGGTGGTGATGTGTTCATGCCGCGGAGGCCACGAGGGGCAGAGGAAGAGGAAGGACGGCACCAGGGGGCGCAGAGCATTTTGTGACTGTATGGGCAAAAATGGAGGGAAGAAACGATAAGACTCATCTGGCATTATTATGTTGTGGTTGTACCAGTCTCAACTGGTTTCAAAAGGAACATGAGCTGGTGGCAGCAGAAGGTGCATTAGCACACCAGAACATCGGTATTTGCCTCCCTCTACCCCTCCCAAACCCAGGCCCTCCAGCATACGTACACAAGCGTGTAGCCCAGTACTGTCGTCACAAAAGCAGCCACTCCGGCGCCTTGGGTGCCCAGCCCAATGTAGTGGTTGCACTCGGAGCGTCCCATGACCCTTGCCTGTTGATGCGGCGCGTGATAATGATCAGAGGCGTCAGGAGTAAAGCTAGGAATATACGACAGGGCCTCGATAAAGAGACCCCGTAACTTGAGAAAACGGCCCTGTCACTTCCTGTGAAGTGCGTGCAAGTACATGTGAAACGGGGACGCGACTTCAGGTGGGAGAAAACTTTTAAGTGGCAGAGGGCCAGGCCAGGGGCATTCGCCGCCGCCCCAAAGGCTCGCGGAACACTGGGTGGGCCCGTAAGGTTGTATTTCCCGAATTCCATGACACACAACACGCCACTTCGCCTCGTCCATGACCTCATGCCCTTTGCATAGCCGATTGGAGTACTCTAGTTTTCTCTGAAAACCAACTTTACATTCGTTTCTACCGCTTTATTCACCTTTCCTTCTCCTCCAAGACCACCACAGGCGCGCAACGACTTCTAAGAGGCCCAGGGACAGGAAATCGGCACGTCAGGGAGACGCGACCGCAAGCAGACAACACCAATACCATGCATCGCTTGCAAGACCTCTTCCGCAATCTTCAAGGTAAATAAGCTCGGGGGGCTTTGGGGTGGACGCTGTTGTTGCATATGGTGCTTTCCCAGGCCGCCTCATGCTCACTCTCCCCTTTCTCTTGCGCCATCAGGCGGAGGCCAAGTGCCCACACCCGACGGGCCTGTTGTGGACACGTCCGAAAAGGTGCATATCAGCTCATTGGCGTTGCTCAAGATGCTTAAGCACGGGCGCGCAGGGGTGCCAATGGAGGTCATGGGCTTGATGCTCGGTAACTTCGTTGACGACTACACTGTGAATTGCATCGATGTATTTGCCATGCCGCAGTCGGGGACAAGCGTGACGGTGGAGGCAGTGGACCCAGTGTTTCAGCATAAGATGTTGGAGATGCTCAAGCAGACGGGACGGCCTGAGATGGTTGTCGGCTGGTGAGTGCTGAGAGGAAGTGAGGGAGGGAGAGAGGAAGGGGAGGAGAAAAAGTACTGGGGGAACGGCCGGGCTCTTAGGCAACGCAAACAGACTCACAAATTCTGACACGAATTTCCATCCTCGCAAACATACAGGTACCACAGTCACCCCGGATTTGGATGCTGGCTCTCAGGTGTGGACGTCAACACGCAGCAGGTACGAGGAAGAGAGGGAGGAAGCGCTGGAGGAGGGGAGGAGGGGAGGACATAGTGCATTTTCCACATGTTTTCTGTGCAAGATTGGACCCTGACCCTAACTATCCATTCTGACCTCTTAGAGCTTCGAGCAATTGAACCAGCGTGCCGTGGCCGTGGTGGTCGACCCGATCCAGTCCGTTAAGGGCAAGGTAGTCATCGACGCTTTCAGAACCATCAACCCTCAACTCATGTTGCTCAATCAAGAACCGAGGCAGACCACTTCCAACGTCGGTCACCTGAACAAGCCCAGTATCCAGGCTTTGATCCACGGGCTGAATCGGCATTACTACTCCATTGTGATCGACTACCGCAAGAATGAGCTGGAGGAGCAGGTACATGGGGAGGAAAGGAGGGAGGGGGGGAAGGCGAAGGAAAAAGAGAGAGTGGGATGATCAAATCATTTTGTCACTTAGCGAGAGGCAACGATAGAGGCACACTTTTTCTTACATTGTCCATTCACTTCCTCGTCCCTCCACCCTCCCTTCCCCCTTATTTTTTGTTGTTGCTTCATTCTCCTTTTCTGCCCTGTAGATGCTTATGAACCTGCATAAAAAGAGCTGGACGTACGGTTTGAAGCTGCAGCGGTTTGAGGACCACCACAAGACTAACGAGATGACCGTCGAGGTGAGATTCGGGAGTATAAGATAGAAGAACGTGAAGGAGAAGGGTGAATGCATTGCGATTGGTTTCTTTTGTGTCGTAATGGCTTTAGGTAGCAAGGTTAGGCCTGGCCATTTTTACAACCGTTTATCTTTCCTTTCCTGCGTATTTCTTTCTGTTTATTTCTACCCTTCCCTTCCATCTAGGCCATGCTTAAGCTGAGCAAGGACTACAACGAACGGGTGCAAGAGGAGGAGGGAAAGACGGCGGAAGAGCGCATCGTTGCCAACGTTGGGAAGATCGACCCCAAGCGCCACTTGGAGAGTGACGTTGCCGCATTGATGGCCAGCAATATCGTCCAATGCCTCGGTGCCATGCTCGATACAATCGTCTTTTGAGCAGGAGGGAAGGAAGAAGGGCGGGTTGGGGGCTGGGGGAAGGGTGGGTGTATAATTGAGGCCTAGCGGCTTGGCACGGATTTGAGGGGCGTCAAAAAGAAAGAACGAAAATCAGCTACTTTAGTATGTATTGGTAGTCAGGCATGAGACTTGCAAGCAGCAAAAGAAAGCTAAACATGAAAAAAAGAGCCAGATTTCCATTTACATCAGACATTTTTTCTTTCATTTGGGTATATGCCTTTGTTCATCTGTCATAACTTCTCTAGGTATCTTCGCGCAGCTCCCTCCATTCCCGCACGGTAGTTAGAAGAGCAGCGGCCACCACGCCATAGACAAGAGGCAAAGAGACCGTGCAGCCATTGTCCATCTTGTTGGAGATCGTCTTAAAGTACCGAAAAGAGAATGGAATGAGGAAAAACATCGGTTGGTGTGATATCGAAATGCGTAGGGAATGCACTCTCTCGGGCAGTCACTTCCATAACCCACCTCTCTTCCCTCCCCAGCATACTTACCACACCACTCGCCACCAAATGCAACCCCAACATAACGACCATTCGTCGTATCATCCGTCGGCGCATGTACAAAAATGTCAAGGCCATGAAGCAAAGGTCGAGCAACGTGAATGCCAGTGCTAGGAATGCCAGGACCAGCACCAAGGGGCTTCCCCGGCAGGATGGTGCGTACAACACGCCGGGGTCTGACGAGCCAGAGGCAAGGACACTCCCAAATAGCATGACGCAATGCATGACCGCATAACCCGTGCCTGCTGACAAGGAAGAAGTCACGTCGTTTAACGGCATGTGGAGGAAGGGGTGGTTGGCAGACTTGATCAAAATTTCCGTTTTGTGGTAGAGTTTGTAGAGGCATGCCCTCATCAAGGCTTGGCATATCACACCCATCACCACCGTCAGTGCAGCGAATTGCTTGCCTGGCCCCAGCACGGCCCACAAAGCCGATGACAAGAGCAAGGCGACGAGGTAGGCAAAGGCTCCGATGATGCTGATGATGACAAGCTCCGGCCGCTTGGTGACGACGAGGAGAAAGAGTGAGGAAATGGGGGAGAAGGCGATCAGACCAGCGCCCCACTTGAGCTCCGCAGCCGGCATAGTGGGCTTGGGCTGTGATTCGGGAAGGGGGAGGATGGGTTGTGAGTACGAGTTTGGTAGCCTTGGGCATTCAAAGGCGGCCGTTTCCAGGGAGATTTTGGCGATGACTTTCCTTTCGCCCAAAAATAAACCTCGTTTTAGCGCATTTCAAGCGATCAGAAACAGTACAGTGCGACCAAAGCAATTTTTGCCATCATTCTGAGATCTCCCTTCTTAATCCAACCTCGAAAATCCCCTCCCTCCAACAAAGAGCCTTTATCGCCTGTCCTCCATATTCCTTTCCTGCACCCAGGCCAAAAATGAAACCTGTAAGTATTTCTGCACGGGTGACATGAGCAGCCAAAATACCACTTTCGCTAATTTTATATATAAGGAAATGCAGGGTGTAGCAAGTTCCCAGGCCATGAGTGAGGTGGACGTCATCATCCGAGATCTAAAGGCTCAACGGGGCTTTTCCTCCTACATGATAATGAACAACGACGGTAGGTCTGATGATTTTGGAACTGTACCTTTACTTTCTCTGATGTTTTTTTTTTTACCAATAAAAGGAATCATTATCAAGTACGATAACGTCGAATACAGAAGGGCATTGCACATTGCAGGTCTGGTGCTTGACCTGGCATGCAAGGCCAAGGGAGCTGTGCGCGATTTGTTGGAGCCCCACGAGGTACGACTTAAAACGAGCCACTCAACCAGCACTTCATATTTTTATTTCCTATTCTCTCGTATTTCACTCACATAGAATGATGTCGAATCCATGCGGATTAAAACGAGGGATTACGAGCTCATCGTGGGGCAGAGTGGAAACTTTACTTTGGTGGTTGTACAGCAACAAGGCCATCAGATGCCTTCGGTAGCCGCGCAGCCTCTTGGCAGTGTCAGCGGCAAGAAGAGCGATGGTATTGTGAAGTAAAAAAAATATTTGGAGAAGCTATTTTAAAAAAATGTTGGTGGGGTGATGGAAAGTGGCGGGCGATCAATAGCCACACATGGCCAAATTGTTTCATATTTCATTTTGATTTACAGAGAGGTCATCTTCCTGCCTCGCTTTTTTCACTTCCTTCTTGCTGATCACTCCATCCCCACCCTGCCATTCTGCATTAACTTTCCATGCATGTGCCCCGGCACACTCGATGCACGACCCATCCGGTCCTTTGTGGTAGCTGCCATCAGCGTAGAACTCCTTCTTCCATACAGGGACATTCGCCTTGATGGCATCTATCGCAAATGCAACTGCTTTCAGAGCTTCGCGCCGATGCGGAGATGAAATTGCGATTCCCACGCTTGCCTCCCCTACTGGGCAAGTGCCAAGCCGGTGCTCCATGGCAACGGAAAGGACGGCCCACCGGTTTCGGATCTAGAGGGGTGGGAAGGAGAGGGACAATGATAAGGCTGCAACCTGATGATGACACCCAAATGCACGCACGTTCTTACCTCGACGCAAATTGCATGCATCACCTTTTCAGCCATGGGCACGTAGCCCTCGTACTCAAGGCGGACGACGGGCTTGCCATTGAAATTGTCCCGTGTTACGCCCAGGAAAGTGGCAATGGCCCCTGCCCCAGGGTCCCCAACCCTCTGAACCAGCGAATTCAAATCCACCTGAGCGTCAGCGACCAGGACATAGTCTGGTAACCGCTCCATTGCGTTTGCTGCTGCTCTCTAGTCGTTATCGTCCTCACGGGTATCAGGGAGAGGGACGCTGTAGTGATGTGGACAGTGGTGGTGGGGAGGTTGTGTGAGATCAGTTAAACACTCTCCCAAAAGTGTCGATACCCACTTCAATCGCCAGTATGCCAGGCAGCCTCAAAACGCTTGCATGCAATGCTCAGGGTTTCATTGTCAATCGACCTGGTACAAGCCTTCATTCATCGGCGACCGCTCTGGACCCTCCTCGGCCCATGATCGGAGGAGTCATTGCCACCCGCAGTGCAGTCGGATGCGCATATACCACAGTACATTTATTACTTTTCTCTATCTGTTTCTTCCATCTTATTGTATACTCCTGTATATATATTCAAGGACACAGAGCCCCTCCTTCCTCGCTACTACTCCCCTTATTCCCTCCCTATCCCCCTTGCTCTTGCCTAGCGTCGCATCAAGGCAAACTTATGTACTCTCTCCAAGATTTCAGGTAGCAATGCACTCATACTATCGTTCACCAAACTCAAGAAGAACAACTCCGCCTGCTCCACATTTAGGTCTAACCGAAACTTCTCCTCCACCTTCCCCAAAACCATTACCGGGTCCGCCGCCAAATCCTTGATTCCCGCATCCACCATCAACCCCAGCAACGTCAAAATTAAGTTGGCATGCCCACGGAAACAGTTGTACGCCTGACAGCAGTACCGCTTAAATCGCAGAAAGTTTTCGTGGCCCTCTCCTCCCATCGCCTCCACCATAGATGGGGCTAACCGAAATGGAGGGGGCATCGGCTTCGGGTCCTGCCCAAAGATAAATCCAAAGTCAATGTGCAGCAAGTTTCCCTGTGGCAGCACCATAATGTTATCTAAGTGCCTATCCCCGATCCCCAACAAATAGGTAATCACGCAGTACCCCGCCAAGCTCTTAATGAACGTCGCCAGCACATCTGGACGGACCCCGAAGGGCGCGCCCGGCTCAGGGGAGTGCGCGCGAAAATACTCTTGGATACTTCCATGCTTGGCCAACACCTCCGAGATCGGAGAGGAATTGGAGACAAATTCAATCATCCCATCCCTCGGCCCCGTGGCAAGAATGCGGTACGGTGTAAGCTTCAAATCGAGGTTCACGCGTTTGAGCAAAAAGTCCATCAATGTGACCATTTGGATTATCAATTGATCTTGTCGCAAATCATCCCCATTCTTGAATATCACCTTGTAACACGCATTTGGGCCATGCACCCGCGGGGTGAGCACAAATGACGACGACACAGAGGTCATCGAGCGATCCAACGACTGCTGCTGCTGCTGCTGCTGCTGCTGCTGATCATAAAGCCTAAATTGAATTACGGCCGGGTAAAGCGCACTCTTAAACATGAAGGCAGACGAAGCAGACACACCCGCCACTTGTACGTGAGGATCTAAAGGCATAGGCACATACGGTGCTCCCTTTGGCAACCCGTGCATGTCCGCCTCGACTAGTAAATTCCTCAATTTTTCTTCCTTCAAGTCTTTCCGCCGTCCATTCGCATTCTTTGCCACGCGTTGTGCATTCGCAATCTTCGTGAAGTACACATCTTGCTTTTTCAGCAGGTCCAATATCACCGGGTTGACCTCCCGGAGAGCCACCCCGAAATCATCGAATACACTCTTGAAGACATCGCCTCCCGCTCCCCCTGTAGCTGCCGACTCCCCCTCCTCCGAGATCTCCACCCGCAAATACCAATACAAAAAATTTGCCAGCTCCAGACTCGAACAAGCCCGGCTGATCAAAAAGCGCGCCAAGGCCAACGACCGGCAACCACTTCCATTTATCGATCTGTCCACCCCTACCCCCTCTTCTCCTTCTCCTCCATCTTCGAAGTCTTCCGATGACAACGACGCCACTGAATCAGCCACCCCTCCTCCCCAACCCACTCCAGAGCGATCCTCATACCGTAACGCCTGTACCAACTGCAGCAAATAGGTCAACAGCTCGTCATCCGAGGCCCTCCTCAGTGTATCCACCGCAAACGTTCGCACAATCTCACGTTGAAAAGCTTTCTCCCTCCCCAACAACTTCAGGGCATCCGACAACTCCACACTCGTCTTCAGCTTCCACTGCTCCAGCAAGGCTGGCACCTGCTCTACTTCCTGCTCCAACGACCAATCAACACTCAATAAGAACTTGGTCAGCGCCTTGCGATTGTCAGTCAAAAAATGTCGAAACGTCCACAATAAATCCTTTTCTTCGATGCGCAAGTGATCCGATGGACTAGCCAACAATGCCTCAATCTTTTCCCTCTCCTCCTTATTCGGTTTCAAAGCTATATCAACCCCACCCCCCGTTCCTGCCGCCCCGCCACGGAGCTTATCGTGCGCCAACCGACGGTACTTGTCTTCGATAGGGTTATCGCTTTCGGCTTCGCAGTCGTATACCGCACAAAGCTCCGACCCAGGCAAGCTATTCAACACCTTGACCGTGCTTAGTCCATCCTCGTCTGGTGCTGTCGCTGCTGTTGATGCTGCTGCTGCTGCTGCTGTATCGGCGCTGCCGATCCAGCGGCTCGTCGGAGAACGTGATATCGACGGTCCTGCGGCTACAGAGGTGAATGTAGACGCCGCAGCGAGGGCGAGGCCGCCAAAGGACAGGCCAACGACACCTGGGTAAACATTTTCTTCAAACAAAACAGGATGTTGGAATACGGGCAAGGTTACTACCAGAAATCCTTCCTGGTGCAACCGCCTTCGTCGTCGCCATCGCAGTTGCCGTCGCCGGTGCTCGGAAGTACCATCTTTCTCCTCTCCTGCTTCCCCTTCCTCCTCCTCTTTCTCCGCTTCGCTGTTCTCCAACGCCCACTCCCGCGGATGTCGGGGGTTCTGTGCCATATCTGCCAGCATCTGCGCAGTGTGAGGTAAGGTTATTCGGTCCAGCCACTCCACTGTGGTGAGTTGCGGTTGATTAAATATGTACCCTTCTCGTGCTTTCTCCAAACGAAAGCTTACGTCGTGCTGCGCGAAATAGTTAAAATATTCTGCGGCGCCGTCCTTTTTTGTCCCAGCAGCAGAAGCGGCAGCACCAGTGAAACGCATGCACAACTTTTGCTTTCCCATCCTCAGCAGTCCGTAAGGCCCAAAGCAATTTATTTCTGTTGTTGCTATGGGTACAGAACGGAGTCCCCAAATATTAAATACGAGGCGAGCATCAAGGGAGAGATCGCGGTATTTGACACCAGGGAAGGTGAGAAGGTCATCTTGCCAGTAGATGCAGTTCCTTTGCCGGTCATAAGTGGAGTGGGTGGAGGTTGACAGAGGAACACCGTGAAGTGGCTCGTCGTTGCACATGATGTAAACGGTGACGAATAGCTCTTCTTCTCCCTCCTCGCCTTGCTCTCCTTGGTATCGTCGCAGGAAGTTGAAGCATGAATGGTGGCCGTCTTGTGGAGCCAAGAGGTCGCGCTCTGTATTGCGTTTGCGAGGGAAGCGAACAGACGAGGGGATGAAAGATCAATAGGCAAAAGTGAGCTGTATAAGGATAAAAATGTAGCACTCGAGTGCCCTTCAAAGCTGCGAGGTGCGATACGAGGAGCCAAGGCATGTGATCGATTTGATGCATAGGGAGAGGCGCTTCCAAAGCGCACGTACCGTCAGGGTGGGCAGCTAAAGGCAACTCCAAGCGATTGATCTCCACGCTCACGTCCACGTTAGCGTCGTGGCTGTAGATGAACTTGTAGCTCAAGGCTCGGTAGTCTCCCTTGGCATCCGCGTCCATGGCTTGCTTAGGGGAACTAGCGAAGGCGAGCAAGGGTCAGGTGTGCGATTTATTGCATGTGCTGGAGGGATGGAAGAAAATGTGCCTGGCCTCGCAAGGGTCGGTGCTATCGCTGTGGGGAGATTAAATGGCCGTCTGTGAGGATGGCAAGTGCGGGAAGAACAAGAGTTGCAGCGATGCGTCGCGTCTTCTCGAGACCTGACCCTGACCTTGGGGGTAGGGAGGCTTGCGTTAATGAGAAGAGCTTGTCGCACGCATTGCCGGCTCTATCCCTGTGCAAAAAAAAAGTTATGATGTACATGGTGGGTACACGCAGCAGATGCCTGTTGACTTCTATTGTAGCATGCTGGTGTTGTGTTAGTGCCATTCTCTTACATCGACCTCTAGATGTAACATACCGTTCACTAACTGACCTAGTCCCCTGACATACTTTCCACCGCGGCAGGTTTCGGTCTTCGACTACCAAGCAAAATCGTACAGGCAACACCAGCGACTTCCATCACAGGTGTGGCAAAGCAAGTGGACTGAAGGGGGAGGAGACTGAAGAAAGGAGCACCAACAGTTGCGGTACCAGCAACAAGAGGAGCAATAATCCATGACGGACAACAAGGAAGCGCGGAACCGGCAAATTCCTATAGGTAAGAGCTCTATTGGTTTTAGAGAGAGAGAAGTTGAAAGGCATTTCATCCGGCTAGGGGAATGGCATCCGGCTCGGGGATGAAAGACCGCGGAGACCTCGTGCGAGATATGAGTGAAGGCCGCTTGACAAAAAAAGCGTTAAGTGAGGACACCAGGTGCGCTTTATGGTCTTCGGGAGTCTGATTTGCCCTTTGACCCTTCCCAATCACTTGCTTTTTTTAAAGTCTGCCCCGGTCACAGCCGGCCTTTGGCAGGTGTGGAATATAGCCCGGTGACGCCCGACGGGGTCTTCCTCATTAGCGCTTGTCATGATAAAGAGCCCATGTTGCGAAATGGAAAGACCGGGGATTGGATCGGAACTTTTAAGGGGCACAAAGGCGCGGTTTGGAGCGCCAAGTTGAATAAGGACGCAACATTTGCCCTGACGGGCTCGGGGGACTTCAGGTGCGTGAGAGGGAGAAGGAGGAGGAAGGAAGAAGGGAGGTTTGGACCAGGATTCCACCTTATTTCCACATCTGGCCCACGCATATGTATACACGTTGCCCACCCGCTCTCCCTCCTCCCCCCCCTCGCCACCTCCTCGCTACCTCCCCTCCAGCGCCAAAGTCTGGGACGCCATCACCGGCGCCGAGCTTCACACTTTCGCGCACAAACACATCGTGAAGACCGTGGAGTTTTCGCCTGACTCCCGGAAATTTGTCTCTGGTGGACACGAGGGAAAATTGCGTTTGTTCGATTTGGTGGAGCCCGAGGCGCCGGCTGTGGTGATTGACCTGCCCCCTCCCTCCTCCGGTGGCACCACGTCAATCACGAAAGTCATTTGGGACCGCACAGATAGCAACAGGGTCATCACAGGCACGAGTGATGGGAAGGTACGGGCGTGGGATTTGAGGAGCAGGCAGGAGATCCACTCGGCGGAGGTGCAAGGTGAGAAGGCGGCGGAGGGAAGTAGGATGGAAAGAAGATGGGAGGGGGGATGGCTGTCGTCAACAAATGCTCTGCTCGTGTTTCCCACACTTACGTCTTTCATTCTTTTTCGTCCTTTCATTGACGTCTACAAAATAGGAACCGTGATGGACCTGGAGCTCTCTCCTACAGTTGGCGATATTCTTACCATCTGCGCCGGCGACAAGGTGACCTTCCTCGACGCCTCCTCACTCCTCCCCCTCAAGTCCTTCCAAATGCCCATGCACTTCCGGGAAGAAGGCGGTGCATCCCTGCATCCCGATCGCCAACTCTTTATTGCTGGAGGATCCGATTTGTGGGTGCGGGTCTTCGATTTTAATACCGGCGCGGAGCTTGAGTGTCATAAAGGCCATCATGGCCCAGTACGATGTCTGCGGTATGCACCTGAAGGTGGGAGTTACGCGACGGGGAGTGAGGATGGAACGGTTCGTATCTGGGCGACGCAGGTGGATGCATAGCGATTCTGCGCTTCTGGTGGGGAGGTTGTGACCTTCCCACTTCCTCCTTCTCCAAACATTCGTTTCTATGTTGTAAAAGCATGGCAAGCATAACAATACATAAAGTGCTGTTCGCTCCAATCTAAGATTAGGTCGAAAAAGAAATGAGACAATTGCGACGCATTCCAAAAAATAAAACATTTTCGACACCAAAACGTATGGGCCATGACACATTCTGTTGTAATCGGTTTTTACTCTCTCGGACGAGGCATCGCTCGCCTAACACTCAAGCTCGAAATTAGACCCGTGGCTTTCGTGAAGACTTGCCTGCCACTCTCGCAGAGTGCAGGCACTGGAGACGCAAGTTTTGCCCACGCAACAAAAGTGTCAAGAATGGGAAGGGATTATTTTCTGTGCATTCACCCTGGCAGCCAGGAGGCTAAGTGGTGCCCCTGCCTTGAGGCAGTCCCTCATTTTCTGCCTACACTAGAACACACACCGCATCACCGACTCAGGCCGGACGAGAAGTAAATATGCTTATGAACAGGCGTGGTGGAGAGGTCGCCATGTTCAAGGCAGGCGTGAACTGGGGATCGCAAAGCATGGAGGAAGAAAACGACTGGGATTGAGGTGGTCTGCCGTCCCGTGTCTTATCACTTCCCGTCCCCCTCCCCCTCACAACCACAGATCGCCTCTTCTCAGCCACCACACGTGAGATACGACAGTCCATCACCCATCCATGCGACCAATCAGCTCCCCCCTCGTGTGCGTCGCGGCGGCCGCAGGTGCCCTTCTTCTCCAGGTTGGTTGTTCTTCTTCCGCTACCATGGCCGAGGCCGCTTTTTTGGCCCCGGCATCCAGCTGCATCACCCTTGCACGCAGCACCTTCATCAAGTCTAAAACCAGTCTCGCGGCCGACGCAGCCTCGGACGTGACTGCTCTCTCTGACATCCCCAATAGCCGGAGCCTATACCAGCAACAGCAGCTCCAGGAGCAACTTGACCTGCAAGCGCAGTTGGCTGCCATTCCCGACACGGGATCGCCGTGCCGCATCAAAGTCATTGGTGTGGGTGGGGGAGGAAGCAATGCGGTGAATCGCATGGTGACGCAAGACATTACAGGGGTGGAATTCTGGGCTATTAACACCGACGCGCAAGCCTTGGCGAAGTCCAAGGTGCCTTTCAAGCTCAACATCGGTAATCACGTCACCCGTGGTCTGGGCGCCGGCGGCAAGCCTATCGTAGGACGAAATGCTGCAGAAGAGTCAAGGGAGGCAATTGCTGAGGCAGTGGCGGGGGCAGATTTAGTGTTTGTCACTGCGGGGATGGGAGGAGGGACGGGCTCGGGTGCTGCGCCGGTGGTGGCGGAAATTGCGAAAGATCTTGGCATTTTGACGGTGGGTGTGGTGACGCGTCCCTTTGGCTTCGAAGGGCGGCAGAGGATGGCTCAGGCGAAGTCGGCGATTCAGGAGATGCAGAGTAAGGTGGATACGTTGATCACGGTTAGCAACGATAGGTTACTGCAAATAGTACCAGACAACTTCCCGTTGACCGACGCGTTTTTGGTGGCAGACGAGGCCTTGAGGGATGGCGTGGTTGGAATTTCGGACATCATTGTCAAACCGGGTCTGATCAATGTTGATTTTGCGGATGTCCGCGCGGTGATGCAGAATGCTGGAACGGCGCTGATGGGGACTGGTTGGGGCAAGGGGAAGACAAGGGCGCAGGATGCCGCAGTGAGTGCGATTAAAAGCCCTTTGCTCGATTTTCCCATTAAAAAAGCAAAAGGGATCGTGTTCAATGTGTGTGGAGGCACGGATTTGACTCTGGGGGAGATCAACGCAGCGGCGCAGGTGATTTATGAGAATGTGGCTGATGACGCCAACATCATTTTCGGCGCTGTAGTAGACGAAAAGCTCAAGGATCAAGTTTCGATTACTGTTCTCGCTACTGGTTTCTCCCTCGACCCCAACGGCGATGGTGACAACCTTGACGACCTTCTTACCACTCTCGACCAGCAGCTCTCTGCTCCCGGCCGCCCCAAGCGTGTGCCGCAACCGCCGCCGCCGCCACCGCAGCAGCAACAACCGGCTTACTCCACCCCTTCTCCCAACGTCTCGCAGCAGCCTCCTCCCATGTATGACGAATCGGGATATGAGGGGGCTGGAGCGCCGGGTGTCAAGGGCGGGAAGGAAGCAGGGAAGGGAGGTGTCGGTCGGTTTTTCAAGCTGTTTCGGAGATCGTAGATAGTGAGTATGATTGTTAATCGATTGATTGATTTATTAAAATGAGGAAAGAAGATGCCGTTCAGGGAGGGAAGTGAAAAATGTGAAGCAGCAGCAGTCATACCAAGATCGCTTGGAGCTTGGTGGAAGGGGCGCGCGAAGAGAATTGTGAGAAGGGGAATACAAGTAGGAAAGGCCTGAAGGAACGGTAGAGAAAACAGAGGACGGGAAGCCGTCAGGAGGTATCGTTGCGAAGCAGCCAAAAAAGAGTATAAGAAGAAGTAGTAAAGGAGGGAAGAAAGGAGGGAAGGGAGGGGGGAAGGAGGGACGGAACCAGAGTACCTACATGTGTTGTCTTCTTCAGGTCAGTTTCCATGTTAGTTATTCTCTCCCCCTATTTTTTTGTTTCGTTTTGTGCGCTGTAGATAGATAAAGTCATTTCCCCCGTTCCAATTCGGCAAGATTTGGCACCATTCCTATTTCCTCCTACCCACACATAACGCGTCAGTAAGCATCATTCCTGAGGGATATAGGATGAGGAACTTCCGTCGGCAGCACCGACGACGGCTTGCGGTCTCTCCTCTGATGTGTCTTCTTTCGTCTTCACTCAACGGCAGTAGGCTGATTGTCCAGTGTTGTTTGTAGGTGCTTCCTTCCTTGAGCGGTGTCTTGGAGAGAGAGAGGGCGCAGGAGTATGGAGGGCCGGAGCTTACAGAAACCTAAAAGAGAAAGAAAGAAAGTGTTAAGTTTGAAACAGAAGCAATAAAAAGCAAGACAGCCTATGAGCGAGATCTAAATCGTGTTTCTCTTCTGGAATTAGCTCTTGTCGTAGCTGCCGACCTGGTCCTTGTCTTCAATCTCTTCTCTGTCAGTAGGAGTCTCGTCCTCCCGCTCCTTTTCACCACTCTCTCCCCTCTTCCCACCCAAACACCCTTCTCTCCGCCCGCCCCTCCCTCCCTCCCTCCCTGCACTTCCCTATCCATCATGATACTGATGCCTGGGAGTGTAGGCCCCCTCATGTCGAGGGGTCTGCCCCCCCCCACCGTACAACGCCGGAGTCGCCGCCCCCGCATAGGCAGGCGTCTGGCCTCCCCCCGAGTGTAGAGCCGGAGTGTTGGGCCCATGCATGGGAGTAGCCGCTCCGTACATGGGGGTCATTCCCCCGTGCATCGGCGTCCTCCCATACGTCCAGGCAGGAGTCATCCCGGTGCCCATGGAATAGGCATCCGATCCAGCCCTTCCTGCCCCGGCACCTCCCGTCCCCTTAGTTGGCACGTCCTCCGCTACGGATTCTCGACCCACTCGAATGGTCTTCGGCTTGGTCCCGCTCTCGATGTCGACCAACACCACGTTCTCCTTTACACTCCTCACCTTGCCTGTCTGCCCTTTGAACTCACTCTTCCCTTTAATTCTCACCATCCTACCCACCAATGGGTCCTGGCCCCCCCTTCCCCCTCTCCCTCTCCCCATCATCCCCCCCCCCCCTCGTCCACCCCCTGCTCCAGGACCTCCCCCAAACCCATCCTGCTGCTGTTGCTGCTGCTGCACCCCCCCACGCACAGGCCCCCCAGTGTGCAAGGCATTAAACGTCACAGCCGCATTCCTCCGCACCAGATTCTGCAATGTCACGGCACGTGTCCGTACCACGAACAACCCGCTATTCCTGGGCTCTTGTTTCGTGAACACCCACAACGTCGACCCTAAGATATGCTTGATCGTCCCCCGCTTCTGGAAATGATCCCCCCGATCCGTTACCGCCACCTGGTCCTCCACCTGCATGCGATTATTCATGCTGTCGTAAGCCACCGCCTGCTGACTCCTCCGATTCCGATTCCCCTGCAACTCCCCCAACGGCACCGACTGCAAAACGCCCGAGGAATCCAGCACCTTTACGCTCTCCCTCCCCACCCAGACAATGACCCCAAAGCGCTGGTAGCCATAACACACCATGTCGTGCAGCGCATACCCGGACAAACTGCTCAGGCCGGTTGCCACCTCTGCACTCTCCTTCACCTGACCCAGTCTCACCCTCACCTCCTTATTCTCCCCGTCTGTGAGTATGCTCACCACCGGCTCCGAGGCCTGCTGCCCGTTCTCGTCCACTACCAACAGGGCCTGAACCATGCCCGTCTCTCCCGCGAAAATCCCGTCCACTACCTTGACGTGCTGCCCCACCTCCACATGATTTGCCAGCTGTGATGTCTGCAGTTCAATCTTGGCCGGCAACCCCAAATTGGAGTTCACAGGGCGCACAGACACTGTCCCTGTGGTGGGGTCGGAGCCCAGGACACGACAAACGAGATTGCGTAATTCCCCCGCCACCACCTTCACCGCATCCCCCGACTCAAAGACACGGAGCATTTTCCGCTGTTGTTCCTGGGTCTCCTCTGCCTCGCGCTGCGCGGCCTCTAACCTTTCTTCATGCCCTCGGCCGTCGTCTTCCGCCAAGGCGCCCAAACCGAATTTCGTGACTTCCTCCACGGTGGCGTTCACATTCTCCATCTGCAGCGACTCAGGCTTCACTTCCTTTACCAAATACCCATTCATGTAATGCAGATTACATGCCACGTCACAAGGCATGTTCAACCCCGGGTGCTTTCCCCTGTGCAAGGCCACCTCGTGTTCCCTCGCCTCGGAAGCCGAGAAAAATTTGGGGGCGGGTCGCGAAGCCGCCGAGATAACATATATATTCCCCGCCCTTGGGTTGCGGGCCATGTCCTCGTAATTGATGCGAGGGACCAGCTCAATGACCACCTTCGACCCGCCTTCCAGGATGGCGATGACACGGGCGAGATCTCCCTTGTACAGGCCTCGCTTGAAGCGCACCCATTGACCGTTTTTCAGGGGCTTCGGAGCGACTTTCTCCGAGACCGCCAAGGACGTTGCCATGTATCTGTACTCCACCACCTCCAACCGCTGTGAAAGGATAAAACGAGAATTTGCCCGCACTGCCGCCGATGCATCCGCTTCATTCCTGGCTTCAACCAAGACATGCCCTTTCGTCCCGGCGAAAATCGCAGCCGTAATCCCCACCCTCTGTTTCTTCGCCGTCATCCGCCTCGCCATGTCAATAATGCTCATCACCATCGGCATTTCCTGATTCTTCTTCACCTTGACCCGCCACATGCATGTATCCACACCTGGGGTCGGTAACAACGACTGCTTTGTCACCCCCTTCTGCCTCGCCCCCGCTTCCTCATAAAACTCCTGCGTCCGGTGCGCGCTTGTCCTCGCCATCGCCCGAAAACGCTCCTCGATCTGATGGTCAGAATCCCTCGCAAGCATGTCCTCGAAATTTGTACGTGTGCGAGGCTTGTACAGATTTTCCTGACGCAGCTTCTCTGCTTCCCGTTCCGTCAGCTCATCCCCGGACTCCATGTCCTCCTCCTCCTCGTCCTCATCCCCCCCCACGGCTGCCTCCTGGTCCAGAAATCGGCTACGTCCATCGCGGCGCCGTGATTTCTTAGCCGCCTGACCGCGCGACGCCACCTGCGTAGTCTGTTTCCGCTTACGGCCACCCTTTCTTAGTCGCGAGTCCGCCTCACTGTCGTCACTGTCGTTGTCGCTTCCATCTTCCTCGTCTTCCTCATCCTCCTCGTCATCCTCATCGGCTTGAGTCCGTCCATTGGTGCGTCGCGGCGCCTCGTCATCGTCGTCATTATCGTCATCGTCGTCATCATCGTCATCATCGTCGTCGTCGTTGCCGTTGTCGTTGGCCGTGCTGCTGGCAGCGGGCTTCCTGGCCCCGGTAGCCTCCTCCCCCTCCTCCACCTCGCCGTCCTCCTCCTCGTCTAGCTTGGGCCGCTCTGTGCGCTTCTTCTGCACCACCACCTCCTCGTCTGAAGAAGAATCAGCCATGACAGGCTGCCGTTGGTTGGGTGAGTGTGAGGTGTGAGGGATGGACAAGATAAGCATGTGATCATACATGTTGATTGAGCAGAAGTTCTGCTTCGCAAGGTTCAGCCGGCGTCCCACACGGGCGCAACCCCTTGGGCCGGCAGCCAAGCATCTCCCTGAATAAATGTGGTGTAAGTGGGTGATAGGTGGCCACACATGGAGAGACTACGTGGTTTATAGGCTGCCTGTGACGCCCCATCTTCTTCCTCGCATTCATACATCCGGGGGGGGACCCGTTACCAAAACGCAGGGCCTCCGTATTCGCTCCTGGGGTGTGTGTCCCGACAACTCTTGAGAGGCTGAACTAGCGAGCATTTGTTTTCTTTTCCAACGCTCTAGCATGCAGTACTCCACGGCCCTCTTGGGTCCGTCCGCTCCAAAGGAATCCATGCAATGTGGATTTATGGACATTAGACCATCGTACACCCCCATCCATCATAAATTTTACACCGTCGTGAAATCAGACCAAAACAAGGAAAATTCCCGTAAAAACGTGAACAGATGCTACATGTACATGCTTTTCTTTCTTTGAGCCGTAAATTAGCCTCACAATCTGCGCTTTCAGTATTTTCCCTGTCTTCCAAAATCCACTCGCCAACCTCTCTGGACTTACACATACACTGACACCAATCAATAACAGTTCGTGTTTTTTCCTAACTCCCGTACTTTTCCGCTCTTTTGTTCCTTAGAAGTAGAGGATTTGAGGCATCTCCATCTCGTGGGCCCGCACAAAGTCACTCAGCTCAAGGAAAGTCCGCGGCCCCAATGATAGGCGGGCGTGCTTATCCTTCTGTGATGTCAGGGATGATAGGAGAGAGCGGATGAACCAAGTAAAAGGTAGGAGAGTAAAGAGTATATAATTCATACCTGTAACCAGAATTCTGCCTCCAACAAATAGAGCACTGCTTCCTTCTCCTATTGGAATGTTGGACGTTAGCATACAACATGATGTGTCTTTTTTCAATCCTCCCTTACTTCCTTCCCTACCCTCGGTGCACATACTCGAGTATATGGCGCTGTTCCCCCGACTTGCACACGCAACGCGGTCAGCTCGTCCTTGTCAACAGGGTCTCCGCCGTTCTCGCAGATTGTCCTTATTACCTCCTTAAAATAAGCCTTCTCCCTGTGGGAATGGGTACAATTGGTGCGCATGAATTCCCTGAAAGCTGAGTATACAGGAAAAAGGCACGAAAGAGACTTGGCGAGAAAACATACAAGCGTATATTCATGAAATGCAGCGACAGAATGTCGTTTTCCACGTCTCTCCCCAAAACGAACCAGTCTTTCATCTTGGACGCATGCAGCTTGGCCACTTCGTCGCTCAACTGTAAAATCAAAAATATGAGACAGAATGGTGAGGAAGATGTTATGACGCGATCAATGTGGAAAGACACACATCATGACGCGATCAATGTGGAAAGACACACATCCCTTCATTCCCTCTCTCCCCTCACCCGTTCCCTCTTTCCCTGCCTCCCCTACGCACAATGTTGACAATGGCATAAACCTCGGTGCCGTTCAGAAGCATCCCCTTGATTTGCAAATTGCACTCATGCAAATCTTTGTTCAACTCGGATAGGCACGATTTGATCTCTGATTGTGCTTTGAGGTTAGAGAAGGGGTTTTGTGAGGACCCCGGGAGGGACGGGGGGGGAGTGAAGGTATCTAAGGACATGCAAAGCCCTTCGCTTTCTCCTCTCACACTCACCCATGTAGCCGCGCAAGTTCAGCGTTTCCGACAACATGGCGAACGCATCTTCCACCTCTTTCTGGTTCATGACCTTGCGGCTCTGGTGGGGTTGCGAAGAATGGGCGCCTTGGTGAGATGAATAAGTTCCTTGTCGCTGCAGGAGAAAAATGAGAGATGACGAGTGCGTGCTTACCATAAGAAGCTGTAAGAAGGCTTGGCGCGCCTCCAAGGATGACGTGCCGTTAAGGGCCATGGCTCCTATTGGCCTGCGGTGCGCGAGATGCGTGTGGTGGGATCGTCAAGAGTCGTAGAAGAAAGAAGCGAAGAAGGGTGGCATGCGGCCCGGTATGACGCTGTATGCATCCCGTGCTGCTGTGGACTGTTTTGGCCTCCGGCAAGATTTGGCGGATATATAATGTCTGTTGTGGATGCGTTAGCGTGCTTGTTTGTAAATGACTTGTGTGCGAAATGCTCGTCCCATCTGTCCCATCGAAGAAACTCGCCTTTTCTCGGCTTGAAGCATTACGCCTATCAGTCGTCCGCAGCCTTGTGTCCTGTCTGACAAGCCAACCACCGGACCATCATCACTATCACCACCACAGGTACAATTAGTACGACTGCATGCGAAAGAGGCTGGCGATTCTGCGATCCCAGACACATTAACTATTTTGTCGCCTCGACCAATACCCACACGCCAAGCATCATCGCCAACACCCGTCGCACGCCTCAATACTCTGAGCTGTGTGGTACTATTCTATGACCACATACCGGCAGGTATCGACGGGACAAGGATTAAAATATCACTGCGTTGGTTAATAGTTCCTTTCACAATGTCGGCGGCGGCCGCCTTGCGGGCAGAGGGGCCCTTCCCACCGGACGTTCTCGTGGAGGTGAAGAGCAACCCGGGCAATAAGTAAGTCTTGTCGGTTGTATGCGTGTACTTGAGGCCGAGTTTGTGTATTTGTGCCTTCGAGCGACGCAGACGATCATTCTTCGTTGTGTCTGTATGTTTATCGTAGTGTCGTTCCCGTCCATCCGGCTGCAATCACGGCGCTCGCATGGGTCACCATGTCCGCCCTTTGACACATCGCCAAACCCTGGGTCCGCCAGGCCATTTGTCCGTCATGCATTTCCAAGTTCTCCAAACCATATTGAGCTCTCAATCATCCAAATTCTTCCCTTTATTATATCTTGACCCAAATTATTCCTCCCTCTTACAGCCAATGCTGCGACTGCGGTTCCTTCGACACCGAATGGGCCAGCGTCACTTACGGCGTCTTAATTTGCCTCCGCTGCTCGGGTTTCCATCGTTCTCTAGGGGTCAGCGTAAGCTTTGTCCGCTCACTCTCCCTTGACTCGTGGACACCGAAACAAGTGTACGCGATGCGGCTCGGTTCAAATTTTCAAATGCAAGAGTTTTTCCGCCGGCAACGGATCAGCAACACGGACATTCGGGTCAAATATCAAAGCAAGGCGGCGAGCGTGTACAGGAGTACTCTGTCGGAAGCAGTCGAGAAAGGGTGGGAGGTTGACTGGGAAAGCCGTAAGGCGAGGAAAGCAGCAGGAGGAGGGGGAGGGAGCAGTAGCAGCACGAGGCGACAGCGGTTGAAATCGGTTTCGTTGGTCTCACCGCCAAGAAAGCATTCATCCTTTCATGGGCTAGGGGCTGGTAATGATGCTGAAGGAGGAGGAGGGGAAGGAGAAGGAGATGTAGGACGAAGGAACGAAATCAGTGGTCGTCATCATCACCACCACAACGACCACCACAGGCAGAACAGCAGCGATACCAACCAAGAGTCTCAACCACCACTGCATCTACCATCTGCTGTAGGAAACGAAGGAGATGAAGAGTTCGTTGAGGTTAGAGTGGAGGGCGAGGAATCCATTGGCATCTCGATCCAGAAAGACCTTCCTACGGGGCACGCTCGTGTCTATCGCGTTACTCTTGCTAGTCCTGCCTACCGTGCTGGTGTGCAAACAGGAGACACTTTGGTAGGGCTGAGCAATCGGAGACTGGAGGAATATGATGAACTAATGGCTCTTATACCGAACATGGGCAGGCCGTTGACGCTTGTCTTTCGAAGAGGGCGAGGAGGAAGAGGAGGAGGAGGGCGAAGACGAGTGAGGGACGGGGGGAGGAGACAGGAGGGCTTTATGCCTGCACCCACCCAGTTAAGAAATGCGATGTCCGATTTTGGGGGTCATCCTATCCACAGCACTACCAATAGCAGCAGCAGCAGCAGCAACAACGACAGTAGGGAGATGAGTAGGAATAGGGCGCTGCTAGGGGCGGAGATTCAGCAGCAGCAGCAGCAGGAGCAGCACCAGGAAGGGAGGGGAAGGAATGCGGTATGTTTGAGGCTTGCGCCGTTACCACTGCCAAGGAGGAGGCGAGCGAGCAGTGCAAGCGCACTGACCGTAAGTCGAAGTGATAGTAGTAGCAGCAGTAGCAGCAGCAGCAGCAGTAGGAGAAGGTCCAGGCAGGTGACTGTACCAGCTAGTGTGAGGAGGGGAAGCAGCAGTAGTAGTAGTAGTAGTAGTAGTAGTAGTAGCAGCAGCAGCAGCAGCAGCAGCAGCAGCAGCAGGAGGGAAAGTGGAGATGATTCGTCGTCTTCTGACGAGGAGGACGAAGAGGGACAGGAAAGAGGGCAGGAGAGAAAGGAGGAGAGAAGCGAAAGCCCCGCTAAACACGAAGACCGATCCAGAAGCCTCTCAGGGGAAGAAGGAGGAGCAGTAACAGCTGTATCAGTAGCAACGACAGTGGTTGCATCTGTGGGAGTCGCAGCAGCAGTAGCACCGTCGGTAGAGAGTGGAGATGACGGTCAGAATTGTAATCGCCCAACACGAAGCACGTCCAGCAGCTCCAGCACCAGCATCAGCAGCACTAGCAGTGTTTCGTCTGAAAGGACTGGAGTCGGCATGTTGAAAGGAGGCCGAGAACAAGAAATGGAAAATCGCGGATCTCTGTTGGTGGGAAATGAGCTGGAAAAAGGGGAAGCAGCCCAAGAGCACGGGAAGGTGCAAGAGAAAGCAATAGCTACCGAGCCTGCAGGAGCGATGGTCAAGGAAGAGGGAGAGGAGGAGGAGGAAGAGGACGGAGGGAGTAGAGCATCACTATCATCACCGCCATCATCTCTCCTTAGGCTTCCTGCCCAAAGATTGGCGGGGTTGTATGTCGAGGATCAGGAGGAAGAAGGAAAAGGGGAGGAGGGAGGAAGAGGGCGTGAAAGAGGAGAGACCACCAGCAGCATGGCGACAGCTTCGTCGCCCTCGCTGATGGGCAAGAAGGAGGGGGGGGTTCGGAGAGATTCCACACTAGCAGCAGTAGCAGCAGGAGCGGTGAAGGCAGGGATACAATCCACGAAACATGTCCACGACGAGTCGCGAGAGGAAGCAGCCCAAGGGCCAACACCGGGACATGCATTGGCAACTCCATCAGAAGTGTCCCCACCGCCAGTACGACAGCCAGCAGAATCTGCAATTGAGCATTTCTTGCCCTCCATGTCCTCTCATCCCCCTTCTCCTTCTCCTTCTCCTCCTCTTCCCCCTCCTTCTTTTCCTCCTACTCCTCCTCTTCCCTCCCAAGCACTAGCAAAAGGCGGACGAGTCTACGTCCGTCCCGAGGGGGGGATCGGCCGATGGCGTTCTGCGATCATCATACGATTCCACAAAACCCGGAGTCCGGTGAATGGGAAACACCTGCTGAAAGTGCAATACAGAGATGGCACCGTGGAAGAATATGTGGACATTGATGATATCGCGCCCACCCGGAGGGGTGCACCTGAAGTCGTGGTGACAGCAGAGGGAAAGGGAGGAGGAGCAGAGGTAGGGGAAACAATAACGGTAGCGGCACCCTCTCATTCCTCCTCCTCCGCTTTGTCGTTCTCTTCTTCGTCGTCCTCCCCTCCACGTTCCCACCGCCACCATCAGCATCATCAGCAGCAGCAGCATCACCCTCCTTATCCATGCGAAGGTTCCTTCGAAGGTCCCTCTTCCTCTCGTACCCCCTCCTCCTCATCTTCCTCCCATCATGCTTTCCGACACCGACAAGAAGAACTCGCCCGCAAATACTCCGCAGCTGTCGACCGCTTCTCCTTCCCCTCCTCCCCTCCTCCCTCCTCCCCCCCCTGGCCTGCCACCGGCCCTCCTTCCTCCTCCCATCCCCTCCCACAACAACAACTGCAGCTGCAGCAGCAGCGGCAGCATCGAGCTCGTGAATATACGGTTGTGTTTAAAGACGGTCCTCTTGGATTCACCTTGAGCAAGGTTGAGGGAGGGAGGGCTGTCGTGACCAAAGTCGCACCAGCGGGTCAAGCGGTACTGGGCGGAGTGAGGCTGGGAGATGCACTGGTAAGCTTGGACCACCAAGAATTAATCTTGTATGATGCAATCATGGCGAGGTTTCCCTTTCTACCCCGGCCCTTGGTGGTAGGCTTTAGGAAGAAGATGGAGGGGTTGGGGTATGAGGGAGCGAGGAAGGGAGGGACGGAGGGAGCGTTTATAGAGCGAGGGAGAGCGGCGGGGGTGGGAACGGGGGAGGGCGGGAAGGCCTTCGCGGGAGGCTTTGGGAAGTCAATGCAGGTTTTACAGAGAGGTACGAACGCTGTCCTGGCAAAAAGTAGCAGCAACAGTAGCGGCAGTCGTCCAGTGGGAGGCGGCTGCGGGTTGACGACCAAAATATGTTTGCGAGACCAGCCGGGGACTGGGGAATTCGATACGTGCTTTTCCGAGGGCCCTCTGGGGATGCGGTTGGAGGAAATGGCAGTGACGTCAAGGGAAAGAGGACTTATGTATGTCTGTCAAGTGCTGCAGGTGACGCCAGGGGGGGCCGCGGAGAAGGAAGGGGTGGTGGATGGGTGTGTGGTGGTGGGAGTGAATGGGGAGAGATTCATTTCGCATGCGCATACGGTAGCGACGCTGAGGTATGGAAAGAGGCCGGTAGTGGTCCGGTTTAGAATGCCTCGGTGAGGGAGGGAGAGAGGGAGGGAGGAAGGGAGGAAAGGGGATGCGGGGGGTAAGAAGAAAAGAAGAATAGACGATTTACATACAAACGCTATCAATTAAAAATCAATGTTGGTAAAGGTTTTATACTTAGAGAGGCACACTCGCACAATCTTATGTTATTTTATTTCTTTTTTGAGTAATGGACACACTAGTTTACTCAAGCCTCGTAAAAATCTTACTCCCTGTGCAACCAGTGAATCTCGTCATCCACGTCCTACCTTTTTCAGGTTATCACCCACACGCACACGCTGCAAATTACTACACTATTTTGACAGCACCTCGTTCCCTATCTTCCCCCATCCTACACTCCAAAGTCTCCAAACTTACTCTCCTCCTCAAACCCAAATCTCTGTCTCGCCTTCCTACTTTTCAGCCCCTCCATTTGCTGCAGCTTTTCCCGTTGCTCCTGCTGCGCGGCCTCCAACTTCGCGATCGCCTTGTCAAAATCATCCATCTCGGCCCCTTTCGTCCACTGCTCCCCCTTCATCTCCTTCTCGTCGTCCTCGTCTTCCTCTTCATTGTCACTAGACCAATCAATATCACCCCTTTCTTCCTCCCAATTTTTGAAGAACTTGTTGTACTGCTCGTGGAAGTTTCGGGCAAAAATCGCGATGGGTAGTGTCAAGACAATCAATGACATGTAGTCCATCACCACATCCAGCACTTCACCGGCGGTCGTTTTGGGCACCAGCATTATGACTGTAGGCATGGGTGTAGTGTCACTGATGACGTACCACATACTCATAAAAATGTTGGCATGCGCCGGTTCCACCAACGTGCCGTCCCGTCCTCGAGTCAAAAACGCGCCAGTTGGGAATTCGGGTGTCACCCTGAACGTCCCATGCTCGGCAAAGAATATCGCTGTTCCAAACATCATGGCCAAGCACAGCATCGCTATCAATGCCAATCCGATCGCGGGTAGAGACGCCTTCAAGGTGGAGAAGAACAACGGGGCTCCCTCCGCATAGTCGCCCAACCTCAAAAATCTGAAGAGAACCCCCATTTCGAAGAGACGCATGAAGTGCGGGCTGTCTCCTTGCGAGAAGACACCTTTGGTGGACACCACCATGTGCATGTAAAATGGAAGCACGCGCGTCACTCGAATGAGGCCCAGCGTCCTAATCATGGCTGATGAGGCAAGGTCCCTCTCCAACCGCTCGAGGATGGTCTTCAAGTAGTACGGGAACAAGGCGAAGAAGTCCACCAACATGATGAACGTGAAGAAGTACCGAACAGTTTTAAACAACCCACCAGGCTCGTAGCTCAAATTAGCGCTTGGGTTAATCACACGGTAGGGCACTGCATGCGCCGTCGCAAGCCTCGTCAAATAATCCACCGTAAACGTGGCCATTGCAAAACCCTCGGCAATCTCAATCTCCTTATCCGGCTCGTATTCACAAATCTCTTCGCAGTAGGGTACTCCAATGGGGCGAACCTTTTTGGGATACAAGCGTCGATGCACCCGCTCCTCTTCAGATTGCACCAAGCCTCTCAAATTGTACAAACCAGGGTTCTCTGTCACTGGGGCGACCTCGTCCATCCATGATGGCTCCGCGTAGGCAGCAGGAGCGACATCGAAGGGGGAAGCACCGGCGGCAGCAGGAGCAACACCGGGGCCTGCAGGAGCCGCATCAGCAGCAGGGGTGACTCCGGCGGCTGCTGCGGCTTCTGCAGCTTCCTTCTTCTTCTTTTCCTCCAGATACTCGTTGTACATTTGCCTACCCGCCTCGTAGGTGCTGCGGTCGTATACGTTCACAGGCATCACTCTCGTGGGCATGCCGAAGCCGTCCCAGCACGTGAAGCCCACAATCATGTGCGAAGGGCAGTAATAAGGAAAGTGCTTGAACTCAAACATTGTTCCCAAACTGAAGGCCACGATAGAGAGGAACAAGCAAGCGTTGATAAAGGCGGATACCAATCGAGCGGTAAGCGAGAAACTGGGATCCTCCATAGTCATGAAGAGTCGGCACTTCCAGTTCAATTCCTCTGGCATTAGCTGCGCGTGGCCTCGGCCTGGGCCGTGTCCGTGCCCGCCATGGCCGTGTCCGCCACCATGTCCGTGTCCGCCACCATGCCCCCCCCCGTGGCTTTTGCCGTGGCCACCCCCGCCGTGGCTCCCATGCCCTCCTCCTGTGTGCCCGTGAAGGTCGTGGTCGATTACCTGGGAACAAGCAAGGGAGAAGGGGCAGAGGGAGAGAAAAATCAAAACGCGGAATAAGAAAGCCAAGGTGAGTCGATCGATCCAGGGTAACGAAGAGGAGCACTGATAGCCGTAAGCTTGCATCCAATCAGGGACCACGTCCACCTTTGTCTCTCCCTCTTTCTTGACTCCAACTCCAGCACACCAGCATGTCCACAGAGTCTCCCATACAATAACGAGGAAATGGTGCCACAACACCTTCTAGCCCACAGTCATAATTGGGAAGGGCTGCTTGGGAAGGACTTGCTTGATTAGACGCCTGGACAAATGATTTTGACAAAGTATCTAGCCTCGTTCCACACTTCTTTTCCTCTGTCGCTTCCACACGTACCTTGGTAGGCTTGGTAATGGAGTGTGGCGGCTCAATGTCCCCACCGGCCATGATTGTCCTCCCTGAGAAATGGTGTGGGGGAATAAAGGGGGGACAGATTTCATGAGAAGATTGAGGCCATCAGCGAATTTGTTCACAAAATGGACATGGCCAAGTATGTGTCATATACGTCTTGTGCAGTAGTGTCAAATGTAGGCCACTTCGGAGTATTGTGGGTCTTTTAAAAATCACGAATGCTGCATCCGTCCGTGACTTTCCGATGCAGTGGCAAGGTCAACAAGCGATGCAAGGAACAGCTCGAAGGAAGGGGACAAACGAGTATTTTTTTTCCAAATGACACCTTTCGACGGGTGGCCTGTGACAAGGCAAGATTATGCCAACAGACACACGGCTGCGCATTGCTTTGGCACATAGCACAAATGATGCCGTGCAAGCGTGCGTGTGCATATAATGGCGCCGTATTGCCAAAAAATCCACGCCATAGACGCGAGACACGCGGCGCGAAGAACACGGTAAGTTTCACATCCCCGTGACGGGACGCTCCCCACCCCTGAGCGTTGCCGAGCTTTAAATCACTACAAAACCGGTCCCCATGACCAAGTACCTATGCACTCATGAGATTGATTGAATACATAATAGTTATGCCAACCTAGCTTTGAGCTTTATGTCAATTTTCAGCGGCCAAACAATGTGTTGGCCTGTGACTTCCGGGCCTGCCACTGATGGGGCGGGTGGTACAGTGTTGCTTCTTGTCTTCCAATCGTCCCCTTGGGCAGCTACGCAGGGCGCTAATTATAAAGTCTTTTTAGGCAGAATCGCATGCATACTTGTCTACCACCTCTTCCACATCTCATCCCCTCTTCCACGGCACCGCAAGAATAGAAGGAGAGGAGACTACGTCGGACAAGCCTGTCCGCGACCATCAAGGAAGCTAAGCAAGCTGCAACAACATGGGCGATTGGCCACCTCTGTCACCAAGATATACATGGCGAGTTGCACCGCGTGGAGTGTAGTTAGGGGGCAGGGAGAAGCATGTAAAGCTTCGAGAGGATAAGGCGAAATAGTCCGGAGCTCTAGTTTGCTGACCGGCGGTGTTTTGCACGCAATACCTCGGGACCACGCGCATCTACACGTACACCTTCCGTACAATAATGCATGCCCTGCATACATAAGTGGACAAAAGATAAAACTCAAATGGCCAATGCTCGTCTGAACAAGAAATCTAAACAAATTTCAGGCTCTCCGCTTTTTTATTCTGAAGCTGCTGCGATGCAGATGGGCCTTTATTCTTTTATACAGTCACTAATATCGATCAGGGTATTAGAAAAGGGAAATCCTCCCTCCGCGGCATACCGGCTGCAAATTTCAATTCCCGCACCGCGTTTACAAAATTGTTTTGCACATCTCTCTCTTTCTCTCTCTAACTCTCATTCTCTCTCTCTCATTCTCTCTCTCTCTCTCTGGCACCTCATTTTCAAGCGTCGTGATCGACGCTTTTCCATCCGACTCCCATACATTACCAACTACCCACCGAGCTGACACTTTCCTTGCGCACACGGGCTTGCGCCGCCGCTGCTACAGCCGCAGCCTCAACTACATGATCGCTCAGCAGCAAGCCCGTCCTCGCCATCGCTGCTGGAGCTGCAGCTGGTGCCCTCTCCCCCTCCTCATCGTCCGTCCCGTCCTCCCCGTCCACTTCCCCCTCCTCCTCCTCCTCACCCTCCTCTTCACCGAACCCATCCTGGTCATAATCCATCGAGTCTACCCGCTCCCGCTTCCGAGAATGCAATCCATTCTTCCCCCCACCCTTCCCACCCTGCGAATCCTTCTCTTTCTTCTCCTTCGTCTTCGTTTTCTCTTTCTTCCTCGCTTTCCTCCTCCGGTCCCTTTGGTTCTCGTCTGTGTATGCATATGTCTGCTGTTCCCGCCAATACGCGGCAGTCTTTGCTAAAACAAGACCATTTCCCGTCGAGGCCACGCTCATAGACATCACATCATCCTCCTCCTCCGCTTCCATGTCCTCCTCCTCCGCTTCCATGTCCTCCTCCTCCGCTTCCATGTCCTCCTCCTCCTCCCCTCTCTCCTGATCATCATTCTCTACCTCTTCGTCCGAACCCCTGCTGCTGATGCTACTGTTGCTGCTGCTGCTACTGGAGTCGTCCTCGTCCTCGTCTTCGTCTACGTCCTCGCTGCCACAAACACTACTTCCACTGCTATGCCCGTCCTCCGACGTAACCGACCGTCCCTCCCACTGTTCCTCCCCCTCTCCTTCCCCCTCTTCCTTCTTCACAGTACTCAAGCGCTGCAACTGCTGCTGCTGCTGCTGCTGCTGCTGCTGCCAGTACCTATAGACATCCGGTGTGGCCACAAACCGCGACGACCTCCTCAGCAAGTACGGGTCAAATGGAAAATACGAGTCAAGCGGGTTATGGTTATTCCGCCTTGTGGCCTGCACCTCTTCCTCCCCCCCCCCCCCCCAACCAAGCCCCACCAACGCTCCCGCAGGAACAAAGGCATGTAAATGGGCCAAGCGCAGAAATTCACGTTTGACACTCTCTAAGCAATGGTCCAAAGGCCGTAAAGGCGAGCAAGCCAATCGACCCAGCCTCATCTTCAACCCCAACTGCTGCGCCAAGGAAGATGAGGAAAAAGAACCAAGAGGCATGCCATCCTTACATTCGACGGATGCTACAGCAGCCGCTGCTGATTCTGATCCAAGGCCGACGCCTAAGATGTCCTCCCCATCTAGTGTAGAGTGATGAAAACCCACCACATAAAAAACCGCCTGACAAATTGAATAAAACAAAACATGTCTTCCGGTTCCCTCTTCCTCCCCATCCTCTTCCTCCTCCTCTCCCGCTAGCCCGCACCCTCCTTCCTCCTTTTTTACCGCTCCCCAACCATACTCCTCCTCCCCTTCCTCCTCCTCCTCATGCTTCGCCAGCAGCATCATAATGTTCAAATCGGAGGCACTTCTAGCCAGGTACGTCTCAGCCGCTTCTACCATCACCGTCAACGCCCTCACGATCCCCCCAACCGACAAAGCTCTACTCCTCACCAAAAATGAAGATAAATAAGCTAATGCCGCCTGGCGTGCCCCAACGGGCGCGTTCTCCTCTCGTAACGCCCGGACCAGTAAACGGTCAACAAGAAGAGAGGGCACCCTCCCGGCAGGGTCACGGGCCGCCAGATAAAACAAGACAAATTGCACATACTTACATCGGTGCGTCGCCAAGATTGGGCCTTCTAAAGTCGGTGCCAGACCCTCAAACAACTGAGCAGCATGTGCACGCCCTTCCTCACCTCCCTCCCTCCCAACAACGCGATCCAAATGCTCAAAGAGCAACAACATTACACAATCCAGTTTCTCCGCCATCTCATCCACCTCATCCTCCCCCTCCTCTCCTTTGTCTCTTGGGTCCTCCTGCGCTTTCACTGGTGCTGCTGCTGCTGCAAGTGCTGCAGCATGATGATGAGAGTATACGATGAAGTTCGGGTCTTCAACATAGACGTGCTCGGACAACACCAACGCTGCCGACGGATCATGAGCCAAATGGACAGCAATGGCTGCAGTAGGTTCTGATTCTGCGACGGCTTTCTTTTCTTCTACCCTGGCCTCCCCTGAGTCTTCGATTTTGATTTCGACATCGATTTCCAAACACCGCTCGATGATTAGCCCTAGAACCCTGTCGCGCAATGGTGCGCCACCTACACTCCCCCCAGTGCCGCCGGTTCTGCTACTGCTACTACCCTTGCTACTGCTGCTTCTCTTCAGCACTAGCCCTCCACCACTACCGCCGTTACTACTGCAGCAGCTGCTGCTGCTGTTGCTCACGCCAAGGGTGGATGTATACTCGGATACTCGAAGGAGCTGTCGTGCGTAATTGACCACACTCCCTGACCCTTCGATTCGTCGATGAGGAAAGGCATCGGCAAGAGCGGGATAAAGCTCTGGTACACCGGCAGGGACGAGAGTCAGGACGGTTCTGAGTGCTTCGTGGACAGATGCCTTGCGGGCCGCATCGGTGTCGTCGTTGTTCTCATCGTTCTCCTCTCCTTGGGGCTCTTGTTGCCGCTGCAGCTGCTCTTGCGTCTTTGGCAAGACTGGCCCCGGCGCGGCCAAGCTACGGGCCAGCATCTGAAGGGTCGGGTGGAGGAAGGTGCTCTTGGCCGAGACGAGGTGAGCGAGGAGGTTGACAAAGGCGGCACGGGACAGGCTGCCACCGCTCCAATCGTATTTAAACAAGGCCGAGAGTAGGTCATTGAACTTGTCGGGGTCGCCCGTAACGGTGGTAATGCATGAGGCGAGGGATAGGAAGAGCCGGGGGAGAGTTTCCATGTCGTCGCGTGATCTGTGTTTGAGTTTGAGTGGATGGAGCAAGGAAAGAGAGGCTTAGTTAGCAGTATCCAGGAAATACATGCATTCTGAAAATGAAGGGGGCCTGCCAATGAAAAGATACAGACCAGTTTAATGTAAAAGACGGCTAAAATTATCCACGTATCGACTATTACGACCTCGGTAAAGGAACAGCACCATAATCCACACCTTCCCCCGGCATTTTCCCTATTTTTATACCTGATGGTGTTCACGATATGCACGTAGTTAGTCCCGTTACCCCGCAGCTTCATGGCCAACGCCGTGCTAACAAATGACTTAACAGGCACCAACTCGGGGGCATGCAGAGCCGCCGCAACGGTAGCCATCGTAGCTGCCGACGCAGCGGAGCACCTGAGGGTAGAAGGACTGCCCCCTCCCGCGACACCATTCCCATTACCGCTCTTGTTGTAGCCCAGGGCTGGCAGGCGCGGCGGTGCTGACGGCGCTGTGGCAGCGACATTGAAACCCGCCATATTTACCTAGAATGCCCGCTTAGTGCTTGTGCGTCTATGTAGCGCAGGCCTCCACCCCCTCCCGAACAAAGAAGCAAGGCCACCGAACAGTGATTTCCTGCTGATGATGATGCGAGCTCGCAGCCCTCCCGGAAAAAGGCAACGCCAGAAGACCAAAGACAAGAGATTGCCTGTAAGATCATAGAATGGGGTGTAGTATGCAATTGAAAACATGAGCTAAAATTCATGGTCAGCGACAGCGCACATCCTCGGCACAGGCAAGCATGGCCCACCAGCCACCATCGCTTCTTCTCGATCGTCGACGAAAACGCGACCTTATCCCGCTTGTACCCACCACTTCCACACTCTCACACATCAACAAATGACCAGAGTCCACTAAATCCGTTTGTCTTTTCCGTTTACCCCCATTGGTGTATTTTCTCAGCTATGCGAATCATTACGGGCGACGATGGCGGCCTCCTCAAGTCCATCGACCTGGAAGCCCAACGCATCGTCGTAGCCGGTCGCCAGCAGCGGGCACGGGCCATTCGTGCGCTGTGCTGGGCTCGAAACGGTACAATATTTGCAGCTGCGCGGCAGGATGGTGTCATAAGCTTGTGGGAGGATGGTGTACAGGTATGTGGCATAGTGGTTGCCTGAGGGATTGATAATGGAAAAGCAAAAATGGGAAGATACTTTTTATTGTATGTGCCAGACTTCTTTTCCTCATACACCACCCACTACTTCGCTTTGAAAGATGCCTCACCTACTCAAGATATGCAAAGGCATAATAAATGCCGACGTAGTGGGCATGGCTTCGACAGGAGGGGAGACCATTCAGTCCGAGGCAGAAGAACTCCTCGTCGTCGCTCACGAAGACGGCAAGGTCAAGCTCCTCGCCCCCTTTCAATCGACAGCAGATCAGGAGAAAGACGTGTTAGTTGCTGAATGGCAGCTTAAAGCCCCTTTAACATGCATGGCCCTAGGATCTCCCTCGAGCGGGCTAGTGGCCGTCGGAGGAAAAGAGCGAGAGCTGGGATTGTACGATTTGAGCACGGGAGAAATAACATGGGAAGCACGCAATGTTCCCCATGACAAGCTCAGCCTCCGCCAACCAGTCTGGGTCACCGCCGCACATTTTATTGATAGTGATGACGAGGGAAAGGCAGGGAAGATTGTGGCCATCGGCACGGGGTACAAGCAAGTGAGAATTTATGACATAAGAGAGTCGAATCGAAGGCCCGTGCGAATGATGGATCTCCCAGAGGGGTATCGAATCACGACATTGTGTAGCGGGAAGAGCAGCAGCTCTCGTAGTAATGAGTTGGTGAGTGGCGATGCGGGTGGGAATGTGTATAGATTGGATGTTGGGAAGATGGCCGTGGTGGGGAGGATGGAGGGACCGGCAGGGTCGATACGAGGGTTGGTGCGACACTCTAGCCCAAGTTTGCCATTTGTGGCCTTGGCGGGATTGGATAGGATGGCACGTGTGTATGACTTGCGGAAGCCTCGGAAGGAGGCGTTCAGGTTTTACTTGAAACAGAGATTGACGGCGGTGTTGTTTTCGAGACAGGGGAGGAGGGGGAAGAAGGGGAAGGCAGAGGAGGAGGAGGAGGAAGCGCGGGCGGTGTTGCCGGCGGCAGACGATGAATTGGATGCGATGGAAGATGATGTGGGCAGTTTAGACGAGGAGGAGGGAGAGGAGGAGGAGGAAGAAATAGGGGAGCGTGGTAGTGATGACGAAGAGACTGAGGGCGGGAAGAAAGATAGAGTTAGGGTCCAGCGGATCTATGAAAATGAGGAGGATGACGAGAAAGAAGAGAAAGACTACGAGGAGGAAGAGGAGGAAGACGAGAGTGACGATGAGGAGAAGGTGACCTTTGGTCATCGGAATGATGGCATGAACGTGGAATTGAATATTGTGGGCGAGCTGGATGAAGGAGACGAGGAAGACAGTCTTGGTGGTGTTCAAGAAACGAGAAAAGGAGGAAGGAAGGCGCCAGCCAAGCGTCCACGGCGATAGAAGGGAGAGATAACATTGGAGAAGAAAAGAAGACTGTTAAATTGCGGGCGCTCGGTAAGTGAGAATGGAAAAATGTCCCTGATACGAGAGAGAAATAGCCGTGCCATGGAGCAGACGAAAAAAGATATCTGGGGGAGACAACCGTTTTTAAAGACAAATAAGGGGATCTGCGGAAGATCACCAGACTGGCTAATGCGTGGTACCACGCGGAAGCAAGATCGAGCAAATGTGCGAAGTTTGTTCATTTGAAGATAAAGCATTTTTTTGGCTATTTGGTCATTGGTCATGCGATGTCATCTTGCGATTAGGCATGGGTAGGTCGTTACTACGCGATGGTACTTGAAAGATGTGCTTGAGTTTTGAAAAATGGAAATAGGAGAAAGTGTAAAACAAAAATGATTATTGTTTGCTTGTACATTTTTTTTTTTTTTTTGAGACCATCATTGCATTATCACTCTCCCTTTCGTCTTCTTCAAATTCCTCTTCTATTTTTTTTTCCTTCCGCCATGTCGCCATCTTCCTTTTCTGCCACTAGCCATGGCCAAACGGATATCGCCGCCCAGCTGTTCCAAAACGTATTGATCTTCATTTTGGGCTGTGTGTGGGTTGGCCCCTGGAACCCTAACCCTAACCCTCCCCCTCTACGCAATGCTGCCACTCTATCTCATATCATCTTTCGGTGCTTGGTACACAAACCTGCTTGCATGGCCTCCACCTCCTTGCCGCTCGCACAGATTCGTGGGGGATGGGTTTGAAGCCCTCTCTGAAGTTTGACGTGTGGTTCTACAAAAACGAATGGTCACTGCCTTCAAGGCGGCTGGTTATTGCCTGGGGCAATTTTTGTTCATCGCCCTGCCGACCAGAGGGGCATACATGCATCCGAGCCACACAAGCCGCAAAACGATTGAAGTGCATGAGACTTAAGGGCCTTGTCCATGGGGTGTGATGCTATGCACGGAACAGTGTCAGCTTGCTTCGGCACTCGCCATATTTGTAAGAACTAACTGAAGAAGTCAAGTCAAAGGCAACAAGCGTGCAACAGCAAGCGCCACCAAAAAATCTTCACAAAAGTACACAGTCGTGCAACATGTAGTTCCTTTGTCTGTCAAGGTGTGTCTGCCTGAAACATTCGGCAGGTTCCAAGTCTTTGATGTAAAGTCGAGGCGGCGGGCGGCGGACGGGGCGCGCGAGGCAAGAGTGGGGCATGGATTCTGGTGCAGCATCAACGAAGCGCCTGTTCAGGCCCTGAACTTCAGGGGCACTGTTCTTCTTCTGGTCTAACTTCCACACGAGTTCAAAGCAAAAGCAGCACTTATCTTCTGTGCACCGCTATCGCTATGTTTCGGCCCGCCCCCACTCGGAATCCGGCCTCTTTTCTTTCAAGGCAAGGAGCAGACGGCGCTTTCATCTCTTTTGCCAACTCGTCTTCATTGATTAATTGATCTATATATGCCACCCTCTCGACTCTTCAACTCTCACCAACAGGCATGGCACAATCTCCATTGCCATCGAATCCCATGCCCGAAAGCACTGGTAGAGAGCCATTGGTGGTCCGCCGGCGTAGTCGAGAGCGCTCCATGGACGGGGACACTTCGTCATCAGGCCAACCTCTCGCCAATCCACCTCTCGCTTCGCAGTCGCAGCTCGCTTCGCAGTCGCAGCCGCACCAACCACGGCGGCTGCCGAGTTCGATGAGCAGCTCATCAAAAGATGGTTTTGCGCGCAGGACCGAGGACACCTTTAGAGACGAGATTGTTCGGCAGATATTTGGGGAGAACTTGGGATGCATCCGAGACGACGCATCCTGTGCGGTGGAGAGCAAGATCTTGCTGCACGGCCGCATGTACATTACAGACAAGTTCGTATGGTAAGAAGGGGAGGATGGGAGAGAAGGGACTAGGATGATAGGAATCATAAGTGAGCGAGTTGATACAAATAGACAGCATAAATACTATGTGGAGGAAACGATAGAGAACACTGCCTTACACTGCCTTGTGTTGGTAATGTTCTCTCATGGGCAAGGACACGATGGCAGCCAAGTTTCCAAGCACGATTTGTCAATTGGTGGATCCGACAATTTGTATAGTCTCGCAATCACTGCACCACTACAACTCTCCTCCCAATTTTCAATCGCAAAAAATGGTGTTGGGGGTACTGCGCATGCCAGGGGCTATTGCTTAACGAGCAATACTCCGCTTCAAAGAACGCGGGTAGCACTTATAGGATCTGAAGATACTATCGCTACTGACGTTCTATGCGTGAGAATTTTAGATAGATAAAATGGCAGTCCATCCTTCGTCACTTTTTCTTCTCTTTTTTTCCTCTTCCCTCGCATACCCAGCTTCTACAGCAACTTTTTCGGTTTTGAGAAAAAAATAAAAATTCCCTTTTCTCACGTCCGCACCTTGACCAAGGGTAACACGGCGTTACTTATCCCTAATGGCATTAATATTCAAACCATGGGTAAGGAGTACTGCTTCCGGTCGTTCTGGGATCGTGACGAGGTGTTCCTCCACATGGCGCAATGCTATCGAGCTTACCATCGCATGCCTCCTGTTTCTCGGGAAGCCATCATGGAGTGTCGCTCCATCGATCAGGCCGGCAATCTCGAGACGGCTGCTGCTGCTGCTGCTGCTGCCGCCGCGAACGACTCGGCAGCATCGGTCGCACCCATTCCTTCGGCTACGCCGACTTCGCGTCCACATAAGCAGCAGCTACAGCAGCAGCCGGTACTGCCATCAGATTCGAAAAGTCAAGCACCCTCTCCGGCTATGCCCGTCGTACCCACCTCGCCAGGACTCGTGGTTTTCCCTCCTCCGTTGGAGCTTCCCGCGTCCGACACCCACGCCCCCACCAGGAGTGAGGGAGGCGGATCGCCTGAAAGCGGCGAGGAAAAGGTCCCCGTGCCACCAATATTGGAGGGAGCGCGTAGCTTGGGGTCTATGGGGGAGGAGGACATGTTGGATTTTGATGACCTGAGGGAAGGCACGCAAAGTGTGGTGTCAGAGGGAGATTTGGGAGCGGCATTAACCCAGGCCCTGGCGGGTCCTCAGTTGAAGGAGAGGGGGCTGGAGTTCATACTGCCTAAGGTCACCGTACAAGAGTTTTTTGAGGACTATATCTCGGATAAGGCATCTCGGGGGGTGGACAAGTACCACGGTATGGAGAAAGGGGGGGGGGAATACGATATAGAGAGAGGCGAAGCTTCATCTAAGCAGATTGAGGAGGAAGACGACATTTTTGCAGCATATAATTACTTCCTTCCAATTCTATCCCTTATTTCGTCCCACTCAGAATGGGAAGGCGACACGCAGATTGAAGTGACACCCTGGCAGGAAGTGAACCAGGGGGTGGGAGCCACGCGCACTATCCATTTTGTTACCAGTCTGGAGGTGGGTATCAGAAGACGACATGCGTGAGGTGTGCCTGATTTCTTCTATTCTATTATAAAACTGAGATAGCTTGCAGGGAGCAGACTTCTCTATAGTCCTTCTTCTTTTTTTCTCTACACACATCCTCCCCCCCCCTCCCCCTTCCCGACACCTCAATCACTTCATATCAGGGACTACCTGTCGGCCCGCCCACCGCACTCGTCATGCAAATGCAGCGTGTCCGCGTCTTTGGACAGCATGGGATGATCCTCGAGACGTCTTCGGCCATGGAAAATGTTCCCGCCGGGGATTGTTTCGTGGTTGAAGACCGGTGGGTCGTCCGGCCTTTGCGGACAGGCGAGGGAGGGGAACAGGGCGGGCTCTCGATCGAGACGTCGTTTGAAGTCAAGTTCGTCAAGAGTACCTTCTTTCGGAAGATCATCGAGAGTCGCTCGCGTGCGGATACACTGCAATATCATCGGCGTTGGTTTGAAATGATTGAGAAGCGATCTGCCCGCAAGCACCATGACCGGGCGCTTTCGCGGTCCCATGCACATGCACGCCGGTCTGTCCATCCGCCACGGAAAGCTATTGGTGCTGGTTCTGGTGCTGGTGCTGGTGCTGGTGCTGGACGGAAAACTGCAGGAGGCATGGGAGGACGAGGAGGGGAAGCGGTTTCAGCGAAAGGAGTAAGAGGACACGCTCGCGAAGCGCGTGCTGATGACGGAGCTTTATTAATGGTGTCGGAACCATTGATTGACCTGCTAAAGCGGATCAAGTGGGATCGGTTCGTGCTGGCTGTTATGGTGTTTACGTGTGTCTTCTACGTCCTTCGTCTTGTGCTCAATGCGGTGCTGCCCATTGGTTCTTATCTTGGTCTCGGGGGGGGCGTGGGGGTAGAGACGGACTTATTGTCGCCTTCATTGACGCCCCGGCAAGTGAAAGACCTTGTGGCGGAGCTAGTAGCGTTGCGGGTCGAGGTGCAGGAGATGCGGGGTGAGCTGCGGGAATTAGCGGGACGCGTATCTCCGCCCGGGGATTCCTACTGATAAGGGAAGACATACATCTTCTTTTCTCGGAATCGGTTTGGGTGAGGGGGGGGGGGGGGGGGGAGAAAGGAGTAGTGTCAAAAACGTGACCTTGATGACAGTGCGTGTAAAAGGATACATAGAAAAGTACAGTATAGTGGTAGTAAGTCGTGCATCCAAGTCGGATAGCCTCGAGTCTATAAAGAGTGCAAATTGTAGCGAGCTTTTTGTTGTCTGCTCGTTTGTTATTGTTGATATGTAGGGTTAGGGTTTCTTTTGAATATGCCTCGTCCCGATAATACACATGTTCGGAAGATATGGCCTTCCTTTTCACTCGTCGCTGGGTCCCTTCGCATTTGTCGACCTTTCCGTACTTTGTGGTATTTCCTCAACCCACATACACGTCCATTGCCTTTTTTTAAAGTCGCAAACACATACTCTGCCTGCGCCCCCTTGTCCCATTCCCGCTCCTCCCCTCCCAGTTGGTATCAAGCCACAACACACGTGTAAACTCCCATCGGACATCGACTCTTCAGTTTTCAACACAGCGTTGCAGGAGCCTCTGCGCCTCAGGAGCAAGGGTGCCCAAGTCATTATACACCTCCTTCATCTTATTCTTGGCCACCTTCAAGTCTTCCTCCGCTTCTGAGTACAGCGATGCCTCCTATTATTTATGTTGGAGGGTGGGCGGTGGTAGATGGGGATGACAAGAGGGACGTTGTTGCGTCAACCCCATGCCCGAAAATCCAGGTGTGTGATACCCTACATCTCTGACATCTTTAACACGTACCTTCTCATGCATACCCTGCAGCTCCGTCAACTCCTTCCGCTTTATCACCATACGTCGATGTCGAGCCAAGCCCTCAGGAGTCATGCCACCTAGCCGATCACTGCTGTCCTCCTCCCCTACCTGCCCCGCGGGCCCGTTTCCCCCTTTCCTCCTAACCGCCGCCGCCGCTGTTGCCAGTGCAGCAGCAACCGCATCGGACTTCTTTTTCTCCGCCGCCGTGACCACTGCTTGGGCGGCCGCGACTTTCGCAGCCTCCTGGGTCTCCACTTGTCGAAATTTGTCTTCCAATCCCATCTCAGCACACATCTCCTCAAATTCGTTCTGGGCGAAGGGTCCGAGGCCCTGCATCTTCTCCTTGACCAATGTCATGAGAATATTAAAGAGGGGACCGTCGAGTTGATCTTTGAGTCCGCCGAAGGTTTCCTAAATCGATATTAAGGACGGTCGAGAAGGGAAGGGGGGTGAGAGATTGCGGAGGGCTTGTTGAGGAGCAGGGACATGTGCGTGGCAGACAAGGGGAGAGAATGGGGGAGTGATGTGATGCAACACAGTCCACCGCTTCATGCGACGCCCCTCTTTTCGACTACGTGGCGGGCGCAGAGACTGCGTGGGTACAGGGTCAAGCGGAATGAGCTCCTACCAACCCTCGAAGGCCACCGCACCCATTCATGCCCAGGACCCGCCTCGTCAATCAATTCTTCTATTCCCCTCCCGAAAATGCCATATCCCAACCGTGGGGGCTTTTTAATCTCACGCCCACGGCAAAGCATCACGCCTTCCCTCCGCCTGCCACGTCTCTTTATCCCCTCCCATTCGGCCCTCTGGACACCAAGACCTCCATCCGAATCGCGCCTCCGCCATCGACTTACCGGTACGTCCTTGGTACACAAGTGCTTAACTGTATTCTCCAGATACTTGTCCACAAAGAGCGTGCGCAGGTGCTTCATGCTGGCGGTAGCGGCTGGGTTAAGCGTCGTCTTCTCCATCTGATAATGATAATATGATGGTGCGGTGGACGACGGGGCGGTGGCTGTTGAGGGCGGAGAGAGCGGGCTTGAGAGAAGAGAATGAGATGTCAGTAGACAACACCAGAAAGAGATCGTAGTGCATGCACATAACCACACCAAGGCACTGGAAATGTGGTCAATCGGTGCTACTACGACTAAGGAATGTTCCCGCCTTGAGCATCGCCTCAACGCCTCGCTGTCTCTTCGGCGAAGTGACTCGAGGCTTCGCTGCTTTTTGCTTTGCTTTTGTTTTCTGTGTACCTGATCGCATTCGGTCACTCTTCCTCTGTGCAGATGCATGTGCGCAGACTATCAACCTGCCAGGACATGTTTAATATTCCTCGGCCCACTGCTCCCCATGATCAAGGCTTTTACTTGGTGTCTGTGCCTCATTGACAACCCCTCCCCTTCTCCTTCATCTCCCGCCGTACATAGACTGCATAGGTCTGGTAGCAAAAGCAGTCGCCAAGCTTGACCAGGCAACCATGACCGGAGGGCCAGGAGGGGCGATCGGTGCCGCCGTCAAGGAGAAAGCAGGCAAGGGCAAGGCCAATGGACCGGTAGGCGGTTTGATGGGAGGAGGAAGGCCGCGAAGTGGGATAACGAGAAAGCTACTTGGCCATGCTTTTGATAAGTGTGTGCTTTTGGGAGTATAATCAGCAAAAGCATAGGGCATCTGCTGATTTTAAGGATGTTGTATTGTCGTCTTTTTTTCTTCCTGCCCTCCATATCGCGCCATACCTGCTCAGAAACCCTACCCTTCTCCCTCTTTTTCAATTAAACCCAGGCCAAGAAACAAGTATCGCTGTCATCCTTCTTCGGCAGCGCCAAGAAGGCAGAGAAGTGTGGCGATGGTGGCGGGGGGGAAAAGAGCATCAGTGTGAATGAAGCTGCTACGCCTAGTGCTAATGTGCGGGCGGGAGACGGCGGGGGCATGCTAATGTCACCTATTGGGGTCATGGCCTCGGCAACCGAGGCGGCCGCTCAAGCGAAAGGTCGTGAAAGAGGGGAGATGCAGGAGGAGGAGCAGGTCGAAGGAGCGGCGGCTGTCGAGAAGGAGACGGAAAAGGGGCAAGCAAAGGCGCCTGCGGAGGAGCAGGGGAAGCAGGAGCAGCAGGAGGTAATCGCGCCAGAACAACAGCAGCAGCCACAGACAACGCCTGCCCCGAGCGCACGCGTGTCCAGTAGAGCCTCTCGAGGCAAGCCCCTGGCCAAGAAGCGGGGTGCTCTCAAGGCTGCTGCTACCGCTGCAAGGAATGTTACTGCCTCTACCGCTGCTACTGCCCCTGCTACACCTGCTGCTACTCATGCTCCTGCTAGCTCTCCAGCTGCTACACCGACATCACGAGCGACGTTGATGCCACGGGGTAGGAAGACTGCGACTGGGGGCGGCGATAATGAGGGGAAGGGGAATGGGGGAGGGATGACAAGGTCTCCGCAGAAGACTTCCGAGAAGGAGGAAGCGATGAAGGAAGACATGGAGGTGGTCGTGATGGACGACACCGCAAACGAGGAGGTAGATCAAGGAGGTGGGGAGAATCAGCAACAAGGCTCGCACGTGATGATAATTGCGGATAGCAATGACGAGGGGGAAGCCAAATCGCCGGATGGGGTATCTGCTGCACCTCCTGCAGCTGCTCCAGCCGATTCCACCACCATCACTGCTACCCCGACTGTCATCAGCAAGGCCGCAGCCAAAAAAGCACCGGTCAAGCGAGGGGCTAGTCCAAAAGGAAAAGGCAAGGCAGCGGCTGCTTCCAAGGCTGGTGCAGAGGGATCGGCAGTAGCTGAGAGTAAGAAACCCGTCAGCCCCTTGGAGGCCTCGTATCAAGATAAATTGGAAAAGCTGCTGGTAGCCTTTGCACACAGAGGGGCGGCTGAGGCAGATTATCGGTTGGACGTGGAGGAAGTGCTAGAGGCAGCAAGAGCATGTAAGGTGGTCGCGGACAAGGCGGGGGGTGTGACTGCCACAGCTGCTGCCGCAACCACTGCGCCATCAGCGGCAGCTCATGCGGCTGCAATAGCAGCAGGGGAGGAAGGTAATAAAGAGGAGGCGACAAATGCCGAGGCACTTACAGAAACAGTGACAATACGAACAGGAGTAGATGTTACCACCAGTGTGTCGTCCGCCGCAGCCGTTGAGGCGGAGACTTCAAGTGTGACGGTTCCAGAGGGTTTGATCCCGCTCTTGGCACGTTTAGTGCAGGGCAGCCCGTTGCCGCTCTCACAGCTGACGCGTGACATTATCGAGTACTTGACGACAGAGTTGGTGCCATGTGTTGAGGAATTGCCTGTGGATGTACTGAAGAAGAAGATCCGATTGCTAGCTGAGAGAAAGGCGTATGGGGTCAAGCCCAGGGCGGCGATTGTGGCGGAAGACCTAGACAGCGAGGCGGTTTGGCGCTGGGAGGTGGTGCAGGGTGAGTTCTTGTCGAACAGAACAGAGGGGAAAAATGCCGTTAAAGAGGCCAGAAGCGAGAGGAGCAATGTAGGGAAGCATGTGAAGGCATTGTCACATTTGATTAAGACGATACGGAAGGACCCGACGGCTTCCGCTGCAATTAGCCAAGCGGAAGAGAAAGTGCTGGGGTTGGAGCGCCAGGCCGAGGTAGTTAAGCAACGCAAGGCTTTGGTTCAGAAGAAAGAAAAGGAAAAGCTGCGCGCCGTGGCGGAGAAGGCCGAAAAGCTCCGGCAGCGGGAGGAGGAGAAGTATCGTAAAAAAGAAGAGCGGGAACAGAAGGAGAAGGAACGACAAGAAGAAAAGCGGCGGAAGGAAGAGGCTGCCGCTGCTGCTGCAGCGGCTGGAGACGACGGGATCGATGGGTTTGGGGGGGGGAAGAAGAAGATTGCTGTTGTCCTGGACGTGAAGCAGCCTGCAATTTCCGCGTTTTTTAGCAAGGCAAAGACCCCCATCCTCGAGAGCGCGCAGACAGCGGCAGGAGGGTTACTGATGGGCGTTGGGGGCTCTTCCTTGCCTTTGAATGGACTAAGCGCCACCACTGCCGCTGCTGCTTTGGCTGGCTTGGGGGGCGATGCTGGTGGGGAGGTGACGGCGACAGAGGTGGCCATCGCACTGGAGGCAGCGAATGCAGCGAAGGTAGCTGCTATGGACGCAGTTTTTAAGGCAGGCCCCATGGATAGGGAGGAGCTGCTGAAGGACTTGAGAGAGCGGGGGAAGGCAAGTTTGAGCGCGCCACGCAATCCCAAACATAAGCCGCATCGTTTCCAGACCGTGCATGTGACGGTGACCCACAAAGCGGCGGAGGGAGGAATGTGGGCCCAGCCGGAGTTTGCAGTGTTGGAGGAGAAACGGTTGTGGAACGCGATGAAATTCTTATCTTTTGCCGAGGATGTGCGTCCGCCTTACTACGGAACATGGTCTCGACGGAGCCGTGATGTGAAGCCGAGGCGGTTCTGGGGGAAGTCCAAGTTTTTGGATTATGGGTACGACTCCGAGGAGGATTGGGAGGAGGGAGAGGAGGACGGGGATGGCGAGAATCTGTCAGTAACAGCCGAGAATGACAGGGAGGAGGACAAGGACTTTCAGGATGGGCTAGATTACACGGATGGATGGCTTGCGAGGGATGATGAGCTGGATCGGGAGGACGAGGAGGATGGGCAGGAGGGAGGGGAGGAGGGGGTTGGACGACAAGCAGGGCAGGCGGAGGAAAGGGGCTTTGTCCGCTTAGGATTGCATTTTTTTGATGTTGATTTTGAGGCGGAACGCCCGATTGTGGATGAACGCATCCGTCCTGCTTTGGCGGGGTATCGTGTGGTCTGCACTCAGGCTGGGGGCTTTCCAATCAAACTGCCATACTTTGGCGCGCCCGTTGATGAGAGTGTGGTCACGGTCAAGGACGGGGGGGCTGTCACGCCGACGGGTTCGCCCAAGACGAGCCCATCTCGGAAAGGGAAGAAGAAGGCGGGTGCTGCTGATGGAGAGGGTAGCTGCGGCGGTGCTGCAGCTGGTCTGGAGGGGGGGGATGTTAAGGCAGCTGATGTCAAGCCGGGCCGAGGCCCAAAGACAGTAGACGCGGCCTTGGTCCCAGAGCTGCTCAAGCTGGTGGAGGGTAGTACGTTAGGGAAGGACAAGCTGATTGACGCCTTTTTGGCGACTCATCCGGGGGCAGCTTCGAAGCTCCAAATCAAAGCCCTGATTGAGAGCAGCGCCGAGAAGCAGAAATGCACGGTGGGCAGCGCCTGCGGAAAAATGTTGTGGGTTGTGAAGCAAGAGCTTCTCGACCAGTTTGCTCTCCAGCGCTACCAGCCTCCTCCTGCCCCGGTCCCCGCTGTTTCAGCGGATGCAGTAGGAATAGCGAGTGCTGTTCCTTCTGTAAGTGCGGGGACAGCTGTTTGTACCACCCCGGCGACGAAGAAGCGCAAGGCCGCACCCAAGAAGACTAAAGTAACCACTGCTACTCTTCCTGGCTCTGCAGCTACTATCCCTGTCGCTCCTGCTACTGCTGCTGCTACTGCTGCTGCCGTATCAGTGCCTGTTTCGCTTTCAGCCACAGCGCTGACGACAGTCAAGACATCGGCGGCAGTAGCAGCGACCATGACGACGGAATCCGGTGCTACCGTCGTGGAGGCGAGCGAGGAGGTGGAGATTGTGGCAAAAGAGCCTCCGGTGAAGAAGGCGCGAAAGAGTGTCCCGGCTAAGGCGATTAAGGACGTGACAAAGGGGACGCCAACCTTGACCAAGTTTTGGGGCAAGGACGGCGGACACACAGCGGATGAGAACAGTAGCCAAAAATCTAATCACGTTGTAGCTTTTTCACGGGCCTCTATCCCCTCCTTTCCGTCCTCCCCGCAGAAGGACGCCAAGGTCTCCGCGGAAGAGGAGTCGGAGAAGGAGATAATAGGAGTGACGGGCGGAAATGCGGGGGCGGCCCCAGCTATGGACACTTCCTCCTAATCGGATGGTGTGATATGTGTACTATGGCAGTACAAGGGTGGCAGAGATGGTAGTGGAAGAAAAAAACAATTTACTGTATGGTTGTGCTACGGAAGGGGGATTACGTGAACGTAGGTTTGGTAAGATGTAAGGCTGCATTAGGGCTTTGATGCAATTGACAGATTGGCAGGCCCTGGAAGAATCTGAAACCATACGTGGGGTGCCGATGATGGCTGCTTTCGTGATAAAGCGGTCATCTACAGAACTTGTCGTCAAATTTCTTTCTCATTCCGTACCACAGTCAGAGATCGTATCAAAGAGCTCGCGCTCCCCAGCTGAAAAGCATTCACGTCAATTAAACGAGAAGATATCACCCTAAGATGTGATCACTACTACTACTACCGTGCCAAGATCCACTGATAGCTTGGGGAATGTGACAGGCTGATTTCTGTGCTGAGCGTGTGCTTTCGAAGCAAATTTTGAAGCAATGCATTATTTGCCTTTTTTTTCCCACTTAACACCTAAGATGGTCTCCTACACACCTATTTGTAAGACAGTCACCGAACCGACGCCTACCTGACCTCAAATACAATGCAAAAGAAGAAGCGTTACGGGGCAAACAACGACACCCTCCTCGAGCGACCCTACTTGGAGAAGCTCGTCCCCATGGTCTCCGGTTTGGTCAACCGCGGCAGGTGATGCGGTTGACCAAACCTCATTTATATCCCTCACCCTTCTCCTCCTGACCCTGTGTGGGCCGTCCGGGGACTTTGCCTGATGAAAAAAAAACTCTCAAGTCGCTAGTAAAACTCGGACAAGGGATAAGGGGTGAATAGGCAACAATTAATTGTTGGAAGGCTCCCCCTCGTATGCAAGTCCTAGCGGACGTCAGGTTGCATGCGATAGTTCTGTAGGAGTGTAGGAACGGCAGAAAAAAAGAACCATATGATTGAATTGAATTGCCTTCTGCCCTTTTCCGCTTTGCCCTTTTCAGTTCGGCGATCATTCTCATGTTCCACGTGCTCCCTCATGTCATACTCCGTGGCACGACCAAACGCACTACGTGTAAATCGCACGCGCAAAGTTAAACAGGGATGAGTGAGAAGCTTCTGGCGCAACTGCAGACGGGGAAACTGCCCAAGCCCGCCAAACTCCTTGCTGCTTTGCGGGAGCTTTGTCAGCAACTTAACCAGGACACCGACGGTACTTCATTTACCCCGCAGATTGCCGCGGCCTTGGCGGCGTTCTTACCACAGCTTCGCGACGCAGACAACGACAGTCGTAAGCTCGTCCGCCTGGTGCATTTCTTTGTCACCGAGATCGCGGCGCGCTACGCAGGAGCAAAGGATGTGGTGGCGCGTCTGCTGGAAGCAGTCTTGGATGACCTGCATGTGGCGACATATTTTCCCAGGCAACTTATTGCCATCCAATCGATCGGTATTCTCTCCATCCATTACTATACTCAGAACGCTTTGAATGTGGTGATTCAGCAGGAAAAAGTCTACCAGGTGACACTCGAGCTCGTACGACAGTCGAACGGTGATTTGCAGCATCTGCCCTTTTCCTTGATTAGAAGCGGCGGCGGCGATGCAAGTAATAAGCGAAAAAAAGATCTCACGGAATGTCTGGCCTTATCAGGAGCGCTAGTGCTTATGATTCGGCATGTGATTGCTTCCACAAGAAATGAGAGGTGTCCTCCGGAGTGGATGGCGTACCTTTACACAGTCTGCTTTGCAACCGAGGGCGTTGGGGTGCATATCGACGGCGCCCGCGCAGGCCATGCCGCACTTTTGGATCTCGCGTCAAAATCAGAGAGTATCAGAGCTGAAATAGCTGTACATCTCTCTTCAAATAAAATGCTACTGTATGTTGTGGCGGGAAGTGAGGGGGGAGGGGGAAGAGATGTGTAACATGGAAGGATGAACGAAGGAGATGTGTATGCTACTGACGTTCTTTAGGATCCTTTATATGCGTCCCTTTTGCTCACATATAATGCATAGTGCCTCTTTGCCTCATCTTGAACTCAAAAGATACTTGTTTCTTTCATCCTTCCCACACCGCGATACCATACACAGCCCTTGTACCGCTATCCAGGACGCCCTTGCCTGCATTTCCTACCTCCGCCTTTGCGCCTGTGTCGCTTTTTCCACCACCACTGGAGACTCCAATGACATGAGAGAAAAGTTTTTCCGTGTCCTGCTAGAAGGGGCTTTGACAGAGAAGCGCCTGCGCGTGACCCTTGAGGCCATTACCCTTCTCTTCCAACCTTTGAATCAGGAAAACATGCGCACCGATTTCAAGAGATTGATTGATGTCGGTGCCATTGCGCGTCTTCTGTGTCACGCCCTCCAGCAAACGCCACTTCACTCCACGACCATGCACGCCATCCTCCGCGCGACCCATCTGGTAGCCAGATGGTTGGTGTATGTCCATGAAGAGGATGTGGAGCATGCCGCTGCCGACTTGTCTTTGGTGATGTTGGCCACGGGTGGAGAGACGCACCGTGTGCAAACAGTCCTCTTGAAGCAGTTGAGAGAGATGGTATTGCACATGGCGGGCCAGCTCGAGTCCCGTCAGTTGTTATCCGCGGCGTTGCGACAAGCCGTGCTAAGATCCCTGGTTTGGCTCGTGCCTTCTATGCCGGAGCCCACGCTGACCAGCAACAACACCAATGTCATGTACGGCAGCTGCACAGCCAAATTATTTTCCGCTTTATCCTTGTCGGGAACAACTTCTTTGTCAGGCACGGGGAGGGGAGGGAGAGCAGCAGTAGCAGCAGCTATCCCATCTCCCCCGGGCACTTCGCCCGAGGCGGCCATGTGGCAGCGATTTGAAAAACAGTTATGCGAAGCCCCGGCAAACCTGACAGACGCTCAACTCGCACGTCTTTTAAAAGAAGGGATTGAACGGCTTAAAGTACAGGCCGCCTCGCCGGCATCAGCACCAACACGCCTGGTTTTGGTGCCTTTGCTTCTGAGCACTGCGTTCAATTATGTGGTAGCCGTTCCGAGCGATAACATCTCCGAGGTGGTTTTCAAGGTGTGGGAGTCTTTATTAAAATTGCTGTCTACACAGCCAGCCTACCAGACAAAGGTGCTTGTCGCTGTCTGCCAAACACTTGACTACGCTCAATGTCCCAGCCAAGGCAATGGCACGGACGCCTCTTCTACTGCTGATGCAGCTTCGATCGTCCGTCACCTCCACGTGTGGCAGGCACAAGGTCAGCCAAAGGCACCTACGTTCGCTTACCGACGTGCTGCCTGTATTCGTATGGTGCGTCTCGCCTGTTGGTTCTTGGGGGAGCACGCTTTTCACTTTCCTTCTGACCGCCTGGGCGTGATTGTCTTTCGCCTCCAGACACTAGGTCTTTTTTCTGATTGCTTTACCAGGCCTATGGCCCTGCAGGCACTGTGTAAGATTGCCGTGCGCTGCGATAGTTTAGACCTGAAGGTTAGATTGTATGAGTATTTGCACGGGCTTGAGAAGGCCGATTTTGACATCGCTCTGGAGGGAAGAAATCCAGCTCGAAAAGAAAGCAGAAGTAAGCCTCCTTCTGGAATGGCGGTGGCTGCAGTTGGAGAGACGCATCTCCCTCAGGAGCAACAACAAGCGTTGTTGTCTTCTTTTGATGCGCATTGCGGAGGAGTGCTTAATGTACGTGCGACGTTAGTGCACCTTCGAGGTGTGTTTAGAGATGAGCTTCGGTCTATGGGAAGTGATCCTCCGGCAGACGGAGCTGCTGCTGCAGCAGTGACGGACACATCTCTTTTCTTGGTGACTGAAGGCCAAGGGAATTGAGGAGGGTGGTGCAGCAGATGGACGAGGCTAGAAAATAGACCACTCAATTTGACTGACGAATTAGAAGGCACAACATGATGTGACCAACGCACAAAATTCAAGACGTGCATGAGTATTACATACAACATCCGAGACAATCACTTACTTTCAGATTAAGTTTTCACTTTTTTTCACGTGTCGCATCTTTATCTATCCCATAACCCTACCCAGCCAGCTCCCCCAGGAAGCAGGTTTTATCTGACGAGGCCGATGCAATCACGGGTTCGTTAGGATGGAACACCACCTCGTTAACCGTGCCCTTGTGCCCGGGCAAGTAATACAGCTCCTGCCCCGACGGCACATCCCACACGTGCACCGCGCGGTCCACCGAACCTGCCGACACCATCTCTCCATCGTATGACCAGGCACACCGCAAGAGGTTGCGGTCCGAACCGTGCATGGCCCCTTGAAACACCTGTACCTGCCGTGCGCCCGTCACGAATGGCCGTACATCCCATTGTCGAAGCGTATTGTCCATGGCGTTCGAGAGCAGGTACTTCCCGTCGGGGCTGAGGCTCAAGCCCGTCACTGTCTCGGAATGCCCCTCGTATACATCCGCCGGTTCCTCCCCACCTTTGCTTAAGTCCCACATGAGGATGTTATTGTCAAGTCCTCCTGCGTACACCTTCTTCCCATCTGCCGATAGCGCCACGGCCAGCAGTTGAAACCGATGCTCCATCGTCTCGACCGCCCGCCTGCTGCGCGTGTCCCAGAGCTTCACCGTTTTGTCATCGCTGGCAGTTGCAAACAGAGTGGCAACCGAGCCCGTCGAAGCCTTGCCTCCCGCTGCTGCCACGCTGTTGACGCAGCTCGTGTGTTCGGTGCATTTGCGGAGGCGCGTGCCCTTGTTGGTGTCCCAGATCATGAGGGTCTTGTCCGCGGAGGCTGAGGCGATCATGGTACTGTCGCGTGACCACTTGAGGTCCAACACAGCGTTGGTATGGCCGGTCAATACATTGTAGTTCTTGCATTCCTATGCAATTGGTTTGGGAAGAATGAGGCAAAGCCGATAGCGAGCGTAGTAGGAGTATTAATGTGAGAAGGAACAGACGTATATAGATTTACCTCGCCGTAGATGTCCCATAACAAAATGCTCTTATCAAACGAGCCAGAAGCCAAGGCATCTCCCGTTGGATTGAATTGCAAGCAGTAGACGGCAGCGGCGTGGCCAGTCAAGAGCATGGTTGAGGCCGCGAGGTGGCTTGTCCGTCCCGGCGCAGGAGCACAAGTCAGGGCAAGTGCCTCTGAACTTTGGGGAACGGACACGAGGGCACCTTCGTCGGCGCCGCCCACCCTCTTGGTTTCAGACCCTTCCTCCATGTCTCAAGGCCCTGCGCTGTCGTAGATAGTGATGTGGGTCGAGAATGAAGGTCAACGTGACGATGATTCGGAAGGAGGGCGGGAGGAGAAGGGAATCGCGCAGCCCCGTCCGGCACATTTCCAGGACCAACTCATAGGCGTTCAGGCAAAGCTTACAGTGGTGATGAATGTTTTGGCAGGGTAACACTGATATACAGAGTGGGTAAACGAAGGCCGCTAGGCGTGGGTGAGAAAACCAAGCAAGGGGCAGCACGCTAGGCATTGTGTTGCCCTCACTCACATTATTCCTCAGCCGCCTTTGCCATGACCCGCGAGCTGAAAGCACAAAAGAAAGCACTTTTTTTTTTTTAATTGATTTTGATTTTTTGAATTTCGTTTAATACATTCTCTGACCCTATAGACATGCATCTCCTCTGTTTTTTGATGCCGTATCTAGCCTCGCAAACACCTCGCGAAACGCAGCCACGGTACGGGGCACATCATTGTCCACCGCTGCAATGCCACTGATGACCGCCACTCCATCTGCACCTGCCCGTAGCACAGCCTCACAATTGGCGGGGGTGATGCCCCCAATACCACAGATAAGAACGCGGTCCCGAAGCTGGGCTTCGCGGAGCGCCGTGTCTATGGCCGTCATTAAGGCCGTGCCTTCCACCTCCAGCTTTTCGGGGTGGCTCCCCGTCAGGTACATGGTGCCCACCTGAATGCATGTATGCATGTAGTTGGAGATAAAGTAAGACATCTTATCGGCGGCGGGGACGGTCTAATTTTCCCTTCTTTCGCAGCGAACCTGCAAGTAGTCGACCCCCATCTGTGCGGCCTTGACAGCTGCTTCCTATATGTATGCATGAAACGACATCGTCAGGTATAGAGAACGTAAACGTATGCCACCGCTTCTCGGATACACACCACGCTATGCACCGACACGCCCGTCACAAAGGCTAGCTGCTGCCGCTGCTTTTCTTCTTCCTCCTCCTCCTTCTCCTCCTGCCGCTTTTGCTCTCTAAAAAGCACCATGGATACGCGCTCCAGACTGTCCTCAGGGAAATGGACTCCATCCAACCCTATATGCATTTCAGGATGACCATTGATAATAAGAAGGGTTTTGGGGTGCGTATGCTGCTGTTGCGGCTGCCAGTAGTGGGCTGCGGCAGCATCAAGTTGCTCCCGGCATCGCGTCACATGGGGTGCCAGGGCCTTGAGTGGAATGGGTGGAGAGAAAGGAGGTAATGAACAGAGTATGTGCAGATGTCAGAGGCAAATTCACCTTGAATTCCATTTCTTACCTCTGCAGACAAAACCTTGTCGCGGATTTGCACTAATGGCACTCCGGCCTGGGCGCATTGCTGAACCTTATGTGGAGTTGTCGAGGGGGAAGAGTGAGGAAGATTCAAGGCTTGTTAGCCCACATTTCGCTAAAATTACCTTCTCGAACCAAGCCTTCTGCTCCTCCGCCCCTGCAGGAATGGCCGGAGTTACGTAGACGAGGTAGGGCGTGGGGACAGACAGCTTTGGAGGAGTGGTTGAGGGGGGTAACTGCTGTCTTAAAGCGACGACACTAATAATCCAGACGATAAGGGTTAGACTCGTCAGTGGCACCGCGGTGATCAGTAAAGGTATCGGTGGCACCCTATTTCTTCCCATCCTCAGCCTGTGGTGTGCATTTGTTGTGTGTGTGGAGAGTTGTACGTGCGGTCGTAGGAAGGAAGGGAGCTTTTAAGGGGTGGGGAGGTCATTCATTGCACACGTTGGACCAACCCGACTCACGACATATCCATATCGATCCAACCTCTCCCTTCATGTACATAGGAGGATGATGAAACCGCCTATCTTTCAGCTCCACGACTGTAGGCTTGACTTGCTGGCGCTGGTGGTGGACTTCCTCGATGTGCGTGATCAACGCAGCTTTGCGTTGGCGCACTCCTACCATCTCCTGGTCCTGCACACCGTTCAGCATTGCGGAGTGGCCTCCACGACCATTACTATGACCACACCGACCGTCTCTCCACCACTAAGTAGCACCAGCACCAGCAGTGCCAGCAGCGGCAATAAGGCCGCTGGCAAAGGCCCCTTTTCCTTTGGACTGGGTGAGTTGGACCGACCGCGTTTCTTGTACCCCGAGGAGCGGGGTGGGGAGACGGTGGCGTTGGTGAGCTACCCACGTTCAGGCAACTCCATGTTGCGGAGCCTCCTAGAGAGTGTCACGGGCGTGGTCACGGGCAGTGATACCCGGCCGGACCGTGTGCTGAGTCGGAGCTTGCTCAAGAAGGGCTTACGAGGGGAGGGGGTCGTGGACGAGCGGGCGTGGGTGGTCAAGACACATTGGCCCGAGCGCTACGGCTACCGACGCTTTCCCACGCAACGGGTTATTCTACTCATCCGCAATCCGTTTGATGCAATCCACTCGTACTTTAATATGGGTTTGACAAACACGCACGAGGGGAGACTGGCAGACGATCTTTATCCATCGCTCCACGAGCTGTGGGAGGACATGGCCCGGAATGAGGCCAAGATCTGGGCTAAATTCAACACGTTTTGGCTCACACGTGGCTTACCCGTCTTGGTGCTAAGGTACGAGGACTTGCTGTTGCACACCGAGGAGATGCTAGTTCGTCTGGTAAGCTTTTTGGAGAAGACTCCACGGGAGGCTGTGCGGGCGTCAGCACTTTACATGGCGCGGATCCGCAAGAGCGCGGCCATTGTTAAGAGACCGTCGGCATCGTCGCCCCCGGAATCGTTGTCCACTCTCGCTGCCAGAGATGCGGATGCTAAGCCGTCGGCCGCTGGCAGCTGCGACAGCGGTGACAGCAGTAGCAGCAGTAGCAGCAAGAGCAGGAGCATCTCCTCGACTCCTTCATCTTACCCTTGCTCCGACAGCACCACTGACAACAAATCTCCGAGCATCAGTGGTATTTATGCAAACAGTTTCTATGCCGGAAACACAAGATTTGGGGCCAGCTTACGCTATTTCTCTTCGGCACTTGTGGAAGAAATAATTAAACGAGGAGGGGGCAGCCTACGTTCCTTCGGGTATGACCCTCTCTCCCAGGGATTTCCACACCAAGTCCTCTCGTTAGCACCTTACGAACGGTGCGTTAAATTCGTGGATTCCAGTCTGTTTTCCTTTTCCACGTCAACAGACGGAGGCTTTACACCTGCTCCACCGGCAGGCGCTGCTTCTGGTGCCACGGCTGCAGCTTGGGAAGGAAAGGGTAAGGAACGGGAAGAGGAGCGGGTGACTGTGAATAAGGGGAAGCAATTCGAGGTGAGGGGAAAAGGGGATCGTTTTGGGCGGGAAATAACGGCAGTGCGGCATGACCTGACAGACCACGACCGTTGCCCGTTGCCCACGGTAGGAAAAGAATAGAGGGAACCTCGAGCGTTAGGGAGGTGTAGTTGGTCTTCAACACTATGCTGGTGAACGATATCAATGATAATGGCAAGGCTGATGCTGAACGAAAAAACTTTGATGAGAAATCAAATTCCCCCGTTTCATATTTCTTTCTCACTTCCATTTTGGTCGGTTGTTCCTGCCCCTGCTCTTCACTGTTCCCCTATTTCCTCCCGTATCTCCGCGACTCCCTAAACCCACGAGTGGCAGGCAAGCACGACCGACCAGTTGGTAACACAGGGAAGTGTGGAAATGGATGTGCGTGTCCTTGACCAAAAAATGATTTTCGCTGATGTTGCTTGTGCCGGCTGAAGATGCTCCTCAGATCGTCATCTTTGTACGCTCACGCGCATCCTACTCGTGGTCTTCTTTCAAAATATTAAAACTGCGATTTGCTCTTCTTTCGCCTTACCACATCATGAATGCAATAATCCTCCCCCTCTCCTCTCGATTTGTTCCAAAGCGCTTTCCTTCTCTATATCCTCTACCCTCCTCTCTTCTTTTTTCTTCTTGGCCGCTTTTTGTTCTGTCATATGTCACTTCTCTCTCCGCCTCTTCACTGACTACTCACACACGTTGCTGATGGAAGTTACTCCTTTTGATTACTTCTTGATGCCTCTTAAGTCTTGACACTTTCGTTCTTGTGATCGGCCGCAAGTCCAATTATGTCTTTTCTGCTGCTTGTTTTTTCACTTTCGACGTCCTCGTCCTCGTCATTCTGATTTAACCGTCTCGCTGTTCGCATATATACACATCTTCCTTCTCTCTCTCTCTCTCTCTCGCTCGCTCTTCCGCCTATACCCCGGCAGCGCAAAACGAATGAGGGCTGGGACAGCATTGTCCTTCCCTTTTCCTCTCCCACTTGCGTTGTGTTCTCTCCCACCTTCTCTCTTCCTTTGGTCCTTGTGCTTTCCCTCTGGATCCATCTGCTCCTGCGGCAATCATGACGACGAGGACGGCGACGGCCTATCATGACATTCCCCAGACGCTCCCACGGCCAATCCTTTCTCTGTGAACTGTGACGACCGCGGCGCCGGCAACTCAAACTGTAAATCGCCCTCCCGTCCTCCTCCACCTCTTCCTATTGCTGCTTCTCCTTCTCCTTCCCCACAGCGAAATTCCGGCTGCAACAGGGTATTTGCCTCACTCACCTGCACCTCCTCCTGGCCCTCAATCGCATGCACCGTCCCTCCGTCTTCCCCTTCCCCCCTCTCCGCCAATTCTTTCCCCTGCGAGCTTGCGTCATACGTGACAGACTTGCTGGACATGGGGTAGTCCTCCAAGGGCAAGACAGCACACTGGAAGTACACCGGCTCTCCGGAAGCTTTCCGCACCAGCCACATGCTCACGAAACAATGGCAGTCACGATTCTCGAAACAACAGCGCTTCCAAAAGTGTTTCGCGCTCTCCGCAGGACTCTCCATCATTTTCCCCACGATAGACATCAATTCCTGGCAGTCCTCCGCGGGGGTCAAGTCAAACACCGACCGCTGCAGCACCTCCCTGTTATTATACCCGGAGATGATGGAAAACGCCCCATTGCAATCGACGAAATTCCCGTCCAGGCTCGCCACCGCCATGGCAATGGAGGCGTTCTGAAACATCAGGGCATAGTCCGCGCTTTTCTTGTTCGGGGCCCAAGATCCCGACTCCGCCACCGTACCCGGAGCAATCGGAGGTCTCTGAATCATCATCTCCAATGCCGTGCCCGCCTGAGGCACTCTTCCCCCATCATCCCCCCCGACATCCCTTCCGGCGAACGCCCCCTGGGTCACATTCGGGTCCACATCCACGTAGTACTTGGTATCCTCCACTCCCCCGGCCTTGGGCAACGCAAGTGGGACAGTAACTACAGGGGCAGGTGCCGCGGCCATGCCCCCTCCTGCTGCTGCTGACGCTGCATTTGCTGCAGCCGCGACTCGGCGGCTGGCGACTAAAGCCTGGATTTGAGCTTGCGATTTGTTGAGGAGGAGTTTCAACTTTTTCAGGTACTCGGTAGTGCTGGTTTGGGTACGGGAAAGGAAGGGAGGGAAGGAGAGAAAGGCTGATGAGCACTAGGAATCAAGAGACTACCAGTAATACCGACGTAACTAGCACACACCCAGGCACCCATCGCTCCCTTCTTTCCTCCCTCGCGAGCACGTACTTCTTCAGAATGGAGAATTTATCTTTCTTGGTATTCAGCCCCGAGGCTTCCAGCAAAGCCCGCAAAGATTGGATTTGCTCATTGATTCGCCGGGTGCGTTGCTTCTCCACTTCATTCAATTCTGAACGGGTGCGACGTGCCCGCTTCTTACGCGGCTGTCCGTCCCCATCGAAGGAGTCCTCCTCGTCTTCGTCCGACTGTTCCTCCTCCACGGCTGCAGCCGCAGCAGCGGAGGCATCGATACCTTCAAGCCCGCAGAGGGCCTCCAGTATGCTCAGATCTGAGGGGGGAGGGGGAAGGGGGGAATGGGAGAGGGGGGAAGGCCGCGAACTCGTGTGATTACCTGCTCTGGTGAACAATTATTTTTCTTAACTTTTGTGTGCGTTTGCTTCCGTGGTTGGTTCGAGTAAGGGTGGCCGTGCCGGTCGTCCATTCCTTGCGTTGCCAAGCCTCCCCCTGGGCCTTTAGTTCTTACCTGCGTCAACGTCGCCTGTGTCCCCAAGGGCACCAAAGAGAGAATCGATCTCACTCATGTCGCCCGGGGTCACAATGATGAAAGGTGGGGAAGCGGCACAAGAAGCACCTGTTGCTCAAGTGCTCAGTCGGTACGGAGGCTTGCCGGGTGGATTGACGAAAGCTCAAGAACAAGAACGGGGGCCGAATGCTCAGGTGGAATAGGCAACTAAGGTTTGAGAGAGCTGGATTGCGCGCCGGTGCTCCCTGAGCCCGTTTCTCTGGAGGTAGGATGAGTATGATAAGGGTAAGAATGTGGGCGTGGTACGTCAGGCGCTCTGGGATTCGGTCATGGAACGAAGGACACCAAGCAGCGGAGGCAGGCAGGAGGAGGCAGAGAGACAATCGAGTCTGAGTTCCATTCGTTCCATTCGACTCATGCCGAGGACCCCCTCTATTTCTCGGGTCATGATTTGCCCGCGTGGACACTTCCTAAGATTGGTGCCATGGTGGCCACCCTACGAGCTGGCAGCTTTTGAGCTTTTGAAAATGCCCTGCATTTGTGTCATGTGGCAAGGCATGTCGTGTTGACGGCAAGTCGCCCGGCTTTGCTTGGGTGTGCAAGAAGATGATGAACATGCAGCCAGGCAATATACTTCCAATCTCAACCAAGCACGATCACAAACGTGCACACACAACACACACGCGCACAGGATAATCCTATGGCGTCGTTCCGCGTGGTAGTGGCCTCGCTGTTGGCACGAAGGGGTGTGCCTTCTTGCCAGAGATCAACCGCTGCCACGGCCGCCGCTGCTTATCGAGGCCTGTCGACATCCGCTGCGGCGTTGGGGGACAACGAGGTAGCGCTTAGCATCCTCGCCGCGCCCGTCACGGCGGCAGACATGGACAGCAAGAGTCCGGCAGGTGCGGAGGGTGTGGGGATCGTGACGGCGGTGGGGAGCAAGGTCAAAGACTTGGCAGTCCATGATTGGGTGGTGCCGACATCGGGCTCGGTACCAACGTTCCGCAGTGCTGCCAAAGCCAAGGAAGTTGACCTGGCCAAGGTCCCCTCAGACATTCCTGTAGAATTTGCTGCCTGTATGGGCACGGCGTTGACGGCCTTGCGGTTGCTGTCGGGTGTCAAGGGTGGGGAGTATGTGTTGCAGGCGGACGCGGACTCGCCGGTGGGGTTGGCCGTCGTTCAGATAGCCCAGGCTCGAGGTGTGGGCACGATTAACATTGTTACGGATGGCCCAGGGTTTTTTGATAAGGCGGGTTTGATCAAGGATTTGGGTGGGGATGTGGTGGTCAAGGATACCTATGCCACAGGTAATGCCGGGTTCGCAAAAATCCTGTCGGAGCTGCCGAAGCCTAGTCTAGCGCTGGCGGCCACTGAGGCAGGCTCAGCGGTGGTGGGTAAGGTCGGGATGGGACTGAAGGCCAACTTGTACGCAACAGCGGGGGAGAGCAGTTTAAAAAAGGCGACGGCGTCGGAAATTGAGTCGGCCGCAAGCATGTTCAGGTCGGGGGCTTTGCAACTGTGGGTGGAACGACACCCGTTGTCGGACTTGCCAGTGGCATTAAAGGAGGCCTCTGAACCGTTTAAGACACGCAAGGTGGTAGTGATGATAAATGAGCCACCCAGGCCGAAGGTTGACGAGGCGAAGCTGTCCGCGGACTTTGAGAAGGCCTTTCAGAAGCTCAAGGCATAGGGTTGGAGGAGAGGGAGGGAGGGAGGGAAAGAGAGAGGAGAGCTATTTGTGTTTCAAGACGTGCGGGCATTGGTCTGATGGTACATTATGGATTAGGGTTGTGGTGGATGTGTGATGTGTGTGCGTGTAGGTCTTTGAGTGTGTGTGGATGTGATGTGATATGATTGTGTGTGCCTTCGTGTCGAGGGAGGGAGACGTAACGAGGAGGGCATGGCGTGAAGCCTCGGGGTAAAGCGAGCGTACATAAAGATGAAAAAGGGAACAGATGAGTGCTCTCGCCTCCTGTTTTCGTTTTCGGCTGACGTGGTGGTGATGGGGGTGGTGGTGGAGGGAGGAAGGGAGGGACTGATGGATGCGGACTGAGTGCGAGGAGAAGCCAAAAGAGTTAGAGAAAGAGCTTCGAGAGAGTTGACACTGAAAAAAAAGAAGAATAGCGTAAGAGGGAAAAGAAGAAGAAGAGATGCCATGGCATTCGCGGATTGATAGCAAAGTGCTCCTTCTGGCAACCTTTTAACTGTTATCCTCTCTTTATGTGTGTCAGTTCTTTCCCCAGGTGTCCCTAGGTGGCGGTAAAGGGGAGAAGGGAGAGTTATCTACCCAATAAGGGGGAGGCCATTTGAGCAGTCATGAATCACGTAGATGCCTCGACACGTGGTCGTCGGAGTAGGCGGGCTTAGCCGCATGGGCAGTGTAAGTGGTTGCCTTCGAGGCGTGCCCACTCATGTTTCTTCCCCGCGAGCAGCTGGCTCTTCCCTCCCTCCCTCTCTCCTTTCCACCCTCCCTCCCTCCTTTCTTCCCTCCTTTAGAACACTAAACAGTCATGATTTCCTTCTCCTTCGCCTTGAGCATCTCATCTAACTGCTTTCCATACTTGTCCGTTAGTTTCTGCAACGCCTCCTGGCCCGTTGCACTCTCATCCTTGCCAATCGCCTTGTCCTTCTCAAACTTCTTCACTCGCTCCACCGCATCCCGCCGCACATTCCTCACAGCCACCTTCCCCTCTTCTGCCACGCTCTTGGCTTGCTTGCTGAGGACCTTCCTCCGGTCCTCGGTCAGAGGAGGGATGTTCAAGCGGAGCACACTCCCTTCATTGTTAGGATTAAGGCCTAAATTGGACTCTAAGATGGCCGTCTCGATAAGCTTAAACGCACTTTTGTCATAGGGAGAGACAACGAGGGATTGGGGCCCCGAGATGGAGATGCCGGCGAGTTGGTTTAAGGGCGTGGGGGAGCCGAAGTAGTCGACCATGACACGGTCAAGGAGGGTGACGCTGGGAAGTTGGGCAGGGAGGAGGAAGATAAGAAAATAAAATTAAAATCGGCAGAGAAATGAAGTGGTAGAGGAGGAGCTTAATTGACAGTAGTTTTAAGCAGTCCGTCGTTCTAGCGGGCCATCCGTTTTATGCGCAACATTGTAAGGAGTCGAACGTACACCAAAGATAGAGGTGGTCAACAAGCAAGCTGAGTCACGGAGTATCTGTCCCTCCTTGAAGATTAAGTCCTCTACATGTATCGCGCAGACAAGTGTTCAATCAAGCAGAGAACGCAAAGCGAAGGCGCGATATGGCAAGAAGAAAAGTAGCAACGACACTTACGAGGCGCGGCCGGTACGAATCGCTTTCAGGTTGTTGTCCGTCGAGTCCACGCACTTCTTCATCTTACTCTCAGCGTCTTTCGTCACGCCCGCCACCTCGCCCTCCATCGTCACTGCCATGCGTCTTTGGGGGGGTGAATGGGCATGAAATGGTAAGGGGGAGATACTTGCCTATCGTGGTGATGAAGACGACTTGCCCTGACCGAATTCGCACGTACCTGCTAGACCGACAGCTTGCGGCGGGTGCACCCACGAGGCGCACAGCCTGAGGCGCAAAAAAGGCTTGCGTGCTGGCCACCAGGCCCAGCAACACGTAGATGCCAGCCCTCATTGTTGACTTGCTTTTGTAAGAAAGGAAGAGGATGAGAGGCCAATCATTGGAAGTGATTTCTGCGTAAGATTTGAGTGTCCACTCAGGAATGATTAGGACACGCCGAGAATGAGGACTGGGAAAGGTGTTCGGGCCCGCCCGGGAATGCATGGAGGGTTTGTGAAATGCGTACTGCCCAACCCGGGGCTACCCCTCGTTGAGCTTGTGATGACAGAGACCGTCGCGCCAATTTTCCCTCAGAAGCATATGATGCCCTCCCTCCTCTACCCTGTGCCTTCAATGCCTCATCTCAGGCATTCAACAAACGCGCCCACCCTCCAACTCACCCTCTTGAACCTCAGAGTATCGGTGATAGCAGCTGTGGTAGTGGTGTGGTGGCTTGCGGGGGTCCCGGGGGCGAGTTTATTTTGGCCGTGCTTGCGCTCATAACGTTGTAGCCTTGCTCAACTCTGACACCCCTCCTCTCAATTTCCCCGCTCTTCACTTCAAGACACAATAGGGTCTTCCCCGCACGCCCCACGCTCGCGAATAACACAATTCCTCTTTCTCCTAGTGGTGGCAGTGGCAGCGGCAGGCCTTGGTGGCGGCGTTTGTAAAGAACGACCAGAATGGATCTATCTCATGGGAACGGCGACACAGAAACCCAAAGGGCCACAATGCCTACCACTTTGAGCCCTCAACGCACACCCTTACCCGACAAGACAGCAATTATGGTCCCGCAGACGGAGATTGAAATGTCTGCCTCATTCTTGTCGTCCTCTACGCGGCCTGCCTCTCGAGCGGGCCGGCCGTTGCCCGGGTTAGCCACCTCGCGTGGCCGAATGCTGAAGGAGTCGTCGACACGCATCATCTACTTGCTGGCCCTATTGGCAATTGAAAGCCATGGTCCCTTCCAAAGGAGCAGCAGTAACGGGAACAGCAGCAGTGGGCAATCGCTACGACGTCGCTTGAGCAAGGAGGAGGCGCGGTTGGAAATGGCGAGGCAAGAACGCTTGTTGGTGTACGTTGACTCCCTATCAGACGTCTTAGCCCTCGAAGATGACTCGGGCTTGCGTGCCATGATCGCTGCAGCCTGCGAAGACGGCGGTTTGGTCTCGCAGCAGCAGCAGAAAGGAAAGGAAGATGAGCAAGAGCAAGAGCAAGAGCAAGATTGCTTCGTTCTCATCCAAACCGTCTCCGAGTTGGTCGACGAATTGTTGGCAGAAGTCAAAGCCAGTTGTCCCTCTCCCTCTGACTCTGCTTGGCTCTCCCTCATCATGAAAGTCCTAATCACGTACCAAGTCCGGGCAAATCTCTACGACGCCCGCGCTCGGGCAAGCTACCGTCGCCTCTCCCAACGCCTCGGCCCTTCACTCCTACCCTGGGCGGAAGTAGTAGCAATTGAGACGGCCCTCGCCGCAGAGTATTCTGCGCTTCTTTCCGATTCTCAAGTAGATCCCCCTTCCTGCCAGAGCCTGGGAAGATATCTGAAGGTGGCTTGCGCAGCCCTGGGAGGAGGAGCACTGATGCTGTACACTGGCTCGGTAGCCGCCCCCTCCATCGCTGCCTCCCTTCTCGCCTTGTGCACCGCCGGAGGAATGGGCATGGGGCCCGCCACAGCGGCAATCACGCAACAGCTGACAAGTGGCACGGCTACGTTGTTGTCCTACTGGGGCTTGACGTCGGATGTGTGTATTTCCTCCTTTCTGGCCGTTACGGGAGTCGGGGTAACGGGGTACAAAATGACGCAGCGCACTCGGGGAATCACGGAATTTCATTTCCTCCCCCTCCATTCATCCTATCCTTGGCATCAGCATGCCAAGCAGCAGCAGCAGCAGCAGCAGCAGGAGCATGAGGAGGAAACGGAGGGGGAGGACGTGGCGGAGATGCTCGCGGTGAGCAGTCACCACGACAGCAGCAGCAGCAGCAGCAACAGCAGCTACCGCAGAAGTGGCAGCAGTGGTGGCGGGACGGGGGGCTTGCCTGTCTTTATTTGTATTCCGGGATGGGTTGAGGAGGGGCAGGACCCGCGCCGCGTCTGGGGAGGGGCGGCCATGACCGTTGCCTCAGGGGGGAGCACCGTAACAGTCGAATCAACAGCAGATGTAGGAGGAGGATCAGGTGGCACTGGGGCGGCTGAAGTCGGAAAAGGGGAGGGAGAAATGGTTGATGCGGCAATGGTGGGGGAGGGAGGGAGGGAGGAGGGGTGGGAAAGCTCGACCATGTCGGAGGGGGGTTGGGAAGAAGTGGAAGTGGAAACAAGTGGATGGTGGCGGGAGATTGTGCCAGGGGGGGAGGAGCACGTCCTGATCTGGGAGACGGCGTTATTGGGTCACTTGCACAGGGCCATGCGCGAGTTTGTCTGGCACGAGGCCTCACGGTATGCGATTGACGAGGTAATCAAGCACACAGCCCTGGTCGGTCTAACGACGGCGGCCGCGCTCCCTCTCTCCGTATTGACGGCGGCCCGCAAGCTCGACAACCCCTGGCAGCTCGCTGTGCTCCACGCGCAGGAGGCAGGCCAGCTACTTGCCGACGTTCTTGTGGCCCGCCCGCAGGGGTCTCGGCCTGTGACGCTTTTGGGGTTCAGTATGGGAGCGCGTGTGATCTTTCATTGCTTGGAGGCCTTGGCGGGGAGGGGGGAAGAGGGGCTGGGGATTGTCGAGAATGCGGTGTTGCTCGGTTTGCCGTTTGGGCGGGCGTCGGAACGATGGGAGATGGCGAGGGGGGTGGTGGCGGGGAGGTTAATCAACGGCTATTCGACGCGGGACTGGGTGTTGCAATTTTTGTTTCGGAGCAAGGCCTGGGAGCTGGGCTTGGCGGGGGTGGGGCCGGTCGTGTTGGGGGAGGGGGAAGGGAGGGGGGGGAGGGGGGGGACGGGTGGAGAATGTTGATTTGACGGAGATGGTGACCGGGCATTTGGCGTATCCCAAGGCGTTGCCGAACATCTTGTCAAAATTGGGGTTGGAGGAGTAGGGAGAGGGAGGGGAGAAAGGAGGGGAGGGGGGATGGTGTCAGATGTCAAGACCCTTGTTAGGTCGGAGGAGTGGTTGCGCTACTCCTCTCTCCTTTCCTCCTTTCCGTCCTCTTTCTCCCCCTCTCTTTTTGAGAAGGGTCAATCTATTTGGCAGATACATATCGAAAAGAGGGGGCCAAGGGAGGAGTGAATACTGGTCAAGGGCAGTGCGGTCGTGTGAATATGTATGTGGTTGTGTTCATGCATGTGTATGCGGAGTGTGGATGGATATAAATAAACACGTGCATCCCAAAAAAAAATTCAGTGTGCCATCAATAGGAAACGTCACAGACGAGGGGAGTGGAAAGAGAAAAAAGAGGCAGGCAGAGATAGAAAGAGCTCGCGAGATAGATACAGAGAGAGAGAGAGAGAGAGAGAGAGCATCCCATTGTTGCGTTTTAAATTGGCGTTACTAATTTGTGTTTGTGTGTGTGTGTAAGAAAGAAAAATAACGCTACATATTTTGCAGCAGCTGTACAGATCCTCATCCACCTGAGGGGATTTGTATATCGCAGGGTGGTTGAAGGGGCAAGAGGACAAGTACAAGAAGGAGAAAAGGGGGACTAAAGAATCATTTTCCATGACACCGAGAGGACAAGAACAATAAGTAGAGAAGAGGAGAAAAGGGGGGCTAAAGAAGCATTTTCCCTAAGACCAAGGACATTCAATCTATTGGCTAGCTTTCTTCTTTCTTTTTCTCATCCACAGCCTCGCTGTTTCTCCCTCTTCTGTGTCCTCCTTTTTTCGGCCTCTTTCTTCATCTTTTCCTTTATGAGAAGTTCCTGTCATCGAGGTGTGTGGTGATGGGAAGGGAGGGCAGAGGAGGTGCGCTTCAAAGGAAAACATATTTGCCACAAAATAAAACCACCACTGTGTGTTTGAACACCTCCACTTTATTCAACACGCAAGACATGCGTACCTTCTCTCTGATTACCTTCTTCTCGTGTTCCGCCTTGCTCTTCTCACGCAACGCCCTCGCCGCCGCCTCCACCTGCTTCTTGTTACTGTTCTCACCTAGCAATGCTCCAAGCAGAACATCTGCCTCCCCCTTTTCATTACTGCCGTCCTTCCCACTACTTGCTTTCCCTACAGGGTTGCCATCCTCATCCACCACATCGTCGCCAAACGCATATTTATTTAGCAATGCCTCTCTTCCTCGTGCCGTGGCCTTATCTCCCTGCGTCCGCTCAATCAAATTGGCTGCCTGTCTTTCCTGTTCGGCTTGCGCAGCTCGCTTGTCTTGTTCCAACCGCTCTTCATAGCGCCGCCTTTCCTCCGCCTTGTCTGCGTCTATCACGCTCGCTGCGCGTGCTGCCTCAGCTGCATGTCGGACCTCGTATTGTTTCTTTAGTTCCGCTCCAAACCCCCCAAGATCCTCCTCCGTCGCACTCTCTAAGAAGGCCAGGACGGACTCCACGCGTTCTTCCAGTTTCCCTCCGTCCTCGTCGTCCATGATGCCCTCAATATAGCCCTTGTATACGTCTGAGTCGAGGGACAAGCGCTCGAGCTGAGCCTCTAGGTCGAATGTCGCCGCATCTCTTGTGTCCGTGCTGGACATGATGCGGCTGGTGGTGATGGTCCTGCTGATATTGTTCCTGCTGGAGTTGCCCGTGTTCTGAACCAGGATTCCTGGTGGCAGGCATGTAAAGGGAGGCAAATGAGAATTAATTACATTGAACGAAACCTCCTCACCCCCTCCTCGCCCATCACACTATTACTCCCCGTCAAGTTTCCTACAGCCACTAAGGCTACCAACCTATAAAGCACCATATACAGCCACAGGATCCTCAACAATGCGGCACACCAGTGAAGGGGACCGATGGGACAACCGTGAACGGGAAAACCAGGAAATAGCATTGCTGAGGCACGAGGTTGCGGTGAGTTTGGTGATGCCGCTACGACATGCACACAGGCCCTGGCATTGATCATCTTCCTCCACCCCAACATCAACCTACAGCGTCTTCGTCGGCATGTTCCCGCTTGTAGAAGAATACCAAAGCTGCTGGTGCTGGACTTGAATGGGCTGCTGGTACATCGAGTCTTCACAGGCGAGGGTCCAAGGGCAGGTGAGAGGAGGGGGGGAGAAAGGGAAAAAGGAGCATATGGGAAATGGCCATACTTCGAAACTTAAGTCTTGCAACGTACATACAGATGCTGAAGGTCCACTTCCTACGGTGACCACGACGTGGCGTTTGCGAAACTTTTGGGTTTACAAGCGGCCATACGTGGAAGACTTCTTGAGGTGAGGAACGCGGAAAGTAGAGGAGAGGCGGGGAATTAGCTGTGAGTCTATGGTAGGCTAGAAATGATTTTCTATTCTGACATATGTACCCTGTTTGTTCTAGATTTTGCCTGGACAACTTCTTCGTGGGCGTGTGGACGACAGCTTCGGCCGCAAATGCCACGTCGCTCCTGGAGGGCCTCTTGTCACCGGTGCGTGAGGAAGCAGGAAGGATGGCTGGGCTGAGGATCTATTTTCACAGAGAGTCTAAATAAAAACAATTCACTTATTAAAAATATATGTTTATATTCAATCTTAGGAGAACATCGATAAGCTCGTGTTTCTATGGGACGGCAAGAAGTAAGTGCGCCTGACCCTCCTTGTCTCCCTCCTTTTTTTAATTGCCAAGACTCATCCTAATTTTTTTAATCTCATTTCCCAGGTGCTCGTATAATGGAGAAATGGATCCCATCAAATCGGGCAAACCCATGGCTTTTAAGGAATTGCGGCGCCTGTGGGAAAGCAGGGAAGTGGCGGGCCTTTTTGGTACGTCTCGGGGGGGTCTACCGGACGGAGGAGGAAAGGAAAGTAACGCTTGTTTTGCGTTCGACGGGCGTCCTCGGTCTCAGGCTTATCTTATTTTTCTCCGTTGGCATACCTTTTATTATTTCCCCCTCAATTATACAGGCCCGAACAACACTTTGCTAATCGATGATTCCCACTATAAGGCCTCGCTGAATCCACCTCACACCGCCATCCACCCCGCCGCTTGGGACGATCCCGATGCCCACGCCGATGACGATGCCCTGGGGCCCAACGGCAGCATCCGCGCTTATTTAGAAGCATTAACATTGGCAGAAGGGCCAATTCCTGAGTTTGTGCGCACCACACCCTTCGAGACCTTTATCAGGGTAAGAGATGTGGCGAAGGGGCTGGAAGAGGTGTTGCCATCAGCAACACCGAGGAGCACGACCACGCCTGAGCAGGATTACCATCAGCAGCAGCATGCGTTGCAGCAACATCGATATGGCAGTGTGAACGAAGAGGAGGACGACTACGAGGAGGACGAGATCGTGCTCGCGCCGGCCATGGCGGGCTTGCGGATGGATTAGGGGGATAGAGGGAAGTGTGGGAGGAGATTATTTTGACCGATTGTATCATAAAAATAAAAGCTTGTACGTTAAATATTGTCAGCAAAGGGCTCAAAGTATCAATCATTAGATCTTCAAATTTGCCGGTTGTTTAGATGTGCGCGGGGAGTCTTTTGTGATGCTGGCATTGCCGCTTGCAGCTTATCGCCAGTTCCATCTCGGCGATCTGCTTCTTCTTTTTCTTTATCTTGACTTGAATGCCCTCACTTTTCACGCACCAACCACTATACAAATCAACATCACTGATCAACCCTGATCTCATCCCCACTATTACAGGCTGTAATCTTTGCTTCCGTCGCAAGTCCTCATTCCTTGCTCTTCTCACCATCCTTTCAGCCAAGTGGTAGCAGTTTCCTCCTTCACCCACTCACGCGTCTCGTTCCTCCCTCACGGCGACCAGCTTGTCCTCTTTACACACAACACGTGATGCGCCGGCTGGTGGAGATTCCATGGCTTGATGAGCATATTGGCACATGCACCTCGGGGAGCGACCTGGAACCGCGGCGCCGGTCCATTTTCTACAAGCTGCCACCCTACGTGCGAAACGTGGACTTGACCCGTGAGGTGATTGTCGTCTCGAATCCCGACGTCACCCCTTTGGATCTTGGGGGGCACTACTTGTGTGATAAGGATAACCATCGCTTCGAGTTTGAGGATGCTTATGTGCTGGCACCTGGCGCGGACGTGCATGTCTACATGTGTCCAGGCAAGCATCCCGTGACGGAGGAGGAGCAGCCGGGAAAGTTGCAGATTGTGTTATGGCAAACAAAAGACAACAAGCCCCGGCGACGCGAGATACTCGATTCAGCGGGTGACAAGATCACATTGATAGACGCGAATGGAGTGGAGATTGCCGCGTTGGAAGTGACGGCAGCGCCGCGAGTCGAGGGCGAGGAGGTAGAAGAGGACAACGGAACCGCAGGGCCAGAAGGCACCAAGCGGCTTTATCTCTACAGTCTTAACTTGCTCCAGATCAAGTACGCCAAGAAATTTGTGACATTTCTGCAAGGTGCACGTCTGGCGGGGATGGTCCTGGGTTTCATGCTCGTGCTTACCAACAACCTGCCTGCCTATGTGGTTCTCGAACTTCTGGCTCTCCTGCTGGACCTCGCGGCGCGGTACATCGATCCTTTGCGTCACCCTCGCAGCAGGCAGCGTGTCTTCGCTTTGATCGCTGATCGCTTGGAATCCGCGAGCCTGCTTGTTGTTCTCATGACGGGCGTCTTGGAGGAAGGCGAAAGTTACTACTACGCGCCTAGCCCGATAAGTCGTGTCCGTCTCGGGGCCGGCATGCTGCTGGTCGACCTTTTGTCGTCCTGGTTCGAAGTCCTTGTGGAGAGCTCCACGCGCATGGTCATGGCAGCCAGTGATGCCGCAACCCCTTTCTGGAAACAAGCCTCCAAACCCCAAGCTGAAGAAGCAATGGCCGTCCAAAGCGGTCCCTATCGAAAATGGCTCCGACACTACCTACAACGTGCTCCCTGGCTGGTCACCCTGATCACAGGCGGCAATCACCTGTTCCTCCTCTTGGCCGTAGCCCGGCTTGCACAGGCAGTGGAGGGGGATGGACAATGGTGGATCACGCAGGGGCTACTTGCCGCTGATCGACTCTTTACCGTTGTACCTCTGCCTGGGTATATGAAGACTTGTTGGAATGTGCTCATCCCTGCGATGTGTGCCGCGACGGTGTATCGCGTGTTGTTGGTGTGGACGGAGTTGATGGATTTGATTGAAAGCAAGGTGTGATGGAAGGATGGAGGTAAGAATCTCGGTGTGGAGTGCGTAAGAGCTTGGAAGGGGATTTGGAGAATGGAAAGGCTGAGCTGAAAATAGTGCGATCACGAAGTCAGGCAGTGAAAAAATGCTACAGTGCGCATTACGTCACGTGATTCGGTAGTTTTTTCTTTTCATGTCCTTTCACCTTTTGTGGACTGGCGTGTCTATGTGTGTCTATGTGTGCATGTAAAGAGTGATGCGTCATGCATTCTGTTTCGCGATAGAGTGATCCTGTCGAGATCATTTTGGGATGGTTACCTCTCTTTCTCCCCGATCAGCTTACACTCTATCTTCCCCAACACGTTACCGGTCCAATATTGTTGTTTCCTTTTTTTCTACCCTTGTGCCATCCTCTCGCTTCTTCGCACACGCTCACAGGTTCCGAATCACACACATTCAACTTATCTCTTTTCCTTCTCTTCTACCCTATAATATATCCTACTCCTTCTCCTTCCAGCAGGAGGCAGAGGCACATATATATATACGCATTTCTGAACACCCAGCTCCTTACACACTTACTCTGCCACACTTCAATCGTTTCACTTCTTCAGTCAAAGCGGTAACTTCATTCTACTTTAAATTACTTTTCTCGCTTTTGTGCCTCCCGGCGGACACGGCTCCGCCCCGCGCCATTCGGCCCTGCTGGCCGATCCTTATTGTTGCTTGTGGTGGTGTTAGTCGTGATGTTGCTGCTGCTGCCGCTGCTGTACTGATATCCCCCCTTTTCTCCTCCCCCTCTTCCGCCCATCCCTCCTCCTCCTCCTCTTCTTCCGACCCCTCCCTGTTGGTCTCCGTGATCCTGTCCCGCTCCCCCCACAACCCTAAACCCTCCCTCCCTGCTTCCCATCACATGGCTCACGCCCGGCTGTCCCGGCGGCCGCTTCACGTCCAGATACAGATTAAACCTGCTCCTCCCCTGCACGCTATTCACTAAGAAAAATCGCTTCGGCTCCGCCCTCGACGCCGCCATGATTCGCGCAACTGACTCTGGCTTCTCGAACTCCACGAACACGGAAAACTGGCTCTTATTCACCTTATAGCTCAGCACCGAGTCCCCCTCGACCGCCATCCCCAGCAACAAGGCACACAGCTCGTCTTGGTGTGTCCCCAGTTCTGCCCCTTCAGCCGCTTTACATTTCACGTACACCGCAGTCGGTGGCTCGTCCAAACCCACACCACCAGCAGCACCAGCACCAACGCCGGCTGACCCATGCACGTATACTTGCCCACCTTCTCTACCTCCTGCTCCGCCTTCCCTGCGTCCCTTTTTCGAGGGAGAAGAGGACCCACCACGGCTGTGTGCTGGACTGTCGCCCCTGCCTCTACCCCGTACTCCGCCCGACCTGCTGCTGCTGCTACTGCCGCTGATCTTCACTTCTCTATGCTCCTCTTCCTCGCCCTTCTTCCCTACAATTGCGCTCCAGCTCGGTGGAGGGCCGGATAAAGGAGCAAGTGTATGAGCAGGAGCAGCAGCAGGAGCAGCAGCAGGAGCAGCAGGAGCAGCAGCAGCAGATGGGCCACTTTCTCTTCTCCCAGAGTCATCCTTTTGCTGCTTTTGATGCTTATGCTCCACCACATTACCCTTCTCCTTCTCCACCCCTTGCGGTTGCTGCTGCTGCTGAGGCGGCGGCGCGGCCTCCCCCACTAGCAGAGGAGGCGTGTGCGTAGCCACAGGCACCAAGGGAGGATCGCCAGTAGAAGATGAGGAGGTAGTGAAAGATGAAGCTTCAGGGGAAAGGCCTCTCTCCTCCACAGCCTTCTTCTTCTTATCCTTCTTCTTCCCTTGAGCTTCCTCCCTTATGCCGTTCATCGCCAATGCTCCTTCCCCTTCCTCAATCTTTCTCTGCAATGTTTGCTGTTGCTGCTGCTCCTGCAACTGTTGCTCTTCTCCTTCCGCTCCCATATCCTGCCCCCCCTCCTTCCTTTCTTTGTCTCCTTCCTCTTGAACGACCGCCACCGTTTCACATTTGGGGGACAGGGAAACAGACGCGGCCCCAGCGGCCGTTTTGACAATAGAGGATGATAAGGAGATGGCTGCTGGTGGGGTAGGAGTAGGAGAGCGCGTGGTCACAGGCGGCTCTTCCAACGTACGGAACACGTCGTTGAGCAGATAGTAATGCGTCTCGTTGTTCTCCTGCTGGGCCAGGAAGAAGGTTTGCACGAAAGCACGAGGCGGCTTGCCACCACGCCGGGTCATGACGCCTTGGACGAGGATGAGGACAGCGCCGTCTTTTGAGGACTGCACGTCCACACTCGTAATGTCTACGACGGCCCCGCCCAGATCCAGAGCATCGATGCGGGCCCGGATTTGGTCGAGGCCGTAGGCGGGTTTGTTGTCTTGGCCCTCGGTGACTTGAGAGTAGAGGTTTTGATGGGGATAAGAGAAAGGGAAGGTGACAGGAGAAATTTTCACAAGTTGCAGAGAAAATGGGGTAAAATACACAAAAGGGGGAAAGTATCAGTAAGAGAAAAGAAGTATCAGAGACGACAGGCATGTTAGCAGACAAGTCATCAGCCTGAGCAAAAACGAAAAGACGTCAAAACAAATCTATCTTCCTGATCCTTTACTCTCCTACTCCTATTCCCCTTCTTTGCTAAAGTCGAGTCTACGACGTACCTTCCGCTATGTTAGTATGAGAGAAGGAGGAATCCTCCTTGTAGAACTTGATGAGCTCCTCCGCACTTTTGGACATGACGGGATAGTATGCTAAAATGAACCTTCAAAATGTAGAATGAGCACGGTTAGAAAATGAGAAGTGCATTGACTGTTTGATGGTGAATATTTGATGCTCTTGAATGAGGAAAAGGAAACAAATTTAGGATGCAAAGGGAGAGACTTGTTACTAACTTGCGGCCAACTTTTTCAGGTGTGGGCTTCCTGACATTGCTAGAACTGCTCATTGTGCTGCTACTACTGCTACCAGGCCTGCTCGTGGCACGGGGCCTAATGCCAGTCGTGCTGCTGCTCGTTGAGGCCATCGTCTTCGTCTCCGTCTCTCCGCCTGTGTTCGTGTGCATGAGTGGAACGAATGAGTTGCTTAAGTGGGGATGAGACACTGCTGCGGCGACGAATAGGATCTCCACGTGCGTACTGGCGCTGGAGCTCCCACAGCACGTCGTGGTTGACAGTCATTGGTTTGGACGTGTGCTTGGCTTGTCGTTGTTTTGGTTCAGGTCTAGATTAAGATGGTGCAATGTCAACCAAGGGGAGGCTATAAAGTCAAGCCAAGGAAACGACCCGACAAGACCGGGCCAAGACTACTCGTGCTGGTTGCTTGTCGTGTGCTGTATTTTTTGCCATTCCCGATCAAGTTGGTGTTGTGTTTTGTGGGAGACATGGACAAGCCAGAGGTGAGAGGACAAGATAAGGCACGCGGCGATGCATCATGACGGCGAGAGAGGTCGGTCGGACGCAACGCATTAATGGATCGTGAGTGCTGTTGCTTTGCGTCGTGGTCACTCACCCTTGGTTATCCTTCCCCTCACACACCATACAGGCCTTGAATCCAAACAGAGCAAAGGTGTGACGGGCGGCAGCGAGATGGCACCTCTTATTGCGGGTCTTTTGGCCTTAGTCCAAAAGATTGAGATTCACGGCCGCACAGCTCTAGGTCGATTTGACCTGTTGCCTTACCCTCTATAAAAGCGGACGACAAACAGCTTGCGGTGCTAGTGGCAAAGATGGTATGAGGAGAAGTTGGAGCATGCTGGCTCCAGCGGTCAAGCTCAATGCAGGAGCATGAGCCATGCATGGCCTGCTTCCTCCTCCTTGAGGCGCGTTGAGTGACCCTCAACGCCTCGTTCCTGCCATTGCCACGCCCTAGAAAGACAGGCACCTCTCGTATTGAATTGACAGAAACGAGGGGAATGCCGTGGGAATGTCATACCGCCTCTCCCGCATGAATTAGTCCTGCAACTGCGCCTGCCGTATTATGTTTCTTTTGTTGAGCGGCTGTGTTGTTGCATGTGCCACAGGGCATATTTACTATGTCCTGCAAACTCTAGCGTTACATATGCGTGTCGAACTTAATTTTGCAATCCTTATTGTGGGACATGTCCAAGCCAAGCGAGTCATAGTTCTTAACGCGCTGAAGCATCAAATAACAATATCGACAGATACGTGTTTCCTAGACGCTAGGTTGGCGAGGACGGCGCATTTGGCAACCGTCATCCCCTTTTCCATCACCGCTCTATACATTCACTCTTTCCTCCACTCATACACAGACCTACAGGTCCCGCCTTTTCCCTTGCCCCTTCCGTGCCGGCCATCGTCTTCGTCCCCGTCCGCATTCTTCGGGATGGTGCGGGTCATGCCGTTTAAGGCCTATCGGCCACCCGCCCCCCTCGCCAGCACCATCGCCGCCCCTCCCTACGACGTTATCAATTCCGATGAAGCTCGCAAGCTAGCTGATGGAAAGGAAAGCAGCTTTCTACGGGTAAACAAGCCTGAGATCGACTTGCCCGCCAGCCTCTCTCCTTATGACCTGCGGGTGTACGAACGCGGAGCGAAAAATCTGCAAGAATTCATATCCCGAGGATGGTTGAAGAAAGATGATAGCCCTTCCTATTATATTTATGCGCAGCGGATGGGCGACCACCTCCAGCATGGGATATGCGGCGCTTGCTCTGTGGAAGAGTACGCAACAGGGGTGATAAAACGCCACGAAAAAACACAAGTGAAGAAGGAGAACGACCGAACCCGATTGACCTACACCCAAAATGCCAATGTAGGCCCTGTGTTTATCATGTACAAGCCTCATGAGGGGCTGGACTCGCTGGTGACCTCCGTGACCAGCTCGAGGCCGCCCGAGACGTCTTTTGTAGCGGGGGATGACGGGATTGAGCATTTGGTCTGGCCAATAAGCGATGAGCCGACCGTGAGTGCCATCAGGCGTGCGTTTGAGAGTATCCGGTATACGTACATTGCAGACGGACATCATCGTTCTGCCAGTGCATTTAGGGTGGGGGAGATGAAGATCAAAGAGGCGATTGCGGCGGGGCAGAATGTGACGGGGAACGAGTCGTTCTGCTTCTTTTTAGCGGTGTTGTTCCCGGCGGATCAGTTGAAAATATTCGAGTATAATCGGGTGGTGAAAGATCTGAATGGTTGGACAGAGGAGGAATTCATTGGAAGGGTCAGCGAGCATTTTGAGGTACGCAAGCTGAGTGCTGCTGCCGCTGCCAATGCTGCTGCAGGAAAAGTGGAAAGGGAGAAGAGTCATTCACCAGCAGCCAAAGGGGAGGTGGGTATGTGCCTGCGAGGGACGTGGTATAGGCTTAAGGTGCGCGAGATGTCAGTACCGAAAAAGGATCCGGTAAACTCCCTGGATGTGCAGCTGCTATATAACCATGTATTGGCCTCTGTGTTGGGGATTGGGGACCCTCGGGAGGATGAGAGGATGAAGTACGTGGGGGGGACGAGAGGAACGGAGGAGCTGGAGAGGTTGGTGGAGGGAGAGAGGGCATGGGGGGTCGTGGCGTTTGCCATGTTCCCGGTGGCAGTGGAGGAGGTGATGGATATTGCGGATGCGGAGGCATTGATGCCTCCGAAGGCGACTTGGTTTGAGCCGAAGCTACGGTCGGGCCTGATTGTCAGGCTGTATGATGACTCGTGAGGGGCGAAGGGATGAGAAGGAGGAAGGGGTGAAGGATGGTAACTGTTTTTTATCATAGTGACACTACCTCTGGGGTTTTGGAGGGTGAGGAAGTAGAGGGTGAGATGGATCAAGCCGGGAGAAAGTCCGAAGTTCTAAAAAGAGGATGAGATATGAGATGTGAGATGACATGCGCATGATCTAGGCGTACGCTTGAGACACTTGCGCGCAACAATTTGGGCACCGGAGAGTGGTAACAAAGCAATTAAATAAGAAAACCATATGGTGAAAAATCAAATTCACCCTTCACGAAATGAAAAAGCCGTTTTTAAGTATGGAGAAACGCATTTTTCCTTCCTTCAGCTTGGTTCTCGTCTTGGTTTTTCTTATTAATTTCCTCTCTCACACCTTGCAGGGCGACTCTATCCTCTGGCTCCCTCCCAATTTCCGTGCGTTGGAGCCGCAAGCCTTATGGGGTCCGCAGCCCTACTTAAGACTCTCGACAAACGTCGAGCATCGCACAGAAGAGCCCGGAGGAAAACAACAGAGGCGTGAAGCTCCCTTTCTCTCTTGTAGCCTCTCTCTTCCCCCTTTCTCCAATTTCCTTCTGACACTGCAGCAGGTCATATCAGAAAAACGGACCAACAGCGGCCTCACCAATATCAAAAGGCACAAAAAACCAAACACCAAAACACACATTTTTCTTCACCTCTTCGCTTCACTTTTCTGGCTCTCTCTTCTACTGTTCCTCCTTCTCTTCCCCTTCTTGTCTACGTATAAAAACGTCTTCATCCTCTCTCCACTACTTCCCGATAAGAGGCATTACATGAGGTTGAATAGAGAAAGGGCAAAACAACAGCACTGGACACAAACAAAGGCCGAAGCCTCCATCCACACAAACTAACTCTATTTTAACCTTTCCCACCCTACCTCAAGCATGCTTAACCTTCGTCATCTTCATCCTCCGCCCTCCTACACCACCTACATAAGTGCACCTTTTCTCCCCCGAAAACTTGTCACCATAAAGAACAAGTCACCTATCCATTCATATCACTCCCCTGCTTATCGGTAGTTGGCAGGCGTGTACTTAGCCGCGTAGTCCTTCCCAAACTTCGCCACCCACTTGGGGTGCTTCACCAACCACCACTCCTTGGGCGGCTCCACCATCATGTCCTCCGGCACATCGATCTTCAGGTACTCCTCCGGCAGCTCTTCCGGCCCAGCCCATGGCCACTCATCCTTGTCAGCCGCAGCGGACTGCTCAATCTCAGGGTCGATGAACTGCTTCCAGTCCTTGCTGAGGAAGGCTTTCGCGTAGTTCTTGGCCTCGGTCTTCTGCTCGGGAGTCAGGGCATTGAACGCCTCAGTGAACTTCTCCTTGATCTCCGCCTCGGACGATTCGGACCCCACACCCGGCACAGAGTCAAACCCGGAGATAAGGGAGGGGGGGACGGTAAAAGGTTCAATGTCCGACTGAATCTGCGACGCCGACTTATCGTTCTTCAAACCATACTGCTCCATTCCCTTGGTAATCAAATCCGCCTGACCGCCCAACGAGTACTGCAACGCCGCCGCAGCAGCAGCAGCAGATCCCTTCACATTCTTCTCGAGGGACTTGGCAAGCTTGGTAGCCTTATCCTGCACGTCCTTGATGTTCCCCACCATGTAGAAAGCCTGTTCGGGGATATCGTCGTAAGTCCCCTTCAAGATCTCCGCGAAACCCGAGATGGACTCCTCAAGCGGCACGAACTTCCCACTAAATCCCGTGAACACTTCCGCGACGTGGAACGGCTGGGACATGAACCGCTGGGCCTTTCGCGCGCGGGCCACGGTCAGCTTGTCCTCCTCCGAGAGCTCGTCCATACCCAAAATGGCAATGATGTCCTGCAGGGACTTGTAATCCTGGAGGAGCTTCTGCGTGTCACGCGTCGTCTTGTAGTGATCGAGGGAGACGTACTCGGGGTCCATCAATCGCGAGGAGGAGTCCAAGGGGTCCACGGCGGGGTAGATCCCCAACTCCGCGATCTTACGAGACAACACAGTGGTAGCGTCCAAGTGGGCGAACGTCGTGGCGGGGGCTGGGTCCGTCAAGTCATCGGCAGGGACGTACACAGCCTGCACCGAGGTAATCGACCCCTTCAAGGTAGAGGTAATTCGCTCCTGCAGCGCCCCCATGTCCGTAGCCAGCGTGGGCTGGTACCCGACAGCGGACGGAATTCGGCCCAACAAAGCCGACACCTCAGCACCGGCCTGCGTGAAGCGGAAAATGTTATCGACGAAGAGCAATACATCCTGCCCCTCTACGTCACGGAAGTACTCCGCAATCGTCAGCCCCGTCAGGGCGACACGGGCACGCGCTCCAGGGGGCTCGTTCATCTGCCCATACACCAAAGCGGCCTTGGACCCATCCGTCGAGCCGGTGGCCTTGTCAATCTTGATCACACCAGACGTAATCATCTCGTGGTACAAGTCATTCCCCTCACGGGTGCGCTCTCCGACCCCGGCAAACACGGAGAAACCACCGTGGTTCATGGCCACGTTGTTAATCAGCTCCATGATGACGACCGTCTTCCCCACACCCGCACCGCCGAACAGACCAATTTTCCCGCCTTTGGAATATGGGCCGATCAAGTCAATGACCTTGATACCCGTAGAGAGGATAGCATCGGACTCACCCTGCTCCGTAAGGAGGGGGGCAGGGCGATGGATAGACCACTGAGCCGCGGCCTTGATGGGGCCCTTCTCGTCGATGGGCTCGCCGATCACGTTCAGAATACGGCCAAGGGTACCAGGGCCGACGGGCACCTGGATCGCATCGCCCTTGTCACAGACCTTCTGCCCGCGCACTAGGCCCTCCGTGGCGTCCATGGCAATCGTACGCACGACACGCTCACCGATGTGCTGGGCCACCTCGAGGACCAAACGGGGGCGGCCCTTTTCGACCTCCACCTCCAAGGCGTTCAGTACACGGGGCAGCTTGTCGTCGAATTCCACGTCCACCACTGCACCAATGACCTGGAGCACGCGGCCATCCTTTACAGGGGCCTCGGCCACCTGAGACATCCATCGGCGAGCTGTTTTAATGAAGAGAAAAGCGGGGACAGGGTCAGTCTCAGGCATTTACAATGCATACGCATACATACGCATACACACTTTCTGCGCCCCTCTCCACCAAATCATGGCAAGGGAAGAAAAGTATTCTCAGCGAATCATGCTCAACATACTCCAGCCCATAGCTGTCTCTACAAATGCACACCCACTCATGCCTCCAGTCGCACCCAACCCCTGGGTCAAGACACTTACAGAAGGCAGCAGGCGTGGAAGCACGGGCAGCCCCCCTGAAGGAGGTCAAGCCCCTCTTGAGCATTCGGCTTGCAGCGAACGCCATCCTGTGATAAAGTGTGCGAGATGGAGGGGAATGTGAGAGTGGGCTCCGCTTATGTTGTTGGACGTATTTGGTCGAAGCCCAAGAGAAAGCTGGCCCCGGACTTGCTGCACAGCGCCCGCCACAGGCCTTCAAAACAATCACTATCGTCTAGTCGCTCGCTTTTATGTGATGATGTGACCCCTTGCTGTTTGTACGGTGATAGACACGAAAGGAGAGTGATTCTTGTTGATGTCGAGGCCAAGCCAAAGAGACTTTCTCGTCCTTGCATCATCCCTGGCTGCCCGCCGTCCCGTACATGCCGCTTCCCTTTTGCCATCCTCGCCAGCAAACCAGGGCACAGGCACAAGCCTCAATAGTGCGCAAGCAGCGGACAGGATACGAGGATCCAAGCCCTGTGCGTGACGGCGCCAGGGAAGGGGCGAGTGCAAGAAGATGCATGATGAACAGGCGGCGGTTGTTGAGAGCGGCTGCAGCCAACCAAGCCCGTGGCATAGGGCGAGATCCACCTTGCGAGGAACGGCAAGGCCTAGAGGATAAGGCCCACTCAATACATGACAAGACGGGTCCAGATGGACAGAAAGCAAGAAGGGTGCGCTCCCAGTCCAGCGCTTTGCATTTCGCTCAGCCTTGGATGTCTCTCCTCCTCATTGCCACGAGCCCACGGAGAAAGTTGGTGGCGAATGAGATAATGACGCAAAAGGAGCAGAGCAGGCTGCGACGTTGTGTGACATGGTTCCATGCTTGTACCTCATGCGGTTTTTACTTTCTTTTCTTCTTCCTTTCCTTCTTTACATGACCTTGGTAATTCGCAGCGCTGTACATCATTTCATTTCTCTTCCGTCGGCTGGCTGGCCTTACTCCGCCTTCCGTGAGTCCTATCATTTAGCCGTCACATCCTCCTTTCCCCGACCCGAAGGGAATGCCTAATATGATTTCCGCTCTCGACCTTGCGCCTCCAATACATAATTCAACATACGCTGCCTTTTCCGGGCCATTGTACCGTCGTCAAATGCCACCATCCCTTCCTGTCCATCTTGTTTGTCTTGCGTAGTTATATCCGAATCACCCCTACCCCGACCAGTGATAAAATGTGTGCAGCCCACCGCTCCTACTCCTCCTCTACCTCCTTTTCCTTCTCCCTTACCCCCTCCCACCCCCTTCCACTTCACGAGCGGCACAAAGTATGTTTGCAGTCCGGGGGTGGCATATGTACAGTTGGATGGCACCAGCACTTGCGTAGGCCGTCGGGTGTAGGAACAATCCCAACGACCGAGTTCGAGGTCCCGGCTCAAGTAGCCCGTGACACGCCCGCCAGGGTGGAGATGGAAACTGCGTGTTGTTAGGGGACAAGGCAGGGGGTGAATGAGGACGAGAAGAGTGAGCCATGGACAAATAAAAGCTTACTGAAGAGTATAAATGCAAGTGTGAGAAATTTCATCGCACCAGCTTTCTCCTCGGTCCCCTTCTCAAGCACCATACAGGCGATCCGAATTTATGAATATCTTGCCTCTAAAACTATAAAAATAATCACATGCACACGCAAATTCAGGGGAAAGGTCAAAAATAGATCATAGATGGGTTTGAGAACTCAATTGAGAAAGAAATCAAACAAATTTATATGACTGTGTAAGCACAGCCCTTACTCCCTCCTTCAGTCCTTCCCTCTTTTTGATCTCACCTAACAATCAAATCCAGAAAATGATGCCACCTTGAACCGCCCGTCGAGGCCAACACCCGCGCTTCATCCTCTTCCCCAAGCCCCTCCAACGGTAAGGGGAAGTCGTCCATCAGTACAGCTGTAAACTGGCCCAGGCTCGCTAAAACCTGTTGCCAATAACCTTGCACAAGGACAATACTCATTCTTCCATTACGACTGCTGCTCTCGTTGCTGTCATTGTTATTGCTGCTATTACTGCTCTTGTTGTTGTGGCTGCTGCCAGGAGCCTCCTCCCCACCCCCCTCTTCTTTCAAAAGTGCTTGTTTCCATGCCTCAGCCCGTGTCATCACCCCGGAGTCACACTCCACAATCACGTGTCGTCTAGGTCGACGCTTTTGGATGGCCGTAGCACTGTAGCCCAGTCCCCACCCAATTTCAAGCACCTGGGAGGGAGAGGGAAAAGAGAGGGACTTTGTATCAAAATCAACCAGACGTTTAAAATCAAATCAGTATTCATGACTCACAAGCAGTGAGACTTTGAGTGTAAAGACCACATTCCGTGCCTGAGACGATGTACTCGACGAAAGTCTTTTTTTGAAAGACCACAGATACACGCCCTAACCAATTGTAAGCATCCGGGGAGGAGTGAGAAATCAAAGAAGCTGAAGGAAGTGTCAGAATATATTGTTTCGCTCAGAATAATGCATAAACAGTACTAAAGAAAAGAATCCAATCGCTTCCCTGCTCTCTCCCTCTCTTCTCTCCCAAGACATACCTCATCGTCCTCATTGATGGCTAAGGCCTCGACCAACGTTTCCATGTACTCCTTTTCCCACTCCATCATGACAATAGTATTGGTGCCCTGGTATGGCCTGGCTGCTGCCGCTTCTACTGTTGTTGTTGCTGCTGCCACTTCTGTAGAAAAAAGGCAGGCAGCATCGCTGCTGGTGCTGGTGCTAACGAGAGGCTCTCTGGCCCCTTGTTGGTTTTGTACCGCGGCCTCTTCCTCCTCTTCCTCTTCCCCCTCCTCATCCTTCTCTGGAGTCACCATGACCAAAATCTCCTTCCCTGCGAAATCCTTGCCATACAGAAGGCGAGGTCGAGGCAATGTATAAGCGTCGGCATCACCCGACATGTCGGGGGAAAGGCGAGATCAGGGCGCTCTTCGATCCTGTTGGCGGAGGGAATTATTGGGAGGCGATGTCAGCACGAAAAGCTAATTTGACCCCCCACACGCACTTCTGGCGGATTTGCCATACATCGCCCCGTGAAGCATGTCATTAAATTGCAGGCCGGGCGACTTCCTGCCAGCAAACTCTGTTGCCGAAGAAGAGAACATATGAACGAGGGAGAAAAAATCGGATACACCTGAGACGCTTTCCCACGTGAAAAATCCACGTGCCTTTTAATCCAGATCCACCAGCCATAACCGAGTCGAGAGGCTCAAAATTGGTTTATCGACAACGAAAATATTTTTTTTTTCCTTTCCCCATGTGGTGGTGGGCCATGGTGCTTTCGGCCGGTGGGCAACAGATGCTTCTTCATCTTGAAAATAATGCAAACCCCGTCCGGGGGCCGTCTGTTCAGCATGAGAGAATCAGAAGGATAAAGGAATGTTTGCGGATGCGCGCTAGTGTTGTTTCTCTTTCTCTATTCCACCACTCTGTCCAATCACTGCCCTGGGCGTCCTGAATTGGGTCATGTTTTTTTTCTGCATCATGACCGCGCTCGCACATCGACGTGTGGCCTGCATTCAACTGCACTTACAAAGAGAAGCCAGAACAGTGTTGTTGATGTCAACTGCAGGCCCCAGAAATGCCCTTGCGCTTTCGGTGGGTCCTTGCGTGCGTCATAGATTGTGCACGTGCTCTTGGCTATTGAAATGGGGGCCCTAGGTATTTGGGTATGCTTGTGTTCTAGTCCATGCTCCTTGTGTGCCCTGTGGCACGCACCGCCGGTGGCCTTGGTTGACACTTGACACTAAGCATCTGCTTGATCCGCTCCGCTCGTTGATTCCCTTGACACGCGCCCGGCCTCACCCCACGCTTCCCCCGTCCCTACCACACCACGGGTCTTCATACATCCTCACCAGCACTCAACAGCATGCATAATACGGTGACCCTGGCTCGCGTGTCCCTGCGCGATAATTTGCTTTGTGTCTGCGACATGCGCGGAGTGATTGTCTTCGCTTCAGACGACCTCCTGTGGGCCTTGGGACTTCCGGGCCCGACCATTCGGCACATTGGCTCCAGCGTCCTAGACTTGTTGACCGACGAGGACAAACTTGAGTACAAGGTATGTCTGGGTATGAGGGGAAAGTAGGGGAGTAAGGCGGCGGGGAATTTGCAGTGCGACACATGTATCGACCCGCTTCTTTTCGACCACTTTGTTCTGGGTCTGGGATCTGCTGCACACATCTCATAACTCCCTTCCACTCGTATTCACCCACAGAACGCCATGAGAAGGAAATCGGGCTCGCTTTTGCGATGCCAGCAGAATGGATGTTTCGTGTGGCTTGACATCCAGTCAACGGGCCAGACCAGCCGGCTTAAGAGAGCATTGCACCGCGTGGAAAATGCACGGGCCACCTGCAGCTCCATTACCCCCCCCGCCAGTCACAGCGAGTGCAATAACAACCACAACCACCAGGAGCCGTATTCCACCAGCTCCTCTAATACCAGCGGCACCAACAACAATAGTCCTCTCAACTACCAGGTCAAGGCCTTGGCTACTGCCTCGTATCCGTGTGCCGGCGGCGCGGGGCGCATTGCTGGTTTGGAGGAGCATGTTATGACCAAGGAACAAACTCTCGACTGGTTCCTCTACACCCGGGAGCAAGGTGAAGGCATGGATGAGCTGGCGGATGACGAGAACGATGACGACGGCGACGACACTGCCACGGATGGAAGCGACTCGGATGGGGACGAGGGAGACGATGTCCGCCTCGCCCGACCAACGCCTACGGCCCCTGGTCATACGATGGAACCCGTAACCATGCCCTCTTTGGGCGGTCTGTTTCTGCATGAGAGTGGGAGTGAAAGCAACTCGGCCTGTACCACCTCAAATTCGGTCTGCTCCTCGGAGCAGCTGTCAGGGGCGGGGGCCGCAGGCTGGACGGAGGAAGAGCAGCAACGCCAGCAGGAAGAGGAGGCAGCTATGGTGCGAGAATACTCTTTTAGAGAAATTTTTGAGTATTTCAGCGCCGGCGCGAAGGTTATGAGCCAGTCCACCAGCTTCAGCCGTGGGGGGTCCCGTGTCCCGTCTGTCTTGAACTTCGGGTCGGCAGCAGCTGCAGTAGCAGCAGCTGCAGTCGCGCCCAGCCCTCCTGCCGCTGGCTTGGTCCGGCCCATGCTTTCGCAACGAGACTCTCGACCCTTCAGTGAGCGGGTGGCAGCCAAGTGCCGCGCTGCCCCCGAGGAGAGCTACAGCGCCAGCAACTACAGCTTCGCCCCTGTGGTATCCTCTTCTTCCTCCGCTTCTTCCTCGTCATGGTTATTGCAAAACAAGTACAAGGTCAGTGGGTATGTGGGCAAGGCAGCTGCGACGCTGGGCCTTGGTACTGTTGTCAGCAGCACGGTGTCGGCTGCGTGCCCGTCTCTGATGACGGCACCGGCGATGTTGGAGGAGAGCGGGTGGGATTGGTACGTGGACGTCTAGAGAGAAGGAAAGTGAGAGAGAGAGAGAGAGTGGGTGTGTGATTGTGTAGATTGGTGTATGTGCGTATGCGACGTGCCACCCGGCCAGCAGTCGGCGTAAGACCCATCGGGGTAAGTTGCATGTCGGACAAAGTGAATAGAGAGATAGAGAGTAAGTGCATCGGGAACAGTAAAGGGACACAGCAGTATCCAGCTTCATTGAGTAGATATGAATACAAATTTACAGTGATCGAGGGAGGAAGGAGAGTCTACACGCTTCGCATTTCTCAATGCGGCTTCCGCATGTGTCTTCCTTTCTGCCCTGGGGCTCCCGTCACTGTGTGATATGTGCATAGGAATCCCATAGACAAAGAAATGAACAAGCGGAAGAGAGGAGGGCCAGAGAAACGTAACTGGCTGATTGAACAGAGAGACCGATAAAGGTAGGACAAGCGCTGCAGTGGCAGGCCCAAGTTCCAATGCCTTGGCACGCGGATTTTGTGGTCGCCCGCAGCCTGCGGTCGGCTTTCTGTGTCACGATTTCCCCCCTGGAAGAGAAGAGAGATTTGACAGACGAAGTCTTAAACCAACCACACGTACAATAGAAAAGGGATGACAACAAAAACAGTAACAGTAGCAACAAGCTTGTCCCGTGCGCGTCATGGAGCGGCGAAACGGCATGAATTAATGAGAAACATGGTTCATCCACTCTCACGATTGCCGCGCACACAGTGGAAGCTTTCTCAGGCGGAACACGGGACAGAGAGAGACCACCCCCTCCATAGAGTTTAGCAGGACTTGTGGACAAAACGCCCACCATCCAACCAGAGGGTTAAGCCCAAAACAGCTATCAACGCCAGGAGATAAGTAGGTTTCGAAGTAAACATTAACAGCACGATACAAAAACTGTTTGTAAGCTCGCTCTTGATTTTTCTTCTCTTTTCTTTAAATTTACAATCAGTAATCAGTCTACACACCTTACTTAGACATCTTTATGTCTTCCATATCCATCATCCTCTTTCCACCTCAATATTTCGCCCTCCCTCAAGTATCTTTATCTGTGCCGGCGTCAGAAGCCGTCGCACTGCAGTCATTCTTGCCTGCATATGCTGAGTTGTGATCTTCAAGTCTTTTTCCAAAACGCTGGCAGCCTCTACCACGCCAGCTAAGGCCTCCATTTCATCCTTCATTTCGACGTTCGACGCTTGTCCAAAAAGGGCGCGGGCCCGCTCTTCTTGCTCGCCCTTGAGTTGCAGCTCGAAGCAAAGCAGCGGCCACAGTTTGTGTCCATCTCTAGCATCCCATCCTTGTGGCCCCCCTTGCTCTTGTCGAAGTTGCATCAGGTGCTCTCCAACTTTGCTGGCCGAGGTCGTGGAGGAGGAGGATGACGGCGGCGGACATGTAAAATTTTGTCTGTGCAGCCACATCCAAAAGCAAATATGGGGTGACGAAATGATGCGATACAAGCGGGCAAAGCGATATGTCCGCAAGGCGTGGAGTTCTTCACATGTGGGCATGTCCAGGGAGTCAATACTTGTCGCGGTTGCTTGCCGAAGGTCCTCAAGCTCCTCGTTCAGCTCACACATTCTCTCGCTCAGCAACTCCAGCTTTTCCTTCTTACGCCGTCGACTCTGACGTGCACTTTCTCTGTTTTTGGCCAGACGCTGCTCCCGGCGCTCTTGGTCTATGCTCGCGGCGGTGCCCGGAATAGAAAGGGCAGCAGCGGCACTAATGGGAGGGGCAGTTTGGGGAAGAGGCATCGTAGTCTTCCGGAAGAGGTTGGAGAAGATACCTCGTGGTGATGGTGGTTCCATATCCTTGTCTGCCTTGTGTGGCTTGAGGCGTTGGTTGGGTGTTAGTCACTCTTGCCGAGAAGGGAGGAGGGTATTTGGGCATTTGGGTGCTTGTGCTCACGATCATAAACGACACCTTCATTCCTGTCATTTAAGTTCTCTCCCCTGCTTAGCAATGCAACGATTCGTCAATCGCATCAATATCATCTCCAAGCCGCTCTCGTGAATGCAGCACAGCTGGTATTTCAGGGGGCGTGGATGTAGGACGCGATGCGGCCACCATCAGCCAAACAACCTCCCCTCGTCTCGTCTCGACTCACTCATTCCTTCACCCATACGCACCGTTTTCAAAACAGGCATAATGAAGCAGTCCGCGGCGCTTTTGTGCGTGCTGATGGGCGTGGCCCAAGGCTTTGTCTTGCCGCAGCCGATGAGACTGGGGGAGGGTTGCGCAAGCACCAAACAGTACGCGGAGACCACACCGGGCGACAGCAGCCGACTGGGATTCTTGCAACGCGTGGTGGGGCAGGTGGCTGGCGTGGGGCTTGCGGTGAACATGGCACCCTTGCTCATGGATGGTAAGGTCGGATTTGTGCAGCCGGCGCAAGCGGCGGGCTTGGCCAAGATCAACAACGAGTTGGCGGGCTACGGCTTGCCTCCTATTCTTGATGTTCCCGGAGGCTTCTCGCCATTGGTAGAAGTGTACGGCAAAGCCGCGGGCGCCAGGAAAGAGCGTGATACGTTGTTGGTGCAGTTCTTGTACCCGAGTTTGTGGGTGGTGAGCAAGCCCAGCATTGACAAGAATGGGGAGGAAGGCACTATCTCGGCCGGGGACTACCAAAAGGGCGACTCGGCCGCCTTCTTTGTGGGGGACGGGCCCGAATCCGGCAAGATCGACCAGCAGTCGAACGAGTATTTTGGGGAGGTGGTAACCCGCGCCATCGGACAAAAGAGCGCGAATGTCTACCAGAATTTCAAGGTGCTGAAAAAACGCCCGGGGGCCAAGGGGTCGAATGGAGCGCAGTACACGATTGTGGAGTTTAAGTACGAGCTCTTGACTGGCGCGGGCTTCACGGTGGACCGGAAGGGCGTGGCGAGCGTGACGCAGGTCGGTAAGAATATACAGGCGTTGTGGATCGCCACGACGGCGACGCGCTGGAAGAAGATTGGGGATGACTGTATTACCATGGCCGACTCTTTCCGGGTGTACGACGGAATCGCCCCTGCATAGACAGATGACAGTAGAGAAGGGAGATAGAAAGGGAGAAAGGGAGAAAGGGAGAAAGGAGGGGAGGAACAGGAAACAGCGAGCTTAGATTCAATCTATAGGAACAAGGGCGAGATCTCTCGTGTGAGAGGCATTGTTGGCCGGATACATTGTGCGGGCACCCATCTGTCTGCATTTTAAACCCACCTTTAAAATGCCCCTGCTGACTGCAGATTTGACAGCAACTTGCGTTTTAAACAAGCAGAAAAAGAAAGAATATAAGGAAAAGAAACCGTGTGCGCATGGCTTTTGTTGGGGAAGCGAGGCGACATTCTTTTTAACAGGATTGTCTCGGTTAGGTGCTGGTAACTGTGTTAAAAGCAATTTATTGCTTCCACAAAAGATTGCGCTTACAGTGCCTCTGTCGCCTACATTCAGAGCTATCTTCCTGTCACTTCGCATGTTATCATTTAGTCTGAATAAGGCCCGCATCAGCAAGCTTACCCAGCTTGGCGGCGATGATCGGGTATGGAATGTACTTGTGTAACACCGAGCCCCTATTCTTATCGCTCTCTGAAAAGCTTTGAAGTACCGTCTGCATCGTTGGATCGAGAAGAAGGTTCCGCAGCTCTGGGTCACGCAAAATGCGATTGACGGCCTCTTGCTCTGCCTTGTCTTGTTCGAGATCATTCACCGGCTGAATTTTCTGCTTATCTGCCTTCTCGAGAGCTGCCTGCATCAAGGGACATGCGGCGTTGGTCTTGTTCTGGCCTGACTGCTGCTGCTGCTGCTTTCCCAACTCTTCAAAATGCTCGCCTAAAGCCCCCATGAGCCCTCTCAGGAAACCCATGGCGGCGTTGTCATGCTGATAGCGGACAAGGGTAGCTTGCGGGTCGGAGCCGAGGTCGGTAAAAATGACTTGGAAGCGAGGATTCTCGAGGGCCTTTCGAAGCAAAGGGGAAGACAAGATCTTCTCAGCCAATAACTCTGCTGATGCAGACGAGGGCGAGGACATGGAAACAGCGATTTGGGTGTTGTTGTCGCTGCTGCTGCTGCTGTTGCTGCTGCTGCTGCTGCTGCTGCTGCTGCCGCTACTACTGCTGTTATGATACTGTGCATCTCGCGAGGAAGACTTGGTGAGGAAGCCCGCCTTTAAACTGCTACCAAAAGAGGCATTGTCAGCTTTTGTGGACTTAGGGGGTGGTAATAGCCTAGACCCCGTGGTGATGGTGGCCGCCATCATCATTTCTTCCAGGAGCGTAAGAGCGCTGCTGTCGTCAGTCTCAATACATTTCTGTGCAATTGAATGCATACTTTTGTGTATGGGTGCTTATAAAATTTTAGTTTTCGAGCGAAGGATGGCGGTGGGGGAAGCGGAAGATTTCTTTAGCAGTATTATGGGCCACGCCGAAAAGTGGCCGCACTTGATTGTGCTGCAGCATTGGGAGAACGACAAACATATGGAATCATGACAAAAGAACTCTTCACATTTTAATGCATCCCCGGGACGCAAAATGTCCTAGCTCAGGCCAAGCTGCGCGAAAAAGAACCTCCCGCTGCGCGTCCGTGCGCGTCAGCATTCATCATCGCTTTTTCTCTCCGATGATTGCCCGCCCATAATCGAAATTCGACCTGGCGCACGCCTGTTACCAACAAGCGATATCCCGATTCTACCACATCCACAACCATTCACAGCCATGCAGATTCTTACCGTGCTCAAAAGGCATCCGCTGTGGAGACTAAACACGCCTCTGGTGGGCTTCTTGGCCGCTGTCTGCGTCTTTCCCTTCATCTTCTCAACGTTGAGCAACAACGACCCAAATGAACACCAAATCGTCATCACAAGGACTCCACACAAGGCCTTGCGGTACGAGGCGGCCTCCGTGGCGGAGGACAGGGACAAAGTAGCACCGGTGCGGAAGCCCAAGCCAGAACAGCGGGCATCCCTTCGACAAGAAAAGTCTGCCGACACGGCCACCGACATAACTCAAAGGGATAAAGCAGCTCCTGCTGCTGCTGAACATAAGGCCCCCCCTGCTGCTGCTGCCGAATCCGAGGCGGCGATGATACCTGCCACTCGCGAGCCCATCAAATTAAATGCGGGCTTCATCACGGTGGAAACCTCCGACCCGAGCAAGAAGGCGCTCGTTGCTCATCGACAAGACAGTGACATCCACATCTACATGGACTGGACCCTGCCGGCGGAACGCTTCTCGCTGCTCAACTACCGGTCGCTTGAATCTGTTCTCACTCAGTATCCCAATGCAAAGGTCAGAACATTGGTGGTTGCACCTTCCAGGGCCACGCGTCACGACTACGCCAACACTTTGTCGTACATGCAATTCGAGAAGTATCAGAAGCGAGGCTACAACGTGCAGTTTGATATTGTGTCGGAGAAATCTCTGCTCGAGCTGCAGGATCCCAATCGCCCCGGATTTACTTATTTCACAACCGTTCTATTCCCTCGTCTACAAAAGACTATTTTTGACGAATCCTTCTTCACCAAGACGGAAAATGCCGTTCAAGATTTCAAGACTAACCACTTTATTCGCCTCTTCCGGCTTTGGCAGACGGGTGGCATTTACATGGACTTCACAATGCTTTTAACAAAGCCCTTGCCAACAGGCAGGCGAATATGGAGCTTCGCGGAGGATTGCGGCACCGTAGCTTCCCCGGCCACAGAGGCGGTCGAGGCCACCAGCACGTTTGATGATGGGAAGTGGCGTTATTCGGGCAGTCAGCATCCTTACGTGTTACAACTCAAGGCCCAGGACCCCATCGTTGGGTGTGTGTTGGCTCGCTTTGACGATAAGGGCGATTCATTGCACGAATGCATGCTCAAGAGTCAAAAGGGTGGGGCGGATTGCATTGAGGGGGCGTTCCAACAGTGTGCCAAGCCCTCGGTCGATGTCCAGAGCGATGTGCTGGAGACGCGCGCCTCAGTCGATTGGCCCTCATGTAATTCCACCGGCAACAAAACCAAGGGTGTGTCCTCAATTCCTCCCGCTGGATCTGTTGCCGTCGTGGCAATGGGTCGAGAGGCTATGGAAGGAAACTGGACGGCATCATCATTTACGGCCGCTCTCATTGGAAAATACATCCACCTAGATCGATGGCATCCCTCGCAAATCGACCCGCAATGCGCTCGCAAGTGCGATTACTATGCCGATGCGCTAGCCCGTGTCCGGGCCCCTTTTCACCTGACCAAATTTTCCCTCTCCAAAGCCCACGCGGAGGCCTCCAACTATATTTGTGCGCCGTCTGTCATCATGCCGGGTGTGATCAAGGCCGCGAGCTCCAGCTTGTTTGGTGCTATTGCCAAGCATCCGCAAGTTTTGCACCCATTGCGCGGCTCGAATTTCAAGGAGACGGGCGTGTATATGAATATCCCGGGCCGCGACCACTTCAAGGACCGCTTGCAGGCTTTCCCCTTCATCGAGGCGGATGAGAATTTCGTCACGACGGATGGTACCGTGTACTACATTAATGGGGATGAAAGCCCGGAGCAGATCGTGGCCGACAGCCCTAGCGCCAAGGCAATCATCTCTCTCAGGGACCCAACCTCCCGAGCCTATAGTCAATACCGCAACACTTTTTTTAACGGTACCGAGTCGTTTGCCGAGGCCGTGCGCGTGTCCGTGCCGATATTGCGTAAGTGCTATCAGGAGCATTTGGCACGCGTGGACTTGCGCGCTGTCTTAAACGAGAGCAAGGGGGCAGATTTCTGGAAAAAGATTGATTTTTGCACGGCCCCACTCATGCGCACTCCGACCCGGCGCACGATCCAGACATCGTTGTATCTGCCTCAATTGATGCGCTGGGCATCCGTCATGGGGATCGATCGAATTTTGGTGGTGACAAAGGAGGAGTTGAGCCGGGACCCCAAGCCTGTCGTGGCCGAGGTTTTCAAATTCCTGGGCCTATGCCCCTTTGAGGAGGCCTTTGCGGCCGAGGTCGTGCGCAAGATAGATGTGCCAAAGGGCTATGACTTGACGGAGGGCTCATTGATGGACTTGAACGAGGCATTTCAACCCTGGAACCATGCGCTCGCTCAGCTTTTGGGCAGAGACCTTGGTTGGCTGAACCACGAAGAAGCGTTCGTGAAGTCTAAGCTGCATTTCCACAGAATCGTGATCTTCCAGAGCGTTCCCTCAGTCAAATCTCCGTGCAAGGCTTGCGAAGAGACGCATGCCCTTTTGGCGGCGCAACAAGGGGTAGATGCTGCCACTGATATTGAGGTTGTCGCATTACGCCACGACGATCCGGTCTGGGCAGAGGTGGTCAAGGCGGCAGGAACGCCAAATATTGTTACACAGGACAGCCTGCCGTACGTCTTTGTGCGAGGTGAATACATGGGCAGCCTGAAAGAAGAAGGCAAGCAGAAAGATGGTAGCCAAAGCAAGCTGGCAGCTGCCTTATCGGCGGCCAGCAAGCAGGTTGAAGCCACTGACTTTGCATCGTATTACGCAGATTGACTCAAGAACCGGTGAACAAAGGGGAAGAGGGAAAGCGTACCACATATGAAAATGACGAAGGAAATTTGTAGAATGAAAAAAGCAACGCTGAGAGGCATCTTAAAAAATAGGTAGTCGATATAAATTACAAGTGATTCTGCAATAATGCGATCCTTGCGCTCTCTCGACGCCAAAACATTAAAGAAAGTGATTTTGCTAGAGCGCAATGATGGTGCTCGAGAATTCGTTCTTGGTTGCTAATTTGCCTCATTTGGATTATTTGTACGATCGTAGATTGTTTACAGTTATGATTGTGCAAGTGTGATTGTTTACAGGTATGATGCAAGCCCGAACATTACACTGTGATGTTGTGAAAGCATGTTACTACCACTGGTAATGGAATTGCACATGCATTTCTGGGGGCAACCACAGATTGGCAAAAAACATAATTGCGAAAACGCTACCTCAAGCGCGCATGCATCAGAGCAGGCATCAGTGTTCTTCCCTTCATGTGTGCGCCTTTAAAATATACATTACCTTTAAGCCTTTTTCTATTCGACATTGCGTGGAGCAGGATAGGGCCCTCGCAGCAAGGCCTCTTCCAAGCCACACATCTGCTTCCAGATCAAAGTCAAGAGCATGGCTGACAAAGTCACAAGCACCAACGATTTGGTTGGGACCATAACGAGATCTAGCAAGCCCTTGCCCACGGTGCCAATAAATAGCCCTGCCCCAAAGACGCGTGGCTTCCAGCGCTGCAGTCGCAAGTGCGCGGCTACAGGAAGAGCAATGTCGGGTGTGCTGTTCGTAACGATTCAGCAATACATCTGACAAAGTCTTCCAGTCAAGCTCTTCTAAGTCCTCTTTAGTGAGAGGCCCAAAAGGACCGCCTCCCCCAAATGTTTGTATCCATTTCCGAAATTGAGCCACAAACAAATCGGCTTTGGTCGGTCGGTAATAGCGCTTGGCCCAGGACGCCGTTGAATCCCCCTGCCGCGTAACCAATCACCGTTCTTGCACGGCCAAGAAAATGTTGTCGTCATCGAGTACGCGATTCTGTTGCAAATGCTGCAGCCAGTGCGGGATCCGCAAGAACAGGGCACCCCTTAGACGGGACATAAGGGAGGACTTCTTTGTAGGAGGCGCGGAGTCTGTGCTGTTTGAGCCCTCAGGAATTTTGAATGGGATTCCGGCCAAAATGCGACTCTTGCCTGGACGCGAGGGAGTGGCGTACGTTACCGTCCAGGTCGACAGCTCGGGCGTGGAAATGAGGTGGTGCATATAGGATGGGGCATTGAATACCGTTTCGCGCCTGACACGCCCCAGGTGTTTTTTCGTCATGGGCGAGGCTGGAATATTGTGTTCCCATGCGCCCTTAATGCCTTGCATAGACACCTCACTTGTCAGTTTCAAAGGCATAGGACCCGCGTAGGACCGCCTTCCAATTGTGGCGTGGTGAGTAAAAGGGACATGGCTCGGATCCAGCAAGTTCTCCTTCACGTTCTCGTACGAGTAGGGTACGTGGCGGCTCACATCAAGACATACTGAATCAGGATCTTCGGTCAGGGGCGGACAAAGGGGAACCAAGCTTGTGTCGGGCATGTAGCCATCCAAGGACTGGATCGATTAAGCCCACACCCAAATGATCCCTTGCGCGACTGTGGTAGGGTACGCAGCGATCCTTGCCGCTGCCCGACTTTCCGGAGCAGGGACGCCATCCTCTAGCTGCGGGATCCGCGTGCATGCTCCTTTCTTGCCCTCAAATGTCCATCCATGATAAGGGCACTCGAGGCATCCATTGGACGGTCGATGCGGCCTTCGCTCAGTGGCGCCGAGCGATGAGGGCATGTATCCTCCACAACGTTCCAGCTCGCGGCCAGGGGTCTCACCAGATTACAATAGGTATGGAGAGCAGCTCGAATGGCTGAGGCTTGAACTTATCTGTGACGGGAGTAAAACAAATCGGCCACCACTGCGCATACCAGTTGAGGCTGTCGCTGGCGCTCGGTGGCAGGGGTTCCGCGGTCGTGGTAAGCTCTGTGGTCGCGGCAGCTAGACACGTCGAGCCCTCTTGCAAGCGAGAGTAGGCGAAGGGAAGGTTAAAGATTGTCGGTGGCTCCTGGCCTACCAGGCATCCTCGTTGAAAGGCAAGTCGTGGGATGGAGGAGGTTGATAAGCGCGAAAGTGGTAGCCAAAACCCCTCGCCAAATATGGGGTGGAAAGACACCATAGCCGGTTAAGTAAAACCAAGGTCAAAGACATCCCGGTACTGCTGCAGTAATGGCTTGGTATGACCTGGGTCGTAGGTTAGAGGTGGGCAAAATGAAGTTAATGAAAATGACGACACTGTGCCGCCGCAACGTTTAGCTTCGCCATCGCCCCAGGCCTGATCATATATACAACACATCCCTCTTGACCTCTAGCAGCTACGCCGAAGAAGGAGATAAATGAGGACGATGTCTCTGCGCGGTGACACGTTTCCATCATGGTGGTGGCCAGCGGGTCATTGGCCTATGAGGTCTCGCTCATGGCAAGCTTACCCGAGCTTACCAGCCAGCATCGTCATCCCTCTGTTCTTTCGTCATGACCCCTCGCGCGAGCTTATCCCCTCTATCTGTTTCACACGCATAAGGCACACCCGCACAGCCATGACCCTGGACATTGATCAGACCAAGTTCCTGGAGGAGGCTATGCGGAAGGTCAAGGAGCAGGCGTTTTATATGAAGCATGCCATGGTAAGTTTTAAGAGTATTATTAGCGAATTGTCCGCCTTCTGCAATTGTGCCCGAGGCGGACTTGTGTGTGTTTGTTGTGTATAGCTTGCACTAGGCTCAAATATATGAGCGAAGGAAGGGATGTATGTCCATTTTTGCGGATTCCCCCAGGAAAGTGCGCGGGGGCCACTGTGCGCAAGTCAGAAGCCCCTCACCCCAGCTATGCGCCACTTGCTCTCATTCTTAAGGAGACAATTATCTTCTTTCCCCCTCAGTAATAATGACTGCATGCGCTCTCGACGCTTCTATCCCTCTTCATTTATCGCCATGCTCCCTCGACTCCCGTGTTGCATTTATTCAGCGCACAATTGCATGCATCCTTATCTCTCCCACTCCCTCAACAAGCCAGCAGCACACAGTATCCCTACCCTTGCCTTTACATTCATACATTTCTTTCCACTTCCCCCATTTAAATGTCTAAGGATAACGACGATCTAAAAGGTACCTTGACCCACGCCTCTGACATGCTCCGCGAGCTGCGCACCGGCCTCCTCACTCCCAAGAGCTACTACGAGCTTTACATGAAAGTCCTAGACGAGCTCCGTTACTTGGAAGATTACTTCACTGGTCTCCAAAAACAAGGCAAGCCCGTAGTGGAGCTATACGAGAAAGTACAGAGCTGTGGAAACGTTCTCCCTCGTCTTTATCTCCTCATCACCGTCGCCGGCGTTTATATCAAGTCGCTGGAAGCCCCTGCAAGAGACATCTTGAAAGACCTTGTCGAAATGAGCAAGGGTGTGCAGCACCCCATGCGTGGTCTTTTCCTCCGCAACTACCTCTCGCAAGTCAGTCGTGACAAGCTACCCGATGTAGGTACCCCGTACGAGGACGAGGAGGGAGGAACGGTGCAAGACGCCTATGACTTCATTCTTCAGAATTTCTCGGAGGCGAACCGCCTTTGGTGCCGGATGCAGCAGCAGCCGACCAATGCCCAGAACAAGGATAAAAAGCGACGGGAGAAAGAGCGACAGGAGCTAAGGATCCTAGTGGGCACCAACCTTGTCCGTCTGAGTCAATTACAGGGGGTGGATGCCGCTACCTACACCGAGCACATCCTGCCACGCCTCCTTGAGCAGGTGGTGCAATGCAAGGATACCTTGGCGCAGGCGTACTTGATGGAGTGCATTATTCAGGCATTTGGTGATGAATTCCATATTGCGACCTTGGGGCAATTTCTGACTGCCTGTACCCACTTGAAGGAGAAGGTGAACGTGAGGGTAATCTTGGAAGGCATGATGGACCGGCTAGCGAGTTATGCAGAAGCCAACCCCGACGCGATTCCTCAGGAGCTGAAGACTTTCGACATGTTCAATGGATGCGTGACCAAATTGGTAGAGGAAAAGCCCGGGTATTCGGTGGTGGAGGTGCTGCGGCTGCAGGCATCGCTCCTTAATTACGCTCTGCAGTCTTACCCAGGCCAGCTCCAGTACGTGAACCTTTGCTTGGGAAATTGTGCTGCCTCTTTGTCTGCCAAGAAGGTGCAACATGAGAAGGAGGCTGTGATTGTCGCCCCCCTGCCCTTTGCCTTGGACGCGGAGGGTGTCGAGGTGGTGGAGCGCTTGTTGACCCTTCCTCTATCTAGCTTGGCTCTGCGCGTGCTGGAGCTACCGCATTTTGCGACTTTGCTCGAGTTTTTGCCCTGGGGTAACCGAAGGCAAGTGGGAGTGACTCTGCTTAAAGCGATCTATTCCTCAAGATCCACGCTTGGTGATTTAGAGAGCGTGGAGAAGTTGTTGAATATTGTGGTGCCTGTCATAAAGGATGAACCTCCAAACGTCCTGGGGACCGAAGAAGCCCAAGCGGAAGCGATCAGGCGGCAGCAGGAAGGGGAGACGGGGGTGGGGGGAGGGGAGGACGAGGAGGAGGAACGGACATCAGCGGCCAGGCGGGAAAATGCGACATCGCTGGCAGCGGCGGTTGATGGTGGGGAAGGGGAAAGGGGGGATCAAGCAGGGAGGTTGGAGGAGGACCAATTATTGGTTGCCCAGTTGGTGCACGTGATGGTGAGTCCAGACACGGACACCCAATTTCGTATATTGCGGATGGTGCGTCAGCACTTTGCGGAGGCAGCGAAGGAGAGGCTGCAGTACACCTTGCCGCCTTTGGTCTTTGCGACACTTCGGCTTGTCCGGCAGGTGCGTAGGAGGGAGGTGGCGGCCGGTGTATCAGCAGCGGCTGAGAAGGTAGAGAAGAAGAAGAAGGGGGGAGTGGGGGAGATGGGGAGCAGCGAGGAAGTTGTTGTGGAGGAGGAAGATGACGGACTGGGCGGATTGAGAAAGAAGGAGGTAGCAGGATTGCAATTTGGATGTAGGAAGCTATTTCAGTTTGTGCATGAGGTTTTGACTTCCCTTGCGCCGCATTTTGCGAATTTGGCCCTGAAGCTATTTTTGGAGGCGGCCCAAGCGGCGGATCGATGCGAAGCTGTACCATTTAGATTGATCGCATATGAGTTTGTGACTCAGGCGTTTTTGTTGTACGAGGATGAGTTGACGGATTCTAAGTCTCAGATTCGGGCTCTGGCTTCTATGACGGGGACATTGTTGCAGACCCGGCATTTCGAGGAAAGCGATTATGACGCCCTCAGCACCAAGGTTACTCAGTACGCCGCCAAGCTCCTGAAAAAGCCCGATCAATGTCGCATGGTTGCCTTGGCATCTCATTTGTTTTATGTGGGTCGCGCGGACGAGCCAGGTCATTACCATGACCCGAAGCGTGTAATTGAATGTTTGCAGCGGTCTGTTAAGACGGCCGACATGTGCATGGCATCCTCTCAACATATGCACCTTTTCGTGGAGGTTTTGAATCATTACTTGTATTTTTACGAGATCGGTTGTCCCACCGTGACGGAGAAGTACGTGTCGGCTCTGGTGGCCTTCATCAACGACAAGCGTAATGAGGCGGCTCTTGTGGGTGGGGGTCCTGGAGAAGGCAGCGCGCACGCGGCAGAGATAGAGGCTTATTACAAAAACACGCTGGATTACATCCGTCGTAAAAAGGTTCAATCGAACGACGCAGAGTTGGCTGCCAAATTTGCCGCGATCCAAGTGTAACAGGAGACGAACGACAAGGAGGGCAGGAGGGCGAGGTAGGGTAGGCGATTAGAGGTGAAAGATTTGTGCAAAGTAGTACACGGAAACAAGTACAAGATAGTAGGCTCTTGCGAATTGAACAGGTGCACGGATTTGCGCTGGGGGCAGCTGGTGATTTCTTTGACGCGTTTGATTGACATGTGAGGTGGGGGGGAAGGCTTCTTCGACACGAGCATTCTCTCACTTTTCTGATTCCAACCATGTAAGACACATGTCTCACATCCTCTTACTTCTTATGAAAACCCTTAAAAAGTGTAAAATCCTGGTTTGCGTCATGAGGCCTCCGAGGCATCGGTCTCTCCTCCTCCTCCTCCTCCTCCTCCTCCTCCTCCTCCTCCTCCTCCTCCTCCTCCTCCTCCTCCTCCTCCTCACTTCCCTTGCATGGAGTTCGCAATGGCCCACTGCGTCCCTCGCTGTTACATCTGTCCACACCCCTATACTCTACACACACAAACCTACACATATCACGCAATACAGGAATCCTTTAAAATATAAGCGACAACCATGGATCGTGTGCGCCCAATGTGCCAGGTGCCGGACTGCAACAGCCAGCCGTAGCCAGCAGCCAAAAAATGAGCAAGGCAGGGCGATGTGTCAAGCATGGAGGTGGGAATCGATGCGAAATAAAGGGCTGCAATAACATGTCGCTGACTGGCGACCGGGCACCGGACAAGGTTTGGACATGCGCTTGACACGGAGGGGCCAACCGGTGTGAGGCATCGGGATGCAAGCACAGTGCAGAACACAGCTCCCGGAAGACGGGTAAGAAAGGGATGTATATTCTTCACGGAGGGGCATCACCGTCCCGACAGCGGTATTGGGTTATACACATTTGCATGCCGCTGGATGGTGATAGATACGCGCACACAGGTTGACACGAGGCCAAGGCCATAAAGCTTGAGATTTTTCAAGTTCAAACGTTCCTTTTTTCTCGGGCGGAGCATTTTTTTTATTTTGAGCTTGTAAAATAGTTGCCGAGATTGAAGGAGATGAGGCGTGCTCTGGGCGAGTCGATCCTTTCGGCGCTCTTTGGAAAGATAAAGGGGATAACCGATTATCTTCCAGAGTATTTTCATTTCAACGAAACCACTAAATGGCTCTCCTCAGCAGATTCGATGAGAAAGGATAACCACAATCGCCTTCACACGGTTGCACTTTAGGCGGGTCGTGGGTTGGAAAGAACGTTTTGTTTCCGTGTTGTGGCCCACATCGACGACCGTAAACTTCCACTTTTCAGACGGAAGACGAAAAGACATGGCGGTGACTACTATTGTCTCACACCAAGGGTAGAGATGTTCTTGAAAAAGTGGCTGCTTATGTGAAGGAGGAATGTTTGGAAAGCATGGAAAGAGAAAATATGCCTGGGAGATTAATGGGAGGGGAACTGCGAATCAAATGGTTCAACAAGTAGTCAAGTAGTGACCCTCGTCACCCATGCAGTCTACTCATGTCCTTTAAGTGTGTGGTCAATCCATTCGACATGCCTAGGTTATTTGGTGTGGGTGCGTAAAACCTGCCATTTTGCTTCATCCTTCACGTGAAAAAGCGCAAGTGTGTTGTCGAGGTAGTGTACGACACGAACATAAAATGTGCGTTTCCACCCACGTCCTGTCTGACCGGCAATCGTTTGAAGGCGACTGTGGTTGTCCTCAGGTGTACCTTTCTCATCAAAGCCACCGCGGAATGTCATAATGGTGGTTTCGTTGTAATGAACATAGTCTTGACGACAATCGCACCGGGTCTGTCGGGCCTTACCTTCAAGTTGACCGTGTGGCCGCCAGTCAGTGACAGCCGCAAGCGGCGTGTCAAAAAAAAAGACATGATTCTCTTCCAAGAAAGTCTGCTCCTTCACCTTATAAAAGAGCATCACAAAGACCGAGTCGTCCGAAGCATGCCCCAGGCCCGTCAGTCTCGGCACCTTTCTAATGAGTTGGAATCGGAAGTTTGCCCGATGAAAAGAGAAATAAAAATAACTTCGGGAGTCACGTTGCACCAACCTTCTCCATTCTTTCCTCGCCAAAACGCCCGGTTTCCACCCCACCCCACACCCAAACAAGCTCACAGCCCACAACACACGCATACATCTCGCCCACCAAGGTGTTCAAGAGTCTCCTTCTCCATGGAGGTCATTTGCGACCTGACGGAGGACTCGCCGACGCCGCGTATTCCGCCACTTAATAGAGAAGCTGCAGCGTCATCAGCAGCAATCAGGTTGGACAACGAGGAGGGGAAGGATGCCCACGACGTACTTGCATTGAACAACGAGGAGGACGACGAAAATGAGCTATTCAAGAATCCATTCACCGAGGCAGGGCTGCCAGATCGCCCCGACGAGCTCCCTTCGTCCTGTGAACCTCTTTTTGCTCGAGGGGATGCTGCGTCGGCCTCGCGACGACGCATGTTAGATGCTTACGACGAGCACAAAGACGAATGTAGCTATGATGATGGTTTGCAGGGTTCCACAGGCAACAAGCAGCCAGGGCGCAAGCGGGGGGGCGGCGGAGCAGGCAAGCCCCCCAAGAAGAGCAAGGAAGAGAAGGAGGTAGAGAGAGAGGCGGCAAAGGCGGAACGGGCGGCAAAGAAGGAGCAGGAGAAGCAACAAAAAGACTGGTCCAAGCTCGTGGGCGATTCACAGCGGGGTCTTTATAAGAATGACGAAATTGTGATGGTCGTGGACAAGCGGCTGCGAGACACAGGCCTAGGGAAGGCCGTGGCCGACACCATGCGCACGGGTGAGTTCAAGGCAAAGCAGATATTTCTCGCAGGGCCGAGCTGCCGGTGTGAAGATGATGAGGCACTAGAGGGGGCACGTCATCATCCGGGTATGGTTCGTTGGGCTCGGATGCCCCGGCCACTTTGGGACGACAAGGACGTTTGCCCCCGGCATAGTGGTCCTCACGTGGAACAGCTTGGCTTCGTGGTGGTGGTGTGGGAGGCGCGTGATTTTTGTGATCAATTAGGGATGGACACGCGGGGCGATTTGCGGGTGGATGGACCCAATGAGGGGGCGGCGGGGGGCGTGGGAAAGTCGAGGACGACGTACCAGACGTTGGAGCGCGTGATCGAGGATATCCGCTTGAGTCCGGGCATGCCGGCGGGAGCCCGATTGGTGGTGCTGCTGCAAGGGGTGCAAGCCGAGATTGCTCTGCGGTGGCGACGAAAGGGGCAGGGGAGTGGGGGCACTGGGGGGGCGTGTGTGACGTCGGATGACTATGCAGATGCATTGGTCTGGTTGTTGTTATCGAAGGGGATTGAGTACAAGGAGACGAAGGATCCGGTAGAGACAGCCATGTACCTCCGAGAGGCAACGCGCGCATTGGCTGAAAGGCCCTTTCGTGATAGGGCTACTGATCTCATAAGCGCGACGAAGGGAAAGGCAGTTATCAGCAGTGGAGGGGGAGGGGGAAGTGGGGCGGGTCAAACGCAGAATTGGAGCGAGTCGGACAAGAATGCCACGGCTTGGGCGCGGCAGTTGGAGGTCATTCCGGGAATGAGTGATGTACGTTACAAAGAAGGGAAGGGGAGGGGGGGGGGGGGGGAGCGTATATGAATCGTTTTTTGACATCTTAACTCACATTCATTCACACATCCAGAGCAAGTCTCTCTACGTGGTGAAAAATCACCACCGCACGCTTCGGAGCCTGCTGGACGTGTACGAGGATCCCAGGTACACGCAAGAGCAAAAAATAAATTGGCTCGCCGATAAGATGGAAACCTGTCCTGTTGGCAAGGTGAGTCTGTGTGGTGCTCGCTTTTTGTGTCTTCTTTCTCCTTTTTCTTTCCCCCCTCTGTTGTGACCGTTTCAGTGACCAAACACATCCATCACTGGAGGCCCTCTGCAGTCTGTTAAGCTTTCCTAAACCATCGCAATCACCCTCTTAATTATTTTTAATATCAACCAACAAACGAACAGGCGCCGAGGCATTTCAAATCCCTTTCCACCAAAATCTACCAATGTCTGATGGTGGACGACCCCAACTTTCTTATTAACGACAAGGACTCCAGCAGCGGTGTTAGTGGTCTTGGGAATGGCACGAAGAAGTGCTGAGAGAGATTGGGACAAACAACAGCAGCAACAGTAGGAGCAGGAGGAGTATGGCGCGGTATGTATGTATAATAACTGTTTGTTTGAAGCTGAGTGAAAAAGAAAGGAAAATTGATTGATAATAATTTCCAATCTACTATGGTGTGAGCTCATTTTGATGAGATTTTTTCCTTTAAAGATAACTTGTTAATCATTTACATATGAATGCTTATGCCTCAAGGTCTCCTCCGCCATGCGAGCGCCTGCCAGCCCGTGGCTTTTCTATTTTCCTGGGGTTGTCACCGCCGCCAGCAGCACTTGCCTTGCCTGCCTCCACCCAGCCAGTCTTCTCTTCGGCATTCAGGATGGAGGCCGACGCCTCCTGCTCTATTCTTTTGGCCGTTTGAAGCATGTTGATGGTGAGGAGGAAGGCGATGATAAACGCACCACCTTCCGCCAGCCAGGACATACCGATCGCTAGGTGGGCCTTGCTGTCATCTCCCTTTTCGCTTAACGACAGGACCAGAATCGTCCACACGGCCAAACATACCACAAAACAGAATGAGGCCGTCGCGGACAATCCCGCAGCCATCCGCGTCAACTGCCCCTCCATAGGAATCTTTATGGTGCAGGTGGTGAGGAGAACAAGGAGGACCACCAGGGCGACCAGAAGACAGACACCCGTGCATGCCGCAGTTCGAGCAACCTGCAGTTGTGTGCAGTGGGGCCCGTGGAAGGAAGGGCTATCGACATCGCACCACTGGTATCGAAATACTTCGCGCCGACCTGCCCTTTTGGATTTACCGTACCACAAACCCAACTTCACGGATGCATAGCCTTCACTGCCGCTGACCACGGCCATCCCATTGGCAAACTCCCCTGTCAGGACGGCACCCAACGCCAGGGCCAAGCATATGACGGTCAAAGATAATCCTGTCAGTATATGATGTGAAATTCAATAATGTAGGGTTGATTTGAGATGGGAATGAAAGAGGTTAGTGTGGGGGAAAGGAGGAGGCCGTGGCCGAGACTGGATGTAGGAGCACAGAAGGACGCACAGTCCTGACATAATGAGGAAGCTAGGCGAAGGCTTCATTGTTAATGATATGCGATACAAAGTGACGGAGCTAAAGAGAAAATGATTGCTTAACACCCTCCACTTCGTCAAAGACAGCAAGCGCCGGGGCGGAGTCGGGCGTACGTTGGAGCTCAGGGCAAGGAGACAGACAAGAAAGATTCGGGACAAAAGGCATGCACAACAATCCCAGCAAACACTTACCCATCAAGAAACGAGGATTCAATACATAAGCCATACTTGAGATGTCTTGGCTCCCGTGGTGCTCGCTGGGGGAAGACGGGGCCGTGGGGCACGGAGCGCGCCGCTAGCTGAAGTGTGTTCTCGGTTCGCTTGAAAGTCTTGTTGCAAGGGCGCGACCTGCGATTTAACATCATACATAAGAACCTCAGATAAGGAGTAAACATGTGTTGTTGGACAAGAAACGCAAGCGTAATCGAGAATTTGATTGTCCAAACCACGTGGGAACGACTTGCAAAGCCGTCAGACGGTGGCCCATCGTGGCGCGGTGTCAATGGCGAGCGAGAAACACCCTGGGATAAAACAACCCCTCGCTCATTATTCATGACGAGGCCCGCTCTTGTCGAAGCGGGGGGAGGAATGTACGAAGATGCTTGCCTTGTTTCCCGGTGCCACTGATACTTTGTTCATACGAATGCCGAAATATAGCCAGCCATGCGGCCGGCCTCAATCATCTTACAATTTGGTCATCTCGTGTCTGTTAGTCCCTCTCCTGAACTCACCACAACACAGGTGAGCTAGAACAACAAAGCATAACGAATCTGCAGTCCGCTTCTTCTCCTGCGATGACCGGTCCTCGCGTGCTCAGGCACAGCATTGCGACATCCTAACAAACGATGACGACCTCTGACTGTAACAAATCGAAGGCATCATGGACTTGCAAGGCTTGTGAAAGGCTTGTCCAACTGACAGGGTTCTCCTCGCTTTCGGCACAGGGGATGGATTGGGAGAACACTCTGCTTGCGGGGATCCAGAATCAGGCAATGCCAACGCCCGCCCTATGCTTGCTGCCGAGGCATTCCGGCACGGCATTTTTCATTGATGACTACGGCGACGTAATGATCTCTTCGATGTCCACCCCACTGCGTCGTGTTTCCTCTGGATGCGCCCTTGAGAGGCCAGCTAAGGGGACCGGCGCGGAGTACATGAGAATCCCAGGGATTCATTTCCAAAATGTGCTTACTTCTCGACACCACCCGTACACGAGCGATCACTGCCTCGCACCCTCACTTCTCTTAACTCCACCCTCACACGATTTTACATAACAGTGTCGGATAAGCGGTGCTTTCTCTGCTCTTCACCGTCCGTCCGATCAGCGACGACACGAGCAACAATTACTTTCAAGTCAGGTTTTCTGCGACCCCGCTTTCAATCGCCTTCATTCTTCTTGTCCTTCTCAGTCACCAACTTATGTGCAACGTTCCCCGCGACCACATGACCATGGCGGCCAAGGCCCGGGCCTGGCGCAACGAGAAGTAAGTCGCTTTTTTGGCGAGGGTCGTGGAATGGGAACGTAGCATGGACGGAGGACAAGTTTAGACTGTACGAAGGTCAAATATAAATTTGAATTGTCTCGGCTCGATGGTGATTTGAATGGTCTGCTTTGTAACATGCTTTCACTCACTGGACGTGATGGACGCATCTGATTCACCATTCTCCCCCTCTCCGCCCTCATTTCTGTCTAACACACACACTTTGATAGGTTCAGGGCAATCAAGAATCGCGCCCGCCGAACAAGAGACAAGATCAAGGGCCGGCTTCAGCCTAGTTTCTCCTTTATCGCCCGTTTCATCCTGCGCAGTATCCTCCTTGTCCTCATCTGCGCCTTTGCGCCCCTTTTGCTGGTCTTCGCGCTCTTCCATGATTGGCTCATGAAGAAGTTCATCAACTACGCCTACATCTATAATGTGAGCTGGGAGGACCCAAGGATGGACCAAAAGACCTTCAACCTTCAAGAAGACGACCACGTCATCACCATCGCCTCGGCTGGGTGCAACGTCCTGGACTACATCATCGAGGGTGCCCGAGTCACAGCCGTGGACTTCAATGCCTGCCAAATCGCCCTGACTGAGCTCAAGGCTGTGGCCATCCAGCACTTGGACCACGCGCAATTCTTTGCTATTTTTGCCAAGAACGACACAGCCCTCCTTCGTGAGCTCTACCCGACCGTTCTTCGTCCCGATATGTCCGCCGCCTCCGCTGAGTTCTGGGACCGCTACGTGCAGAAGATCCAGTCGTTCATGTATTCGGGTTCCTCTGGTTTCTTGGCCTTTCTCGCCTTTCGTGTCGTCCTCCCCCTCCTTCATTTAGGTTGGATCCGTCAGGCCATTCTCCAAAAATTGTCCAAGGACGATTTCCTCGCCCTCTGCCACACCCACGAGAAGCAGATCGCCATCTGCTCCTGGCTCCTCGATACCATGCTGCCCTGCTTTGCCCTCTTTGCAGGTGTGCCTCGACGACAGATGAACTTGGGCATGGGCCGAGAAAACTTCAGCGTGATTGTCAATCACGTTTTGTTCAACACGGACTTAGTGCATGATAACTATTTTTATCTTGGGTACATCTTGGGGGAGTACACCGAGGAATGCTGTCCCCGGTATTTGAAAAAGGAAAATTTTGCAGCGATGAAGAAGTATCTGAAGGCCGGAAAGCTACATTTGTTCCACGGGTCGATCGAGCAGGCGATCATGAAGAATGCGGCTGACAAGGACGAGTTGTTCACGGTTGCTTCCCTGTTGGACCACATGGATTGGATGGACAAGAGCATGGTGACCTCAGAGATATCTCTGTTGATGCAACGCATGGACCAAGAACGCGGTCGTATCTACTGGCGCTCATTTTCGGAAAACGTGCACATCCCCCCCCTCCTTTGGTTGGGCGCGCATAAGGTGGACGATATCTACGAGAACACCATGGAGGACCGCGTGGGCATGTATTTCTCCACTTGGATTGCATACCTCAAGGACAGCGAGTTTGTCGTGACCCCGCGCTGCCGCTCTTGGCGCAAGGACGGCTCTGCCTACCGCTCGGGTGTGGCTTCTCAAATTATGACGGGTGCCAAGATCGTCACGGCCCCGGTCTGGAAGCGCGTTGTTCAGGCGGGCAGCAGCATTGGCACCAGCAGCAATAACAGCAGGAAGGCGATGGCGGGGAAGAAAGGAGGAGATGTGGCGTTGGCGGTGGCAGGCGCGACGGACGGGGCGCATGAGCGAGACATGGAGGCGTTCTACAAGTTCCAAAAGGAGGGCTATGACGGCTTCCGGGAGAACTTTTTGCATGCCCGCATGGACCTGATCCAGTCGATGCCCATCAAGAGAAAAGGGGGAATGGTCTGGGTGGATGTTGGGGGGGGGACGGCGCGCAACCTCGAGTTTTTGCCCGTAGAGGTCTTGCGCAAATATTTTAAGGCGATTTACGTGGTGGACGTCTCGCCTTCCCTGCTGGAGGTGGCCCACAAGCGGGTGGCTGCTGCGGGTTTAACGGGGTTGGTGCACCTGGTGGAGCATGACTTCACCGCCCCCTCCATTTTCCAGGCCTTGCCCTTCATGGAGGGTAAGGTTGACATGCTCACCTTCTCCTACTCCCTCTCGATGATCCCCGACAAGACTGCTGCCCTGGTCAACGCTCTCCGTTTTCTCCAACCCAACGGTCACGGCATCCTGGGCCTGGCGGACTTCTTCCTCACCTCTAATGAGGAGGCGGGCCTTCCTTTTTTCCTCGCGACGCTCCGGCGCATGGAAGCGACTTTTCAGCGCAAATGGTTTGAGCAGGATCGCGTGCATCTCATCTCTCCCGCCATCCTCAAGCGGTTGGACAAGGCCACTCGCTGTGTGTGGGATGAGCGTTTCCGCGGAGGGGTGCCCTTGCTGCCTGTCCTACGTCCTTTCCACGGAGCGTATGTCGCGATGACAGGCAAGGCCAAGTCTCAGTAGAAGGGAGAAAAGGTGTACTAGGGAGAGGAAGGAGTGAGTGAGTGAGTAAGGTAGTCGAAAATTAGAATGTGATGTTTGTGTGTGTGTGTGTGTGAGAGAGAGAGAGAAAGATAGAGAGAGAGAGAGAGAGATGGAGAGAGAGAGAGAGAGAGTCCACTCCCCCCTCTTAACTGTGGAAAAATGCGTGAAATTGTCCGTATTATGTCTTCAGCTTCACATCTTTACATGGAGTATCAGTTGTACTTCCACATTCATCTCGACGAGCCAAGAAAGAGAACTAAATCCTTACACCAGCACCTTCTTGAAAACGAAAGTCCGCGTCTGGATAAAGGGAAAGAACACAAAGTAGCTGTAGCTCGCTGTTAAGCTATCAATGACGCTCAAGACGAAGCAAAGAGATGTGGACGATGAGTTCCCTCATGAAGAGGGGTGCATTTGGTTGATATGGGGGATCGAATTGAGGGGTGTAGCGAAGACAAAGCAGAAAAGCGAAGCGCATGAAGGCAAGGCAGAGAAGGTTAATTGATTTTTGAAGGAAGGAAAAAGAAGCATTTGGTGAGCGAAGCACAAGCATCCGAAAATATACCATATCATTAAGAGCGGAACATGCACGTTTTTGATGTGCGTGTCCTTGCCTTCCTACATGATATCAGAGGGCTTTGATCATGCGTTTTTCTATCGCGGTAGCGTGCCGTGTCAATGCTTGTTCTTGTGGCTTCGATAAAAGGGAAAATCTGGTAGTTATTAGAAATCGGCCTGTTCTCTTTTTACCAGCGGTTGCCCGCATAATTTAATCCTCGTCTTGTGCAAAAGCACCATGCAAGAAATACACACAAATCAACGCGGGCACGAAAGAGAAAGGCAAGAAGCTAAGAAAGAAACGTAGAGAAAAGAGTGTACAGTTATCGGGCATTGATGTATAGCGTTTGATTTTAATGTTTGTCTCCTCCAATTTTATCTCGTGTCCACAGACTATTTCATTCGTTCAGAAGGTCTCCCCCGCTATTTCAGTCCATCAAGTCGCCACGCGTTTTGCACTCCAGGCCAACAGCCACTTGAGATCCGTCAGCAGATATTTTAGCGCTCGCGTCCACGTTTCTTCTTCCCCCTGAATAAGACTTATGGACAGCCCGCCCACTTTCCCGCCGTCTTGGATGCGATGTGGCAGGCGAAGAGTCGGGTCCTGCTGCTCGACATATGTCCCAAACTCCTCTACGCACCGCAGAAACGCGACCAGTGCCGCGTTCAGATTTCGGCGGGGGAAGAAAACCAGATTGGCCTCGTCATAGTACAGATTCAACGCGTTACCGCCGCTGGCGCGGGGACTGCTGGGTACCAAACCCGCCTCCTCTCGTCCCCTGGGCAGTTTAATAATTTTGGAGAATGAACCCAAGGGCATCAGCTGGTGGTCCCGGAATCTAAAGCCCGCTCGTCGCACCAATGTGTCAAGCAGAAGCATTGATTGGCCCAGGCCTGCATTGATATCTACCCACTCGACCGTCATGAAGGAAGGTAGGCGGCCCAGGCGGCATCCATTAATGGTTGCAAAGGGCCCCGCATGCCAAATATAGAAACAATCATTTGCTGCATTCAACTGCGCCAGTACCTTCAGCCGGGCCTTGGCACGCGCCACATCTTGCAGTGTAGCGTTCTGGTTTCCCACCAAGTGAATCACCATTCGCTCCGCGGCGTTGTTGCTGACCCACCATCGCGATTGCAGCCGCTGGAGCCGGCGCCGTCTCCCTTCAACTTGAGCTCGCCGCCGACGCACCAGAGCCCGCTCTAAGTCCACAGCCTCGAGCTCCTTCCGCAGACGCTGCACCTGTTGTTCAGCATTGTCGTAAACCTTCATGGTGCCCGTTGTTGTCACCGAGGCCGGAGTCGTCACGCGTTTAGCCTCCTACCCAGCCAGCAGGTGGTCCCCCGTCTCCCGATTACCATTTATTATATATGGCTACACGTCACGCCGCGGACTGGCCGGGTACGCAAGACGTCGCCCTTGATATGCCCAGCGAGCCTGTCGATGTATATGATCGCATGCGCATTGTGATAATTGTTGGAGATCATGTATCGCCAACAAGACTTCACTTCAATCATCGCACCACTTACAAATTCACCCACGCCAGCCCCTATTACCCTTCCGCACGAGCACAGGTTGACACACGTCGTAATAATCATTGTTTTCTGCCAGCAACTCCAGCCAAGGAGGAAAGGGGACTTATGAAGTCAAGCCTTCCCACCAGCCGCCCACCTCCAAAGGCGGATGCGGTGGGCTGTGATAAACAGCGTGTGGCGGAAAGCCTTCTGATGTCCAGTTGCGCAGGCCAGTTTCAGCACGTAGTGGATGGTAAGGGTACATTTTCTGTGGGATGAGCCGTGCGGTTCCCCATTCCTCGCCCTAATTTTTCTCCCCCTCTCCAATTCAGACCTGCGTGAGATTCTCCCGCCCAGCGTTCTGACCAAGACCTTCCTGCAAGCAGTGGCAAGGGCATATCACTCTCAGCGGGGGGTGATTGTCACAGTGGCCGGTGCCAAGGTCAGTTGGGTTGTTACGTGGAAATATGGAATGGGGAAAAGCCTGTTTTCACCATCGCCTCTCTCTCTCTCTCTTCCTTTTCAGGTCTTGCTGCATAAGCTGGGCGAGGTGGACGAAGGTTACCTCGACCCGAAAAACAAACAGATTCTAATGGTGGATGCCCGGGCTGAGGTACGTCGAAGCGATTCAGGAACTCATCAATTGCCTCATCGCTTGCTCGCTGACCGTCGCTCCCCTCTTCTCCTACCGAAGGTGGTCTCCACGGATAACGACAATGGAAAGACGCTGATGACCGCTACTTCAGAGCCCGTGCGAGTGGAGCTGGAGCAAGCAGTGGCACACTACGTCGCAGCAAACTATGCGACAGAAGCAGTGAGTTGGATTTCATAAGTGTAACTAGTTAGCATTTTAAAAAAAAAATACAATCCTTCTCAAAACATAGGCTGCGTGTGCCGTATACGCCCAGGAAGGGGCGCTGAGTGTGGTGATTTATGGGGAACGACTAAATTTCCGGAATTTCTGGTCGGGATCTTGGCTCTCCGTTTGGGAGATCAAGGAGAAGGCGCTGTCAGGCACCATCGAGGTACGCACAGATGACGTTTGTTTGCCTGCTTTACAAGACCAATCTGACACATATTTTGACATGGCCAGCTCTGCGCACATTACTTCGAGGGAGGCAACGTTCAGATGCGAGCCACCAAGACCGTGCCGACCACCCCTCTTCCTCCCACCATGGACGAGAGAACAGCTGCGGTTGCGGTAGTCGACGCCATTCAGCAAGCCGAGGAGACGATGCAGGTAACTGAGCCGAGTGTGGCTACGAGGTGTATGTTGACAAACTTATCAGCCTCTGATCGAAAGTCTCACACGTTATGTACATTTCATCCACAGCGGGGCCTAGAGACAACTTATTGTAAGTTGACTGACGAAGGTTACCGCAATTTGCGCATGAAACTACCCGTAAGCAAACAAAGAATGGACTGGTCAGCCGGAGCTAAGAAGCTAGTGCCCACCAAGATGTTATGACGCTGTAAGCTTTTGTGCAGTAAAGGAAAAAAACAAGAAAAAGCATGGGGACATATGACATTTTCGTATGCGCCAGGGGCAGCCATTTGTTGCTTCCTTTGCGTTGCTCTAATGCCACGTATTCTATGCGTCTACAATGACACGCTCTCTCTCTGCATCAATGATACATCGACACAGGCACATCCATGCGATGGTGGTGCCCTTTCGTGGTGGCAGGGGGGCTCGCACTCGCATGCCCTACCACATATCGCCCCAGCCATCGTATCCAGCACTTCACTACTAGGACATCCGCACGCACCACAACAGCAGCCTGGATCTCTATGCTCCCCACAGAAAGACTCGGAGCAGGAAAGGCTTACAGGAGAGCCTTCACGTGCATGCAATTGCCGTCCGACTTTTCCGCTGCTAGACAGAATGCTGCTGCTGCTGCTGCAACCTTTTCCCCCTCTTCCGCCTCTTCCACCCTGCCACCACCAGACCTAGAGCTGGACGAGATCAAGCGCTACTCCCGACATCTCATTCTGTCTCAGATTGGCATGCAAGGCCAACGGAAGCTCAAGGGTGGCTCGGTTCTGTGCGTGGGAGCGGGGGGCTTAGGGTCTCCCTTGTTACTGTACTTGGCCGCGGCGGGCGTAGGTCGCCTGGGCATCGTGGATGACGACGAGGTGGACGTGTCCAATCTCCAACGACAAATCATTCATGGCCAGTCTAATGTAGGGGAAGCCAAGGTCCGTTCGGCGGAGCATCGAATCAGGGAGGTGAATCCGCACGTGCAGGTGGACATGTACGAGGAGAAGATGACTTCGGAGAACGTCTTGCGCATTCTGGCTCCCTACGACGTCGTGGTGGACGGCACAGACAATTTCCCCACTCGATACCTAGTCAATGATGCCTGCGTCATACTGCGGAAGCCTTTAGTGTACGGGGCCATCTTGCGGTTCGAAGGCCAGGCGTCTGTATTCAACTACAAGGGCGGGCCTAATTATCGGGACTTGCTGCCCGTTCCTCCTGCGCCGGGCGACGTGCCTTCCTGTGCGGAAGGGGGCGTGCTGGGGGTGTTGCCAGGAATCATTGGTTGCATTCAGGCCACAGAGACACTCAAGCTTCTCACAGGTGTTGGGAAGCCACTGTCCGGTCGTATCCTCATATATAATGCCCTTGACATGACCTTCCGTGAGGTCGGCCTGCAGCCGGACCCGAATACCCCCAAAATCACTTCCCTCATCGACTACGATTGCTTTTGCAGTAGCGGTAGTGGAACACAGCGACACCAAATGCAGCAAGGATTGTCTGAGCCGGTGTTCAAACGTGTGTCGGTCAAGGAGGCACGGCGCAAGTTTGAGGAGGACGGTTGGGCCCCTTTTGTGCTGGACGTCCGGCTGCCACAGGAGGCGGAGATCGCCACGCTGCCTTTCAGTGACCTTCTCTGCCCGCATCGGGAAGTGGAACGAGTGGCAGCGCAGCTTCCGAGGGATCAGGACATTCTTGTGTACTGCAAAGTGGGAGGCCGCTCGGCACAGGCTTGTCAAAAGTTAGCAGCGTTGGGGTTTCCCAATGTGGTCAACCTAGACGGAGGCATTATAGCGTGGGCACAAGAGATAGACGCACGATTGCCCGTGTACTAGAAGAAGAATGAGAGGCAAAAAGACTGAAGTTCAGGTGTTCGTAAATACTTTTACATGTCCGTGCTAATTTCTTCTCCTACCGGATCTTTGTGCTTTGTCCGACTTAAGTCTCTACGGTTCGTTGTGTCCTTTTCCACATTTGTTGTTCTCATTCGCTTGTACCCCTTCTTTGTCTTTAAATTTAAATATTCATTCGCTCAGTCTTCTTGACCAATACTCTCTTTCCATACCTCGATCGATCCACCCATCAGCCTTATCAACGTACCAGTACATACAAGATACACGCAAGATACACGCTTCCCACACAGGCTATGTTTGCTTTTTAAGCTTGGGGATAGCCCCCTTATTAATGAATGTGGAGAAGATCGTATTCTTCTTGGATCCCTGCGAGTGCTTCAATGTGCTGGATTTTGCCGCGGGCTTAATGGTTGTCATGGATGTCGTGCAAGGGGCCGCAGAAGGCCCCGCACTGGGAGCCTTTACCACGGCCGCGGGCTTCTTCATGGTGACCGGCGCAAAGGTGGGCACCTGAGCCTGCTCGTTCACCGCATTCTTTGACTGCTCCCCCAGGGGCGGCGCAGCTGCAGCATGCAAGGCTACCGGTAAGTCATTCTTATTGCGCGAGGATCTACGCCGCAGAGATTTAATAGTTGTGACTGCAGGGGCTTGCGGGCTCGCCATAGCTGTCAGCTCCTGTACCGGCTCAGACAGAGAGGCACCGCGGGATCTCTTGACATAGGAAGGTGCGGCCGGCGAGTTCTCGCTTGCTTGTGTCGTTTGCTCCTCTGATTGCATCTCCTGCATTACACGCTTGTTGGTTGAAGCACGGAATGCGGCGCGCTTGGAGACGGGAAGAACCTCCTCTTCGACATCCTTGTCGGCATGGGCCTCCATGACGTCCGGAATAGCATCCACGGCCTCGGCAAACGAGAATGGTAGACCTGAAGAGGAAGAAGAAGAATGTGCTGTGACCATCGTCGCCACTACTGGGGTCGTCTTCACCGCTTCAACTTGCTCTGCCTCGACGTCCTGCCGCTGGGACACGGGTGCCGACCTCACTGCTGCCCTGTTTTTCGGTTGGCGGCGTGGAGCAATCTTTTTGGGCGCGGAGGCTTTCTCCAGTCTGGCTTTGCTCGTGGTACGCTTTCTGCTGCCTTTGGCCTTGGTCGCTACAAGAGGCACGTCTTCATCCTCCGGCTCTTCTCTCTCCTCTTCATGCTGCTGCTGCTGCTGCTGCTCGTCCTCTTCCCTGTCTTCTTCCTCTGTCTTTTCCTCTGCCTTCTTCACAGTCTTCTGCGCTGCCTTCATCTTGTTGCTGACTACCGCCTTCGCTGCCTTGGCTGCAAGCGCTGCCCTTTTCGACCCATCGCGACGAAGCTTTTTCAACTCGTCCTCCAACTTCTTGATTTCGTTTCCGCGGGACGACACCATGCTCTCCAGGCGCCGAACCTCCTCGCTTGCGCGCTTTTCCGCCTCAACCAGCCGTTTTTCAGCTTTCTTTTTTCCCTCTTCCACCTTCTGTAGCGTCTTTTGCTGATCTACTTCACGATTCGCAAGATGGATGATCTCAGCCGCCGACACTTTTGAGGCGTGGGCAGCCTGCTGGCTAGCCTCGGCCGCTTGCTTTTGCAGCTCCCCACGCTGGACCTGCATGGCGCCCTTCACCCTGCCCACACCCTCCTTTACCCGACCCATCAGCTCAAAGGCCTTAAGTGACACAGTGCGTCCAAAAGAGCACATGGTTCTGTAGTCGCGCAAATAGGTTGATCGTGCGTCGTAGGAGGCTGCCTCTTGGTGTACGAGCTTGATCTTGAGTCGCCGTTCCAGCTCACACAGCCGGTCAAAGGCGCGGACCGAGGCAGTGAGCTCACACCGCTCCTTCAGCTGTTCCATTTTTATGCGGTGGGCCTCCATACGGACTTTATCCGTTTCCTCCAAGAGCAGCGGAATGCGCTCCTCGGTCGTCGTCAAATTCTGGGTGAGACGGCTCACGTCCACGCTCAAGCGTCGTCGCTCCCTCTGCACGCCATTCAATTCGGCGCCCGACTCATTGAGCGCTTCCTGGGCTTGTGTCCAGGATTCCATTAAACGCTGTGACTCGGCCTTTTGCTGCATCAACTCCGCACGCAACCTGGCTAGTTCGTCCTGCAGCTCCGCCTCCTGCTGCGTCAGTGTGGCCTTGGCCGCCGTCACCAGGTCTTCCTCTTCAGGCGTCTCTTTTACCACCACCTCCGTTTGCGCCGCCGCTGAAACAGGAGCAGCAGCAGGAACAGAAGCAGGAGCAGAAGGCATGAAAGTCAGAACGGCAGGAAGGGCGCTAGTAGTAGCCATGGCTTTGCCCTCCGCAGACTGTACAGAAGAGGACATATCCACCATGGCAATAGGGGCATCCAACGCGTCCTCCTCTTGTTCCTCCATGGATTTTACTGTCGCTTGGGTGCTGGTAAGATCGACTGTCACAACTACCGGCTTTATTTCGGCGATTGGGGGGCCCTTTTTCAGGCTCTGGGTGAAGTTGCGAATGCTGAAGGCCACTTGCGCCGCCGGCAAAGATGGAGAGGGCTGGCTGACCGTTTTTGTGGATATGCCGGGAGCAGGAGCAGAAACTTTGGCACCCAAGGGCTGCTCCGCCATGCGGGGGGAGACTGTCGCTATGCATGTCGTCGAGGCGGCAGTCGTCGTCCTGATCGGGGCCCTTGAGAATGATGAGGCGGAGGAAAGGATGTTGGTAATCAAGCTTCTCGCCGAGGGGGCATCTCGAGAGGGTGGGTCCGGGGCAGTCCATGGCGCCACCGCGGGCATGGCGGGCATAGGATAAGCAGGTCGCTGGAAAGCTGCAGAAACAGGCGGGGAGGAGACCGCGGGCGGCGAAGATGGCAACGCTTTTTCGACGGACGGAGTGACAAAGGTTGTCGCCGAGACGTCATGCTCAGATCGTTGCTCTTGCTGCTGGTGGTGCTGCTGCCACTCATGTTGCGCTTTGGCAACCGGCAATGCGGCCTCCACGAAGTTGACCTTCTTCTGCACTTCTAATGACGGCGGTTCCTTCACGACGAGCTCTTCCGTTGATGGGACCGACACCATTGGTTCTGCTACTGAATACTGTGGCAGCGGGGAATTTGCTTCATTGCTCGTGACGACGGAAGACACGTCTTGCGCCTGCTTGGGGTCGACTGTCGTGTCGCTCATCGCGGTGACAGCCGTCGTGGTAGTAGGCGTCGCTAAATTGATGTGCTCGGGAAGCGGCGCAGGAGCCGCAGCCTGCGTCTCGACGAGGGGTGGGGTGCCGGATGCTTGCGCTTCCCCCAGTATGGCAGTTTTTGTGACGATTTTGGTGGTAGTGGTACGAAGGCTGCCCGGACTCTCGGCCGCTGCAGTCTCGTTCTTCTCATACGCTGCTGTTACCGCGGAGGGCGCTAGCTCGGGGGTTTCGAGCAAGGAGGACATGCGGGCAGCGACAGGCGCCTCAGTAGCTGCGGCCAGACGGGCGGCAAGGCGGGCAAGAGTGGGAACGGGAGGGGAGCGCACCACCTTCTGCTGTTGTTGCTGTGCCGCTAAAAAAGGAGGGGAGTGCACCATCCTCGGTTGCTGGTGATGCTGCGTAGTTATAGCTGGTCCCTTTGGCACAAAGTGGTGCATGTTCTGGGCTGGCGGCGACTGAACTTTGGGCCAAAGCGGCGGGGCTTCGACCGCCGCTACAGGCACTTTCGGCTTCAATGGCGGTGTGCGCGCCAGCCTGTGGGCGGTAGTGAATTGTTTAATGGCGGGTTAGTACCATAGCAATCAATTCACTTCACTCTTACGCTTGTGGAACTTACCTGCGTTGTGCCCGAAAGGGATTGAGGTCGTCCATCTGCTTGATTGCGCAGGAAGATAGTATATTGTTATGATGGCGAGATCAGGCGAAGCAGTGAAGGGGTAATGGCGCCTGTGAGTATGGGGTAAGTGGGCTACGATGAGAACGAGGCGTAAGTCTTGACCACCTCCTTGACTGTTTTTCACGTCCACGCCACCTTAAAAACGGCGGGAAACCTAACATTGTGATCAGTTGTGAGGCAAGCTGAGCCTCCTCACGGGGACAAAGGTAATTGCTGTTTCCTGTGAGAGCGTTCACATTCAAGGTGCCGTACAACTAGTCTCTTAAGCCTAAGCCTCCTCGTGCGGTATACATTTCACCATACCAGTGGCCCAGATGTCAGATCATTCTTGGCGATTCATAGGTGACGACTCTCAAGACTGAGACTCAGTTAGTGGAGCACTCTCTTTCGCTCGGCGCAATTTTCGGTTGGCACGGTGCTACGAGCGGCCTGATACGTGGAGGCGGTCCTTGACCTTCCCCTTCGCGTGCAAACGCCATCCTATTGCGTGCCGCAAGCTGCAAATCCAGACGCCTCAGATTGTTCTTCGATCATCATCAGCACCAACAAATTCAACAAGCCTTTCTCATGCCCAGCTTTCCCTTCTGGCATTTAAACGCACAGCGCAGCTTTCCCTTCTGGCACTTCAACGCACAGCGGTTTGCTACGTGGCCGGATGCTTCGCATATCCCCTTATTCGTTGTGGGCATCCACCGAAGCGCTGCGGTGGAAGAGACACTCGCTTTGATGACGGAGAAAGTTGAGGCGCCCTCCCACAGAGGACAGACAGAAGGGGATTGACAACAAGAGCCGCGCGCAAGAATGTAACCACCGCAAACTCCTTGCAGGACAATGGTGCTCCGTGCTATCGTTCAGACTTTCACCACGGCACCTAGTTGCTCGGCGGTAGTAGCCCCGACACCAGATGTCAAGGCGCATTCTGTGGTTACGTAACTTCAGTAAGCAGCAGCAAGTCGACCGGATGAATCTACGCAGCCCCTTTATCTGTGTGGTCGTCAAGTCATTCACTCGCCTTGAGGAACTTTTGGAAGTGATTGACCTGCGGGCCGAGGTATTTGCCAACCCCGCTTCCCCCTTGACAATCGAGTCCAAGTTGCGGCGGTAAAGCACATTTTAACACGGCTAGCTGGTGTTGGTAGCCATGGCGCGGGACTTGCTTTCGCCCTTCAGAGAGGTTGTTGCGATCGATTCCTTAGAGTGCTTGGACGGGAAAACAATCCCTTCTTGCACGACGCGGCTCATACTTGCAAGCTCTACGTCATAAATTGTGTCAAGGAGACATTCCGGCGGGAGGGTGTTGCCATTTTTCTCCTCAAAGCTGTAGGTGTTGTAGTGACCAGCACACATGCTGCTATATTCTGCCTCGAGCGCATCAGCCAGGGGGCCTTCCGCCTGTACCACTCCTTGAAATACCACGAGGTTGATGCAGCCATTCGGTCGATGCCTTTGCCGAGGCCCTGGGTCTACCCACGACCTCGAAAACAAACAGATTTTTCTACAAACAGTTCGCGTCGTCCTCTTCTGCCGCATGCACCGAATACCGTACTGGAGGGAGAAGGGAAAGATTAGGGCCCGCAGCAGTGCCGCCTTCACTGACACTGTCAGCGGCGCACACGTGTTTGGCAGGTCAGCAATTGAACTTGTAGGGCAAGAGTCCCTTTAGCTGGTGGTAGTGTATTCTCTGCCAATCCTATTTGCATAGACTAAAGACATATTTTGTGTACTAGAAGACATATTCTGCATGTGATCTTGTTCTTTCGCGTTCATCCACGTCGCACAACGATGCGTGCTCAAGCATCGACTGTACATAATTAATTGATCGGACGTGAGCTAGATGATGACTCAAGGTGTGACAAGGAGAGAATGGAGGGAGGGAGCTATTGTGCACATTAAACTCTTTTCCAAAAAGACAAGACAATGGAAGCCTAAATAATTGAGGCTTTAATCGGACCACTGCAACACAACAGGAATGAAGGAATATAAAAACATCCTCATCTAATCTTTCAAGTGTATTTTGTCTTGGTATGTCGAGTCAATCGCTTTCGCTCTATCCAAGGGGCACATTTATCTGTCTCCATCTATCTGTACATGTCATTTGTGTGTTCGGCCCTCTCGTCGTTACATTTATCGGTCGGGCTCAGGGGCTTTGCCTGTAGCCTTGGGCGCTTTCTTCTTATGCGAGAGGTCCTCGATAGAAGCGGCGTCGTAATAGTGCTGGGCCACCTCCAAAAGCCACTTCGGCTGGATCGGGGTGATGGAGCGCATGTACTCTTTGGACGTGAAAGCCAGCTCATGGTATACCAGGTGGGAGTGCAGCACGCCCTCCCGCTGGTCCCGGGCGAGGACAGAAGAGGGATGGATGTAGACTGTGTGGGTGTGTTTGAGGGTCTGGTAGTCCTGGGAGCGGGTGAGGCGGGCGCAGTTGAAGAAAAAGCCAGCCGTGATGGCTTTGCGAATGTCATCGATGTCGGCAGAGCAGACGGCTTCAATCTCCACACGCTCACAAAGCCCTGCTAGCTGCTCCCGGATGTCGCGGGCCTTCTTCATGGACCGCACCTGCACAAAATTTTCGTAACACCACTGCGTGGAAAAGTTGCTTTCCTCCCATTGCTGGTAGCAGCGCAGCAGGGCCAAGTGGTCGCCGCCGCCGCCCCGTGCGAAGTTGAAGCGGGCATTGTCGGCGTGTACGGCACGGTCCTTGGGCCGGTAAAAGATGGAGTTACCGACTGTAAGCATGGCTAAGATGGTGATGACGTCGTCGGCACACTTGTATTTCTCGGAGGCCAGCAGCGCCTTGGAGTGCATTGGTTCCAGAGGGAACTCTGCCATGCGCCGGCCTAGCTTGGTAAGCTCTCCGCGCTCGTTGATGGCAGCCAGGGCGTAGAGCTGCTGCAGGGCCTGCATGATGGCCTCGGTGGGGGGTTTGTCCATGAAATCAAATTGCAGGATATTGTTGATGCCCAGCGACATGAGCATAAGCACCACGTTGCCCATGTTGGTGCGCTGGATCTCCGGTACTGTATCTTCATCCAGCTCATTCTGGAAGGCCCACATCGTGTACAGCCGGAAACACTTGCCGTCCTGCGTGCGCCCCGCCCGCCCCTTGCGCTGCTCGGCAGCTGCGCGCGAGACGGGCGTGACTATGAGGGATTCCATGCCCGATCGCGGGTTGTAAGACTTTTGCTTGCAGAAGCCTGTGTCCACCACATAGCAGATGCCGTCGATGGTCAACGAGGTTTCGGCGATATTGGTAGCCAAGACCACCTTACGGGCATTGGGTGGGGCCTTCTCGAATATCTTGGCTTGCTGCTCCGAGGGTAGCGTGGCGTATATGGGGCAAATGATCAGCTCCTTGATGCGCGAGCCCAAGCCCTTAGTTCGCTTCGTCAGCTCCTCGGCGGCAGTCTCGATCTCCTCCTGGCCAGTTAAGAAGACCAGGATGTCCCCAGGCACGGGTTGGGAGATGTGAATGTGTAACACCGAGACAACAGCCGCGTCCAGATAGTCAGCCTCGGGGGCCTTGGTGTAGTACACGTCCACGCTGAACATACGCCCGGGCACAGTGAAGATGGCAGCCCCGTCAAAGTAATTGGAGAACCGCTCGGCATTGAGTGTGGCCGAGGAAATGATCAGCCGCAAGTCCTCGCGGAATCGTGAGATGTCCTTGCAGAGTCCCAACAAGACGTCTGTGTGCAGGGTCCGCTCATGGGCCTCGTCGATGATCACAACCGAATAAGAAGCCATGTCCGGTTCCGTCAAAAATTCCCGGAGGAGCATGCCGTCCGTCATGTACTTTATCGCCGTCTTCTCCGACGTACAATTCTCAAATCGGATGGAATACCCCACCTCTTGTCCGATCTTGGTGCCCATCTCCTGTGATACGCGAGCCGCCACGCTCATGGCCGCCACCCGCCGGGGCTGCGTGCAAGCAACCATGCCCGTCTGCGTGTAACCCACCTCGTGCAGATACTGCGGAATCTGCGTGGTCTTACCCGAGCCTGTCTCAGCCGAAAGCACCAGCACTTGGTGGTCCTTGATGGCCGCCAGGATCTCCTCCCGGTACTTGAAGACGGGCAGCTTCTTCCGACCCGCCTTCAGCTTCTCAAGTTCCGTCAGGGGCTTGCCAGCGCGGGCCTCCCAACCCTCCCCTTCTTCCTTCTCCTCGGATGACGAAGCCTCTGTGCTGCTCGTCTCAGCTTCCTCAAACCCACGTAGGTTTTTCCTTTTCTCCTGCTTCTTCTTCTCTCCCACCAGCTTGTTCTTTAAGAGCTGGTCAGAGACGAAGTCGATCTGGTTCTCAAATAGGAACTCTTCTAATTCGGCCTCCTCCGCCGACAACAGTTTTCCCGCACCCTTATCCTTGGCCCCCGGCCGGAAGGAAGCCACGCCTACTTGCTGCTCCTCCCAAAGCTCCTGTTCTGTCTTGTATTGCTCCTCCTCCTGGTAACGGGCCATCAAAGCCGCCTCCCGCTTTTTGGTGTCCAGCTTGCCGTCTTCTGTCTCGTAGGCCTCGGGCATGCGGTAGCCTCGGTGCTCCGTGTCGAATCGATCCTTTTCCTTGGCGATTTCCAGCACCTTTCGCTTTACCTCCCGCTGCTGCTTCTCCTCCGCTGTAATCTCTATGTCCCCGAAAAGGAACTCCTCATCCCGCAGCTCCTTCTCGATCAAGGCCAGCTCCTTCTCCTCCCGCTTCTTCAGGTACTCCCGTCGCGATACCTTGCGCGCATCATCCAGGTAATCCTCCACGTCTTTGGACACGGCCCCTGTCGTGGCCAGCTCGCGGATTTGCTGGGCCGTCAGACCTCCACCTGGGGCCTTCCGCTTGGTCTTCTGGTCCTCTTTCTCCAGCATGCGTTGCACAAACTCGTCGCGTTCTCGAATGTCCTCGTCTAGCTGCTTTTGCTTTTGCCCGCTCTCTTTCAATTCTTCGCCAATCTTATTTTGGGAAGTTTTGGCCGCGGCGCTGCTCGTCACGTCCCGCAAGCGCTTCCGCACTGCATAAATGTCCTCTTCCTCTTCCTCGTCGCTTCCAGCACAAGACTTTTTTCGCAAGTGCCGCCCATTCCTGTCGTTTTTCTCCTTCTTATCTTTCTTAATAGGTTTCGACGATCCACTTACACTCTTGGCATCCTTCCCGCCACCGAGGGCCACGGCGTAATCTTCGTCGTCGCTCTCCACCAACGTGTATTGCTGGCTCTGTCGAATCAGATCTGCGTTGGTAGGCTGCCTTCCCCGCATGCTTGACGCAGCCCCTGCCCTGCCAAATCCCTCCGCACGAGAATGTAACGTGCCGCCTTTCCCCTGGGTTTGTACGATTCTTTGGAAAAGAGCTTCTGCAAACGGGCGGACTCGGGGGCCCTCGTCAATCCCGCTCGCAAGTAGTTGTCCGTGCAGCGCTGAGGCAGAGGTGGCCTTATTGGCCAGGGACAGTATAAATTGGCTCAAGGTTTTGTCGCTGTAGCCCACCACATCGTGCAGCTCCGTCCGAAGCCAATCCTCCACTCCTCCCGACGCCATGGCTGCCTTGATTTAAGCGTGCGTAGCTGCCCTGGTGCGGGTGGGGTGGGAGGCAAGAGAACGAGTGACAATAGAGATAGAGCATAGATCTGGCGCTCCCAAGGCAATAACAGCAATCTTGTCGCCGTGGTAAAGGTAGCCTGGGCGCCTTTATATGGTGTTGGCCTCCAATCTTTTAATGAATGATGGCAGGAGGTAAGGTCAAGGCTGGACGACAAATAGTAGGACAGGAGAGAGAGGTAAGGTGCAGGCGAAGTCCGACGACCTGGTGACCTCACGACGCTCTGTCTCTCCCACATTCTACAGTCGACAAGTTTCTTTTTCTTCCAGCCGGTCATAACAGGACACAGGGCACGTGGGGCGCGCTTCAATACGAGCCTATGTCCTCCGGCCCCCGACCTTCGTCCTCTCCAAGAGGGGTGCTCTTTCTTTCTCTCTCTCCTACAGTAATTATGGACTCGGACAACTATGACACATGTCCCACTTGCAGCACCAATTACCCTCCTGTCAACGCGGCCCTACATCAGGCCCGATGTCCAAGGCAGCACCAGCAGGCACCGCACCACCGTATGCATGTTGCGGCTTCCTCCGCTACCGCACCATCGCGGGCTTCCCGAGAGCAGCAGAAGCAGCAGCAGCAAGAGCACGACCACGAGGGAGAGGAGGAGCACGAGAAGGAGAAGGAGGGGCACGAGAAGGAGGAGGAGGGAGAGGAGAGGGAGGAAGCAACAACTATCGACCTGACGGGTAGCAGCCCCTTAAATTCAGGCAGGCCCACCCTCCCAAGCATCCATGCTCCGGCGGCCGCGGCAGCGATTGCGATGGCGGGAAACAGGAACCTTGACAGGGGACGGGATGATGAGGTGGTATACGATAGCGAGGATGATCGCAGCAGTGATATGGCCGGTTCGGGGGAGGCGGCAGGCCGTCCAAAGGACGATGGGGTGGGCGGAGGTGGCAGGCTTAAGGGGGTATGCAACGAAGAGGATAACGAGGAGGAGGAAGACGGCGTTCAAATTCAGTGCGCCACTTGCACTTTTTTTAACGAACCAGACATGGACATCTGTCAGATGTGTATGGCACCGCTGACCAATCAGGCCGGTGGTGGCGGGGGCGGTGGCATGGAGGAACAGGAAAATGATGTGCGAGAACTTAACGCGCACGCCCGATGGACTTGTCCATTGTGTACGTACGGCGGTAATACGAGAGGCAATTGGATTTGCCAAGCCTGTGAGGTGGGGCGGCCCCGACGTCAAGATATGCTTGGCTCGACGAACAATGACGGGTACGTAATGGTATCGCCCGACGCGCTGAGTCGGGGCAGCGGAGGGTGGGGGAGGCAAAGAGGCGGCGGGAGAGGAGGAGCTCAGGGGATGCTGGAGGCTGTGGTAACGGGGGCATTGTTTGGTGGAGGTGCAGCGGGATTAGGATCGGCCCTGGCAGGAGGCACAAGAGCGGATAGTCATCGTCGCATGCTGATGGGCTCCCTGGTGGGAGGGTTAGGGGGAGGGATCTTGGGCTCTCAGTTCCAGCAAATGACGATGATCCAACAGCAGGACGCTGTCGACAGAATGAGCTACGAGGACTTGCTCAATTTATTCGGTCCTGGGCATGAGCCGCAGAAGGCGAGTGAGGTCGCGGTCAGCGCACTTCCTGAGGTCACGGTGAGCAGCACGGAACTCGAGAGGATGCGGCGGGAAAGCATGGGGAATGCGCGCGACTGCAGTGTGTGTATGGAAGAATTTGAGCTGGGTGACGTCACTAGGCGCCTGCCCTGCTTGCACACGTATCACAAGGCGTGCATTGACCGGTGGCTACTTCAGTGCAATGCCATGTGCCCTATCTGCAAGGTCCCCATTGCCCAGACATGAAGAATGAAAGATAAAGATGGAGGGCAGCGAGAGGGTGTAAGTAGACTTGGAGCCAACACAAGGGATGGAAATAAGGAAGACTGAAAAACAAATGGGGAGAAGGACGGTAGGAGTTTCCAGCGAGAGAAATGAGGAAGGAAACTGAACTGTTCGTACCAACAAAGTCAGTCGGGCCTCAAACCCCATGTCTCTTTGGGACACTTGATTTCTTTCCATTTCTTATTCTTATATCGTCTTTTCCGTCGATAACGGCCGTCAGACGATGGGCGTGGCAGGATGAGGCTCCCGGCATGCATAAATCTCCTTTGCCCGATCCGTCCAACAAAGGATCAGGCGAGCCCCCTCAGCCCCCGAAGGCGACGATGCTAGCCGCTGCTGCAGCAAACTATATTTGTCGTCCATATAACCCCCCAAGCGCCCGTAGCTTTCTCTCTTCCGCTCGTAAAGCAAGTGTTGCAAAAGTGGCTGGCGCCGGGACCGATCTTGCCACTGCTGGTGCTGGTGCTCCTCGACGGCTGCGGGCGGAGGGTGCAAGAGAAGACCCAGGCACCGCGCGACGGCCTCTCCCCCCGGCCTTTCGATAGAAGGTCCAGGCTTGTGCGTGGCACACCATATCTGAACTAAGGGGGATTGCCGAACGTCGTGCAAAAGGAGCGAGGCCTGACCAGCATTGAAGGCACAAGCGGCATGAGCATAGAACGAGCACTTGAAAAACTCACTCTCAGGATCGTGGTGGCGACAACGAATAAGCAAGCCAACAGAAGAATAGCAGATACCACACATGGCAATGTCCACTGACTGCCATTGGGCGGCGGCAGCATCTTCATTGGCCGTGGCATACCGATACTTTGCCACCAAAACACGTGACAAAATGGCCACTTGAGCGTTCGTACCCGCCACGAACCGCACCAGCCGGCGTGGCCGTCGATTCCAGCCTGCCAAAGCACAGACCTTGTGCACAAAGGCTGGCAAAGCCGATGGGCAAGACAAAGATGGCGGTGACGCACGCAATGCAGCAGCAGCAGCATCTGCATCCACGCATTCACTCATGACATCGTCGTCTTCATCTTCCTCCTCCTCGTTCTCGTTCCATTCGTCGTCGTCGTTGTCCTCCTCCTCCTCCTCCTCCAGATTCTCGTCCACATCGGGGTCCACAATCCAGGCCTTCACAAGTCCCCCACCTCGTTGACGGCAGAGCTCACACACAGCTGCGGGTGCATTCTTCTTCCTGTCGGAAGCCTCCTTGGCAACACTGCAGAATTCACAAAAGAAATCACCATCCGGGACCTTTGGCACACCATAGCATTGTTGATGGAACCCCAAATCACATCTATCACAATAAATTATTTCATTCACCTGCGCATCAAATTCCTCTTGGTGGCAAATGACGCAGCAATCTTCGCGCTTGGCACGGTCTCCCATGGGGCCCGTTGATTCGCACCCTGCTCGTGGCGGTAAATGGGTGGAAAACAGCCCGGCGACGGCCAGGTCTTGATTCTGTTTATTATCCGCATCTTCCATTTCCCGTTCGCCTTGTTGGCGTGGGATAACGTCCTCAAAGTCGTCTTCCTCTTCGATGCCGTCCCACTTCGCCTCGATGCTATGTAATTAGTTTTCAATGTTCCCGATTTCGAAACGTGAGAAATGAGGATCACAAAGGGGTGAGGTTTGGAAAGGCGGCGTTTCAATTGGTAAAGGATAGGCTGTGTCTCTCCAGCTTATTTTTACGTTAAATGCATCGATCAACAGAAAACAGCAAGCAAAATTGTCTAACATTGGTTGGGGGTATATGACGACCCTGGCCTGCAGACCATGCGGACTGTATGGGAGTAACATGTGGGGGGAAACAGCTTTTGCTTTCCAACTATAGTCGCAGGTTTCTGAATTTCATTCCGAGGATTGGACAAAAGAGGGGCCTAACATCTCTTGGCATGAAGGTTGATAAGCCGCAGCACTTACATTGTGGACGCCATGATATGTTTGCTTTGAAGAAGAGACCAAGGGCAGTCCTTGCTCGTCGGCGTTGTGCAGGGGGACGTATTGGCCTGTAGCGCGTAGGATGAAGGTGAGAAAGACGAAGGTGTGACGACACTGACATGCGCAGGATTCCAACGCGCCCTTCTCATCATCATCCTTTCCTCTCAATGCCTCCTCATCTCGATGGTCCTCAAGCGTCGTCTCCCCTCGATCTCTGTTGGAATGCTGCTTTCTCTCCTCCACATGTCCTGGTTTGCCCGTTCCTCGCCGTCGTCAAATGCGCCTGGCTACGAAGCATCAATGCTGGTGCTATGAGGCGTATTTGATTCCCTATGCGCGAGTCTGACTAGCGGATGGTTGAGCGGAGGCCAGGCATACGAGTCGAGAACGAAGAAGAAATAGGAGGCGATGGACTCCTGGCCTCTTTTGGCCGGGAACGACAACCACCACCACGAAAGCCCATTCCCATTTCCATGAGTTAATGTTCTTGACTTGGGTGGAGAAGTGAGGCTAGTGCACAAGACGGGTGGCTGTCGGCCCTTCTCACCTTATCTCTCCTCCCCAGCCGCACTCACCTGACCCGACCCACCACCACCTCTACCAAGCCTTACCCCTGACTTAATCGCTCCTCCCACTTCTGTTGTCTTGCTTATATTACAGAGCCATGGGTATTACTCGTGACTCGCGTCACAAGCGCCGCCACACGGGCGGAAAGCGGCCCTCCTATCGCAAGAAGCGTAAGTTTGAGCTTGGCAGGCCGGCGGCCATGACCAAATTGGTGCTGGGTCACGGTGAGAAACGTGTGCACGTGGTGCGGGGACGAGGTGGGAATCTTAAGTTCCGCGCACTGCGCCTGGAAACCGGCAATTTTGCGTGGCGCTCCGAGACCCAGGCGAAGAAGACCCGCATCCTAGATGTAGTTTACAACGCCTCCAACAACGAGCTGGTCCGCACTAAGACACTTGTCAAGAGCGCCGTCGTGCAGATCGACGCCACGCCCTTCCGACAGTACTATGAGCAGCACTATGGCCAGGAGGTGGGCAGCAAGAAAAAGAGGGGAGCGGTGGCCGCGGCCGCCAAGACCACCGAGACAGAGGCCGTCAAGAAGTCTAACCACGCGCTTCGTAAACTGGCCAAGCGCAAGGGGGACCTTGAGACGCATTTGGAGGAGCAGTTTGCATCCGGACGCTTGTTGGCCTGCATCACCTCCCGCCCAGGTCAGAGCGGCCGCGCCGACGGCTACATCTTGGAGGGCAAGGAGCTGGAGTTCTACCAGAAGCAGCTGGCCAAGAAGAAGAAGGGCCAGAAGTAACCAACAGTAGTGGTGAGAATGCTTGTGGCGCCCCGGGCCAATGAATTCTTCTGGTGAGGGGGCACGGGGCGTAGGGGGGACGGACAGGATGTGGAGGGAGGGCGCTTGGGGGTCTGTTCTTCTCTCTGGCCCTTGTGTCTTCCCTTGACGGCTGCGGACATTGCTCTGTAAGAAAGGGGCTTAAAAAAACATTCTTTAGCTTCGCGGTAACGATCAATTTCAACAAAACAACACAGCCAGAAGAAGAACATGAAAAACTCCAACAAGACTATCGAGTGCAGCTCGAAGAATCGCTCTTATGTTCTCAGCTAGTTTTTCCTGTCTTCTTCGTGTCATATGTGTGTGTTTTTTTACGGCGTCATTTTTCGTCAAAGCTGCGCGTCCGCAGTGGTTGTAACAGCGACCCCGCTTCTTTTTATTCCCTTTTCAAGGCCTCGTTCCTGTCCCTCTCCCGTCAGTGGAGCTAGACGCCTTGTTATGCACTCTCTGCTTCTGCACCTACGCGGCGCCTCCTCCTCCTCTACCTATTCCTAATCCATGCCCTCTTCTACTGCCTGTCATAGCGTGAAAAGGAGGAGAGATACAACGTGGGGCGACAGTGAGTGGGCAACAACGACCGAGGTGAAAGAAGACAACGAATTGCGATACTTGAAGAGGATGTGACAGTTCTGGGCCAAATCCCATCCATCCCTTTCCTCACTTCCTTCTGTACTTCATTCAACTTGCAGTGGCACTACAGGTGTGGCTGTTGAAATTTTTGTCCGTCCCCCCTCCCCCCTGATTTCGTTCTGCTTCTTTAGCTGGCAGTGCCGTTGCTGCCGGTGCTGTTGCTGCCGGTGCTGTTGCGGCTGCTTGCTCGCAGAAGGATTTCCAATGGCTGGAGTCAAATCATCTGGCTGAAGTGATGATGAGGACGCTGCAATTGGTCGCTGCATCTCAGCTTTCGATGGTTGGACAGGTTTCTGCGCCGCGGGAGCTAGGTTGGGTGAGCTCCTCCGCGGCAGCGACCCAGGCAGTGAAATTTTCTTGTGAGAATAGGATAAACTCGATGTTTTGAAGCGGGGATGTAGAATCCTGGTTATATTTATATGGATGTGATCATTCATTTATTCAATACTGCTTCGACTGGCGGGATTCGTGCACACGCTTTTCGCAAAAGAAAGATTTTTTTCCTGCTCTCTTCATTCTTCAAGCGCATGCCTTATCCCGCCTCATTTCCCCCAGCTCACCTGTTCCCTGATGAAGTCAATGCAACTTTGGACAGCAATGCGTGCAGCTTTCGATGCCGGATACCCGTAGATTCCACATGAAATGGCTGGGAAAGCCACCGATGCCACACCTTCTCTCGAGGCCAATCCGAGAGAGCTCTGGTGACAGGCCCGAAGCAAGGGGGCCGACACAAAGTCATTCTCGTACACCGGACCCACCGTATGCACGACGAAAGATGCCGGCAACTCAAAGCCTGGCGTGAGGCGGGCTTCCCCCGTAGGACAACGAACACCCGGCGTGATTTCGGGCACTGCCTTGCACGCGTCGTAAAGCCTAGGCCCTGCTGCCCGATGGATGGCCCCGTCCACCCCGCCTCCACCCAACATCCGCTCGTTCGCCGCGTTCACTATGGCGCCAACGGCCGCTTTCGTCAAATCTCCCACCTTAATCTGCAGGCGTGTTTGGTCACTCAAGGTAAAGACTCGCGTCGTCGCTGCCGCCGCGACCTGACCGCGACTGAAAACCATAACAAAGAACCCTAAAAGGAAAGAAACCGTAGATGTGGGCGTGCTTCGTCGTCGTTCTGTAAAGAACGGCTGCATCAAGCAGTACACTGTCTGGTGGGGTGTCCGTGGACGAATGGATGTATGAAGGAAGGTGAAGGGTGAAAAAAGGGGTAGGAGGTCGAACCTGCACGGGACGACAGACGACGAATGGGTTCAAATGAACCAATCACAGGATGCCTCATACTCCGACACATTTCACACTCCGCGATCATGAGCTCATATGGCAAATTCTGAGGTATTTAGAAGCGCCCTTCGCGTCTTTCATTCGTACTCGCACTGCCTCGCTGCATGGCACAATCCCAGGAAGGCTCATCCATCGTGCAATCGCCAGCGATCATCGCCAAGTCGCGCCCATAGGCGCCCACCTCCCCCTCTTCTCCGATTCAAACTCGCAGAAAGAACCAGCTAGCAATCCCTCGGCGTGGGAAGTTTGCATGGGCTTCCGCATACGAAAGACGGCTCTCCACTTGTCGGCAAAATCATCACCAATCTCTAGGCGTGGGCAATTGGAATACTACCGAAGCACGAACACGCGCAGCCGTACTCGACGCAGGAGGGCCAGAGCAACCGACCCACCGAGGGCTGTGGTTTGAATTGCACCATGCCCGTTTTCCAACAAGCCCACAGCCCCGCGCCTTCATGACACATATACCTCATGTACATTCTGAGTCTATGCGCCCATGCGTGTACCGCTCACGCCCCACGCCTCGCCCCGCGTTCCGGGTTGTGTGCGTCGACTGAGACTTTCGGAGTTCAGTGGCTCAGCCCCCTGCAATCGTTAGTCAGCTTACCCCTCATCTTCTACTGATAACACATAGGTGAATCGCACTCTCAATATACCAAGACAATGGCCGGACGCGGGTTGCTCACGGTGGGAATGCTGGCCGCCACGGCTTCGGCCACTGTCTATTTCAAGGAGAACTTCGATGATAAATGGGAGACCCGGTGGGTTGTGCCCAGCAAATGGAAGTCGGCAGAGGAGATGGGTAAGTGGGTGCTCACAGCCGGTGACTGGTTTGGGGACGCCAATGACAAGGGGATCAAGACCACGGAAGACGCTCGCTTCTACGGCCTCTCGGCCAAGCTGGCCAAACCCTTCTCGAACGAGGGCAAGGACCTGGTGCTCCAGTTCACCGTCAAGCACGAGCAGCGCTTGGACTGTGGTGGCGCCTACATCAAATTACTAGGGCCCAAGCTGGATCAAGCCTCCTTTGGGGGCGATTCGCCCTATCAAATCATGTTCGGTCCCGATATATGTGGCTCGACGCAGCGCACGCACGTCATCTTCAACTACCCGCAGGTCAAAAGTGAGGAAAAGAACCTCCTGATCAAACAGGATGTGCCCACGCGCACGGATCAGCTCAGTCATCTGTACACGCTGCACCTCATTGCTGCAAACAACTCGTTCAACGTCCTCATCGACGGCGAGTCCGTTCGCGCCGGTGCCCTGGAGGGCGCCTGGGACTTTCTCCCGCCCAAGACCATCCCGGACCCAGCCCAGAGCAAGCCAGCGGACTGGGTGGACGAGGCGATGATTGTGGATCCGTCAGATATCAAGCCGGCCGGCTGGGACGACATCCCCGCCACCGTGCCTGACGCTGAGGCCGTTCAGCCCGAGGACTGGGACGAGGAGGAGGATGGGGCCTGGGAGGCGCCCATGGTGGACAACCCCGAGTACATGGGCACCTGGACGCCCAGGATGATCGACAACCCGGCCTACAAGGGCGTCTGGGAGCACCCGCAAGTGCCAAACCCCGACTACTTCGAGGACCCCAAGCTGCACGCACGCGCCAAGGAGGTGACGGCTGTCGGCTTCGAGCTCTGGCAAGTCAAGTCGGGCACCATGTTCGACGACATCATCCTGACTGACTCACTGGATGAGGCCAAAGCCTATGCGAAGGATACATTTTGGGCCAAGAAGGAGGGCGAGAAAGCTATGTTCGACGCGGCCGAGGCGGTGCGCGTGGAGAAAGAGAAGGCTGAGCGCGAAGAGATGATGAAGAACGCCAAGGTCAATGGGGAAGATGGTGAGAGCATGTTCTCTGGCTCCGATATTGAGATCTCCGAGATGGACGAAGACGACGAGGACGAAGACGACGAGGACGGGGAGATCACCTTCTCAGACGAGCTCTAGAGTGACATAGGAAAGAAGGAGAACATGCTTCCGCAACGACTTGACTGATTGCTGCTGCTTTGTCGCGTAACAGCCAATTATAGCAATGTGTCTGACTGTTGGCGATGACATTAGAGGCAGGAAATGCTCTCAATCCCACGTGTGTCTTGGTGGGTGTGCTCGGCTCTCCCACCAGAAGGCGTCTCTCAGCAGAGGGGGGCAGGGGTGGGGGAGGGAAGCAGAGTATCGCTTCCATGCCATCAAAGCTTCAAAAACGTAGGCACAAAAGGAAAGCTACATAGAATCACTCGATCAAGAAAACCCCTTTACGTTATATTTGTCTTTGGTTTGACCCATACCATCAAAGCTTCAAAACGTAAGCGCCCAAAAAAAAGAAAGCGACGTAGAATCATTCGATCAGGGAAACCCCTAAACGTTATGTTTGTCAATGTTTGACCCAGTGTTTTGCTTGTCATTGCTGATGCATCTAGACAGGAAACCTCGCGCTGTGGAGGAAGCATCGCTCATTTTCATATTTTTGCAGAATTCGCGAAGAATTAATGTTGACACGCGTGGCCTCGCTAGCGTCTGTCTCATTATAGGGAAGGGAACGCCATGCACGCAAAATATGTGCCTTGATACACATAGCTCTGCACGTGGGCCGCACAACGTTGTGGTCGCTATTGGCTTCGTTTTCGGGTGGAGCCCATCCACCACATAAAATTAACCCCTAGCTCCGCACACAACCAGTACTCCAAGCCCCTACAGTCAAACACGCACAATGGGGCCTGCCAAGGTACAGATTAAGTGGAACAAACAGACTTTTACGGATGTCCCATTGGACATCACTCAGCCCGCCTTGGCTTTCAAACAGCATGTCTCCGAGCTGACAGGCGTGCCCGTGGAGCGGCAAAAGCTCATGGGAAAGGGTTTGTGGAAGCTAGCCCTCAAAGATGACGAGGACCTTTCCAAGCTCATCGTCAAGGACGGAGCGGTAGTTATGCTGGTGGGAACGGCAGACGTGGTCAAAGAACCCGCGGAGAAGGTAGTTTTTGTGGAGGACATGGCACAGGCCGATCAGGCCAAGTCTGGTGCAATTCTCCCCGCGGGCCTGCGCAATCTCGGCAACACTTGCTATCTCAACTCTACACTGCAGTGCTTGCGATACGTGCCGGAGCTCCGACAAGCTCTGAACCTGTTCACGGGCACGGGCACCAACCAACAACCCTTCTTGACGAACGCCCTCAAGGACACGCTCAACCTGCTGGACGGTACTACCGAGCCCGTACCGCCGATGCAGTTCGTCATGCTTCTGCGCCAGCAATTTCCGCAATTCGCCCAGCAATCTCGGGGCCACTTTATGCAGCAGGATGCGGATGAGTTTTTGAATGAGCTGCTAACCTCGCTGGCCGCTAATCTGCGCGAGGCGTACGTGCTGCCCACGCTGGAGGACGCGGGAAACTTCGTGGACGCTCTGCTGGGCATGGAGGTGGAGGACACCCTGACCTGTGCTGAGACGGAGGCAGAGCCGGCTGTGCTTAAACGCGACCAAGTGCGTAAGCTGGTGTGCAACATTCAGGGCGGTGCGGGCAGCGACGTGAAGATAAACTACCTGCATGAGGGCGTCAAGCTAGCGCTGGAGGGCACCATCGAGAAGCAGAGCGCGGTGCTGGGCCGGAACGCGGTCTGGAACAAGACAACGCGCATTTCACGCTTGCCCCGCTACCTGTGCGTACAGTTTATGCGCTTCTTCTGGAAGGCTACTCCGGACAGCCAGGACCACGCCGGTGTCAAATGCAAGTCCCTTCGCACCGTTACCTTTCCCGAGACCCTGGACATGTTCGACTTCTGCAACAAGACGCTGCAGGATCGGCTTATGATCACGCGTGAGAAGGAAGTAGACGAAATCTTGGGTAAGGGTCTGGATAAGGAGGACATGGGCGATGAAAGCAAGGACATTGCCGTGGCCGACGCTGGGGTTGCCGACGTTGAGGACGAGGAGGAGAAGGCCGCGCTGCGAGCGGCGCTAGCCATGTCCATGGCGGAGTCGGCGAACGCGGTTGTGTCTCCTACACCGTGCGGACCCGGACTGCCTCTGGATTTCAAGGGCATTTACGAGCTATTCGGCGTGGTGACGCACAAGGGTCGGACAGCAGACGGCGGACACTACATGGGCTGGGTCCGGCAGAAGGGCGATAACTGGCTAGTCTTCGACGACGAGGACGTGTCGGAGTGCAAGACGTCTGAAGTACTACAGCTCTCAGGGGGCGGGGACTGGCATATGGCGTACCTCTGCTTCTATCGCTACAAGGGCACAGGAGGTGTCGAAGACGAGAAGGCCTCTGCGGCAGCGGCTGAGAAGTGAAACACTTGTAAGGGCGACGGAAGCTTGGAGAGCGAAATATTCGAGAACTATGGCAGGAACTACAGTTTCAAAAGCAGGCCGCTGTTTATGTAGGATACTTGAATGGAAAACGGCTGAAATAGGTCAGGACCAGCACGCGAAGAGAAGGAAAGTTACGATAAACGAATGAGACTTGGTTCAAAAGGTCTATGGATGTGTCTGTCCATGTTACTTATCAAGCCGTCAAGATAGCCCTATCTAAATCTCGTTTTATTTTTTCATACGACCGTGAGATAAATCTACTCGCTACTTTTCTGTTTGCATTCAGGCAGAGCATGAATCAGATCCTTTGTCGTTACATGCATTGCTGTGTCCTAATAAAAACAATGAAAACAAGAAACAAGGGAGGAACAACGCATGTTGTGGGGACATCAAAACATGCAACAACCTCCTAATCTACCTAAGGACTCTTTTTGGCCAAATAGTCCACAAATACTGGTGGCAGTCCACCACCGCTAGTGCTTCTACTGCCTTTCCCACTATCCAACTGGACCGTCGAGGAAGCTGCGGCAATCGCACCAGAATGAGCAGGAAGAGGAGTTGAAACGGTATTGTCGCCACTTTTGTCGCCGCCGTTACCGTCTTCTGAGGTACGACTGGCGATGACTTGCACGGCGCCCGCGCGCGGCTCATCCGCAACCATTATCATACGCTCTTGCTGCCTCATCAGCCAGTCGCTGGTCTTGGTCGGGTCCTCGAACCAGTCGTCCAGTTCCCGCGTCATGGCCGCTTTCAGTTCCGAAACCTGCCGGGGCAGCCATAAAGCGCGGGTTTTCAGCCAACCCTTTATCCCTGCGAAGGAGGTGGGGGCCACGGTGGTAAGCTTCATGCCATCCACGGGGGAAGATGTGCCCGCCTCGAGGGGTGGCGCATCCGGGCGGAAGCAGGCGTTGCGGATCTTGCAAAACTTGGTGGGATCGAGTCCATTGGCACGCGCTACCCGGGAGATAGATGACAAAAGTTCGGGCGGTAGCTCGGGCGTGCGGGCGTAGACAAAGGCGCCCTCGTAGTTGCCCTGCAGAGTGTGGCCCGTGTAGTAGACGAACTTGTAGGCCGGCAACTCCGAGTCCTCGGCCGCGTTCTCGCCGATCACGTACCAGTTCTCCCAGAACGTTAGCCCGAACATGCGTCCTACCGAGTGCATGGATCGGTGTGCGCCTGACCCGTCCCCTAGCAATTCCTCTGTGATGTGATTTTCCCAGAAGCCCGGGGCGCGCGGTCTGGGCATACGGAAGGATACGTCGGCTAGCATGGTGTCTGTGCCGCCCGGTTTGGGCGAAAAGTGGTTTACCTGGCAGTCAAAGCAGTCATAGCGCGCATCCATGCCCATCACTTTGTACCATCGGCCCTCCAGCGAGGAGATCTGGAAGGAGGGCGAGATCTGTTTGTCCAGCCCCACCGTGTCCGGGTCCGTCCAGGTGGCCCGCGACCGGTCGCGCGGCACGTGTACGCAGTCCTGTTGCTCCACGGCACAGTGCAAGAAGTTATCCAGCACTCCATTGCCGTACTTGGCGAAGCATGCAGTGGAGCATGTTCCCTCGCCCTTGCATTTGGAGAGGCAGGACAGGCCCTTGAGACAGTCCGGGTTATTGAGGCAGTCGTGCGTGGACAGTGAGCACTTTTGCACGAAGCACTTTGCGTCGACCCCCACTTTGTTGCCTTCCTTCGCGTATTGCGCCAATTCATCCTCCGCACGAGCCGCATACGGCCACCCTCCATCGTTCAGAAAACCCCCTCTCCCGCTGCCACTCCCAAGCCAACCCCCGCCAAGCACTATCAGGGCCGCCCTGGGTAAAAGTCGCGAGAATAGCTGCCCGATCCTTGATGCTGGTCGTTGCGATGATCGCGACAGACTTTCTATTGTCCTCTGGTCGTCGCTCTCGAAGTCGTACGCATCACGCTCGTTGGCACTCGTACGTTCGGTTGTACTCCAATATACAGTCCCTCTCTCCCTGGTTGCCGACATCCTGGCCGCGTCGTCGGGCCTTCCGAAGGTCGCAAGTGAGATTGGCAAACCAAATGCGGTTGGCATGCCGGATGCCCTGAGGCACAAAACATGGAACACCTGCGTGTGTGCGTGTATCATGTGATCAGTATCAAGAAGGGAGGGTGCGAAAGTACACCATAGAATCAAACAGCCGTTTTGGCATTCCATGGCAAAGTGACGGAAGACAGGACGTTGGCCCAATCATGGGGGCCTACCATACGTAATTGCTTTCCTCCCAAAAAAGGAACATTTGTAATTTAAAAAAGCAATAGTATTAATTGGCCGTTGACAGGCAGACGAAACATATGCACGAATTGCTCACCGCGCTGCCCAAAAGCACCCTTTTCGTGCTTGTCCCTGTCGGACTGCCTCTTCTTCTCCCCCGCCGTGGGCGCTCCGACTCTTTCCTTCCTCGCTGTGCCTTGAATAAAGCGTCCATCCTCTCTTCGTTGTTGCGCCGTGGGACAGGACAAGGGAACGGCATGGCTCACTTCTGCAGCCTCGCCCGAGGGTGCCCGTCTTGCTTCGCCACGCACGATGTCCTTCTTGTCCGTGGCTAAAGGCGATATCGGGAGAGTTCACCAGCCAGTCCTGCAGGTAAAGTAGCAATCTGCAGCTGAGAGATAATGTTCAGGGAGAAAAGGATCGTTCGTGTGAGAGAGGGCAGCAAGCAAAATGAGCAAGCAAGGACACGCGGCACAAAAACGCAAGTACCTCGTAGGAGCCATCAGGAAAAAAGAAATAACACATACATTATGTCAGCCTTAAAACCTTTCCATCCCCCTAGCTGCCTCACAGGCCTTCAAGCGGTTAGTCCAAAGCTACCACATTGAAGTGATCAAGGGCTTCGAAAGATTGATCCGACACGACATGGCGAGTGTGCTGCTGTAACCCGGCCCATCGGTTAGTTGCTCCTTTTTTTGGTTGTTGCTTGATGTACCGACATCTGCTACACACATACGTAAAAATGGGTCGTTGGTCGTTAGATGTTACATCCCTCTAGAACTATCGCATGCAACCTGCGTCCTCTAGGACTTGCATACGAGGGGGAGCCTTCCAACAATAAAATGTTGCCTATTCACCCCTTATCCCTTGTCCGAGTTTTACTAGCGACTTTGACAGGTTTTTCGATCAGGCAAAGTCCCCGGACGGCCCACACAGGGCCAGGTGGAGAAGCGAAAGGAGGAGAAAAGAGGAGGTGAGCAGGAAGGCTACACATAGAGTGTCCGCATATCTATCCGCGGTTGACCAAACCGAAGATCATGGGGACGAGTTTCCCCACGGACCATATTCCTGTACACCCGCAGGATGTTACGTGCCCCACTGCCGTCCCGAGACACGAAGTGTTCTCAGGTTTCACACCAACAAAGTCCTCGGATGGCCCGCCTATGACCTCCTCCTCCTCCTCCTCCTCCTCCTCCTCCGCCTCCTCCGCCTCCGCCTCCTCCTCCTCTGCTTCCACCGCCTCCGCCCCCTCCTCCTCCTCCGCCTCCTCCGCCTCCGCCTCCTCCTCCCCTTTCCCTTCCTCCTCCTTTCCCTTCTCCTCCTCCTCCACCTTCCCCCCCTCCTCCTCCTCTGCTTCCACAGCCTCCTCCTCCTCCTCCCCTTCCTCTTCCACCCCCTCCTCGTCTCCCTCCTCCTCCCCCTCCTCCCTCCCCCTTCTTCTTCTTCCTCTTCCTTCTTTCTTGCTGTAAGACTCATAGGTCTCTGCGCTTCTCTGATGTCTCTCACCACTACCCGGGGCTAGCTGGCTGTAGTTTGTTTTCCTGATTATCAGCCACACTTGCAGCCACAGACAACTCGACGGGTCTCGACCTCCTGCCTCCCTCGACCCCTCGAGTACTGCTGAGGGAGGGGATTGTGTCATCAGCTTCTGCATGCCTGTGTGTGTAGTAGAGCAGCAGCAGCAGCAGCAGCATTACAGCTCGCCCACAAACGCCGCAAATTTCTAAGTCTAAGCCCAGATCCATGACGACTGCAGTCTTATGGCAACAAGATCGGCGTCGTCATTGTCTTTACGCATCCTCATTGTCTCGCTCCATTCTCTCCCACAGGCCGAAATGAGCCCCACACCGCCAGTACCACCAACTTTACCACAAGCATGCCAAAGGCCAAGGCCGCCACCACCCGCTCTCGCGCCAGCACCAAGAAAGAGATTCGTGGGAAGGAGGGGAAAGGGAGTATGGAAGGACGGAGGAGAAACCTCCGAAGCATCCCCCTTACGTCTAACGTGGTGCGGTGCTCGCGAGGGCTACAGAAAGAGAGGTCGAGCGAGAAACTGGAGGAAAGGAGATACAAGTCTAAATGATCTGGTTATTTGTCTGTCTTGACGTAAGGAGGAGAGTTAGTGTGGCTCCCTTCCTAGGCCAGGGGTGTAACTTAACCCCCATCCCGCAACCAACCAACAGACAAAGCTGCTGGAGAGCCCGCCCCCGATGGGAGCGTAAGGAGGCCGACTCGGTCTCGAGTAAGAATGAACAAGAGCCACTCGTGCGTCTGTATAGTGCGATGTTGGGTGCATCTGTGTCTGTTTCAGTGTCTCTATCTCTCATTTATCTTCTTACTTCTTTGTGTGTGCCTATCATCTGAACATGGGCCTCTGCTGGTGATACACTATTGCTTCTCTTCTCAATTCGGTGCTCCTGCTCCATAATATCTGCACTGTCGGCACCCTATGTCCAACTCTCCCTCCCTTCCTCCCTCCCTCCCTCCACCACTTACACATAGCTGAGATACGCTTCCCCCGCTACTTTTGTTGTGGGAAAGAACACTATCCCCTCCATCAAGGGCGAATATTACGATGAGGAAAAAGAGGAGCACGGAGGAAGGGGAGTAGGTGGGGTTGGGAAGGGAGTGGTATGATGCACTCGCCGACCCCTTCCTCGGTCGCTTCCTCGACAATTTCAGGGAGAAAGGGAGTGAGGAACATAGCTGCAGCTGCTGCTGCTGCTCTTCGTGATACAATTAGCAGGATGGGGAGCCCTCCCACCCCTCTTCCTCTAGTGCTGTCTCCCCTTCCTCCCCTTCGTCTTCCCTTGCATCCTCGACCTCCTCCTGGCGTTCCTTGTCGTTCATGCCCTCGAGGAAGGGAATTTTCTCTTCTTCTTTTCCTTCTTCTTCTTCTTCCTCTTGGTGACTGCTAGGACGGTCTGACGCAGATGTGGCTGCTGTTCCTGCTGCTCCAGCCAACGTGGCCATCGCCTTAGGCGTCGTCGTTCTCGTCGTTGTCGAGTCGGCGGGGCCACCGTCCTCTCCTTGCGGGGTCATGTTCCAGACTCCCCTTGTGCGGAGGGCGGACGGAACAACGCAGAAACCAGCCAAGCGGACGGTTGTGTCGTCAGTCTTCTTTAATATATAATGCCACGATCTTGACAATAACACCGTGTCCTGGACAGGGCTTCGTGGGTGAAGAGAGTATATGGGGAGCAGAGTGGTGAGTGAGCAAGAAGATTATAGACGTGGCGGATGTTTGTGTTCAACGTGTATGGTATGGCGTTTATAGTTTGTATAACGATATAGTTGGACACTAAATTAGGTATCTTGCTTTTCAGGCCGCACATTCGCACGACCCCGTGGGGAAAACGGAAAGGCTAGGCTCGAAGCTTTTGAATCGTTCGGAGTTTCCAGCGTGCGCGTACGTGCGTTTGTTTTTTCCATGGATTGTATTTGGACCCTCGACAAAGCAGACGCTACCCGATAGCCCTGGAAAGTTTCATCGTCTTAAAGTCAAAAAGTAACGTATACGCACTTGGATGTAAGTCAGCCAGAAACAAAGCAAAGTATGAAATCTGACTAGCTTCCGTCATAGTCTGAGATAACTAGTCCCAATGTGGTACAGGTGGGTCTCTTTATCTCGATAGAACAATTTCTTGCACATGTTATGTAAAAGTAGGTCGGGTACGGTAAGTGGATGGATGGATTACGTACGGATAGTGTGGCTCACACATCGATCAAATTGCTTTCCGGATGCCCTCAGCTCGGTGTCTGAGGTGGTATTTCTTGGTAAAAAGAGAAAGTTAAATACGGTTTAAAATATTACGAACGGATTTTTTGTGGTGGGTAACCGATATGAGCTATGCGAAAGAAGTGACTGGTAGCTACTCCATCGGCCGTATTCTCATTGTCTCTCCGAAACCAATGTTGTTACAGTCGTATCTACGGATTTCGCAAGAATCAACCTGGGACCTGGCACGAGATTCTAGCCCAGTGGTTGATGTCTTCTCTGACAATGATGCTTAGGCTTTGCCTACGAGCAGCACCTCCTTTATTGCTCATCTCAACTTTTTCCTTCCTAGACCACTTTGATCCTGACACGGTAAGAGAGACATTAGGCTGCTAAAATACAGCTGCTTCCATACCGCGGGGGTGCTTGGAAAAGGGAAATGGAGACCCTTATAAATTTGACCTTCCAAACCGCTCTTTTTCGTCCCTCCTTCTCCTCTTCAAATTGAACATATTCAACTTCCAGACTCTCCCAAGAAACAAATGCACAAACGAAAGATTCACTCCCAAACTCAGTCGAGCCAGTCCATCCTCCCTGAATAACTACCAGTCCTCACCAAGTCTCAATTGTGTGCGGATGGTTTTGATACTCGACACTCCGTGTCGATCTCCCTGGGAGGAAAAAAACTCAACTCAATTTAAACCTTAGTATTGCTTCTTCCCTTTTTGAATGCGCTATGGCTAAGGAGTCTTGAGTATCCCCCAACCTGGCTTGTGTGCAGTAAGTGCTTCAATTATCGAATGATCATAATCCACACAATTTAGCCACTGGCCGTTTGTTCAAGGCTGCTCATAGTCGGCGTCACATGCACACTAAATTTTGGTTGAGTTGATTCTTTTTCTTGATATCGACATATCACATTTCTTGTATTGTCTTTTGAGTGAGCGCTCTGGGAGTCCTTATGCTACGCCCGTCCTCCTATTGCCCTTTTTGATTCTACAGCTGATAATTTTAGGATTGTAGGAAACAACAGAAAAAGACTGTCCCTGTCCCTGTCCCCTCGCCAACCTCCTGCCTGCTCTGTTCCCCGCGTATCCCGCGATGCATCGGCCGAACGTATCCGGGTCATGGATCATAGGGAGATAGTTGTGTCGAGGAAGCGTGTCGATAGAAGCTTGATAAAGGGGTCCAAGGGGTTTACGAGAACGAGACCCATCCGAGGTTTGTAGTTACGTGTTCCTCATCGGCCCGCACTCCTGCAGGAGGAGACTTAAAAAATGTTGTCATCAACTGACTGATGGCATTGTTCGCATTCGCGCGAAGAAGGGCGGCCACTCATTGCTGCATCTATTACCCACAACAAGCAGCGAGGGAGAAGACTGTCAAGGAAGCCTGAGTGAGGACAAATCCCGCTCGTATTTCTCTTCCACGTACAAACCGACAGGGCAGGCAGACAGTGAACTTCTTGAAGATCCCCCATCTTACTGACCCCTTACCGTCACATACCATAGATCTACGTGCTCTTCTTTTGCATAATTCACTTGGAAAGCCGGAGGTCGGGTGTCCGGCTCGGGGCGAGAAGCACACATCATAATGACGCTGTCAGTTGCTCAAGCGGACAAGGTACGTCTCTATTTTTCTCTTGGTCGTCTAAAGAGTTCGCCACAGGTTGAATGCGCCTGGCTTTCTCTCCCTATTTGTTGCTAGCGGAGCTCATCGATCTGCCATTGTCCCCATGTTCAATTTCATCTTTTGAGTAGCCATTGATCAGCCAATTGTGAGAAAGTCTTCAATCCCTGCGCCACACAGCTCCGCTTACATCTTTACCAGTCTTTTGTTTGACGCCTCGTCTCGTCGCTAAATCCTCATTCATTTCCCTTCACATGCCTTTTCTTTTTTTACAACGCTTAGATGCTCAAACAGCAAATGGAGGAGCGCATCAGGGCTCCGGGTGGCTCTAGTCCGCGGCTGCCGCGGCAGGTCACCGTATGCGGGGGGGGGAACGGCGCTCATGTGTGTGCAGGGTATTTCGCCTGGAAGGGCATCAAGGTGAATGTCTTGACACGAAGACCGCAAGACTGGGCGTCACAAATCAACGTGAGCACCGAGGGCTCTTCATGGGAGGAGAAGGGCCCGTTTGTAGGTCCACTGCAGCGGGTAAGTGACGATGCCGCTGACGTCGTTTCCGGCTCCGAATACATTATCATTGCCGCGCCTGCGAACGCCCACCCGGCCTTACTGGCCAAGATAGCACCGCACCTAGACTTTGGGACAACATTGGGAGCCTTGTTTGCGCAAGGCGGATTTGACTGGGCAGTGAAGCATGCGTTCGGGCCTGAGCGATTCAAGCGCATAGGCGTCATGTTCGGCCTGCAAAACATCCCGTGGATATGCAAAGCTACCAAGTACGGTCACTCTGCTCGCATTCTTGGTCCCAAAAAGCAGTTGTGGGTGGCTACCTATCCTGTTGAGGCTCGTGAGACCACAGCAGGGGAATTGGAGGGCATGTTTGACATACCCTGCGAGACGCTCCCGAACTTTTTGAACCTGACCCTGACCCCCTCCAACCAAATTATCCATCCGGCACGGTATCACGGCGTCTTTCGGGATTGGGATGGCCAGCGGACTTATACACGGGCAGAGCTAGAGGCCCGAGGCGGCCTGACACTCTACAAAGGCATGGACGAGTATTCGGCCGAGTGGCTTGCCGTGCTAGACAACGAGCTGCAGCAGATAAAGCTGGCACTCTTACAGCAGTTTCCGCAACTTGACCTGTCTTTCATCGTACCTATCGGGGAGCGCATTATCAAGCAGTACGGTGACGACGTCACCGACACATCATCGCTTCGGAGAATCTTCAGCAGTAATAGAGGTTACGCTCCTTGCCTCACACCGCTAAAAGAATCCAGTCCTGGGCGATTTCAACCACTGGTCAACTCACGGCTATTTTGGGAGGACATCCCTTACGGTTTGGTTATTCTCAAAAACCTTGTCGAGCTTCTGGGCAACTTTCCTACTCCAGCCATCGATTTTATGATCCGTTGGCACCAGAAATTTATGGGCAAGGAATACTTGCTTGCCGACAACCAGCTGAATCCTCGTTTACTTAATGAGACTGGGGCTCCAAATAAGTACGGCATCCATTGCGTGGAAGAGCTGGTGGAGACATGTTTGCCACGTGAACTTTTACATTACCGCCATCCCCGGTCGCGTATTTAGAATGCTGTGTATTTGGGATAAGGCACCAATAGGATAAAATGTACGGCGTACTCATTTACTTTCCTTAAAAGAAAGAAAGGGAAAAAAGAATAAATGATATCACGATGGTATTATTATGATTGCACTCATAAATCAAAGCTTTTATCGTAGCTTCAGATCTACAAGTGTATGCATGATGAGAGGGCATGAAAATAATATCAATCACGTGGGTGCGTCTACCTGCAGACCGAATGGTTTCTATTGTTACTTCGCTTGAATACCTGAACCACTTTAAATTTTCATTCCTCTCTGCAAAGGCGGTATTTGATTGTTTGTACTGATGGCTCTATTGAGATTTAGAAGGTTTAGATGGATAATAATAGGGGATAAGCGTGGTGTAAACGTGCTCGGGGTTACAAAGCGGACAGTCAAAACTAGGAGAGAAAGCAGACATATGGAGGTTTGAGGGGAATCAAATAAGTTCGCTTGTCGAATTCCCTTGCTTTCTCTTTGCCGTTCCTTGAAGTCTAACTAATTGGTAAAAAGTGTGTTTTCATTACAATTTAATACTCCCTAATATATTCTCATATCATGTCCCATTATTGACGACTTCGGCAAGCTCAGTTAAGTCAAATGCTATGCGCCACATCGAGCCCAAAGGCACGAGGTTGCTCTTCATAGGGCGCAAATAGTGTGTCCTGGTGCTCCGCCAAATGATTCAGTAGCCCCTGTATATAGAATCGTGCTTCCTCCGCCTGCTCAACTATCGAGGCACTCTCCCCGTCCTCCTTTGAAAACTCTCCCTCCAAATCCTTATCATCGTCCGTGCTGATTTTGCTGCCACCTCTGCTCTCAGATGCCAAAAGACGGGGGGTTATAGCAAGCAAACGGAGAAGGTGCTCAGCACCCCACACTTGGTGGGGAGGTCTTTTCGATTCTTTTAATCCTTCCAATAGGGCCAGATACTGATTCATTTCAAATCGATACAGAAGCAAATTGCCTAGCGCCCCATCAAACAAGGTGCAAAGGCGTTCGCCCATAGGTCCATTTGATCCCTTCGCATCAGACGAGGACAAAGATACAGGTGAGGATGAAGGGAGAGTTTTCTCGTATCCCCAAATTACCTCCTTCACGTTAGGTAGTTGGCGCAGTTCTCGTCGCTGCTTTACACCTCTTTCTCCGTCATCAGCATCACCACTGCAACCAGTCAGTCCTCGAGGAATGTTCCCTGTTAAATATCGTTTCCTCGTTACGGCATACCAATCTTCAGCCAACCGCAATCGCAATCCCGCTGGGATAATCAACGACACAAGCCGGCCTCTCTGCTCTACATCTCTCAAAGACAGCCCGAACACCGGGCTCTGCATCACATGCGATGCAAATCTCCCCTCAAGACTCTGCTGTCGTTTACTGCCTGCGTTCCCTCCAGTTCCTGCAGCACAATCGACCGAGAAACAATCTCTGGATCCTCCTCCCTCACCTAGTAACGCTGCAGAGAAGGCCATGCTGCTGCCACCGAGATTCCTTTCTTGACTACGTAGACTCCGTGCTTTTTCTGTAGAATCCGTCAGGTCTCCCAGACCAAAGGTCTGTGGACCTGCTTCCTCTTGATTGGTGTTGGATTTTTTCTCCCTGTTGTTGTTGTTGTCGTTGTTGTTGTTTTTGACGTTGTTTTCATTGTTGTTGTTGCTGCTGTTGCTTGTGCTGCTGCTGCTAGCAGACCCGTCAATCGGCACCACCAACACGATCTGTGAGACGGGATCAATCTTGCGAAAGGCGGATGGAGCCTCTCTTGAAAACCGGAATGAGATGGAATAACGGCCGGGAGTCTTGAACTGCGGGACTCGGAAGTAGAAAAGTCCGCCGACAGTAGACTGGCCTGCCTCGTCGTACAGCACCTACAACGGAATGAGGAAGAAAGGGAAAGAGCGAGAAGGGGGTGGGGATAATTCCGTGAGTCTAATAGATTGTGGTAATGGTGGCTGTGGAATTGTAAAACAAATACCTCTTCCGTGTTGATCTCCTCTCCCTTACTGTCCAGTTTACTCGCGAGGGCAGCAATGCGATAGCGAAGCGGCACGTCTTTATAAAGCTCGGGCAGGATCCTTTCGCCCTTGACGCTCATGAGGGCCAAAGCAAAAAAATTGTCCCCACGGTGAGACCACCCAAAAGCCTTCGTTCGCACGTCAGGGTTTTTGATCCGAATGGTCGCGTTGAGCAAGGTGCCCTTTGAATGTCGATCCGCCACAAGTTCGAGACGCTTGGGTGCCTCCGACACATAGTGACTTTTTTTGTATGTACTTTTTTTGGCATTTATGTCATAAGTGGCACTAGATTGGCCGCCTGCCGAATTATTGCCACCGCCGGCATCTCCCGTATTTGCGATGCTGGTACTGCTGCTGCGGGAGGTCAGTTTTGCAAACGCTGCCGCTGCCCGGCCAGGCCTCTCTTCCTTCACGATCGGCACTACCGGTACTTCAACTTGTACTCCTTCTCGTGAGTTATATGATTTTTGTCCCTCCTGTTTGATGGTCAAAGGGCCGTTGCCACTGCTACTGCTTGCCGTGGGGGCGCTGCTGCTGCCCCCCCCCCGCGTAGTACGCCGGCGCAGTCCTGGCGCAGCCTCTACTCCGCTTATCTCCTCCCTACAATGTTTTTTATTGTTGATGGTTGAGGCAATCGCATGCCCAGCGGCCTCGCTACTCTTTTCTACAATACTTTGCGGCGACTTCTCCTCTTCTTGCGCGGTGATGGTGTGTTGTTGGTGGGCTGGCGACAGGGCCGTGAAACCAGCCTGTTTGCTTCGCGTCCTATTTGCTGGCCGTGCCATGGCCGTATCATCTTGCATCACTAGCTGCGACGAGTGTGCTATGCATGAGTTGTGAGTCTTGGAAGATTGCAGGATTGAGTTTGCTAGTGGCTGCCACAGTGTGGCGGGAGAAAAATCGGCGACCGTCGTGATGACGAGAGAGCGAGGCACATGAGAAAGTGTGCATTCGTCAAGTAACCCACGCCCTCCTGGAAAACTCACGTTATTTTCAGGCAACATTAGTAACGCCAGCCCGTTCTGCAACGGGGCGGAAACAAAAGAGCCTGCCTGTCTGCCAGCATTTGCCATCTCTAAGTCTTTCTGCTGGGGATCAAGCCCTCGGCAAAAACTCAAGTTTACGGAGACATTTTGGTAGACCAATGCCTTACAAGCGCCTCAAAGCCTCTTACAGGCGCCTGAGGAATCTCATCCCACCTCTTCAAACACTTAGCCTCGCCGTCCTGTATTCTGACTGCCTCCGAGGCCTTACCATACCATCCTATAGCGGGCTTCCTGAAGAGCGAGGGTGGCGGCGAAGGTCGCAACACTTCAATCGGCTTGTGTGAGATATGCTAGGTATTTTTCGACCCAATATCTATGCACACCAGAAAATCCATTGCTTTATTCTTGCTCGATGGTGGTGGTATATTTTCATGTCGAGATTTACGCATCCCGAACCTCCCCCTACATGTACGCAGGTTTACAATGAGCAGCGCCTCTCCCAAACGAAGCACTAAAGACCTGAGTCGCGCGGTAGCTTTCCTGGCCCTGGAACGAGTTCAGCAGTCCTCGGACGATACCAGAATGGCCTTTTTGATCGGGAAGGGGTTCACAAAAGACGAAATTGTTGAGGCCACGCGCCAAGCGGAAAATGTGAGGCGATCGACGAGTTCAACGTCTAATGATGGGCATCAGACCTTTGGTGGAGCTACAGCACTAGCCGTGCCCCTCACGACTATTGGCCACGTCACAGAGCCAGGGGCCAAATTCAGTACGCGTGTGATGCTCGGAGGTGGGAGCATCTCCTTCGTCTCACTCGCAAGCGGACCTGATGACGGCATTATCACTCCGCAAGCTCAGTTGAATACATTATTGGCACGTTTCAATACTTTGCTTGCATCCGCACCGTCACCACGAGACAAGGCAGACGTTGCTGTCATTTATCTATCTGTGAAAGGACTGGCGAGGTGCGAGGAGGAGGTCCACAAAGCTTTGGATTGCTGGGTAGATGCCCATGCCCCACCCATGCGCTTCTTGGTTGAGCAAACGGGTAAACGAAATATGGTTAATTTGATGGCAGTCGTAAGGGGATAGCATAAGAGGGGGGAACAGCAGAACGTTTACAGGCCACATAAAAGGTTAGATAAATGAAGAAGCCAGTAGAAGAGAGTAGAGACGATTGTTGATAATCAAGTGTTGGAGGAAGACAGTGACAAAGCTATTTAATCGGACGATATTTCGTCTCCTTTCCTTAACGGGGGATGTTTAAGAGGGGAGGCATAATGGGAATACAACGCTTCACCCGGCAAATTTGGATTGTCCTTCTTTGGCCTCTAAAAAAGCACGCACTTTCCGTTCGACTTCCTACCCATTCTCCTCGCCTGATCAAATCCAATTTCTCTCCATACTTTGGGGTCGAAGATTCCTCAGCCCGTGACAAAGTCCACTCAGTATACATCCCAGCATCTGTCTTTCCTCGTTCCTCGAGCGATCTTACCCTCTTGCGCCATACCCTTTTTCCTTTCTCCCTCCTCCCCTGAATCTTTTCCTCTTCTCTATCTTGGCCTTTATTCCTAAATCTGCGAGAATTTCTGAGGGAGGAGGGCGCACAACAAAGACGGAAAATACACGATGTCCTTGTTGAAACTATTTCCTTTTCTTCGGGAGGAGTGAGGTGCCCTGGGAATTCACTCTCAATCTGTATGAAGACAACATCAGAGGTTGCACAAGGTGGTGACTACTAGATAGCACAGGCTGTCTCATAGGCCACGAAACAAATTCGAGTGGGCTTTTCTTGGCGTTGGCTTGTTAGTTTCTTGCTGCTAGCGCCCTCTAGCGGGGGGGTACACGCGCGCCAGAGACATATTACGAGTTCATATGTTGTATGTGAACAGAAGTCCGCATTCGAGGGGCCAGGGGCATACAGGCATATATATACCCTCAGCTTGGTCCCAGCGTAAGGAAATATGCGCATTTTGAATTCTTTTTCGATGGCTACATGGAAATACCACACAATACACCAATACACGCAATAAATCAAGCTGGAGGTTGAAGCGCTAACACCGTCTTCTTCCTATCTCATAAGCCACAATCGTATCCGGGAAGATGAAGATCACCCTGTGCCCTTCCCGGCAGCTCATCCTCGACGGATAACTCACACACTTTCACATGTATACATTTCTTAGGTGGGACACGCTGGCCTGGCTTTTCCTTATGAAGGCGCATACATCCTTGCTGGCCACAGAGATTAGATTCTTTCTTTCCCCTTACTTGCCTCCCGGAGACGGCATGAATTGATGTTTACCGCGACTACCGAACAAGAGCTTTTTCATCGTACCATTATTAGCAGTCTCAGGAGTAAAGAAGAATGTCGGCGTCCTCGGGTGCGGGGGGGGGGGCGGGAGGAGGAGTGCTGACCAAGAAGGGGCATCGTGCCGAGGTCCTGACGGACGCGGCGACGAAGCGCCTGCTGGACCTGGGCTGGGACATGGGCTGTGACCCAACGCACAACACGCAGCACCTGCTCTATCGAGGCGGGGTACCGGAATGCCCATGGGAAAATGTGTTGCACAAGAAACAGCTGAACGCCTTTTTGGCCGAGGTGGCTTCGAAGGGACATATGGAGTGCTCCAGCGACGACCTACGGGCCGAGGCGGCGCGCTTGGCTTGCAGTTCATGTCGAAGACAACTGGAGGAGGCAATCGACCGGTGTTTGATGGCCAAAACAACCTCTATATGCCCCTCGGTGAAAGTGACTAGGGTGGTAGGGGACAGCAGCAGCAGCAGCAGCGAAATTGCGGATGAAAAGAAGGACGGGGCAAAGGGGAAGTCGAGCAAACATCGTCAAGGCAAAGAGCCCAAGGCCCATGGTGACAAGAAGGATGAGATGCGGAATGGGGAGGACGGGAACAGTTGGGATAAAAAGCCAAGGCGGAGGTTAGGTCCTGTGGGAGGAACCATGAGCATGGCTCAACTCGAGCAACTCAAAGCGCTGGTGAAGGCGAGCGCGGCCACCTCCGAGTCCCTTTCCTTGTCGAGTAGTGAACGTTTGGTGGCACTTTTGGAGCCAGAGGTTGGCGTTTCGAGCGGGGGGGGAGAGAAGAGCAACGATGCCGAAGTGACGTCCAAGGGGTCTGCATTTGCCTGGGCCCTGCTGCCGGGAGATGGGGAGGCGGCCAAGAATGAGAGTAACAAAATTAAGAGTAACAAGTGTAAAAAAAAGAAAAAGAGGAAGGCCAAGAAGGATGAAGAAGAACTTCGGTACGTAGAGGAAGACGAGAAGGAGGGCGAGGACGAAGACGAGAAGGAGACAAGTAAAAGCGACCGCTTGCAACGACAACAGCAACAGCATCAACAGCTGCAGCGAGACCAGGACAGTGAGCTGCTGATGCGGCGCATGACCGCTCTAGGTCAGCGAGGGGGCGACGAGAAGGAGGAAGGCCAGGGCGGACAGACACCAGGGAGCTGGTTGAGGGAGAAGCTGGCCGCGTTGGTGGAACACCACCGAGTCTTAATGGAGCTAGGCGCGGCCACCGACAGCCTCATTGAACTATCCACCCTGACCAGCAGCAGCACCGGCGGCGGCGGTGCTGAGGCGCGGGGAGTCGCATTGAAAGTGGAGGGCGCTAGCGATTACAAGTCCCTCCATGAGTACCAAGCGCAGAACAACAACACCAAGCTTCCCGCACTGCTGCAGGCGCAAGAGACCCACCTTACCCAATGGTTGCTAGTCCTGACGGCTCTTGTCCGTGCGCTGCTCCGACTAGAGGCATGCCTGATGCTTGTACCGGCTGAGAGCCGTGAGGTGCTCCGGGTGCTGATCAAGGACGTATATGCACAGTACGAGCACGCGATGGAGGAACTCATGGAGGTCCACATTGAGGGCAAGAAGAACATGCTCAAGCTACTCCCCACTATGCGCACCCAAGAGCTCTTCATCATCATTAATTACCCTCCTCCCCTGGAAATCCGTCATCTCGCCGCCAAGCACCTACAAGAGAAACGCCGTATCGTGTTGCGTCTCCACGAAGCCGTTGCCCGTCGCCTCTTACCACAGCAGCCACCGCAGCCAGCCAGCGGCACCAGCAGCAGCAGCAGCAGCAGCAGCAGTAGCAGCAAAACGTCCATGCATTATGTAAGGACTGGGGTCGTGGATCTAGAGCTGCTGGTGCGGAGGACGCGAGCGTTGTTGGAGCGGTACATGCATCTAGGACAGGATCCGATGGGCTTCTTTGCGGGGGAAGCGTGGGCACCGGCGGAAAAGAAGGAGGAGAAGTGCTTTGGATTGCGCGTGTGTCTGCTTGCGGGGACACAGCCAAAGGCCAATCGGACCGATATTGTGCAGGAGGCGCAGGAGCACGAGACGGAGCTGCGGGGCGCGGTCACGGAATGGGAGGCTCGTCTCCAAGGGCTTTTCGAGGCCACCTCGGCAGCATTTGCCTCCGAGCTGGCCGTGGATCGGTTCCCCCAGTCCTTGCACATGGCTGAGGCTCTCCGTCAACGCCAATTAGACTTTGCAGCTGAGTGGGAATCGCACCGAGAGGGGTATAAATTTCAGGTAACGCTTAGTCAGAAGCGCTTGGAAGAAGTGAACGCAGCCAACCACGAAGAAAAAATGCGCCTACGCCTCCGCAACGAGGCAGCCGCAGCTGCCGCAGGCGGGAGCAATGGCGGCGGTGGTGTGCGAAAGCAGCTGCAGGTTAAGGAGAGTGTGCACGGTAGCGCCAGCGCTGCGATGGACCAGCTCTTGTTACTGGACGGGGGGGCGGACGGGGCGTGCAAGTCAGGTCCTACCACGGCCGAGGGGAAGGCAGTGGCAGAGATGCACAACCTGTTACAAGCTGCACAGCTGCAGCAGTTGGAGCAATGTCTTCGCTTCCGGGTTTTGGCGGTGCGGCATATGATGCAGCGTATGCGCTTAGTCCGAGAGCATCAGGCTTTTTTGAAGGTTGGCCTGTCGCGCCGGGCCATCGTCACGAGAGCGCTGTGTGGAGAGGGCTCGGATGCTACTGCCAAGCTGAAACTCCTCCTCGCCCGGCTCCTTCTCCAGAAGCTGGGCAATGCCTATGGGGACTGGCAGGCTGTCTTGATGGAACGGGAGCTCTCGGTTGAGGAGGAGAAGGCGTGCAAACAGCAGCAGCAGCAGCAGCAGCAGCAGCAGCAGCAGCAGCAGCAGCAGCAGCAGCAGGGGCGGCGGGGTGCCAAGAACAGCACAAAGAGTAAGCTCCCGCCGGCTTCAGTCGATATCGCCCACTCTGCAACATTCACGGTGCTACCAAGCAGCACCAATAGCGGCAGCAGCAGTAGTAGTAGCAGCAGCAGCAGCAGCGCGACCAAAAATCTAAGCTCGTCTCGTGTGCAGCCACTACCAGTTAGGAAGGGGGAGGGAGTGCTTGTCGTCACAAGCAGTAACAATATTCCTAGCAGCAGGAATAGCAGCTACAGTACCTGCAGCACCAGCCGCATCAGGGCTGATGTTGAGGCAGAAGGACGAAGGTCGGAGGACAAGAGTCCCCAAGGTCAGGGGAAGAAGGGCCGGAAGGAGGTGATGCCCGCTCGCGCAGGACCACACGAACTTGTGGATTCCCCCTCTTCCTCTTCCTCCACCTCCATCCGCTCCTTGAAGCAAGAGCAACTACCGCATCAACCTGTGTCGAGCGCCTCCAAGCAGCAACGACAGAAAGAGCAGGCGATCGCGCCTGAGACGGAGGGAGGGAGGAGGAGAGTGCTGAAGATAGATGAGGAGAAGGACGACGACGACGACGAGAAGGAGATGCAGGGTTTGAAGAAGGACGAGGGCGTGGAGGGTGGATGGACGAAGGTCTCAAGCAAGGAGGAGGAACGGCGGCGGGCTCTGGTTAGGAAGGAGGAGAAGCGCCTGCAACAGGAGCAGGCGTACATTAAGGCTGCTGCCGAGGGCAAGGGCAATTGGCAACAGCAACAACAGCAACAACGACAACAAGAGCAGCAGCAGCAGTTGCACCACAACAAAAAGTCAGTCGGCCCAGCTTCGGGCTCGAGCGTTATCGGGGATAGGGTTCATATGGATTATCAAGCAGCCGGACCACCACCACCACCAGCAGCAGCAGCAGCAGTAGTGGTAAAAGCCGTATCAGCAGATGTAGCAGAAGTCGTAATAATTGCAAAAACTTCGGCTCCTATCCAACTTCTTCCCGCCCCCGACGCTGAGCCCGCGTTGATAATACCTTCGTCATCAGCGCCCTCCTCCCCTCCCTCCACGAGAAATAAGGGGCTGCCGGAGTCGCATAGGTTGTCCTCACACTCTCCTGTCATCCTTGACAAGAGACAGCAGAAGGACGTATGCGGAAGGGTAGGGAAGGAAAAGGAGCAGCAGGCGAAGGGGGAGAAAGAGGGAGATATTGCTGAGCAAATGGTAAGTGATGAAAAAAAGGCTCGAGCTGAAGGCGGGGAGTGGGGCACGAAAATTTATCAGGAGCAGCAACAAGAACCGGAAGAGAAAGGATATGGGGGGGGGCTCGAAGAAGATGTCGATTGCAGTACATCGAAAGACTGCGAGAGGCAAGGCGCGGGAGAAACATCGGGAGACAGTAGGGAAGCAGAGAAGGAAGGGGATGAGGAAGAGAAAGGTGACGAAGAAGAGCAAGAAGAGGGAGATGACGTAGATATCTTATTTGGGGAGTTTGGAGAGAGTGTTAAGACAATTGCAGGGGAGGCACAAGCACCCATGGCACCAACGGAAGAGGAGAAGGAGCAGGCCCCAGAGGCAGCGCTGCACCAGGAGGAGCAGTACATGTCCTCAATTGACGCCGGAGCAATCATCAGCCCGACAAACGTGCGAGGAGGCAATACCCAGCCACCCACA